>JAQQSE010000121.1:0-1200000 GCA_035772565.1 Antheraea assamensis | reverse complement strand
AAAACTATAATGAAATGTTTAAGTTATCACTTCAGTCGGGCGTCCCGAGTACGCATATGTTTTTTTTATTGTAGCATGACTATAGTGTCCTGAACTATGCCGGATTGTAAGCGCAAGTACAATCCAAGAACAACGGTGACCACCAAGACAAGCTATACAAGTCTAGTCGGCGCTGTCATGCCGACCTGCATAAACCTCTCTTCACATTACCTTTGAAGGAGTCGATATCACAAGGAGCAATAAATAGTTGAATTATTGCATAGATGTTATTGTTACATTTCTGTTGAACGATATAGGACTACATAACATATAGTGCGACACAGTGGCGAGTTATAGTAAAATAGATAACATTAGACCCATCTTAAAAAGCACTGAAATAGACCTCTTCCAAGGTGAACAGATTAAAGGGCGTTCGAGTTTATGAATCTAAAATATACATACACCAATATTCCCTATATGCATAGAAATATACCTAAAAATTTAAGTTCAGAGACAAATGGTGACATTTCTTAGCTCTAAAATGTATGTAAGGCACAAGTTGTCTCTATACAGTAGTCCGGTGGAACTGTAGAGGCCTTGCCAGGCTAGCAGTGTAGGTCAGTTCGAAAAAAAAATCTCTAGATATATATCAACATATGTGTTATATGAATATTATGGTTATCATATGATTACTATGGTAGAGATAAGGACATGATGTAATAGTTTAATTTATTAACGTAAATAATTTAATTCAATCACTTTTATTTCAATTGTGACCACAGTAGAAACTAACAATTAAAACATAGACTGTAATATACTTTAAATTGATTAGTTAAAACTTTAAAGGGTATGAAGTATTACCATGTTGTAAAAAATGGATGGATGTGCTTGCCATTGTCATATGCATTAACATACAGTGTACCAAATAAGCTTTCCAGTTTGAACTATTGCTGCGCTCGGTCAATTACTCTCTTGGGAATTCTTGGGCATATTAGAGTGGTGGTTAATATGTTATATAGCTGTTGTAATAACGCGAAATTTAGAAATAATTTTATTCGTTATAATTTTGTAAAATAAAAAATTTGTTACAATCATAACGTATTGAAAATATAATACCACGTATAAATATAGAATTCAGATATAACAAGTAATTGAAGAAATAGTCATCTATCTGAAAAGTATTTAAAAAATAACGTTACTTAATAGAGCCAACCATGTAAGTTCACTAGTTTACTAATACATTCATAGATGTTTTAGTTAAGTTATAAAGTAATAAACTGCATTGAACTATGCCGTAAATCTTTATTATTTTAGTATTGCGTAAATGGATTATTGGAAATAATGAGGTTCTCTGATTGGTCGAATGTAATCGTGTACCAAATTATACCATATCATGTTCTGATACGAACTACATGAAAAGATTTTTCATTGGTTAAAATTTTCTTGTTTTTATAATCAGATTTGTGGACTTCTTCAGTGTTTATTACGAAATGAAGTTTATTCTATACCAATGACTGGTTATTATATTTTATTTAGCGGCATACTAATAAAAATCGCATTAATTCCCAATCCGTGGATTTCAGTGAATTATGCGAAATGCAATTTTTGATAAGCATTGGTCGTGATATTTCGTAGCTATATCGTTTATACTAATAAATATAATTAGAAAAACTTTAGTATATTTTCTCTTTTTTGTCTCTTTCGTTAATTACAGAGACTGTAATTAATAAACTGTAAATAGTTTGAAATCGCCATTTCCTGGGATTCTAATCTGAAATATCGAAAGCTACAAATAATCTTATTTGGAACCATCTTGAGAGATCAAATGACAGGAATAAAACCATTTTGTCTCATATTGGTGGAAAAAATCTTTCGTATAGAACGACCACGACAAATTTACAAATTTAGCCTACTCCTTCCTCAACGGCCGGTAACGCATCTGTGATACCCCTCGTATCACGAGTGTCCATGGGCGGCGGTGATTACTTACCATCAGGTAACTCGTTTGTACATTTGCCTTCCAAGCGCATAAAAAAATATATAAAAAAAGCATTTCGCACTTAGCGCGCTAAGCAAAAATCGCAATAATTGTTATCATTCCTATCTTCTTATTTTTAATCTTATTACTGGCCTGGGGCGTATTGCTGAATTCGTTGTATTACTTCGGTTTGTTACTGATTTTTCCCCTTTATTGACTTTAACCTATTAATGATTTTGTCCTATTACTGATTTCAACTTATTTCCCGTATTTTATTACTGATTGCCTCCTATTATTATCTTTCACCTTTTGCAATTATTTATTGTTGTCTTGAGCCTATTAGTGACTTTGTCTCATAACTAACTTTTGTTTATTGCAGTTTCTTTTATTATTGTTGTCTTCATCCTATTACTGATTTTGTGTACTGATGTTGTGATATCTGACGTTTACCTATTGCAAACTGTATTATTACTGACTTCGGCTACAGATGCGACTGTAAAATTGAATTCATGTGGGTCAGGTTATGAGCATAGAGACTTGATGACAAGTGGTCTAAAAATTTGAGTACTTTATATTGAAATATGAACAGATTAAATAAATATGATACCTTTGTTTCATAGCTGTGTACTGGTCGGCAGCTTGCTGCATAGAGTTCAGTTCCGCCGTCGCCTGCGCCAGCTCACTCTCTGCACTCTGCAGCTCTTGCTCCAGCTTCTTCAGCTCCTGTAGTTCCAGGAGCACTGCGCTACCCTGATATAAATGATGTGTAATTTTAATGTACATAATATTTGTTTGGAAATATTGATAAAAATAATGTGGATAATCTTAAAGTCTTTCTGTATACATTATGTACAAAATTATAGCGTGTATAGGATTAATTTGTTTAGAGAGCTAAAAATACAAAAGTGGCCTTGACTCAGAGAGTTGTACAGTTTTAAAACAAGAATTGAGAGTTGACTAAAATAAACTTTCAATAATTAAAGAAATTTAAGAAAAAATATTAGAAAGATTTTAATTTTGTAATAGCAAAATTTGTATAAACATGTAAAGTGTTAAAACTAATGATATTGTAATTCAGATTCTGATAATAATCAGACGTTATGAGCTATTTATATCTTTCATCTACAAGGGGTCGAATCACAGGTGTGAATTGTTAACAAACAACAAAAACATTACATGAATTAACGTGGGGAGATCCCTAACGGATACACATCCTCCCGGGAGAGAGAATGGGTGTTTTACATGAATCTTAGCCTAACCCAGGGCTACTGTGCATGTTGAAGAGTCATATTCTACTTAACATGATCTTATCTCGTAGAACATTGCGGATTTAGACTAGAGAAGCAATTAAATCACTTGGAGGTAGGTACCTAGTATCGAGCTGGAGTGTACATAATGGGTTCAAGGTATAGTATCGAACCGCAGTGTACATAACGGGTTCGAGGTACCCGATGCGACATACTTCTGTTTATTAGAGGGAACCGGATAGGTACGAGCCTGGTACGAGGGGGTGCAGGAAGAAAACCTCGGTAAAAAAGAGCGGAAGAACGTCCTTGTTCCACTCTTCCACTGCCTCCGACCGCCACATTCCGCTCTTTTTTACCGAGGTTTTCTTCCGGCACCCTCTCGTAACAGGCTCGTATCTATCCAGTGCCCTCTGTGCGTGTGCGTGCGTGCGTGTGTATGTATGTAGTGTACCCGGAGAGGCGCGCCGCCGCTGAGCGTGCCGGCAGGGTCGAACACATCGCCGTCGAGTGTGACGCAGCGGCGCCGCACCTGCGGGTGGAACGCGACGCTCCGCGCGGTCTCCAGATCGCGACACACCAGCGTGTTGCCGAACACGTAAGCCAGTGCGGGCCGCAGCCGCGCCTCGAACCGCACCGCATCCAACGCCAGCACCACATTCTGCGGTCCGCCGCCCTTCCGACACACCAACACACCGATACACCTACTGACTCACTCACCAAAACACTTTTTATTACATTTTTAGCTGGAACACTGGTGAGCTTATTGTGATAAGATATTTTCTTCCAATTAACCAGGGTTATTGTTATCAAAAATGAAATTTATTATAAGTACAAATATAAAAAATCCGAGGGAGACAGAGGTACGGGAGCACTACTTAGTGGAATGATCACGGAGGTACTTACCACACCTGGAATACAGGTGACAGTTACATACGAAATGTCCATAAGCCCGACAGTTTGATACGATATTATGAGAGTATGAACGATTTGCGCCGCGACTCGACGGTAACGCCAATGAGGCCGCACAGGGAATATACAGTGAAAATGGCTTTCCCCTCCTTGGAGCCGTCCAGAATTACCAACAACAAGTTGTAGGGAGCCTTCGTGCGAGGGTGGTACATTCGGTATACCTCCCGGACCGAGAAAGTTTACGACATAAGTTTGTTCTAAATGCCCTCCCTTAAAATTTCAACCGGGACTGCAAAGGGCAACGCGGAGGAGACGTTCCTCCACAAGTGTGTGGGTGAAATAGGGGGACATCGGTTCCAGAAGAAAGGAAGTTAGATGTCAGTGAGGTGGTCTGCACCTCCATCTAAATAACCACGGGGGTATTGACGGTGAAAATATAGAATATTTCCTCGAGTTGAGAATTGAGGAAATAGCGACCCAGGACGACTTGCATCGTGATGAGGGATAGGGAGCGGGGCGTCTTCACCAAGGCAACAGAACCAGTAGCTTGGGTTTGAGACGAGACAGAGGGGGCGTGACTACGCGCCGACACGCGATCGACGCTCTGAATAGATTCCTTGCAAACGGAACCGATAGCGGAGACGGAACGAGAGGCTGACTGGCCGGCGCTGTGTGACGGTTGACAGACAACCACATCTATGTCGAGAAGCGGGCAAGAAACAAAAGTCCCGATATTCTCGGGAGTGAGATGCAGCCAGAATGTAGAAAAAATATTTGCCACTACGATATCGGAGGAGGAGGATAGATTGGTCGGAAGCTCCTCCTTCTGCGGCTTTGCCTTAGATTTGGGATTTCTCTTTTTAGAAGAGACCCACAGTCGCTGGCGACCGATCTCGCTATCAAAATGACCCGACAATTCCTTGCGCTCGAATTGCGAGGTAGATGCATTCGAACGCTCTGCATAGAATACCTAGAGTAACTCTTTTACGCTCACTGGTTCTTCTTTTTTAGACCCCCACACTGGGGACTAAGTGGAGGGTGGAAGGTGCGGGTTTGTTCATGATCAACCTCCCTGCCAAATTTGCAGGGGACGCGCCTATTTGAATTTAACGGACTTTGCCATGTCCTGAACAAAGGAATGTACGGGCAGTCACACTAAATAGTGAAGCCGATCAGAATGCGAAATCGTCAACAACAGAAGACCAGTGAACAAAGCTGAACGTCGAAAACATCCACTGGTGTTGTACAGATGCGATCGCTGTTCACGAAAAAAACGTCGGACGCTCACCAGACACGCAACCGTGCGCGACCGAGGTCGGATCCGATATCAAAAACCTTCGTTATTAATAGTGCCATTAATACAACTATAACAATCATTTATGGAGGATTTCATTGCAGTAACAACAAATAAAATGTTTTGTTTCATCTTTTTTAGAACATTTAGTATTTAGAACCTATAATCAATGGTGTGAGCTATATAGTTCAAAAGAAATCAAATCAATTTCACCATACCAATCACAACTCTACAAATTATAATTCAAACCAACTATCAAACAATATGTTTAGAAAAGATGTTATTAAATACTATGACAAAATATTAAGAACTGACTATTTTCTGTGCGAGGTGAAGTGTGCGCTGGTCAAGCACGTGCGCCGTGATCCGGTTCAGCGGGATGAAGGTGGTGCGTTGGTGCAGGTTTCCGCGCTCCAGCAGCAACTTGCCCGTCGTCTCCGTGTCCACAACCACGTTGTACAGCTGCAAAACACATCGTCGCTGCATACTTACAACTCACACTTACAACCAAAAACATACAATATAATCTTACCTGATATTAAATAACATGGCACCAAAAACGGTAACTTACTAAACATAAAAAAGGATTAGCTGTCAAGTACAGTGTAGATCTTCAACTTCTGCACGGTAACTTAACCAGACAGGTACTAGATAAAGTCCTATACCACCATACTATGGTTTAATCAGTTTTCTTTCACCAATAACTCAGGCTTAATGCAAAATTCGTACCAAACATGCTACCGCTGCAACAAATCAACACTCCACATATTTTTAATAATAATCAGATGTTTCATGTTACTCAAATCTAGAACATTACACTCTACTTTTTTATACAAATTGAATAAATATGTTTTTATCCATCTTAGTTTATCAAGATTTCATAATACGTTATTACAACATGTATAAAAAGGTTATACCATTTTTGAATACTGAATTATTTCTCTAGAACAATCTAGAATTCTCCACGAACATTATGAAAAACTCACTGTAACAGATAAGACAGCGTAGCGACTCATCGATACCCAGAACATATACATATCGAAACCTTATCGCTCAGAGTGTTTAAACAAGTTCATAATTTTAAAAGTTAAATAATAATCAACCTCAGAATTCCCCCTTCTTTAAACGATATCAAAAACATAAATTAAATTTTAATTTGTTTGTAGAAATGTCGACCTATTTTTATTACATAAATAAACGCGTCATAGTGTGACGGATGATAGTTCTATATATACTATATATATATAGGACATATAGGACGACCGCGATATATTTCATATAAGATAAAACTCAGAATTTTATACAAGTTTTATAGATTCTGTAATATTAATCAGTGTAGAATAGTTCGCATCGATTGTCCTATTTTTGTTAACTGAATCATTTTATTTTCTACATCATATAACCAATCGTTAGACTTCGTTTTACGTATTTCACCGTTTTATTATTTCGCGTGATCCTGTTGAAACTAAATTCACGATTTTTAAGTGATTATAATTACTTGAACATTTATCGTGACCGAAATGAAATTAGTATTTCGCATTTAGCGTGCTAAATATAAATAGCAATAATTCTAATCTTTATTGCAAATATCCATAGTTCTAAGATGTACAAAGGTATCGATGTAACTGACATTTATACAAGATTTTACTATACATATCAGCTGATTAAGAGCATCGCACAGTCTTACCCGGGCTCCGGCCGTTGCTTCCAAAGCACTGCAGTAGACAGGGTCACATACATCAATTAGTTTGGCTATTGTACCTAAAAATAAATCATAATGAAGTAATTACATTTGTTTTCCTATAGCAATACTTAGTATGTAACATGCAAAGATTATAACACTCTGTAATGAGTTTTCGAATGAGTCTGAACTGTAAAGAATTCTTTATTAGTTTATTACATTACAAAATTTCAGTACGCATTGAAGCTTAATTTATTTCCTTTATTTTTGATCCGGACTTGTTGATGTTATCAAACTTACGAAATCTCCAATATGATTCCTATGAAGAGACGAGTGGGAGGATAACACCTTAACCCACATCGTAGCCAACGGCCTATTTACTCCCTACAGTAAAAATATGTAGAATGTTGTGCCTTTGGTACTATTATCTGTGTATAAATGAATTCTAATGTAAATGCTAGGGGCATACAGATAGGTGTTTTTTTTATTTTATAACTATTATAAAAATACCATTTTATTACAAAAAAAAAACCTTTTATTAACTTTATCCACTTCACAGCTTAGCGCCACTACTTATTTATTATCTACCTTTACCTCCGATCGTTGAACAAAATCTGACTATCCCACTATTGTCATTGACGATATTAAAATAGGAATGCAATGCATTTCCGGTGACCGATAAATTGAGACACTAAACAAATACTAAAATAGACAACAGGAAGTTAATTAAAGTCCGTCTAAATCATTTGAATATCATTTTAATTAATAAATGTTATAAAGGCAATATTAAATCATTAAAATTATTTACCAAAAATAGAAATCATGACACAAGAATCTTATAGATTTCTAATTATGCATACATAAATTACATTTTATTATGATTTAATTATAGAAAATAATGTAGAGCGATGTAAGATTAGTGATTATAGTGCAGAGATACCTGCGACCCTGGAGGGGTCGAACCCCGGCTGCGGCGAGGTGTAGCGGAACTCGCAGCGCTGCAGCCGCGCCGACAGCGCGTCCACAGCGTCACGCTTGCTGCGTACAGCGCTCTGCAGCAATCGCACCGACTGCTTCAGCTCACCGCTGCGCTCCTCGTTGAACTCCATGCGGGATAACTCTGCCTGCACCACACCACATATTTTAATATTCTAACTTTATCAGCTTTCTCAGATCCTCCCTGATACGGTACGCTATTAGAGACAATCAAACTAAAAGGAAAACTAATTTTTAGCATAACAATAAAATTACTGATGAGAAAAATATCACTATTATAAAAAGGTGGGGCGCTTTGTATGATAACTTTAAATTAACTCAGCATTTCGTAAACAATACATCTGGTAGTTAGTTTTTCTTTAAATCAAGTGTGTTTAACATGTACAGATGTGTTAACAGTTGTATCTTGATTTAGAAAACATATTGAAAGATTTATATCGCATGGGTAGTTCGCACACTATATGTATCTCTCTTACGAAAGGTGTGAAGGGAAGTGACCTGCAGCTGGTCGACTTGTTGGTGATGCGTGCGAATGAGGTCCTGGTCACGTGCGTACTGCGCGCCCGTGGAGCGGGACTCGCGCTCGGCTTCGCGGAGTCGCGCCTCGACGTGCGCGCGCTCCATCGCGCTCTGGGCCACACGGCTCGACGCCTCCGAGGCCTCTTGTTTAGCGCCTCACAACAACAACACAATACACTATATCTCTCATGTCGATTTCCAGACACCATCTCACATTATTTACTTGTGTTTATCAATTACTACAAAATAATATATAAATACACTATTAAAAAAGCCCGCCAAAATGTTATCTACCATCAAAACAGATTAATATAGCATCACACGCAATATCCAATCAAATTTACAAGACAGTTTAGACAGTACGACAACGACAATAATTTAAAAAATAGTAAAAAAATATACAAAATTAAACATTTCATGTGAAACATCTATTAGCGAGTAAAATCAACCCATATGCTGTCATGACAAACGGCATGACGCCTCTTATGCCGTCATACCCGCCTCTGCGACACTGCTCTCAACTCCCTTGATGTATGTGTGTGTTCACGCGTATACTACACACTGCGTTACTTCTCTGTGTAAACTGCGTACTATTTCTATCCAGACACGCCTCTCATTATAAACTATAATATTAACTTAAATGTTTTATATCAACCAGGCATCCCATGACGAGCAACTATTTTTTTATTCTCAATTGTGTTAACATTTTGTACACAGGAAAGAAATGATAAGCTGTAAAAATGTTCATTTCGATTTTGTTAAGGAGAAAAATTAAAAGAATTCAAATAGTATTTAATTATCAACCAGTCTTCATATTCATAATTGTAGCTATAAAAATTTTGTACACATCATTCAGATATAGATACAACTATAAAAATGATGAATATTATTTTTAGTACAAACATAAAAAAAACTAAGAAATAGATGTAATACTTAATCTCAACTGATTATGGTGCATTTTTGTTATGTATGGTTCAATCCACGTGACATTAAAATAATAGTGTGTGAAGTAATAAAACTAAGTAACTATTATTTTAAGAAAATTACAGTGTTCATTAAGTATATTTTACAACAGTTAATTATGTAATTACTATGTTGTTCATTTATTACTTTACTAACTTTAATACTATACTTTATCAACTGATAGTGATAGCATGCCCACATATCTATATAATGCATTTCTCCTTGCTCGCTTGATTGTTTATCTGTTGCAACTCATCTATCATTGATAGTCTGGCACTTTGGTGTTCTGACAGCTACACTTAGAATCCATTCCAGTCAGATCGCAATTAGAAGGAACACTAAAAAAATAATTACTCACCCATTAGTTGGTCCTGTAAGGATTCAGAGCCAGCTTCAAGTCCAGTACTCACGGCCATGAATCTCTGTTGAGCCTCCGCCAAAGCTGCTTCACTATTCTCACTCGCAGTTCGTAGATTTTCAAATGTAGATGACACCTTTATAAAAAACATTAATAAATAATCAACATATAACAGATGCAATTAAAGTTAAAGAAAAGTTGAAGTGCAAAATTTATAAATAGAACCTCTTCTAGTGTTTTTTTCTTAGCCTCCAGAGCAGTGACGTCATCGGCCAGACTACGTTCCAGCAGCCTCGCACGTTTCTCCTGTGTGGTGACAGCTTCACGGCTTGCCTTCAAACCGGAATTGGTTGATGCTTCTGTCTTCTCCAAATTATGGAGGTTGCATTCTAACTCTTTCAAGGTGTTGCCACTTTCCTGCAAAGGACAACACAATATTTAATTTTCAAGAAATAACATACATATGTGATTGATTCTTCCTAATCTGGCAATATCTGGTAAATAAAAAAAAAAGATAGAATACTTGATTTCTCGAGCATTATTATTACTGTCTAAACAAGACGTCACTTTGATATATGTGAAGGTCCTAATGAAATCTCTGAAGAATTAACGAATAATATGTTTGATTTTATTTAAAAAATTAAGGACAAAGATGTGCAGAACAACTAGTGGAATATCGCTGTGATAAAATATACACTTCGGTGGTTTAGATAGACTAAAGATGAGAATGATTGCTACTTCTAATTAGCATGATAAATGAGAAATACTAATTTTATTTCGCGCGCCATAAATGTTGATATACTTATAACCACTTAAAAAGTCGTGAATTTACTTTCAACAACACGACGTGGAATAATAAACGGTGAGATACGTAAAATGAAATCGAACAATTGGTTTTATAATGGTACAAAACAAGATGATTCAATAAACAAAGATTGAACAATCAGTGCAAACTATTTTAGACTCATTACAGATTACATAAAACTTGGATAAACTTCTGTGTTTTGCCTGAGATGAACCTTGAAATATATAACAGTCGTCTTATATGACAGATATTTTCGACAAAGATGGCACTCAGCAGTTTTACTCCCTTCACTTGTTATTTCAAAATGGTTCTAAAGGGCTATTTAATTATATATTAAATTTCTTACTGTATTGAATGAGTAATTGCGATTTATCATATTTTCGCTTAAAAAAATATAAGGAGTAATCAATGCTATAGGCTAAACTTGTATTTTGAATAATATCATTATAGAATACGATTCTAATCAATGAAATATATTCGCTATAGGTTGTATTCATTTAGGAATTTCACAAATGATTATTTTTGATCAATCACAGCATCGAATTTTTCTCCATTTAGAAAGCAGTGAAAATATTATTTGGTTTCCAAATTTAGAAAGTGACATCAATATGAAATTGTTGTTAACTTATTTAGTGTATATCAGTATTCATTTCATCAGACAGATGACGCTAACTTGAACTATTCATTTTTATAAAATCAATATTTTTATTATTTTGTTTTTCATACATTATAATTATAGCAGATTTTTCGTTTATATAATTGTAATGAATGAAATGATCTTTGAAAATAACATAATAATAATTGCTAATTAACATAATAACCAGTACTAGACATGATATAGAATCAAAGTTCTAGAAGAATTCAGCAGTTATTCAGACTAGATGATATAGGTACTCATAAAATAGTAATGACCAAAAAATTGTCACAACATTGACTCATGAATGAATAAATTATCTTCAAAAAAGTCAATTACTTTAAAGAGAATACACATATTTACGGCTCTATTGTTTTTATCTACCCACATAAGAAAGCCAAATTGGGACCAACCTCATCCAATGCTCTGTTCATCTCTACAATTTGTTTCTCCAGTTCCTTTGCTTCTTTGTTGTTATTTTTAATTTCTTCTTTCTTAGCTTTTATATCATCTTGTACTTCATTTACTTTAGATTCTGCTTTTTTAGCACTTTCTTCCAATGTCACAAAACTTCAAATAAATGATGTCAGTTTTAACAAAAAACTATAAGCAAAAGTTTTTACAACAAACTCTTAGTAAATTACCAAAGATACTCACTTCCAAGCCACATAAAGTCTTGTAAGGTTCTCAAATTCTCTTACAACTTTCTGGTATTCTTGAAACTGTGAACGCTCATCTTGCAACTTCTGCAGTTTAGGAGATATATCCTCTCTTATAATCTGCAAACAAAATATGCATAAGGAAAACTTCTAGGAACCTATTTACTTAACAAAAAATATTGTGATACCCACATCATTGAGCTCCCTCAGTTTGGCATCTTTTTTCTCAATAGTCTTTTGTGCTGCTTGTTTCTTTGTTTCATACATACTGGTACCTGCTGCTTCTTCGACCATAGACAGAATCTGGCACATTTCAAAATAATGTATATACAGATATATTTATTATATTATAGGAGGTGGAGCATGTTAATAGTTCAGTGAAGATTTGAAGGCCCATCAGGCCAGTAGTATTAGGTTTAGAAAACTATATATTTATATAAAACTAAAAGTTCGTATACCTATTAATTTAAAGAATTGTGAAATTATTTAATTTTTTCTTATAATAATATATTATTGTAATATTTCTTTGGTCCATTCAATTTTGCAAAGCTTGTTCAATTCCTAGAGTTCCACATAGAATATGGACATTTTTTAAATTGATTAATCACACTAATTCTGTGTTATTCATAAGTTTAAATTAATGTGCTTTACTGAAATTATTATACTAACAGTATAGAACAAAAGTATGTCACGCCTTTTCTACATGACATTATGCAATATACCAGAAGAAAGTGAATAACAAAAACTGATAACAGTAAAGAAAACATGTACAGCAGAGTACTAATTATATGTAATGCAAGAACTCACTTCAGGTGGCTTCATATTCAACACTTTAGTTATTCTCCCCTGCATTATGAGAAAATGAGGATTGTTCACATTCAGCTGGACTGAGCAGAACAAATCACTAACTCTCTTGTTTTGAACATTGATACCATTTATTAAGTATTTATTTTTGCCACCCATGACAACCTGGAAGTAATATTTCATCACAAACACATTATGAACCATGAAAAATGAAGTAACTAATTTAAAGAAGAATTTATGATTGAAAACGGATCACATAATATCAGAACTGACATTGTTTTAAAATAAGTGATAGGGTTCTGTGAAAAAAAATTACACAAATTAAGAAATATACAGCTGGAATCCTAAGGATATAAGAATAACAGTGTAATTCTTTGAATAAAACATACCTGTCTAGTAACAGTGATCTCATCATGATTCTCATATCCTATAGGGGACTGCCTCTTATCTTTATTGTCGAAGGTAATGCTTACTGTGGCTTTTGTAATACCAGCCTGTCCATGCTTGTATATCAGTTCTTGTAGACTACCAGCTCTCACCTGAGAATAAAAATTAGACAGTTATAAACAACACTTTTTAATTTTTTTTTATATGACATTATTTTATTATAACTGCCTATTCTATAACATTTAACATATAACAAAACCAAGCAGTAAAACCTGTACAAATACAGTAACATCATTGTAACTATTATTTCTACTAAACTATATTTGTACTATTGTGTTCCAGCATGATAGGTTTATACAATGAATAATAACTCTAAGGGTAATAAATGACCATAGAACTGTGATCCTACTTATAATTAGTAACAAAGGTAGCCATAGTTAACTGTGGTTTACGAAAATAAACATGCGTCTAATAATTACTTATCATTAAAAATATATTATAATTTAATGTAGAAATTCATTTCATGTTCATGGTTTTTTAGGTTCATGTTTAGAGTATGAAATCAGATAGAGAACTGATATAATTTGTCATATTATTTACATTGTTATTTTTAAAAGCTATTAAATAATGATAAATAAATCAATGACAGTAATAAAATAGTATAAGTAAAAATATCTTTCACTAACACGCTCCTAACAGGCGGTAAAATAATAACCATACAAAATGTTTACAAACAATGGTCATGATACTTACATTAGACAGATTTGTAATTCCCAACACAAAACATATCGAGTCCAAAATATTTGATTTTCCGGTCCCGTTAAGACCTGTGATAGCGTTGAACTCAGGGTCAAACCCAGTAATTTCCACACGATTACCGTACGATTTGAATCCATCTAATACAATAGATTTTATATGCATTTTGGTTATACAGGCTACACTCCTATTAAATACTTACGTTAATTTCAACAGAACCGTATCAAATTAGTAATAATAAGGAAACATAACGGAAGAAATCTATTGTCAGCACAATTTTTTAGATTCTAAACCATCAATTACTATATTCCGTATTCAAGTTAATTAAGACCCGCGAAATCCGTTGAATTTACAATTTCAACAGAGGTTTGCCAACCGTAAAACTTATTTTCTCGTACATAGACAACTAAAGATTTCGTATTTTGACTTTGAATTCTCGTTCATTGGTGAACCTTTTAAATAGTTATATGTATGTATAAGTAGCACTGTCTGCGCCACCTTTAAAACGTAAAGTATGTCGTTAATAAAGTCAGTCAGTCAAAAAATTAATGAATTTGATGAGTATGACGTATGAACTTAGAAGAATATATTCATTAAAAAATGCATTACAAAATGATGAACGAGTAGTGGAACTTTGTATCGTTAGCAACATACGTAGTATCCTCTTAGTAGTTTGTGTTAGCAAGTCTGTTTCAGTGTAAAATTGCATTAACATTAATTGTAAAATAATAGATTATACGATATGCTATTTCAATCTTTTTAGGGCATCTATCTTGATAAAAAAGATAGAAAAATAATAATGCATGTAATTGCTTACTTACTGTATCTGTTCTACAAAATTAAGTGAAACATAGTAAACTCAATTGTTTATGTACTTAGTCTCATTGTATAATTTATTTTAATACTATTAGAAAAAAAAAAAAAAATGGAATTTATTACTTTTCAGAATTTTAATTCAAAGTAGATATCTTTGCCTCGTAATAGAAACAGAAAAAAATGATAAAAGAACGCGCGATCGATTTGTCAGTTTTTGACATTTTGAATTATTTAGTTTCAGTTGTGGTTTTAGTTGATGAACGGTTAATTTTGATTTTTTATTATGGATTTCAACAGTGGTGGTGGCATACGGAGTCCGTTTTCACCAAGAGTTCGGCAATCTATTACAGGACGGAGGCCTATTGGTCTTATATCTGGCAAAAAGAATCAAAGGTTTATAATATAACCTATGTATTTATTATTGTACTTTTCACGTATGAGTAATTTATTATTTTATTATCTTTCAGTAAATATGTACAATCAACAAATGAACAAACCGACGATGTCATATACAAAACACCTACTACCACTGTACAAACTTATGGAACACCTTTACCGGTTATGGTAACTGAAGCCCTTACATTTGGTAAGTATAGTTTTAATTATGTGGTCTCATCGACTCAACTTTAGATTATTTACCATCCTGTTGAAACTTCTAATTCTTATGAAGTTATTCATATGGTATGTATTAATACAAAAAAGAAAATTATTGATTTTAAGACAGGAAACTGCAGCACTTTTAATTTATATGTAGTGTTAGTTGTTTGATCTTAAAGTAACAGACAATATATGTATTATTGTACAAGGAATAAATATGAGGAGGTAAATATTTTACTTTAATTACAAAATTTTGTTTTTTTTTTAGGTTTGTTCTATTGGATCTACGTTGATCCAATAAATAATGTTGATATTAATGCCGTATGTTTATTGGCCTATTAAAGTACATTTACAGATTGGGTAATTTTTGCCTTGACCCACCTTGGCAGTGGCTCAAGCTTAGGTTTTTTTTTTTCATGTGGGTAGAAATCCTTCATTGGACACCCACAGCCCTGGGGAGCTGTGGGGTGTCAGACTCTTACTGACAAAAAAAACCCATAAGATACCGTCTGCCGCTCTATGGAGTGGCACGGGATCGAACAAGCAAGCACCATGCCACCCCAGTGACAAGGCCCAGTGCAAACGCCGTGACCATGACGACAGCCCTGTCAAGCTGCTTACCCGTCTACCGAACCAATGTGCAATGGAAAGTCAGGTCCCCAGCCCCTTCCCTCCTTGATCCGGTTTGGCAATCAAGGGGTCACCCCCTCCAACCACCACCGCCTGTAACTTATTTATGTGGTTTTCTACCACGGTGCCTTTTTAACGAGGTTTTCTCCCTTTCCCTCCACCCGAAGGCCACACCTCTGTCACTTTTTAATGTGGTTTCATCCCACAGGAACTTTTTAATCAGGTTTTCTCCCTCTCCCTCCGCCCGAAGGCCTCCCCTCTATCACTTTTTAACATGGTTTCCTTCCACAGTAACTTTTTCATGAGGTTTTCTCCCTCTCCCTCCACCCAAAGGCCGTCCCTCTGTCACTTTTAAACGAGGTTGTCTCCACAACACCCGTAACTTTTAACGTGGTTTTCTCCCACGGTGACTTTTTACCAAGGTTTCCTCCCTCCCACCGCCCGAAGGCACACCCGTCTGTTACTTTTTAACATGGTTTTCTCCCACGGTGACTTTTTACCGAGGTTTCCTCCCTCCCATATCAACTACACTAAAGTAACCAAGTTTGAAGAACAAGGGAAAAAGAAATAAAACCATTCCACCATATGTGTACCTACTTGTGTGTGCGCATGTATGTATGGTTAATCTATTAAGCTAGAGAGTGGTAAGTGTCACTGTATCATGCTAACAGTATGCTCGAGGGCTCCATCCTGTTGGATCAAACCTAAGCTTCCAGTGGGGATGAGATACTTGTACCTCGGAACTGCAGGGGGTGGATCCACAGGCGAATACAGTACCCTCGTGGAGCCTTAGCCTGCCTCCCAAGGCCGTCAGTGCGTGGTGAAGAGCCACATCTAGGCTAGAGAGCCGATAAGCACTCCTGGGGCTCGGTTCCACAACCGGGTCGGGGCGTATACCCAGGCAGACGGCGCCCCTCGCCGTACCCCTCTGCTTATCAAAGGGGACAGGGGATGGGGTAAAGACGGGCCTGCTTCGGTTCGCCCGTCAGAGGCTGGAGGGAGAAAACCTCCTTAAAAAGTTACCGTGGGAGAAAACCATGTAAAAAAGTTACGGGTGTTGAGGAGACAACCTCGTTAAAAAACAGAAGGGAGGCCTTCGGGCGGAGGGAGGTAGAAAACCTCGTTAAAAAGTTACCATGGGAGGAAACCACGTTAAAAAGTGACAGACGGACGGCCTTTGGGCGGAGGGAGAGGGAGAAAACCTCAAGAAAAAGTTACCGTGGGAGGAAACCACGTTAAAAAGTGACAGAGGGGAGGCCTTCGGGCGGAGGGAGAGGGAGAAAACCTGATTAAAAAGTTCCTGTGGGATGAAACCACATTAAAAAGTGACAGAGGTGTGGCCTTCGGGTGGAGGGAAAGGGAGAAAACCTCGTTAAAAAGGCACCGTGGTAGAAAACCACATAAATAAGTTACAGGCGGTGGTGGTTGGAGGGGGTGACCCCTTGATTGCCAAACCGGATCAAGGAGGGAAGGGGCTGGGGACCTGACTTTCCATTGCACATTGGTTCGGTAGACGGGTAGGCAGCTTGACCGGGCTGTTGTCGCGGTCAGGGCATTCGAGCTGGGCCTTGTCACTGGGGTGGCATGATGCTTGACTGTTTGATCCTGTGCCACTCCATAGTGCGGCAGATGGTATCTCGTGGGTTTTTTTAGTCAGTAAGTGTCTGACACCCCACAGTTCCCTAGGGCTGTGGGTGTCCAATGAAGGATTTACTTCCCACATAAAAAAAAAATGTAGCTGATATAACAAATACAAAACATGTATTTGAGTATGTGAGGCACACATGGTGATACACATATGGGCCTCACTAATTAGTTTATATATGATTAGCTTATTTAGCTTAGTAAGATTTTCATTGTTGCACCCAAGGCAATAGCCTAAGCTGAGATTTAACCACTTTGGTACACTTGAGCTTGTTCCCAAGTGGCCTAGTGCTATAAGATCTGACCCTATTAGTCTGGTGAAGCTGTGATGGCCCATCAGGCCATAGCTATCAACATATAATAATTTGATTTCGTTTGAAATTGTAAAGTATTAAGTTGGATTCAATTATTTACATTTATCTAAATAAGAAACTCACATCTAGGATTTTATTGCAAATATGTATATATGTAGACATTTTTATATAAATAATGTACTTTTTCTCAGCAAGTGGCGATGTTACTGTTGGACTATCTGCCTGTGGTTGGTGCTGGGTGGTGTCTGGACGTAGAGTTCTAGCGTGGGCACGATCACCGGCCACCACTGACACTGGATCACAATCACTGACAGGGCCTCATGCAGCAAAGGAGCTCACCCTGCCTCAAACTGATTTAGCACATAAAGCAGATTTAGTTTCCTTATTCTATGAAGAAGGTTCTCAGGTATTACCTAATTATGAATGACTGTAAAATCATGTTTAATAAAAAAATAATTATATTATTTGTAGTATACTGAAGAATTTATAGAAAAAAATTATAGATTGCATAATGTATAGTGTTAGAAAATTGTTAAATATAACTGTTATTAATTTAAATGGAAATATAATTATAGTAAATAGTGCCTCCATTGTAATTTTTAGATGCCATCATGTATTGGTGTATCTCCTGAAGGTGTAATCCGTTACTGGCCATCAGTTGGACAGGAGACTGTGTATGTTGATGTGACTTGTGAATTGGCCGGGCAGGAGTGTGAACATCTTGGAGAGCATACTCGCATTGGACTTTTGCTTGCAACCACTACTTGCACTGTGGTCATTCTCAACCCTACAGTAGTTGGTAAGTCAACTTTAGTCTTGAAATTTTTATTCTAGTCAAAAATGATGTTTAAAAGTTCTACCCTTATTAAGATAGATAGCATTGCAGGTATAAAATGTATAAATAATGGATTTGCTAAAATACACATTGTGTTAATGTCATAGACTATATATTTCTTGACTTTTGCTATTGTGAGATTAGGGTTGGATGTAAAATCTTTACACAGTATTGCAATTTGATTTTTGTGAATTCTTGTTTTTTTTGGTAAAACAAACAGGTTGTAAATTGAGATTCCCAAGGCTTTTATGGGTTTGCCAAATAATAAGACAGAGTTTATCGGGTTTGACTGGCTTGTACTTAAGGACTTTCAAATGACTCCTGTCTATGTACATATCTGGTAAAAAAAAATCTGGTAATAGTTTATTATTATTTTATGTTTTGTGATTAAAAAAAAAATTAACCTTATTACGTTTCTTGCAAGTAGTTTTAAATAATGTTTCAAAAAGTTAGCATCAATATTTATATGTATGGCATTTCTAAGTGTTTGCTTGAAGTATAATTTCACTAAAGTAACTTTTTAATTTTAGATGTTAAGTACTGGTTATTTTGTACCCTTATAAAATGTTATAATAGTAATATCCATATTAATTATGTTCATTCAGTGTTTGGTAGAACTTTTTATTTTTTATATGGTTATTACATGTCCAAAGTAACAATGGTTGAAATTGATCCTGTTTAATGTCAATGAACTTTAGTGGGATGTTTTATTTAAAAGAAAGTTCTACTAAAGGAAAAACTAAAACTGTTTTTTTTTTTAGTTATAATCGATTCAAAATTTCATAGAAATTGAAAGTGTTCAACTCCAACCATTGGTTAATTTGACATGGAATTACCCATATAACAAAGTAACAATACTGACACTGATGTTAAAAAAAGTGTCAATTAAAACTAGCTAACTAGTGCTGTATTTATCCTAGTGTGCGTGATGGTAGTGATCCAATTGAGCATGATACTCTACCACCTTTCTTGATTACTGAGTGTGAACTAACTACTGACCTGAATTGTGACATGTCTAAACATACCACAATGGTGGTTACACCTGGTGTAGGGTCGTCATATGACATCATTCAGATACATTAGATAATAATTTGATGACATATAATATAACACAACTGCCTATGTTTGTGTTTCATGAACTGTTGTAAAAATGAAAAAAAAGGAATTCGATAATTCTAGTTTCAGAAAATTATAGAAATTTGTGATAATATGTGTATTTTTTGCAGATGGACGTGCAACAGTCACATGTCGCACGCTGCGTCCCCCAAGTGGATGGCTCGGTGGTATCGGTCGCCGGGTTTCATTTTTATTCTTTGGTTCCACACCTACTCATGCTGACACTGTAAGTATCTTTAGGTTATTGACAAAAGTTTGTTTCATTTATATCGTGTTTATCAGTTTTATGTATTATTATATCAGATCTCTGTCTGATTGTGATTGTTTTTGTAAATAATCGTATTTACTTATATTTTTGAAGTGAATATTAACTCTGAAATATTTGAGAAGTGCCAAAAAAAACATATTATATATAATATATATTATTTACTCTAACTCTGTCTAGTTAAAGTTTTCAAAGCTATAAAGTGTTTAAACTTTTAAAGCCTATTTACTTTCAAACTGTATAACTTCATATAACTGTGTATAACTTAGGTGCGAAAATTTTACGACAGATTTTGCAGAGAATTTATTTTCATAAAATAATCATGTTATACGTTTTATTTATATACGTCTGTTAAAAATAATTTATTCTGTCAAAAAAATTCGATTCGCTGTGTTATTTAAACGCATTTTTTTTTATATCATCGTTTTTTGTACTGCAAAAGAAATGTAGTGAGACTGAGCAAAAAATCAAATAAAAAGTATTCCCATAGTGTATATAATAGTATTGTCATTTGTTACAGAAACTAGTGGGAACAGCGGTGGTGCGCGAGGGCGGCGTAGGACAGAGCGCGTGCGTCGCGCTAGTCGCGAGCGGGCCCGCGCTCCAGCTTTGGGAGTGGGACGACGAACAACACTCCGCACTGTACGAGCACAGCCTGCGCCGCGCTCTCACCGATGCATACGCGCGGGCACTGCACGGTACAAACACGCACACGCACACACGATGCACACATACACGACGCACGCACGCACGTGACTCAACCTGTCGGTCCGTTAGTGGTTGCAGGCGACCTGAGCAACCTGGAGGTGGTGGCGCTAGACGTGCGAGCGGCCGGGAACGACGGCCTGCTGCTGCTCATCGCGATCCTCAACCTTGCGCGTTCACCAGAAATGAGATATGCTATTGGTAATACGCATTTGATTTTTTTTATTACTTAAAACTATATTATTGTTCTATTCTTGCTTGGGTTCAGGTATATCTGAAAATGACGATATATTACTTGCTGAAACGTAAAAGTATATAGTGATGAATCTATTTGACTGTCTCACTTCCCATAACTAGTACTTAAATTCAGTACTAAATGAATTTAATAATAAATATAAATTACAAGACTTTCTTTTGTAGTATTTGTTTAGTAAGTAATTAATGTTAAATTTATAATTCAATGCCGTCTCATACTATGCAGTTTTACTTGGGCTTAGCATGTTAATATGTATAATAGTGTCTGAGATCAGGTGAAACAGGATAATATTTGAAAAGTATAGTGGTTAGCGGATAAGGTGAATTGTGGGTGTTGTTGTAGCGCACGTGAGTGTGTCAGAGGGGGGCGCAACCCCGCGTGTGACGTCACTCGTGTGCGTGCGCTCGCTGCCACGCGAGGGGGAGGACGCCTCGCTCACACCAGGGCCCCCTTGCCCTCGGTTCCTACCGCTCGGTTCGCGCGCTCTGCTCTACACCGTCGCGGTACATCGCACTCCTTTCATGTAAATATTTTTAACAATATAATTCTACTACATATTCGACATTTTAAGGTTGTGGTACCTTCAACTATATGTCATTGATAATGTATGTTAAGTTACCTCTTTAACAGTGACTATTGGGTCACACCTAAATCATTAGTGACATCTTTTAAGATGGTTTTAATTGTAACTATCTGATCACACTTTGATCAGTAGCTACACATTTGAAGATTAATAGTGATATGTTTATTTAGTATATACAGATTTTAAATTTTATTATTTATATCTCCGATACAATACATACAACATCAGTGTTTTAGTTTTTAAACTTGATAACTAGTGTGTTATTAACTAATTGAACAGCGACAGTGCCGAACGACAAAGTGGACTACATTGATGTGTCCATGGAAGGAGACAAGATCCTTGGTGCTGAGATATGTAATGGAGTCCCTTTGTTGTTCAGCGCTAAGCACGGTGTCCTCGCGCTCACAACCACTGACAGTTTGGCACCAACACCGTTAGTATCCTCTATTTTATTCTTATATGTTTACCTCAATGTCTATAATGTATAATCTCAGTATAATCTTTCAGTTAGATTATTGTAGTTTAGAAGTGGATTGAGTGATATTCATATTTTGTAGTATAATTAGTCATAAATTCTCATGTTCTCATATAATAAATCGGGTAAAAAGTAATCATGCACATTATTGTGTGTATAATCTGTGAATCATAAAGATTTCTGTGTAACAACCAGTTCAAATGTTGACTAAGATTTTATATGGATTATGGATAGTTGCCTCTCCATTTAAAAGCTAGGTTCGAATTTACTTTCGAAGCCAATGTGAAATGTTCATGCTTAAAGTGGCTGAAAAAACCTATGAGTATATATATGGTGTAATAGAATATTTTTCAAGTAGATTCCGTATCATAAATAGAGAATTTGTTATTGCCAGCGCGATATTACGTACAGTGAAGAGAGATCATTAATATTAATTATGGTACTTTACAGTTCGTTATGTGAGAGTCCAATGGGTTCCCCTTGTCCCTCGGACATGTATGATGGAAATCTATCACTCTATGAAATTGATCCCCATGAGGTGAGTTTTTAATTATTTGTTTGTAGAATTAGTAAAATAAATTATTTTTAACTATGCTACAACATCCTTTTTAGGGGTGGACAGAATTGTTATGGCTTATTATTTAGTGTTTGTGATGTTTCTATCTTTTACATATTTCTGATGAATCCTGAGATTGGAGTATTATGCGTACTTTCATTCTATTCTAAACTACATTCTAAAAGTGTGAGGGAATGCAACTGAAGTAAATAGAGTATTGGTTTGTGATAAACATGCATTACATATTATAAATCGTCTACATCGAGAAGCAGACTTTAAAAGAGTCCTTTAAGGAAACAAAATTATGACGGTTATATCACTGTACATTTATAAATTATTCTTAGAAATATAAGGGGACAAAGATATCGTAATAAAAGTAATAGGTAAATATCATTACAATACTCGATAAATGAGAATGTGCTATTACAAGAACGAGACTGACTAAAAACGTATAAACGGGGCCTCACTCAAATTAAAAATCGTTTTGTACAATAGATTACTGAAGCAACTGAGTAATTTACCGTTTAATATATTTCAAAACTAAAAACGTTTTTCAAAAAAAGCATGTGTTACAATTTGAAAGTATTTATGACTTTAAAAATAACAATTAAATAAATGTTTGGCAGTGATATGTAGTAATACAGTTTAATATGTTTATTTGTTATCTATCGTTACTTATTCGATATATAACTTAAGTACAAGACGTCTTATATTAATCAACAATCATTGGGAATTATGATGTTAAAATAAAATTTGTGTTGAAGGTGAACTGCACAACGACAGACGCCTGCGGCAAACTGAAGACTGCCTTCCTGTTCCACCTTCGGCGAGACACCATCGCTTGCCGCAACATCCTCGAGGAGCTGTTCCCGCTTCCTCTCGCTCCCTCCCCCCCGGGGGGGCGCCGCGGAGCTCCCCCTCAACCTCCGCCTACCCCCGCGGACGGGGAGGAGCCCGACGTGGACGGGGTGCTCGACCGCACAGTGATGAAGGTCGCGTCCGAGATGCTAGACGATGTGCCCGCCGGAGACCCCAGGTCTCTACCATTAATCAGATCAACATAATGAAGTGTTGTTATGGCGTTTTCTAAATATTTTGTAATGGTGTAGGTGGAAGGTCCGGCAGGGTGGGTTGCAGACCTATATACCGCTCGGCAGTTCCTCTGCGCTACAGATCGCGGCACAGCTGCGCGACAAGCAGCGCGCCTTTTCGCTCTTCATAGACTTCTTACGGGCCACTGGACTCTGGCAGCGACTCTCTCTCATTAGCAGAGGTGAATTTCAAAATATATTTCATACTTTAGTAGTCCAGTTATTGCCATTCCACTAAACTTTTGTCGTTAACATTGACCATATTTTATTTTAGATACCTATCTTCTAAGTTATATGTTAAGGTATTAGTATTTTTATCTTATCTTTTTAACGCAAAAGTTATGTTACAATTTCAATTTATTAATAGTTTTACACTGTACTGGTATAAGTGCTAGGAAGTTCAGGTATAATAATGTAAAATGTATAAACGCATCTGAATCAAATATGGAAGGGATATAATTATAGAAGCTTTATGTATATAAGTGTAGAAATATAGAAATAGCAGAAGATATGGATAAATCACGTGAAGCATAATGTGTATGAAAGGGGAGGAGAGCTAGGCATTTCATGAGAAGCAAGCAACGAAAACACTAAGATATTGTGATTTAATAAGTGTAAATGTAATTATATAACATTTATTTTTCTATGATGATAATTTTTTAAATTAAGGGCCTCTAAAAAGAGCTTATTTGGAAGTCGATTTTCAAATAGAATGAATTTACAATAAAACGTAATGATACAATTACAATATAGACATTTTATTTCATACTTACTAAATTGTGCAATGCGGTTGAATTTCAAAACCTCACTTCATTTTAATTGTCCTTGTCACGGGAAATGCTTCCTCCAAATGATAGAAATGTGTGGAAGAAAAAAAACATGTTTGATTGACCGTAGTTAAGTGGAATAAAGGTAGGATAAAGAGAAAACATAATGGTGTGGTGTTGTATAGTGTAGTGACGTGTGAGTGTGCCTGTGCAGAGAGCGGGTGCGGGGGCGGGGCGCTGCGCACGGCGGCCGCGCTGGGGCTGCTGGCGGAGCGCGCGGCGGCTGCGCTGTTGTTGCGCCGCCACCACGAGGGCGCGCATGCGCAGCTCATAGACGCTGCCATTTATCAGGTCCTCTACACTTTCAACCATCACCACATTAACCCTCTAATTACAAATATTATATTGCAACAGTTGTATTTAAAATATAGTATTATACCATGGGAATTTTAGTTACATTACTCTAAAAACAAATGATTAGAAAAAAATGTGTAGAGATAGGGTTTTTTCTTGATTAAAATATATGTTATTACTAACATACTCATTGATCATGTTTGTTCATTATTTGATAATAGGATGACAATTGAATAAGAATATTAAGCTAGGAACCTAAATATATTATTAAGAATAAATGAGTGAATGTTTTTACTGTGTGTATCTAAAACGTATTTCAGCAGTATAAAATGTGTGGAGTTGTCAGGTGGTGTGCGAGGGAGACGCGGCGTGCGACTGGGAGGAGGAGAGCGACGTGCGTGCGGCGATGGCGGCGGGAGCGCTATCCGCCGCCGACGTGTGCTACCGGCGCGTGACGCGCGTGCTGCTTGTACTCCGCGCGCTGGCCCGAGCGCGCACTCCTACCCCCGCCCCTGCACACACCGCCGCCACGCTCGCTCTGCTCACTGTCAGTACTTTGCCTCCGCCACTGTATCCACAAACAATATTGTTGGCCAAGCATAATCCTTTGTAAGCTTCCCCTCTATTTTACAATGGCTGTGGAAAACAACGCACCATCGAATGATACACGCGGCACTAGCGCCACCTGTAAAATAAAATCTCTACCACGCTTCGAAATAACGATCGCATTGTCTTGCGACTACTCCCTTCAAATCGATCATGATATGAATTAAACTTGTGATATTCAAGACAAGATAGTCCATCCAGAAAGACGACGATTTAGTAAATCCAAATATTCCATTAACCTTACACCCTTGTTAAGCTTATTTTATCCTTTACACCTTTAACCATTACACCACAAAATCACCTAATGTTATGTGATGATGCGCTAATAACAGTGTAAGCCTCGAAGAAAATGATTCTCAAATACAGTTACTGTGAAATAGACCTATAGAACCCTAAAAAGCCTCATCACCATTTTATGCTTTTACCTCGAAGACTTTATTCACCAAAAACTTAAACTCATTATAATAATTCGAAAGTACATTGACCGACACGGCATCCGCACACGGTATCACTATACCATCATTGCTTGTATAATAATTCAGAGATTGCACTATGCACTGGGTCGCAATAGTCTTCTAGATTCTTTGTAGTTATCACTTCGTTTAAAACCAAATATAAAAATAATTCCATCGTTAATGTAAAGTGAGTCGAGTACACACGATAGGTTTGTAACTGTACAATACCACTACATATTATAAAACAATGTCCACCGCGTTTGTGTCTGTCTGTCTGTCTGTATGTTCGCGATAAACTCAAAAAATTACGGAACGTATTGTAATGCGGTCTTTACCAAGAAATAGAGTAATACATGAGAAAGGTTTACGTTTATAATTTGTCAAGGTTTTGTATAAATTGGTTCAAATATAACGATAATTGGTGGAAGTGTTGGAAAAAGTCAAGCCACTTGGGAGCTTCTCATCGAAAATGCTGCCTAATTCTTTTGAGATATAACAAAACAATGTATAGTGAGATATTTATCTTTTATAGATCTACAAAAATGTCTACGATGGCATATTAGGTATATAAGGATAATATTTAAGGATAGCTTGCTACTCATCTATCTACTAAAAAAAGGGTCACATACAATGAGGTAATTAGAAGGCTATTTAGACGGGGATACAGTATTAATCCTTATCGAATTAAATACATTAGTCACCTTAAGCATTTCATGCCATAAGTATATATTTTTAATATGAGGTCAGGACAACATCCGCCGGGCCTGCTAGTATATATAATAGAGTAAAAATAAATATAGAGATTGCATTGCAGGAGATTCTGTCGGAGATGCAGAAGGTGCGCGCGCAGTCGCCGCCGGAACCGCCGGCGCTGGGCCCGGGGGCGTTGCTGCCAGCCCTCCAAGATCTAATTAAATATGCTCTTAAGTAAGTTTTATTATATCTGCAACACAGCTAATATTCAAATACCAATATTTTTGTAATTTATAAAACTATACATATTACTTATCACTCATCGAATATACAAAATATGAATCATTTAGAACATATACAATTAACAACTTGGTGATAGTAATCATCGGATAGATGGCACTAAAACAAATCTGACTGTAACATTACCTGCAATTGATTATATAATTGATACCATTAGATGTTCGTCGACATCATTAATAAATTAATTGGATTATCCCTAATATTCATTGCTATGCGAACGATATCACTGGTGATGTCATATACTCGAGCCGTGCAAATATCTCCCAGGTACTACTAGTGAATCCAAATGAAACTTGTTTTTGAGATTGAAAGAGAGAAAAAGGCAAACCTCGCCCAATTCAATCCCTCAAAGACACAAGTCTGTGCGTTTTCTAGGAAAAAAACCATTCCTCATAGCACCTAAGTTTCAGCTCATCTCTTTGAATATCTCTAGTAATATCGCGATATTTGGTGACATATTGGATATCCAGTGATGTGCAATTCATTTTGCATTTAGAAAGGAATTCATTTGACAACTAAAAAACTAGTTACCCTCAACCGGTTTTAGCAGTACTTCACCCCAAAGCAACGACTTGTGCCCTATAAAGCACAAGTATGTCCTCATATGGAGTATTGCTCACACATTTGCGCTGGTTGGCATGCCTACCAGCTGTCTCCTTTTGATTCCGTGCAAAAGCGAGCTGTTCGCATTCTTGATGATCCCAAACTAACATGCGATCTAGAGTCATTAGAATTTCGCAGAGAGATTGGGTCTCTACTTGTGCTTTACCGCATGTACAGTGGAGAGTGTTCTTTTTGTTATAGCGCCCTCATCGTCATGCCAAACACTCGCCTTCCATCGCTGGCTGGTTTTGCTCATACACACATCTAAAAACCAAGCAGAATATCGACAGTCGTATGGTTTTCTAAAAGCATCATTATGCGCACGCTATCGTTGAGGTATAGGTTACCTAGTACGGTTTTCCTCCAGGGTTATGGCATGGGACACTTCAAAAAGGAATTGAAACATGCTCTTCAAGGTCGGCAACATGACAGCGATATCTCCGGTTATGCAGTTGTCCATAGGCGACGATAACCTTTTAACATCAGATGGGTCGTATGCCTGTTTACTGTCCATTGGCAAAATCCAAGCATAATATTGTAACCTAAATACATGACCTGCATTCTACTGAATCTTACGGCATTCTTTCACATTATTTTTAACATAAGATATTATTCATAAAAAACGCGGGCAGCAGATAGTCCCTACAAACATATATAATGGCACTAGTGCTAAATGTTTTAAATACAGTCTGCCTTAATCTATATTATTGTTAACCGAACTGTAATGTCGTTATTAGATATCCTGTATAAATATTTGACAAAAGAAAAACATATAGACATGGATAGAGGGTTTTTTAAAACATTATTCTTAATAAATATTAAAATTGGTCAAGGTGTGGTGAAGGAAATGGAATAATTAGGGCTAACGATTTGGTCTATTTTAAAGAGGTGTAATTTGATCGAGTTCTATTCAGTCTATATTAGGAAGTGGAAATTACAGTTATTTTAGTATAATCGTATAGTGGTGAAATTATATTTTTTTATCACTTACATATCACAAATGACAAAGGGCAATATGTTCATTTTGAAAGAAAATTAATGATATAAGTGTTTTGTTACTTTTTGAGCATTTTTAGTTCCTGTCTTACCGTTGATTAGGCAAACAACAGTAAACGATAGGTTTTCTGATAGGCTTTAATTTTTATACAAGAAAAGTTTTATAGTCTCTAGGCTTGGACTATCTTTTTTAGCTCTTTGACCTGCTGTGTAGCATATATGTTTTGTTACTTTTTCAGCATTTTTAGTTCCTGTCTTACCGTTGATTAGGCAAACAACAGTAAACGATAGGTTTTCTGATAGGCTTTAATTTTTATAAAAGAAAAGTTTTATAGTCTCTAGGCTTGGACTATCTTTTTTAGCTGTTTGACCTGCTGTGTAGCATATATGTTTTGTTACTTTTTCAGCATTTTTAGTTCCTGTCTTACCGTTGATTAGGCAAACAACAGTAAACGATAGGTTTTCTGATAGGCTTTAATTTTTATACAAGAAAAGTTTTTTAGTCCCTAGGCTTGGACTATCTTTTTTAGCTCTTTGACCTGCTGTGTAGCATATATGTTTTGTTACTTTTTCAACATTTTTAGTTCCTGTCTTACCGTTGATTAAGCAAACAACAGTAAACGATAGGTTTTCTTATAGGCTTTAATTTTTATACAAGGAAAGTTTTATAGTCTCTAGGCTTGGACTATCTTTTTTAGCTCTTTGACCTGCTGTGTAGCGTATACCATATGACGAGTAGCAGTAATGTAAATTGACAAATATGATAAACTATACTATTTTTTATTTGATATTAAAATAATGGTAATTCATGAAATGTTCCATAGTTATTTTATAGCTGATCATTTGAATATAGAGTCAAGACATGTCAATTTTCGGTGTAAAAGTATTGTTGAGATATGTTCGAGATCGCAATTTCGTAAAAGGCGTATAAATTGTGGTAGACATAGATAGATGTATAGTTTACGAGTAGACACGTGGTTGTACGCAGGGAGTGCGCTGGAGCGGGCACGGGTGCTGGTGCAGGCGCGCTGGCGGAGCGGGTGCTGGCGGAGGCGGAGGCGCTGGCGCGGGACCCACACACGCTGCGCCTCTACGAGAACATCCGGGGGGATCTTCTGCGCTGCTTCAGTCTGTATCCACACATCTCATTATATGTCATACACTTCACACTTGTTTTATTTCATTTTGTCAAGTGTCTGTGTGTGTTTATACGAATATACTTACGACTTCCTTGTAAAAATCCTTTTACTCCATAAAATCTCTTCTTGAAGTAAGTTAGACCAAAACTTTGAGCGATTGAGAGTTTTCTATTTGTCCATTATATGACTGACCGGTTATACTAATAGAACAATAGTTAACAGGCAATCTAATTTCCTTCGATTTTTATGATGTTAACATTTGAGCACAATCTAGTCTGATGTCAAATACAATGTGAGCTAAGATGTTAATCATATTAAGCCTAGAAAAAATTGACGATAGATTTCTAACTTTAGCGGAAGTGGTAGTGTTTTACCACTTGCTACTTTCAGAAGGTTTGCGGAGGAAAATGAAATATCTGACTCCGTTTGTGCAGACTAGTAATCGCTTTGGCAGCTGGATTACGAATCTCCCTTTATTGAGCTGAGCAGGTTATATTTAAAGGGAACAGAACACGTGTACAGGATTAAATTTCGGCAAAACACAAATAATATTACAGTCGTAAAATAAAAGTGAAACAAGGAATTAACAATGGAACAATACAGCACGGATAATTTAAATAATAAAATAATTCTAAACAATAATTGTGAGCTGCATTGTAAATGGGATTTGTCGGCGAGATTATAATTGCACCCAGGTAGCATGTGGTCGCCACCTGGGCGGTGAGTCTTTAATAATCGCCTAACTTAAGATGAAAACTAGTCAGTACAACATTAATCTTACCACCTCGTTATGGTTATCTTACAACGTTTTCCTTCAGTGAAACATTTGGGTCATTGCGAACATCGATCGTCGCGGTGCCCAAAGATGTCCCAAACAAGTCATTATACCATTTATTCAATTTTTCTTCATTAGTTGTAATTATTACTGATTTAATTTTTACTAACCTCTCGGCTGATTTTTTAATTTCTTGACATCGTACATTGTAAATTTCATAGTTTAGTAAAAAAGGTCGTTCAAATGATAAAATAATTGTAGAATACATTTTTTTTTATTATGCTGCCAACAATCTATTGACCTATGCCTCATGAGTTCTACATTCGTTTGTATGGATCTTGAACCTTTATGCTTTTGTCCAGTCCAATGGTTAATCAGTGCGCGACTTGAACACATTTCAGACATTAGAGGACGTTAATCAGAATGAAAGCAGTAGTGTGTGTGTATAAAGTATGCAACAAGTAGTTGAACAAGTTGTGATTCCGTTGTCGTAGTGGAGACGGGCGAGACGGAGCGCGCGGCGGCGCTCGCCGACAAGTTCAAAGACTTCGACCTTCTCATAGAGTTGTGTGTCAACATCGACGACATCCAGAGGCTCTACTCTTACATAGACAAGTATTCTAATGAGGTCAGTATCACTCTAATTTCAATCTCAACTAATAAAATTATTATTCCAAATTAATCAATAGTTCAGATTCGTTCATAGAAGGTAATGATCAACGTATATGTGAAATATACAACATGAGTTTAGATTTTATATGAAGAAAAATATTATAGGAATGGCGGTAGAATATTACTTGAAGTTCAAATATTTCTAGGGTAATATAGTTAAGGTAACAACATATCCAATCTATATATCGGCGTTATTTGGTATATTGGTTCAGAAATGTTGATATTTTCAATTTTAAATATTGTAAGGTAGAAATTATAATTATAAGGTAGAAAGTAGTGTTGTAGCGAGTGTTTTTTTTTCTATTTTTTGTGAATAACACTTACATTTTGTTTAAACTTATCAATACTGCTCCATGGTGAAAAGTTGTCAATAGATTAACCAATCAAAATGCAAGTCGAAGGTGTTTAGGTGCATGAATTTGTTTTAAATATTTTTATTGAAAGTCTTCAATGATAGAATATCCAATTGTGTAAGAGTAATATTCGGTTACTTTCTGGTTGCAATTGATATAGTCGTGCAGTATTCGTTTTTTTTTTCGATCTGACTGTATGCTGTTGGCTTGAGGGACCTTCGCAGCTTCACCGGACTAATAGGACAAGCGCTTATGGCACTCGGCCGCTTGGCAACAAGCTCAAGGGTGCCGAAGTGGCCGAACCTCATCTTGGGCTTGTTGCCTCAGATACAAAAGCGCGAATCAGTCTAATCTAACCTAGCTAAGTTAATCATACGTAAACGAATTAGTGCGCACACATGGGCCTCACGAACTCAAACATGTATTTTGTATTTGTCAACTCGGCTAAACTAAACTAACGAAGTTCGGAAAACAAGGGAAAAAATAATTAAAACCCTTCTACCGTAGATGTACCCGTGTCAGTGCACGTATGTGGGGGGTGATCTGTGTTATATCTGTTCACCTAGTGAGTGAGTGACAACATTCAATGTCACTGTATCGCACTAGCAGCGTACACAAGGGCTCTACTCTGGGGAATCGGATTTACGCTTTAGCCACTGCCGTGGGGGTCTCGGCCAGTGTGCAGTTTTGGAGATTAATTGAATACTATAAGGTAAGTTTTAACGTGTTGTGTGATTGTATCCGTGCACCGCGCAGGGCATGTGCGCGCGCACGTGCTCGCGGCTGTGCGAGGGGGGTGGTGCGGGACGCGCACTGGTCGTGCGGGGGGTGGGCGCGCGGTACCCGGAGGCGGTGTCGGCGTGGGCGCGCGTCTCTCCGTCGCGCCGCGAGCTCGCCGCACTGCACGAGGTGACGCGCTCGCGTCACGCACACGCTGCGCGTGCACTCGCGCTGCTCGCTGAGGAGGAGACTGTCCTCGCTCGACCGCATGACGGTAATTACATCTTATTATACGAAGGTGCTTTGAAAACTTTCAGACCAAACAAACATACAAGACAGTTTTTTCTGAAAATTTACTTGCATTTTTCTACAATATCTCTTGATAATTCTACACATTTCTCTCCCCAATCCTCCTATATCTTTAAACCGTTCAAATAGTACTCGACATTTTTCTCTGCAAAATAATTATTCACGAACGTGATTGCCGCCTCCTCATTTAACGAAAATCTCTGTCCTTAGAGCGCAATTTTTAGGTATATAAGGGAACGATAAGAAATCGTTTGGAGCTGGATCTGATCAGTAAGGCGGATGTTCAAGCAGTTTAACGTACCTTAAAATTCTCTCTTTTCTTTCTTGTATAATTAACTTACACGAATTTATTTCGGCTGCCAGGCAATCGTTAAGTTATAAGTTATCATAATAATCTTAGTAGCTTACGAATTTTCCAACTATTAACATGGCGAGTAAAAGAAAATCTTTATGTATTGACGAAAAAGTTTTATTAATACGCACAAAAGAGGCGGTAGATAAGATAAGTGACGTAGGAAAACGTTTTGGATTTAGCTACTCTACCGTGTCAACAATATGGATGAACAAGGGAAAAATCCTGTAAGCACAGGAAGATGGAAAATCGGCTAAGACATAAATCTCTAAACTCTGCGTCTCGTAACCAATAGATCTGGTAGTTAGTTTAAAACTGTCATACAAAGCCCCCACGCTTTTATAATAGTGACATTAATTTTCTCATCAATAATTTTATTCTTTTTAGTTTGATCATCTCTAAAAGAGTGTTTTTTAGTTTTTTTTAACTATAATGTATTTTTCGCTTTTTAGTTCGATTTGCTTTAAAAAAACCGTCTCTAATATGTAATGTGTTAACAGATGCATCTTGATTTCGGAAACGTATACAAAGATTTCTATCGCATGCGTTGTTCGCGCACTACCTCTCACACGAAAAGAAATTTATGAATTCTGGCGAATCTACTCAGAATAATCGGATATGTTGATCGAATTATTACATTGTCACGGATCTTCGACGAGTGTGCAGGGTTTGAATTCAAATCTGATCGTTAAAAGTGGGGCAAAATCATGTCCATAATTTCGTTACATTCCTACAGTGCAGGTGAAACTAATAAAACGTGTATAACTAAAGAAACCTAAATACGAAGATTTGGAATCAAGCTATGCTATCACAATTTTACAGACAGCGTCAGAATAATATGTCTGTCTCGGGGCCGATCGGTGAAAACTAAGGGAGAAAAGTTTGCCGAAGAACTAGGCTTAACCGCTTTCAAAGCATTAGAAGAATGGCTCGATAAGTTTAAGCAACGACACCATATCAACTATGGTAAAATGAACGAAGAAACTACTGGTTACAGCAGTATCGCGTACTGATGAAGAAATTCTGGATTCTGTTAAAAAACAACAAGTGGATGAAAAAGATGAAATAGACGATCCTGAGCCTCCACCAAGCATCAAAGAAGCACTTGATGCAGCAAAGTGATTACAAAAATACTTTTTATATAATCAAGTTGATCCCACAGTATCTCAAGATATGAGTAAAAAAAATAAAAAGTACAATTAAACAACTGGAGCAGCAAAAAACGCCAAACGAAGATAACAGACTGTACACAATAAGCATTGTTATGACGTTTGTAAAATTTGCACTATATTAGAATACTAAAATAATATAAGTTTTGTTTTCACTCCAGTTAACCAACTCTCTATAACGCCAAAAAATGCACCATGTTGTTTAATAGAGCTTACACTGTAATTTATGTCAAAAGATATATAAAGTTTAATTAATTTTGATGTTGTGTTTTTAATGACAAAATGTCAAAAACTAAAAACTGTGTCGGATACTAGTTACCATTCATGTATCTAAAAGTACTTCAAAAATATTGCGTTTCGTGTAAAATGTTATCGTATTCAGGTAATCAAATCTTTTGTTATCGATAGGAATTTAGTATGTTTATATCGCTTTAAAGATGAAAATTTTCCATTTTGCAATATTATTTGTGTATGGAAGATATAGTGAGTGAGATATGTTGCAGACGATGGCGTCCCTCGCGAAGTTGTGCCTGGTGGCGGGTTCTGGTGCGGGGGCGGAGGTGGAGGCAGAGGCGGACGTGTGGCGCAGCGTGGAGAACAGGTTGGCGCTGAGCGAGCACCACGGCGCACTGCCGCGCCCTCTGCGTCTACGCCACGGTCTTGACGAGCCCGACTCGCGCGTGCTGCAGCCCGACGAACTGCTGCAGGTCGCACGCACACGAACGCACGCACATACACACAAACTTATGAGCAACTGTTAATCATATTCCTGTTCACTCGAACGCGTGAACACACATTCCACTTCAGATATATAGTATATTAATTTTACCTCATAATTATTGTCATATTGCAATACTTAATATCTACTTACTTACTTATACGATATATATATATATATTACGTATATATATGTATATATACCAAGATGGTTACTGTACTCATACTATTCCTTAAGCGATCATACTAATGACTCTGTGTTTAGTACTATTCACTTACTATTGCCTAGTTTCTATGAACTCGTACTAACTAATAAAAATTATGAGAACTGCCAGATACTTCTTAAAATTGGCTAGTGGACAGCTCATACCTTGAACCGATGATTCCAGAAGCTTATAATTATTTACACATTAATCAATTACTTATAGTATAGTTTAACTCTAAGAACTTATTCTCTATAACTAATACCTTAAGGTGTTACTAACAAAAAACATTGTTATAGAAAATCCAATCATGTGATTTTATTTAAATAACCTAAACTCTGTGTAATGTGTTTTCAGAGTTTAAATATATGTTTGACTGTATTGTAAAACTGTGGATGCTCTGAACAGACTTTGAATTACATACATTTTTTTTATATTCTCTATTTGTTTATGAAGAACATAATGGACAATTTATATTGTTATAGATGTACATAGATGCGGACAGCAAGAGCCTCACAGAGTACGACTACAAGAAGGCACTAGACCTCACGTACTACATACAGGACATGGAGCGGAGGGACGAGCTGCGTCTCAGGGTATTTACATTTAAAGATGTTTTTTAACTTGGATTACTTAATGCCAAGTAATGTTGTCTCACTAATCAGATGCGGAGTGTCTTTACGTTTTTTTTATTTCGGGCAACAAACAGTTGTACTCATGGTACATAAAAGTATACGTATATTTATGTATGATGTGACGTCATGTGATACGGTGTGACTTTATGTGACATGATGCATCGTTACGTTACTTGTCTGTTATAATGTGCAGTGACATGAGATGATGCGAACGACTGTTAATTTCCATAATAAAATTTTATAAAAATAAAGCGAAAAGTAAATAAACTATTCTATAAACAACATTAACATTTTTTTCCCAAACGTACATTAATATACATACAGAAAAATGATAGCTGAAAAATGTGTGATTAGAATTCTTGGAATTGAATATTCATGTTCACGTATGATATAACGAAGAAAATATAATATTTGAAATTTAAGTGAATTTTAAAGCGAGTTTAGTTGGTCATGACACAAGATGAACGTGAAGAGTTTCAGGGGTTCATAGTTTCTTTGAGAGTGAGAATGAGATGTATATGTTGTTGCGGTGCAGGTGTGGTGTGCCTGTATCCTGCAGGACGAGTGGGCGCAGTGTCGTGTCGACGCTCCTGCCGAAGAGCTGCACTCCAAGACCTTCTTCCGTCTCGTCGACCTTGTGCACCTCATGGGTAACCACCTACACCATTCTAATTATTCACTTTACATATCGGTCTCATTATTCAACCTATACTATTTACAAGGTATTCGTTACTATTTCCCCAGTGTTCGTACTAATGACCGTATACGGCACTTCGTCACCTTCTACGTCACGGACACTAAGCCATATTATGTGGTTATTATCTGTTTATACCTGTAGATGCATTTATGTTTGTATTATTGTATCTCCTGTCTAACTTATGAGTCTTGATGACTGAATAATTGAATAATAAAGATGGCGTCATTATTATGAAGCCATACTTATAAATTCTCCTGTTGCTATTTCTTCAATATATATATTTACTCCTAATCAAAGAATATCACGTTCTAAATGTAAGAAGCGCCTACATGTTTTTTTAATTACGTTTCTGTCGACATGTTCTGAGATTTAAATTAAAAAGAAAACAATTAAAGAAAATATGCGTCCCTTTTGGCATAAATTTCTATGTAACTACTATGATACGCCCTTCTTGCATTTGCCACGCGATAATTCCATAAATACTTGTCTAAATGAAACATATCTTTCAATGTTAGATGTATGTCCTTTTAAGTAAAAAGTTTAAATTGTACTTAAATATTAGTAACTAATTGGTGCTTATGACTTTCTACATGTACTTATTTGAATTAAAATTGATCTGATTTTGACTTACAAGTAAAAATATCACTAACATTGTGTAAAAGTGTAATGAATGTAGACTGTCTGCCCTTTGGAGAGTCCTTTATCTGTTAATAAAATTCCCATCGACGCTGGTTAAGCGGTTTTGGAATTTAAACCATACGAATTAATAAACATCATGTTTTTAAACAGACTTTTTTAAATTTTGGTAACATTGAGTTCACTATAGAATCTGCATTATGAAGTTACAGACGGACACTTGTTCTTTTATTTATATAGATATTATTAACGAAGGTCATATTATAATTATGTGCAATTATACGTTGAGGTGGCGATTTGGAACTACTGCTGCCTCCACTGGACGACATCCTGACGGCGCCGGAGCTGGCGGAGCTGGTCTCCGACCCTCGGTTCCACTTCCTCATCAAGTACGGGTACGAGTGCATCGACACAACGCGCAACGACAACATCTCCGAGGAATAATCATTATCTACTTACATCATTATCTATCTATTTATATCATTTTCGGTTTTCTTTAATAAGATTATCAATAATCGGGCAGTAATTCCAATATTTGTACATTAATATTTGATATAAATAAGTATTTGCTATTGAAATAAATAGGAACGAATATTAAATATTTCTGTTTTCATTTAATTTAAATAATTGTACTTGATATATAACTGGACTTTAAAAAAAATGTTTCTTGTATGATTTTATAACGAATTGTAGTATAAATTGAAGAAATTTAATGAAATATGTAATGTTTAACAATTAAAATAAAACTTAAAGATTAGTCGATAATTCCAGTGGAGTTGGGTTATCGGAATTCGATGAGGTGCAACTGATTCGCTCGTTATCAACACCTTTATATACTGCATGGAAATTCAAACATTTTCAATGTTATTTTTAGTCTATAATGTAGATTTTCTTCACCGGTCAAATGGTTTTCTGTATTCGATATCGCTTAGAGCCATGTCTCAGTCTGTATTGACATATTTTTTTTAGAATTTGCCTAGTTACTGTGGAAACTTCATGGACATTTCAACCTCTCCTAAAGACTATTTAATTTGTGCCCTTTCGATAGGATTCAATGCTTAGTAAAACACGTATAAAAGCAGTCTACTTGAAATTATTTGTTCGAGACGCTTCGACAAATATTGCAATAAAGTTATCGATCAATTCTGTTTCTGTTAATTATTTCATATTTACTAGAGATAACATAGAAAATATTGGCTTAGCGATGTCGTTGTACAGTTGCATGCGAGTCGTGATTATATACCCACCATTCGATGATATTCGATCAGTCTGAATTAGAAATAAGTTACTATTACGCGTTTTAGATATAATATTATATGAATTATTATGCAATCTCAGCGATTCTTAATCGCACAGTAAGAAGTAAACTACCCTCTAAATTTGAATTATCAATACTTTCCGAATTTGTGCCGGTAATTATGAATACCTACAAGTAAAATCGGGCTACGGGATTAATACTTATTTAAAGTTCATTATTTATCATTCTCTTATTAGTGATTTTGACTACACGATGGATTCGTTAAGTTGTTTCTGCAATGATTGCCATAGAGCAATTTGCAGTAAAAAAAATATTTCTAGTTTCAATATACATACTCTTAAAATTGAAGCAAGTAATGTCTAAAATTAATTTGAATTGAGTATTAATTACATAGTTCAGTTAGACTTGTTATTCATTCATATTGACCGAGCAGTATAGAAGTAGTACCCTGAGTAAAATAATCACTTGTTGCAAGACGTATGCAGAACTACGCAAAGATGTGGCAAAAATATTAATTTCGATGTTAATCTGTTATAAAAATGTATTGGAATATCTTTATTAAGAATTTTGATGAATTTGGTTTATAGTTTCAGTATTTCAATAGAATAGACTGCATTATGTATATTTGAAGCTAATCAGTTCGAAAAAAAAGTATTTGTTATACATACATTAGTTACACTAAATAATTGTAATTAATATTCTTCATTAAATTCAGATGTAAAATTTAGTCCCGTTTTAAGTTAAAAATTGTTAGTTTTCGTATCACCCTATTGGGTGTGTCGTGAAGACACACGATACAAGTGAAGCTTTTGTATTACAGTGAAACATTTAATTATTCATCAATCACTTTTGAATAGCATAGATTGTATTCAGTGATCGCCGAGGCATCTGAACGCAGTACACGCAACCACAGATAACTATTTTCTAATATCCGAAGGCAAGCGAGACACTGCTTCCACTCTACTTGACACATTATTTACATCCACCATTTTGTCCTCATACAAAAAGATTGCCGATCACAAATTTCAAAGGTTTGCCTTAAAAAGGTTTACTTAAAAAAAAAACATAATACAAAATAAAAATAATTCGTCCGTTGATAAAATAATAATATAATCGATTATGATTATAATCGATTATACAAGAATTCCAACTTGACGGAACAACGTCTAGGAACATTAATACTAAAATAATTATCGATTCCAGTACTAAATAAATAAAATTAAATTAAATGTCATGCTTTTATACAATATTCATTGTTTTAGAATAAGAATATATTAGCAATTTTACTACATTACGCGGTTAGTTGTTTAATATCGTGTAATCAATGTTATCGCGTCGAAAACAGTCATACACCTTTAATATGACGTATTCAATTGCATTGACTATAGTTAATTTCCAGGATCAACGCAGGGAATCGATACACCGTGGCATGTTATGATGGGAATATCGATTTCAATTAAAGTTTACCAGTTATTTACTTTGTCTTTTAAGTATTTAGTGATGTGTTATAATAGACTAGTCAGGTCACGCGACATCGGTCATGATTACTTATATAAGTACAGTAAGAATCCAAAGTAAAATGTAAGCGCATAGTAGTAGAATAATTGTAATGATTTTCAATAATATAGAAACAATTATTGATTCAATTTACAAATTTTCCCCTCGAGAGTTTAGATAATATTTGGCTTGATTTTTCGGTTTTCTGAACTTAGCTACGAATTACGAGGATTTCGATCTGTCCTGAATTTCATACCCTAGATATTAAAGGTAAATAGCTTGTAATAAAATGTTTCATCGATATGTAATTAGATAGTAATTGTTTCGTTGTTGCCTCATTTTGTTTCTGAATAATATTTTAGTGAGACTAATAAATTTTGTTTTTCAAAAACGCCGTTTTATTTACGTTGACTTGAAACAATAATTAATCCTTATTTTATATATATTCAATATTTATTTTTTTGGTCCAATATAAACTACAGAACTGACTACAATCTAGGTATAAGTTAGAAATGAGCAATATTGGAAAATCATGCGATGATTGCACTCTTCTAGATGTGAATACAGCATGCACATAATATAAAGAACAATACATTAAGCGGTACAATAATTAAATGAACTAATCCATCATAAAACTAACATCTTACAAATTACGTTATTTAAGTGTTTTAAGATTATTTTTAATCGAAGTAACATAACCTGAAAATAAATCTATCTCTGTGCGAAGAGCGTTACAGAAAGAAGACATACGATAAACTGGGAAATGTTGACCGACATAGCAATGAGGCAAGTGAAAAGTTTTTCTGTTATGCAGTCGACTGCCCAAACGTGGAATCGCAAAGTCCAAGCATTTGTTATCAGAATATGCCATATTTATTTAATTCTAAGTAAATATATTAGAAAAATAGACAGTTATCTGTTGTATATCTGTCTCATACCTTTCCACTGATGTATAAATATTTTGTTTTCTTGAATGTAATTTCCATACAACAGGCTTATAATTTGAAAGTCTACGGATTCATAAAGGTAATAGGTACAACTCTACTTGTAATTTTAAATTAATTAACAAGTACATGAAGAAATCATTCGGTGAAACTTAATAATTTTATCTCTCTATTAATGCTAGTTACCCGAGTTGATAGAGTGCGAATTCCAAGCATTCAGTGATATGAAAAAATCTACAATACCTACACATTTTTTTATAATTCTGCCTAAGTCGAAATTCTGTCGAAATGGACCTTGCAGTTGGGACCCAACAACGTTTCCTGGACTCTAATCCCCCTCTTGGCTTTGCATATTACTAACTTTAGGCCATATTATGATTGAATACCATGTGGTATTGTGGCCACACGCTACATCTATAAATATAAAAAGATATCGTTGTTGGTAAAGTCAATTTACGGACGATAATTTTACGTAATAACGTCATTAGAAAAATTGCATACTTTTTGCCGTAATTGTTGTTGTAATTAACAACGGAAACCACATTAACTTTTCACTTCACTTTATAAGCAGTTGACAAAACAGTTCACCTGTAGGTTGTGTGCTGCCACTGCGTCGAAGAGAGATCTTCTACTCGGCCGCATCGGCCGATGGAGTGGAAGAGAGATTGATGCGTCACACGTCGAACGCTTTGGCCGATCACGCCTCTCTCGCTTGCACGCTCGGCACAGGCGGAACGTGACAATGGGATACTTTCTCGTGCGTGCAGCCGGTGTTCATTGATTTATAAAACGTTATCACGTCATAAAACTACTTTTTTAGATGACATAATACTGTTTTATTGCAAACTAGTTGATACTTTCGGCATATATGTACAGAATAAAACAAAAAAAAAATGTTTTTATTACAAAAATTCTTTGGTCTTTTCTGGTGTTAATAAAAAGTTTTCTTAAGCCCTTAATTTAAATGATTGTATCGGCATATTTTTTATATATAAGGAACAAGTACCAAGAAACAAAAAACGAATAAAACAAAATCTATTTATCAGCTTTTGCGTGATGTGGGCAGAACAATATATATGTTACAGCGTATTTATATATATTGTAGAATCTCTTTAATAGTTTGATCGTTATTTAACATTGAAACGTTCTTTTTACTTTCAATAAGATATCAAACTGATACTCTACATATAACCCCGATACGTTACAAATCTCACCCCTTAGGGTTACGTCCATTTCCCGCCATTTTTCTTCGAGCGCGGCCGTAGACCGTTCATACATATCGCGGCGCTGCTTCCAGTGCCGTGTTGTTGCTGACCGAATAGACTCGTTTAAAACGCGGCCGCGACCGGTCTACTGCGACTTGGCTTTACGCATGCGTTAATTATTTTGAATTCCATTTATTTAGCACTTGGAAAATATGGATTCGACGCCGTACACAAATTATTAGACATATATATCATAAAATTAATACAAGTACTTATAAGCATACAGTGGGATTACAGTGAAATGTAATGAAAATTGAATAAGCCAGGGTGTTTTACTGTCTTCATTGAAAATTTTCCTTTTTTTATATGTAAGTAAAGATTACATGAATCTATTAGTTCATATATAATAAAGTATGTCAATTAACTTGATTAATTTAACTTTTGAAAGTTAATTTTATTAAAATCTTTTACGTAAACTGTTGCGACCTCAATTGCTGTAAATAATTGAAAAAGTAAAAAGCGTTTGATACTGATGTATACACAACAGTAAGAGATTTTAAAATATCTTTTTTATGTTAAGGACGATACTTTTGTCTAATGTTTTAATTTAGGTCTTATTACACTTTATAAACGATAACCAGAGCCGGATTAACCCCTAGGCTGATTTTTTAAGACCCAAATCCCAAATGGTTGATTGTTTTTATTTTATTTTTCACGACATACATAAATCATTGTAATTTTCATGGTTTAGTAAAAAAAGTATAGTGAAATAATTATATAAAAATAAATATTAAGTCAAAATTACAATTTTAAGGTACATAATTTGTTATTTTTCAACGTTTTGTAATAAATCAACTATTTTTGAAGCTTATTCTGCCAACAGTCTGCTGACCTGTGCCTCATGAGGTCTACATTCGTTTGTATGGAACTTAACCTTTTATGGTTTTGGACAGTCCAAGAGTTAACCGTATAACGTAACGCTATAACGTTTCTAGCGTTATGGTACCGAGTTTTGAAAGCTTTGTTTTATATTATACAAATAAATTATTTAATTATTTACATAAAGATATTAGATAGATTTCGATATTTTTTTTTGTTTTATTTCATAAACACTTGGTCATTATCTAAAAAAATATCACCGTATCTTTATTTAGTGTAAAGTTTGCAAATATTACAATTTCTGTAAGGACTACGCGTTCCGCTATGTGTACTTTGTTACCGGGGAGAAATAGGCAAGTAGTATTGTGTGAATGAACAGGATAACACAGACGGAGTTGTAGGTATCAGTTAGTTTTATTATAATACAAAACGTCGAAATTCAAGCCGACTGCTCGTTAACAAGCATCTGCCAAAACGTATTGCGAGTGAACACCTGCACACCTTCACGAACGATTGTACTGACTCGAATTATTAAACATCGTGGATTTTCGTACATTTTGTAACTTCATGAGTCATGTCATGCTCACTTAATATTGTTAAAATATGTGCCCAAAATTCCCGATACAATTTCGTTCTGACAATAAAGTTGTGTAAACAATACCTAGGTGTTGCAGTGCCTAAAGTGTCATGATCAGAATAATATCAGTTCGTCTCAGAAATACTAGTCATTTATATATGTATTTCTAAGTTTATAAGCTCTGGCAGGCGCTGAAGATACGGGTTTTATTGTATTAATACATTTGAGATTTTTTTTTTGCAAAACTTAAATTATCGCACAAAACAATCATGTCAGTTCTTTAAAAAAAAGGAAATTCCGCGTCAACAAGCTGGAATCAGTAGGTTCTGACGGCTTTATTTTTAGAACCTGGGCAAGGGTATATTTCATGTTACAAGGAAACTAAAATAAACTATGTTGATTCATCTGTGTCATTCGTGTTGTTGTTAGATCACTGTTTTATGACGGCGAGTACTTAGACTAAATCATACAGTTATATTTTAGTTTCAAAAATATCCATGAAATCATACAAATAATACAATACTATTAATGAAATCTAGATATTCATTTAACTATTAACTTTAATAACTTTGAAGTAAATACACAACGCCCGAACTATCGAGTCGGCCATACTGTTATCCGTAATCAAAACCCTCTTTCTCCGTTCACATTATTATAAAACCTGTTATTATTATGAAATACAATTAATAAATTTACAATGTAATATTTAACAATATATTGTCTATAGATCTTTCTGTGCTACAATGATACAGAATATGATTCGCCTTCATATTGAAGCCAGTTTTGATAGAATATTAAAACGATTTCTAAGAGTTACTCAGTACAAACGTGAAATTTCCCATCAACAACACTGTAGGGCTTCATAATTGAACCACAGGAAAGTGTAAAGAAATGACGAGCGTTTAGACAGATAACACTTAAAACGATGAGTAAGCGCAAGCGACAATTGCGTGTCGCCAATATTCCGCCTGTTTGTAGGAGAGCGTGTGCGCATGCCCAGTCGTTTCACTTGAATTCACTCTAATTAGAACAAATTATTTCATGTACGACAAGAATGTCGAATCTCTTAAGAGTTGAACTTAAAGAAGACAAACCAGCAAACCAAGCCTTAGCATACCAACTTTAGTGCTATCTTCTGTATACGTTATACCAAAAGTTTCCTATAAGTAAATTTATACAGAAAAGTAATCGGAATTTACCATTAAAGTCGATAGAGCAAATTCTGCTATCACTATGCTTTTTCGAAGTAAGTAATTAAGGGACAGGTTGCATATAGCATTCAAAATAATATAACAGTCTGCTGTTGAAATCCACGTTATCAAATATAAGAAATGTAACTTTGGACAGGCTAATTTGTATATATTTATTTTGATATCTTTACCATTACTTTATAAAACTTTGAAGGAGGCAATAACAAACATTTCCTGTAATATATATTAACATATATTAAGTTCAGATATTGTGTTCTGTTTAAAATTACTAATGTGTATGGTATACACAATAAAAAATAATCCGAATAAAATAATAAATTCAACTAATTAAACCAGATCCTGCTTTGTTAAAAAAATGAAGAGTTACAGAGTTACCACTATTGTTAATATCTTATACAGAAAAGTTGAAGTAAAAAAACGAATTCGATTGTAAGTCGGTTCAGTGTAAGTTCCAGGAGTTCGGTATCCTGACTCTGCCCTCCCAATACTTGAAAATGTAATGTACGTTCGTAAAAACTTAGATAAGCTAGATTTCGTAAAGGACCGACATAATTTAAATACAAGAAATAACAAATTGGTCATTCCATGTTTTAGACTCACTAGGACCGGTAAGAGTTTTTTAGGTAATAGTGTTAGGTTCTATAATAAAATTCCAAAACACGTTACCGATTTGCCGGATACTAAGTTACTATGTCAAGCAGGTTTTAATGTCTAAAGGCTATTATTACAGGGTGGATCAATATGTGAACGATGGTGATGTCTGGAAATGACGCCCTCTCTGTGCATCCACTAAAACCGAATGTTATTATTTGTATATGTTTCTAACTATGTTTTAAAAATATGAGTTATAATATGTGTAATGAAAAGATAAACCAGATCGAGTATCTTGCCGGTTGTTCTCGATGATTGTGTTGTTTTCCGAACCGGTAGTAACTTTGACGTTCATAAGCGCGTTCTCAGGGCCTAAACTGAAGAAAGTATTTTTGATTTTGATTTAACCGATTTTTTTTATAATTGACTATGCAAGTTACTATACCTACTCGTACGTTTCGTGTATTTAATTTTTAACCAAAGCTAAAAAATGGTTTCACCTCGTCCCCATCAATGTGCTATAAAATGAATGAACATTTATCCTGATATGTATTCTTTGTTCGTGGATTGTGGTTTTGTTTTATAAACGCTTTGAAACAGTAAGTATTAAAAAACAATTTATATTTTAAGTCACACTTAAATTATCATAAACCTTATAAACTATATGCACTACAGATGAAGTAGCACTACACATTTTATATCAAACTCTTTACTTTTATATAGTTATATGACATTTACCTGGCTAATGTCCTATGACTCTTAAATCTATAGGTAAACATCGATTTGTATGTTTTGGGGGCTTCTAGATTGACTGTTGACTTCTAGATTTAGCGTATTAGGATTTTAGCCTATATCGTCATATATCTAGTGTGATAGTAGTCAAATATGATACAAATGGTGATTTTATACCCTTTTCTAATTTAATATTTTAATGTATTAAATCTCCTACTTTTAGTTTAATTATATTTCCCAACAAGTTGTTGTGTGTTTGCATAATTTTACGTAGATACCGAAATAAAATTCTAAAATCAACTTATCTTATACTCCCAATATAATTTCTGGTAACTTTAAATGCAGGGTGGACAGTAGCTCAAAAGTTATTTGGGACAGTATGAGGAACATAAACATGAAAATAAACTGGTTGGTAGAAATGGATCCATTATTAGAAACAACTTTTATGAATATCATCAACAAGGGTTTGAAACAAATTTATCAAGTATTTACTAACTAAATAATTATCAGAAGCGATACTGTACGCAATTAAATAAGCACAATGAATCGACTCGAGCATTCCGTGAGAAAGTAACAAGTCATTTTCATTGCAGTTTCGATGCCACAGGGTCAATCAACTGCATTATATAATTATTTAAATTACCGTACATTTGATATTTTACCCGAAGGTATGTCAGAATTATACTATTTTATAGTTTACTCTAGTTCATATTATTACATTACATTTTTAAATATTAGGTAAACTTATATTTAGCATCCAAACAAATAACAGGAGTAATAGCTGTTATCAAGGTAAAATATATCATTTTTAATGCTAAGCATATTAGTTTCCCTCTTTTTTTATAATGCAATGTATTAATATAGCGCAAGTTATTTTGAAGCGAGAATGAGTTATACCGTGTTTGGAGACTACGCCCAATGGCGTAGCGCGTAGGTTCGAATTATTTGAATTGAGTCGGAGTTTTCGGTGAAGGAAAAGATCGTGATGAAATTACAGCATAGGGGTAAAGTGGACTGTCGCCAAGCACCTGTTACTGCGGCAGCTGCACTTGAGAGCCAGTTTTCCCCCTCTAGGCTTAGTGTGTTTACCATCTTAGACCACAGCGTCATTTAGCATCTCATGAGATTGTGGTCAAACGCTAAAATCTATGAAGTATAAAATAAAACAAGTTCTAGAATGTGAGAGTGAGCATTCCAAAGCCAGCGCTAGGTGACAAAATATAAAAATTCCAACCTCATTTTAAGTCTTCTATCGATATACCTCAATATTTAGTGTTCAGCGCAAGCCGAATGACTGTCACTTGTAATGTACAGCGTTTGAACTGAAAATAAAAAAAATGTGCCCGTCGAACTTTTCGATTTAAATTTAAAAGAATTATACAACAAAATATTTAATACCACTGATCTTCAATCTTACACTGTGTCAATATTCGATTGCCTCATCGAAACGTGCCAATCTAGGCGTCAAGTTTTTCATCAGTTCCATTGTGTGCTAATGAGAATTGGTGCACGAAAGAGAAAATCAGCTCATTCACTGTACAAGAATAATAAACTTTTTATTACAGCGAAACTAGGTACTGATTTTATAGTGTTAGGAAACTACTACACGACCAACTGAATATATTATTTTAAATGTCTCATATAGAGCCATATTAGAGTAATGTTACACCATGTCTTAGGTGATAGTGAGTCATATCTCTTTTTCTCTGTCTGCAATTGTGTTAATTTTACTTCATTTTGTTTTTAAAAGAGGTTTTCACAATAACTTTTTTGTGTTACTGTTTTGAAATATTAGAATGTCATTCAGAATTATCCTCGTGACCTTATGAACTAGCTGTTTTACTGTAAACTATGTATGATATCGTGTACGTAACTAACGTATATTTTATCGTCACCAGTTCATGTCACGGATTTATTTCTTGTTCGCCGTCTATAGGTCTTGTTAGAGAAGGCAGCCGCGCTATACCGGATATTTGATACTATATCTAGTACTAATATACATAATATGAAAGTTATTTGTATTAGTGACTATGCTTTTAGTAATTAGTTCGGCAGAATATACGCCATTTCGTATCTGGATCGAAGGATCAAATTGAAAAATTTTTTTTAGAGAGCCTTGTTGTGTGGCCTTTCGTATTATATTCATACGAGTGTCGAAATACTTCGGCTGTCAATCGATTATTAATATTATAGAGAAGTACTGCCTAATAGATAGATGGTATGCGTAAAAGTTACGATACTTTAACGTTAACTCAAATATGTTTAACCTTTAGGGACACTCATATATATGTAAAACAGTTTAATCAAATCAACTGAATAATGACGACTGCTATATTAAAATACATTCAGTATAAACTAGCCATTTCTTATGATTTCGCACGGTTCCAATTTAGTTATTAATGTGTTATCATAAATATTCAAGTAATATATAGATTTATATCGTTTTATAATATGTAAAAGATGAAAATCTTAAATATTTGTTTGATGAAAGTGTTACTTTGCGACAATCCTCATAAGTGCTTAAATATTTGAGTATTTGACAGAAGAGGAACGAGAAATGGTATCCGCAAGACACAATTACTAGATTAAACCATTAACGGTGCTAGAACAAGGTGTAATAACCATAAAATTTCAATGTTAACGATTCCAGTAAACAGGATTTCCTATTTTACGTATCAAATGCTCACATTAAGATCGGCGTTTTAGTGATTATAGCAAACTCGAGCGATGTGTTTCATAGTCATTTAATATCTACTTCGAACAGTTAAGTGCTTGTTTAGGACAGGAATTTGGCAATAGAAAATACGAATTAATATTTGCCTTGAATGATAACATAGAGGCACTATGATACACAAAGTATAGCCATAAAGGATACAAAGGAAGATCTAGCCTTTAGTTTTTTGTATACGTTGTTAACTAGGACATAATCACATCACAAGCTATGTCATGTGACGAAGCGATGCTAAGTCTATAGTCTATAGGTGTTTGGTGAAAGATTTTCAACTTGGGAGTGGTAGCTAATCAAGCTTGTATTAGCTCGTTCTATTGTTTATTTATAACGTTTTTTTGTTCAATGTAAAGTTTAGACTTATTGTAAGATTTAAAACTACCAAAATTTCCTCACCGCTTCTTGAATCATCTAAAATTAAACTAAATAAAAATGTAGTTATAGTGTTAGATTTTAGAATAAACTTCGAAAGTACATTACCAATTTACCAGGTAATAAGTTCGCAAATCAAATATCGTTAGTTTTAATTAGGTTATGATAGGAGAAATCTTTATGTGAAATCATAATTACGTCGAGAAATGACCCCCTCTCTGTAAATCTATTAAAAATGATATGTACAGTTGTAAATAGTATTTGCGTAGTAAAAAAAAACATTAAAGGATAATAATATTGATAAACATCATCTTGCCGAATATCCTTTTTGATTGAGATTTATTCAGAATTAGGGCTAGTGGTCTGACGATAGTGTCTTCTCAGTGCCTACACTTTTTATATTTTGACATCAATTGCAGAGCCCTAACTGATTTTAAATAGATATTCAAAATATGCAATAGCAAAAATCTACGGACCCTAAAAAGTCTCACATGGTTTGTAATTTTTACTCAAATGATAAAATTCCTAACATCGACCAGAACAATATACGCTATTTGAACTACAACAAACAAGTGTGAAAAACAAGAATTTTGTATATGGCAATGTAGATTACGTTACTATGAGCAACACGTGACACTCTCTAATAACCTACCATAAGAATGGGATCTACATCTGTACCGATATACAAAGTAATAAAAGATTTCCATTGACAAGTTATTAAATTACAACGTAACACTGGTGGGTTATTGGCAGCGGGATCCATGATTCCATGCACTCGGATGTGGGCGCGGCGCATATAAAACGATGTCTACACCGTTGAATGCACAAATTGTTATCAAAGCATTATTGTTTATACTCGCCGTCTCTTGATAATTTAACAAAAAACAGATATTACTGTAATATTGAAGACAAAAAGATCACTTACAAACTTAGAATCATGTGAAATAACCTTTCCTCATAATGTCTCCGATTGAGCAGATGGCATCTACAAGATTGTATTGCGAACGGATAACAGGTATTTTCACCCATTATAAACTAACAATGCATGAACCACAGAGTTCCTTGGAGATTAATATTAAGATTAATAAAAAGATATTTCGAATGGTATTGAGACTGATAAGATATATTTGAAAATAGTGGTAGTATCGATTTTCAACTGTAGAACAAGAAAGTAGAACAATTGTGTATTTGCTAGTGTAAATGACAACAAGTAAAAAAGTTTCGGCTAAACTTCGTAAAAGTTAAACCAATGTTGACGAAATTGCTGGCAAATAGGAAAGTTTTGATAAGTCAATCTACCTATCTTTACGCTTTTCTACACGTGTAAGAAGTAATGGTAAAATTGATCAGAAGTAACTTAAAATGATAAAAGGTAGTTTGGTATTTACACTGTAAAGACAAAATTATAATGAAAGAAAAGCAGTCCACAATTAATGTACAGTCCATGTCTAACTTTTTGACCCCTCTAAAGTAGATGCGCAGAACACAAATTTAGATGTCAGAGGGAGGGGAGTGGTAGAAGGCGAGGAGAAGGCTGAGCGGCGCTCGCCTGCGCGCGTTTCTCATCCCCTATTGCACCAATTTTGACACGCGCTTTAGTGTGCGTGCTAGTGACAGTACAATTGCATTCAGAATACTTTCGTTGTTGTGTTTACATGTTTTTGATATTTTCGTTTATCTATCTATAATATAAAAATGAATCGCTGAATGTGTTGCTAAGCGCAAATCTCGAGAGCAGCTGAACCGATTTCGCTAATTCTTTTTTTAGAATATTCCTTGAAGAACGAGTATGGTTCTTACGGAGAGAATAAATACAAAAATTGCCTGAAAAAGTCTAAAAACAACACTTTTCTATACACCCATACAAACGATTCGAAATAATACTTAAGAGTCAATTTGAACTTTAATACCATACCATAAAGTTTAAGTGTTAGTGGAGAAGTTCCAGAAAGACAAAATAATTGAGTGATGTTAGTATCGTATAAATATTAATGTCAATATTTGTCAATCTTTATAGGTTGGTAACATTTAACATTATATAGCGTCCTGAATAGCAGAAAAAGTATTAAAAAAAATAGTTAAAGAATCGACTGTTAGGCGGTACGAAGTTCGCCGGGTCAGCTAGTTATTGATATATTTTATTATTTTCGTTTATTTTTTCCCTTTATTGTTACTTCTTGATATTTGTTATTATTAGAGGCCCTATCCACTTCGAAAATAATATTTCTATGAAAGCCGTTGCTCCATCGTCAATAAATGTTTATTACGAATTATTTATTTACTACGATAGTGTTTCACCTACAATAACATTATTGTAGCGACATACATAATACTTACACAGCATATACTACTAGATATCTAAAGACAGAGAAAAATACTGCAAAAGGCGGATCATTTAATAAATTTGTGGGATCACCCTACACTCACCGACCAGGTGGTGATCAGATTTTACCTCGAAATAATTATAACTGATAAATACATAATGTGGCGAATTGTTATTATTCAAACTTTGTCTATTATTTTTTATTCAGCTACTATTGTTCATTTCTAGTTTTTACTTTTATTTTATTAATCCAGTAATAATTTATTTTTTATTGTATGCTAATTTTTATCTCTATTGGTTTGCAAATAGTCTATATGTATATATCTCGAACGTATGTATATGCCCGATCAATTTAGATAAACAGGTTTTCGTAAATTAGCTGTCAAAACATTTATAAGATTACTCAATCGGAGTCATATCTTCAATTCACTTATAAAATCTTCTGAAATTAGGAACGTGGTGCTTATACTACCACATTGATTTTATTTCATATAATAGGCAAATATCTACTTCAATCGTAATTAAAATATATTGTATTGTACGTATAATATCAAAACAACTTTAGGATTAATAATTTTAAATTTCTATAATACTATTTTGACTCTGTTTTGTATTAATCTCTTGACTGTACTATACGCAAGACAGAACTTTAAGCTATATTCAAAGCGGCCAAAAAATTTGACGCGGACTATAGATAAAAAACGTTGTTCTCATGAGAATGAAATCATTTATACAATGCATCGATGTAAGCGCTACAAATTATATAGCAAGTCTTTAAAGTAACACCGAAGGATGAAATAGATTTTTTCATAATGTAGAATTTAGACCTCATTTGTTATCGGGGGAAACAAAAACGTATATATGTTTTCATCGCAGTTTCAATATAGAGTTTATAATGTCGACGAGTGAAACACAAAGGCTGAACAAAGTTGTGAAGGTTGAATACATGTAGTTGTGAATAAGGCTTTGTATTCACTCGTGATATCGGCGGATGCCAATGGAGTTGGAAAACTTTTTGAATCCTACATAATGGCATCAGGTTAGTTTGTACGTCCACTAATAGATTTATAATGAGGTTATATTTTTCTTTCTTTACAAAACCAAGTTGTGGTTCGGGTAAAAGTCAAAACTAACTTAACCTACATCACACACAATTAGCGTTGATACTTTAAAATACAGCTATTGTCGCAAAAATCCCGTATTTAACTGACATCCGTGAAAACGCAGCGTAACCTAATTTCGCACTGGGTACGGGAACCCTACCTTGCTTTCGTGAGACCCTCGGTGTAACAGGGAAGGGTGGCGGAGGTCATTGACAGCGTGTCTCAAGGTCGGTTGACGAGACGCTATTCGGTTGTAAGACGGTGAACGAATAGAATATATAATTATATCAGAGTTTCCGGTATGCAAAACTTATTTGTAATATATGCGACTGTGTGCCTGGAAGGTGTATTATATCAAAATATTCGTAATTTTGAAAAAGGTTTGAAGTTCTAATATCATTTAACAATTTGTATGGTATTTAAGCATCAATTAAATATAATTTTATGTGGTGACTGCATTTTGTAACTACCTCTAAACAACTTCAAACATGGCGGTTCTGTTTAAAGTTTGTCTCTCATAGATTGTTACCCTTGTAGGGTAAAGTGGAAATGCTCGCCTGTCAGTACCTACGTCAAATCACACTCTTCAGAAATGTGTGTGTAGGACTAGTAATGTTGGTTTAAGGTATAAACAAGTGTGAAGATAATTCTAGCCCAAGAACAAGAACTTTGTATCATTCTTTTTGCTATTCCTATTTTGCAGTGATAATTTTAATTCGTTTGTTTCATATACTCGGTGGAGTTATCGTTGACTAAGCCTATAGAGAAAACTTAACTAAACAAATAAGTATTCGACAGCTGATTTAAAATATTACGCTCGGTCTAACAACTAAACATCAACAAAATGAAATTATATATACTAATTAATTTAATCGTAATTTCTTTGTTACTTATTGCGGTTTTTGTCATCTAATGTGTAAATTCCCCCGTTCTATTTCATTGGGTTGTTTACGGCATACGTCTCCAACGACGCACGTCATCTCGAAGTTGTAAGACGATACAGCTTAGTCAGCGCGCTGCGGTTTCCACATCCGCTTGTTCACATATGTATTTGCTATTCGTTCTGTTACACTTATCAATCGCTTGTATGGATTCTTTTACATGTTTTGTTATGTTATTCAGAATTACTAATTACAGTTATAATATAATTGATTTGTACCAATGACTGCCTTTCCTTAACTTTATATTCATTTAATACTAAAGTCTTATGGAGAGTCATCAAAAAACCAGGCAGACAAGGTTTCCTCTTCCAGTCTCTCTCTATCAGCTATTCTACTCACACTGTATGTATATGATATACTCTTGTACTTATCCACATTCATGCTCAATACTCTTCTAGTTATATAACATTCAATCTTGCTCATGAGATACCCATACATAGCTAATCTATTTCTACGCATCTGCTCTCTTACTGATGATACTTCCAGGCTCCCTCTTTAATATACTCAATATTAATCTTATCTATTCTTCTATTTTTATCCAACGTATTGTTTTTTTTCATCCTTTTCATTAATTTTGTGGTCGTTTTTTCTATTAGATATTTTCCCTTTTAGTACCTACTCGAGCACGCTTTTAAGCCCACCTTCATCTAATGTTAAGTGACGGAGCCTAAAGTAGGAGCACACTAAAGCTATAATAGAAAAGTCGAATCTTGCAAAACAGTCGAATCGTAAGTTTTCATTTCTGTATTATTTTTCACTCATTCAGTATTAAAATTCATAATATGCCACCAGTCTTTTCTTGTCATATTTTATACTTTATAGGTTAGCGTTTGACCACAATCTCATCCGATGATGATGTGGTTTAAGATGGTGGTCACGCTAAACCGAGAGGGCGACTGGCTCTCAAGTGCAGCTGCCGGAATACGTTAACAGATGCTTGGCGACAGATCTTCATCTTGAGGGTGGTAGCTAGCCAGACGGACGTAGAAATAGGCCTACCGCCATGCTATGGTTTCATCACGTTGTTTTCCTTCACCGAAAGCTCCTACTCAGTTGCTAGGATCGAACCTACGTCCTTCGACGCTGCGTCCGAACACACTAGAAACTTAGCCAGCATCGCTTCAACAAACTTCCAACTCGACTCTCGAGATCTCCGCTAGGAGTAATATTATTCTGTGCTCGAGATTCTCAAGTAATTCTACCGACCTTAGTTAGGTTGCGATCGTTTTGTAGTTCGGATATTATTCAGAAGAGGGGCAGTGTCCAGTTACCGTCGACCGATAATGCCCGCTTCTTACTTCCGTTACATAAAAAGACTCTTATCTATACGGTTACCTTTAACACACATACGTTATCAGTCATCACGACGATTTCGTCATGACACGTCGACTAGTATTAACTTTATTTATATCAGCTGAATACTTGGTTAATAATACATCCATACTGGTATTAAATCGGTCTTTTTTTAACACTTCATAGGTTAGCGTTTTGACCACAATCTCATCTGATGTTAAATGATGTCGTGGTCCAAGATGATAGTCACGCTAAACCTAGAGGAAGACTGGCTCTCAAGTGTAGCTGCCGGAACACACCAACAGGTGCTTGGCGACAGATTTTCAACTTGAGGGTGGTAGCTAGCCACGCGGACTTAGAAAAAGCCCTATCACCATGCAATTTGATGGTTGCTTGATGATTGGTTTTCATTGCTTTAACAATCTGATGATGCAGGACGTATAAAAGAATATACTTTCAATTTCATTTAAAAACTAATAAACACCGAAAAGCGAAGTATAATGTATTTATTGTATGTTTTATTTGTAAGTTACAGAAAGGAGCGCAAAACCGTTATTCGGACGATTGTCCTTCAATAATATAATATTTTTGTAATTCAACCTACAATTGAGAAGATAAAAGATGATTTTTTTATAAGAATCCAAAAAAGGTCGATAATAAAATTATGATAAATGATATTTAGTAATACAATTGAATAAAAATATTGATATGTTCAAATTCTGAAGGAGTGTTTGTTAGATATTTTTAAAATACTCCAAACATTTACAGAGAAAAATGTAAAACATACAATTTACCTTTAGAGACTAATAATTGACATAAACCCCTAAACGTTGAAATGTGCATGTTTTTTTATATTAAATATCATAATTAGTCTAGACTAATTTCTACTTCGGCTTCTACTTATTAACGTATAAAAATAAATTATATCACCTACGGGGCAGTTTATCCTGAGAATGTTTATTTATGCCTTTAGCAATGGTGTCATCACACGTACAGACATAGCAGTGTTGTTAACCACTAAGTTTGTAAAGAGATAAGGAACGTAACTTAAATGTTTGCAACACGCCCTTATCAATAAGCTAACACCGGTGTTTCTACATTGAGTGGTGGTAACGTCCCAAACTGTAGGTAGATACAGCTTTTGCTCTCCATGCATTACGAGTTACATCGCGCGGAAGTGAAACCGTAATTTATGCAATATGATAATTTCTTGTATCTCCAATTTTCTAAGAAAATTTAAAAGTAATTTATTATTTTTGAAAGTATATAGGTAAATTAAAAATAATAAGGCGAGATATAAAGAAAATTTAAATTACGGGATTTTTTTTTAATTGACTATACGCTAGTGGCCGAACCTCTGCTGATTGCCGACTGTTGGCTTCGATGCAACAACGCGAACCTTACTAAGCTAATCATATATACACGAATTAGTTAGGCACACTTGTGTCTCTCACGAATTTATACACGTAATTTAGACTAAGGGGAACTGTCATCGTAATGTGACAATTTTTTTTTGTTCGACTTTTAGATGGTATTTATGTTACCTGTCGTCATTATATTTTACTCAAGTGACATGCTCCATCTACACTTGGAACGTCAAACGTGATGGAAAATCACTAATGGGGTTTTTATTTTTTCGAACTTACAACGCTGTCGACCCGGAGGCCTCTACAGTTTCACCGGATTACAGCATAGGAAATTAGGAATTTCACCGTATTTATAAGTTCTTTTTTTCAAGAGCTTTAAATATTTAAAACGTGCATTTATAATATTTTACATACATTGAAATGTTTCACATTACTGGTATATTAGTCTGCGATGGCATACATCTATCTTTTAAAGATAGCTGATTCTACACACCTATCTACTAAAAATGGTCACATATAATTAGGTAATTGGAAGGCTATTTAGACGGATACAGTATTAATCGTTATAAAATTAAATACATTAGTTACCTTAAGCATATAATGCATATAAGTATATATATTTTTATTATCAGAGCAGGACAACATCCGCCGGGCCTGCTAGTGCTTTATAAAAAACTCATACATTGCAACAACTAACAACAATCGGTAATATAAACAGATAAATATACAACGATATTACAGAATCCAAAAGTAGCTTATTCACGCATCTCAATATGATTAATGATTCGAAAACAATATGTAATGGTTTCACGGTAACCCGGTTTTGAAAACCTTCACAAAGATATTCCCACTCGTACACCAACAACAGGTGGTTGAGACATTACTATAACATAATATTTTATTGCCAAACCTCTTAGATCTGTTTTACTGTCTGTTTATAGCGAAGTCCTTGAGGCGGCATTATCTCACATCTCACCACTCTTGACCACTCACCGTTCATATAAATCATAACATAAAAATAATCAATGATAGAGAACATAAATTTTGCGCACATAAAAATCAACACTTCAATAATAACCTATAAATATAAATTTATGCCACCACACATATCGCGTACGAGGTCGGATCATTCTTTATTTCTGTATTTTTATATTTCCTTTTTGTGTATATTATAGTATATAATATAATATAATATAATAGGGTTTCTCTTTTTCTGAAAAGTCTACTTCGACCAATGGACATCTTAAAATCAGTTCGTACGAACAATAAAATTTATCTTGTACGATGCTACTGAAGGTATTTTAACTAAAGTAATAAATATGACATACATGCACCGCTGATGTATACGGCACTTTATGATCGGTAAATTATTTAATAATTACAATTTCATAATGATGTCATTTACCAGTTGATGCATGTGGCTTCGTTCCCTTGAAAACGGGTTTGTTATTTCACAGGAAATACGTTTTATCTGAATTAATTAAGGGGTGACTTTTACAGTAATTTTGTTTATACTGCGAACCTCTATCCACGAAATATTACTTAACCCCTCGGCTAAGTTTTTAAGACCCAGATCTCAAAATGGCGAATTATGTTTTTAATTTTTATTTTATTTTTACGATATCTTATATAGTACATTTCATGGAGTGGTAACAATAAGTTTGTATAAATAAAATAATAGTTAAAAAAAACATTTTACTTAAAAATTATAATTTTATAATAAATCAGATATACTTTTAAGCTTATGCTGCCAACAGTCTGTTGATCTGTGCCTATAGTCTAGCTAATGGAAAAAAACGTCTTAAAATTTCATGAAAATCGGTTCAGCAGGTTAAGAAAAAAAATTTACTACACTCGTTATTTATTTGTGTATGTGTATTTGATACACAGACACATGACTTATAAATCTAATCGTAGAGAAACTTAATAGGAATCGAAGAGGTTTTACGTGATCCAATCACATTATGTTCTTAAGGTCGTTTTTTATTAGTACGTTTCTTGGAAACTGCGCTTAGATGTCTTCGTTCCAGTTGGTTGACTTCAGTTTTTCGGTGTCTAGTTACTTACGACCTAGTTTATTATAGATTGCGACTTTACACGCTTTTCACAGTAATGTTGTTACTTTATCCTCGAGTTATGACACCACAAACTATGGACACACCAACATAGATTGTACGTATATTTAATGCTGTCTACGAATAATGAGAAAAGCTGCGAGATGACGATAGCCGTTCCCTACTGCATTTAAAATACTAATGTAGCTCTCCTGACTTCTTAATATAATAAATAAAAAATGTCATAATATAATCGTAAATTTTAAATTGTTACGAATTTATAGCCACATAATTTAGTTGACATTAAGATCTCTGAGATCTTGTAAACTTCAACAACATTTGACCGTGCACCATAACAGTTACTACAATGATTTTTTTTCACGGAAAAAGTTTTCAAGCTATCTATTTTACCAAAACTAGATCGGTTAACCGATTGTCATAAAAGTTGGTGCTAGTAGATATTTAGACACGAGACTATATCAACGCAATATTTCAATTGTTATGTGTAGTCAGATTCATGATATAGAATTCATATATGTATGAAATAATAGTTAGCTTAGTTTAGCTTAGCTTAATTTGACTCGGGATATTCGACGACAATCCAAGCCGAGGCGCGCTGTGCACCCTTGTGCTGGTTGCCTATGTAAAATCGGGTGAGTGCCTTAAGTGCTCCCTTAGTAGTCCGGTGAAACAGTAGAGGCCTTGACAGGTCAAAAGTGTAGTCGGTTCGAAAAAATATTATTGTTATGTGTTTCAGGTTGTCTTTTGTGATGGAGAAAAAATCATAAATGATAAGGAAATGAAAGTGATTCTCCATTATTATCTCAATATGATCTATGGAGAATATTCGAGAACATCGTACAAAGTTGGCGTAATCGCTTGCAAGTAACAATTAAAGTACGTAACGGATCCCATGCAGTTTAAGTGTGCGTCAACGCGACGGTGTCTTGCGGCAAGTCACGGCCCTTCAAGCCTTCTGTGAATCGCGTTCATCAGCACACTGACCCAATAACGGCGATACTGCGATATTCAGAGCTCTTTCTATCAACTACATGCTTTACATAACAATATCGGAGTTATATCTACGTACAAATAAAGCTCAGGAGAATTTTAATTTCAATGTGCCCATCTGTTATTTTTGTCTATTATAGTTAATTTATCAAGGAAAATATTGTCAATTTAATATCACACTATGGATCTTTCAGAGAAGAACACATAATATACAAATTGTAAGTAAGAATGTACAAAACTCTGAACGATGTATCTCGTGCGGACCCGAAATGTGGCGCTACGCAAATATAGTACGAGCTGGCTGCCAAAGAACCGAGCGAGGTCAGATCCTCCGGAATGGAGCCCTCGAGCAGCTTACTTGTGCGAACAGAGTAATACTGATTCGATCAAACACTCGTCTACAACACAACACCGATCACCCCACACACGTGCACACACACACAAACACACACACACACACTCGTAGGTACACATAGTGGTGGGCTGTTTTTGTTTCTTTTTTTTGCCCTTTCGAAATGTAATAGTTTAGAACATAGTAGTCAGACACAAAATACATGTACGAGATCGTGAGACCATGTATATTTCACGAACTCATATATGTATGATACAGATAGGTTTAGCTTAGCTTAGACTAGTCAGATCGGGTATTCGACAACAGCCCAAGCCGAGGCGTGCCGTGCGCCCTTGTGTTAGTCGTCCATATAAAATCGAGTGAGTGCCTTAAGCGCTCCCATTAGTAGTACGGTGAAACTGTAGCGTTCTAGCCAGGCTAACAGTGTAGGTCAGTTCAAAAAAAAAAAAAAACAAAGAACCAAGCATTACCGAGAATCGCCGAAGTATAAAGCTAAATATTAACGACATTAAAGGCAGTTCAACTTTACTACCTGTGTTAAAACCAATGACCGCAGTCAGTTTAAGTACACATACATACAACTGCACTTATGAGCCAGTTCCTATAGCCTCAGCGAGTTATAATCTTCGGCGATATTAATATCTAATATCAACTGAGATTGTAGACACACGATAGACTTATATAAAACAGAATGATACACAGCTGAATGTCTAGCTAACAATGAAAATCGATGAAACAACTCAAGTATTAACTGACAGTAGACTTTCCCACGTAGCACACGGATTCGACGTTAAATTTCTACGAAGTATACGTTGCTTCAGATGACTAATCACGTAACCTCGCCACGAACTGTTCATTGCTATTCAACAGTAGGAGTGTATGCACGCCCATCGCTTACTAACTGCTAGTTAACTCACGTTACTTGCAATCAGGTGCAACTCGAAGCTTGCTGTACCTGATACATGTTTCTTCTAACGGCCTAGTCAGACAATTTGCCAGTGTCACTCATTCATTCCGATAAAACTATTAAATTGAATCCTATTTATCATCAATCATAGTTTAAATATAGTTAATTTAGCGGAATCGCGTTATAGTGAAACAGTGTTTGGCGTATTAGGTCTTAGATATTTACTTTCTGCACGTGTCACCACATTATATCATAAAGTTCCAGTAACGTTATAGAATATACAGCAAAATATTTTTATGAACTAAAAACACTACTTGACCTCTCAAATTCTTGCTAAAAATATTTTATTATACTGTCAATGTAATTACTTTTAATTATAATGTACATTAATTTTTTGAAAACTGGAAAGCGATGACAGATCCAACAGCAGAGGCAACATAACTGGCATTGCTGTCTTCTGATAGTGCTGTTACCAACATATAGAACAATATTTTTTTCCAACTTGATGCTTATGTGAAATTACTTGTCAGCTAAATAAAATAGTCAGTTCTCTCTGCGTTTGCGTATGGATGGCCAGCACAATAACCAATGACATGAACTAATCGTGATTAAATAGTTTTTTCTCTTTAATATTTGTCCTCCAGCCTAGTTTTTTTCAAATGATAAGATTTAACAAAAAGCAGGAGATGTTTTATATTGGTTTTTATTCTATTTCAGTTCGTGCTTGTGACAGAAATGGTGTGATGGCCGGGTTGCGGGGCGGGCTCCGCGCCCGCGTGTTCGACGCTCTGGTATTATCGTTGCTGGTCGTGCACACTAAATGCGACGTCATTTTCAGAGTTCCTGAAGTTATGGTAACTACATCAATATATTTAATGCTATATGACCTCTAATATTATATATTCCTAGGACTTTGAAAGAAACTTGATGGTTACGGTTACTACAGCTTCGGAAAATATTTTTGTAGGTGGCTCGCTAAAAATAAGTAAATGTGATGATACTTTTACTTTTTCAATTATATAAATTCAAGTATTCTTAAATTGCTGGTGAAACTAATAAAGCTGCTGAGTTTGAATTTAGATTAAAATAGCATTTATTCCTTTTGTTGGTACATACGTCAATTCGACGTATTTGCCACATATACATTAAAGACGTGCCCTAGATTCAACTCGATGTTTTCCTTCACCGAAAAAACTTATTATGACACTACAATAAACTACATTCTAGTGATTGCAAGATAAGCTTAACTTATAAAATGTGGTCTCAATATCCAAAACGAATTGGAAATCAAAGAATAACAGAGAAACTCATATGATTAGGTACGGCACGCGGCCGCTTCAAAGCCAGTAGGGACCGGCCGCACTAATAGCACACGAACGAACTGACACCGAGCTGTGGAACACCGAGGATGGCGTGCTCGAGGTGCATTATGAAGAGTACTTCGTGGAACACGACGTGTCCACCGCCGCCGCGAGACGAGCTGCCGGCGAATTGAATCTCGAAAATGGTGAGTTATCAAGTTTGATATTTGATATACTGGAAATTTTTTAGGGTTATAAAAGATATTGTTTCCAGAACCTTACCAAGACTTGCTCATTGCTATAAAACAATGAAAACGTCCCGCATCTTATGTGGTTATAAATAAATATAACAATATTTTATGTCACTTATAGCCGTGTTTTTTTCGTTAAGGTTCGGAACAAATACTATTTTTCTCATATAAATAGTTTCTCTCTAATCCATTTGTTTGACTACATGGTAGAAGGAGATAGGTAATATTACCTCGTCTACGATGTTATAAAGATAAAACTACTATAAAAATCATAAGATACCGCACATTTACCAAAACAGTCACATTTGAGTTCCTTCAGAGTTTTTCATTCAAATTAATTCCGTTAAATTGGATCAAATGGTTATTTCGGCCGTTCAGCATACAATGAAGCAGATTAATATCATTGTTAAATTTGAACGTAGTAACCTTATGTTGTGCTTCAGCAATTGCTTAATCCCGTCTATCAATTAAACTGATTGGATGACGACATCTTGTAAATTGGAACAAAGCTTAGTAACACAAACGTAAACGATTCAAACCTGTAACTTGTGGCAGGTACTTTAATTTCAAAGAATATTTTGCCTGATTTTCTTATGTATATATTTAATGTCTAACATGTTATCGATGGAGTTTTAATGACAACAACACTAGTATATAGAATGTATATGTTTCAGAGTTTAGGTATATGTGTCTGCTCTGCATCTGCAATACAACGTGATAAACCTTTACTGTATTTGCATACTGCCAAATAGTTAAAAACTTTCTAAACCTGGCCGCGATGAATATTGCAAACACCCTGACAAAAATCTTTAACCAACTAAATATATTTTGATATATAATTTTATTTCTGATTCAACATACTTTGAAAAATCTTATAGAAATGATCACCTATAATTCCATATTCCAAATAAAAACGAATTTTCTAATTGCATATTACATACCCATTTATTTAAATAGTAAATGGCGCATATACTAAATGAAGAGTTCACCTTCATGGAACAGTTTGCGTAATATATTTTAGTCGTATACACCGCTCAATTGATTAGAAATTACAAAATGGCACAAAGATTCAGAGCCGTCACAAAAACTCCCCATAAAGATTTAAATAGGAGACCTGTTTCTTGGTTTATTAAAATTACCAGAGGTATTTTATAATATTAAATGAATACTCATTTATAACAATGACAAAAATATTTTTTTCTATAAAGAGGATTTGTTATCAAAATAAAAACAAAATACACGTTCATAAACTTCAACATCGTTTGAACAATCGCCATGGCAGTTGGCACACGTAAGTAATCCTTCTCAATGAGATTTTTAAAACTATTTTACTATAATTCGCTACTAAATGTCGGTAAGCTATATTCTTACTGTTATAAAATTTTATATTCTAATTTATAGCGAACGAAGTCGCGAGCGAATGTCTGTGTATTTGTATATTATATGATTTAAAATATATTTATTTTATAGTAAGTTATTTTCGCTGATTAGTAATTTATTTTCAAATATTTTTTAGCGTCGTCTGCAACTCCGACCCTATCCGTACATTGCAGTTAAGCTCTTATTTATAATAGAGTTTTTGTTCTGAATTGTCAGTCTACATATAGAAATCATTGTCATTAACCTTTGCATCCTGCATTCATGCAATTAAAGAGATGATGATCCACCACACGTGTGACATTGACAGAGATAACGATCGTTTGTATGCGATGTTATTAACAAACGCATGCCTGTGTTACCCTTCAATCATATTTAATTACGACTTATGACTTTGTTCGGTTCTATCACTCACAAGTCGGGATTCAGTACAAATTTTGAAAAATGATAGACACAATAAGTCTTTCGTTCATTCTACTGACGATTTCAGTTATCCGCGAGTGAAAATGAAATGGTTGATTGTTTTCTGTAACTATCGCAATCGATATATGCATATGGCAAAAATGTTTACGTTACTTTGTTACTCTGGTTTCATCATCATCATCAGCTTGTAAGAGATCCGCATCAGGGCTATAGGCCTCTTCCCGAAGGAAGGTATGGGCTTAGTCACCACGCCAGCCCACGACGAATTGTCGATTTCAAACTGTGAGAAGTCCACAGATCTATATTTTTCCCCCATACGGTGGTACTACAAGAATATTTCTTAGGTTCAGGTTTCCTCGCGATGATTTCCTTCACCGTCAGCCGATAGTGTTACAAATTGAAATGAGTAAATATACTCGAACTCCGAAAACTTCGTTGGTAGATGCTGGGATTCGAACCTGCGGACATTGGATCGATATTCCAACGGTCAAACCACCCGACCACCACGACTACTCTGGCTTACAATCATTATAAACATAGTAAAATAGTTGATAGTTATTTGGTTCAGATCGTCGCTTTTTAAAGTATTTGAGTATTTGTTTCCATGTTATTATGATAAGGACCAAACGGCAGCATACATGAAGATGACCGTTTTAAATAGTAATCGACTTAAACAGTAAATATTTACCGATGCGATGTGTCTACACTACGACTACAGTAACACCACGGATATTACTGTTATATTACAGAATTTGATGAGCATATTTCAAGCCTCTTTGTTGAGCCCCATGTCGTAAACCCGGGGAAGAACTGTGCCGAGTAACCTATTCTCATAGTCCTAGTGTACACGATAGGAAGATACTAGAGAACCTCTGTGATATCGTACTTTTGTCAGGTTTTGAAACGATGATGATTCATTTGTTAGTGTATTCGGACACCGCGTCATTTGACGTAGATTGGATTCCTTGCGACTGAGTCGGATCTTAAGGCGACGGAATACATCGTGATGAAACCTTTTTCGAAGTCAGTCTGGCTAACTACTACCCTCACACCCTCAAATGGAAAATCTGTCGCCAAACATTTGTTGGTGTGTTCCGACAGCTGCACAGAGAGTCAGCCCCCTCTTGTTTTAACGTGTATACCATCTTAGGCCACATTGTCATTCAACATCGGATGAGATGTTTGACCAAACGCTAAAGCCTAATAAGTATAAAATAAAAAAATTTTGGAATATGAGAACGAGCATTCAACCAACGATGAAATATTGATGAAAACACTGAATCAAAACCTTCCTTAGAAGTCCTCATTATACACGTGGTATTATCCTCATTATAGATCACAATGTTTTGCACAGCGGTCGTTTTCCGCTAAATAGCTCGCTCTTTACACCTAGAGGTCAATGGGAGGAGTTGGATAATTCAAATTGTTGGTTATAACTTTATATTTGAGACCTCAAGGTCTGGTGTGGGCGTGGCTACCAGCCATCGCTGTTCTGGCTTTGTCATTGTTATTCAATATTACTGGAACGCTCCGTTGGACACTACCTAGCTGGGCTTTTTTTAATAAACTAACAGTCCCCGTTACTCCGCTTGCCTATGAGGTAATATAATCTACTATTCTATATAATATAGTTGCGTAGCCCGGTGAATCTGTAGAGGCCCCAGGGTAAACAGGGTATGTCAGTTAGAAAAAAAGATGTGTCGGCAATGTCGGCAATACTTCCTCTCACTTTGATTTGTTTGACATAAATCCGGCAAGTTTATCAAGTGTAATATTTCATTTAACCTAACAATATTATAAACGGAAAAGTTTGTGAGAAAATATATGGGTTTGTTAGTTTTTCACGCAAAAACTACTGAACGAATTTGATGACAATTTACAGTAATATATAAAATTAAAGATATCGTTTAAATGGACGAACATATAATGATAAATGTCGAATAGGTTTAAATATAATCTCGACGTGCATTTCACAACCTGTTAGAGTTATACGAAGATCATTGTATAATGTCCTTATTTATAAAATACAAACGCAGAAAAAGTCGCGGGTTGCAACTAGTAATTAAACATTATTCGATAGTGACTGTATTACCCTTTGACATATAAAGAGTATATTAATGGAGTTACGACTTTAATTGGAAATGTGTTCCGTGATAAACTGTCGATGCATCGTAAATATGTCGCTCTTAGTTTTAGATTAGGTACAATGTTCTCGCCATCAGATACAGTACCGTCAATTTGCCATGGTAAAAAAAATCGTTTTAATTTTATTTATTAAAATTTTAGCAAATATAATAGATAAGAAATATATTTTCTGTTATATATTTACAAAGTTTTACTACTAGATTCAATTATTCCGTAACTTTACCTTTCACTGAACCTCAAGAAGGTTCCAATAACATTTGTTTTTCCGTTACAAAGTTTGTATACATTCCAGTCAGAGATTAGTTATCTAAATCAAAAGTTCTATTTCATAGAAACAGCAATTCAGAAATTATACTCTGGTATTCCTCAAAAGAAGACTTCATTCATTTCTCATTTACATGAGTATTCCAATAGCGCTGATAGTAATACTAGCTTCATACATATTGCCATCGTTGCACACGTGACGTTTTGTATAACCTTTTTATATTTGAACTTATGTTGGCTTATTTTTTACAACATCGGAGTCTTCACTATTATCAGTATAATCTTGCCTTAATAACAATAGAATATATATGTCTACTCATGTGTAAAGTGTAACGGAACTAAAAGCTTATTTATTTATTTATGGGCACCCAGTCGCCAATACACCATATATAAATTAATCATTATTTTACGTAAGAAATACAGTACAATATAATAATATACAAAAAAGAAGATGACACGCAAAACTAAATTACACAAGGAAAACTATCACATAAAGAAAATATTGACGGTACAGAAATATAAGATATATCATGTATAATAACATTAATTTGAAAAAAAAAGATTTATGATGAATCAAATATCTATAAAAACATAATAAAAGTAAATTTTAAATTGTCACAATTTAGAAACCGCGCCAGAAAAAACATAAGCGACTAAAAACTCCAAGAAATTTATAGTTTTGTATTTTTCGGCCTTTGTGTTTGGATACTTGGTGTTGATGAAGGCGTTACTTTGCAGAAATCCATCATTAAAAATTTGGGTGAACGTTACTTCGCAATTCCGCTAAGAATTGTTTAATCGCTGTCACGTCTTACTGCAATAAAAAACGGTTAACAGAAATAAAAGTAATAAAAAGGCGTGGTTGGTCTGCAGTTAACTCGATGTTGGAAGGTGGTTGAACCTGTCGTCGATTAACACTGTGATATCTATCTGAAAAATATAAAAAAATGTGTATATAAAATGAATAAAATATGTAAATAATATAAAAAAAGAAGTATACAATGAATTAAACATATGTTGCAGATTGACGTGTAACGAATACAACTGTTAATTTTAGGTTCTTGTATGTAGCCAGCCGACTAGAAGAAATACACGTATATAATAAAATTATAGATTTGCAGATTTTTACATGCGTTTACTTTCATCGCCTTTTGTCGAAACAGTGACGTAGAATATGTCTGTTTTGAATGTATATTTTTAAATACAAAAACACGAAGAAGTTTGTAACACAAATACAAGGAGATTTTTAACAACAACGATTACACGTGTTTCGCTCCTTCACAGGGCGATCTTCGGATCGATGTTGACTCTTCCGAGTCCCGCTTATAACGCTCGGAATATAACAAAGTAAAATTTATGGATTCGGGCGTCATAACTATTCTTCCGCTACAGTTCTGTATTATTGCCATAGTTACTGGATCTGTCGTATTTAGAATCCAGCAGACTTTAAACAAGTGTATTCTCGTTATTCTTTAGAAATTAGGTATACAGTTATCGAAGCGTGAAATCGATTGTGTAAGGGAAGCTGACGGCGTCAATGTCAAGCGATTAAATCTTACTTGATTTTTTAACGACTTGCATCAGCCTCCGTGATTTCATTTTTGTGTAAATGTTATGTTGTCTATATAATACAAGGTCATCTATGTTTTAGGAAAAAAATCGTCAAAACAGGATCAGTAATTTCAAGAATAAGTCCACACAAACAAAGATACTCCAATTTTATTGTACTCGTGTGTATAGATTTACTTATTTTCATTTTAGCTTAACAAATAAGTACATAAAGTTCTAAACATAGATGATACGGAATCAGTGTATTTAGAATATTAGGTATATGGTTTTTCTTCTAAGTGATTCTTTATCGTGGTACTTATAAGTTGATTTGATGATATTCTATTACAAGACTATGTAAGACAGTGCATGTTCGCAATATCGTTTCGTTGTTCATTTTTCCGCACAGAAGTAGTAATACTTGTGCTGCCTTCCTAGCATCTTACAGAATACAAGGAGTATTCGAACTCAGATCTTACATGTAAACGACACACCTGTTATTCACCAAGGATGCATTCCTATTTGTAATCGTTTGTAAATTACGATGCATTATACTAATGTTGAATATAAGCCCGATTGCTAAAAGCTCTTACGGAACCCTAAATATAAATACTCCTACCCGTGCGGTCGAGTGTGTCGTTAGTCATACGATTAGATGGACGGTTTGGCATTGTTCTCGCACCACCTGCCCGTCTGTCTGTCTGTTTATTCCACTGTATTCATAACATAATTCCTTATACGTATAATACCAAAAACTTTTCTCAATTAGACAATTACCTGCATTTTACTTTAAGTATAGTATAGTTTAAAAGACGTGGTGACTATCAATGATGACGAGGAGTGTCGTTACACCTTCTTGTAAACCTATCGCTTCGACTCTAAAAACAGAACAATATGTTTTATTACAGACATATACTAAAACATGGGTAATATAGTATATAGGTTGAAATTCCTTTGTCTAAATACTGCTAAGCACCCATGGTTATAATATTAAAAATTGTTAAAGACTGTAAAGCGTGTATTCAGTATTCTTCTTCGTCGTAAACGGTTTGAGCAATTCTGGTGATTTTTTATGTACTTATGCTGTTCAGTCTGATGGTTTTAAGCTATAATAAAATTGGACCCATTAAGTGATGCTATTATTAATCTTGTAACCAAAATGTTTACGGTCAGTAGCAATGTAAACGTGTACCTACTGGATCCACAAGTCGTGTAATGTACTAAACAATTAACGACGTATGTATATTTATTGGGACAGTACCAGTATCCCGGCCCGGGTGCGGCACCTGCACGAAGCGTGAAATGGAGTACTGCGAGACGCGCGTGCTGGCCGACCACTGCTGCTGCGAGAGGCGCTTCCTCCCGGAGCCGTTTCCGTGGTTGCCGCACACCTGCTACGTGGGCCCCTAGCCGCTGCCGGCCGCTCGCACATGACTGCGCACGTTACGCCAGGCTCAGGGACTGCTGCTGTTACAGAAAACTTGCTGAACGATGTAAGCCTCCGCCAATTTCTATGTAAATGCACATCAATACTAAAAAAGAAATAAATTCTGTACATGTTCAGACTGCGGAGGCACCACCTTCATATCTGTTTGTGATCCAAAGCTACAATACTCTCAGGTGTTCCAAACCAGAAGACATAGTTTGAAATATAAAGTGTCAGCGCGAGTTGTTCCAATCTAGTCCTCGGAAAACTTTCAATGATTGGCCTCAGTCTTCCTGTGTTTAGTTATATTAGAACGCGTTAACTATTTAATGATAAGATGAACTGTATGCCATATTTGATACTTCTTGATATAAAAATGGGACTGGCATTTCATTTGTCTCCATTTACAAAGCAGTGAAAATATTGTTTAATTTACAAACCTAAAAAGTGACTTGATATTAACTTGTAGCTATAAAGTAACATCTATATTAACTTACTGTTAACTTATTCCGTTTAGATTAGTTGTACATTGGTCGGATAGATGGCGCTTATTTGTACTACTTCTTTTTTTAATTTTATCATTTTGTTTTTATTACGTTATAATTAGAGCAGATTTATATTTCATATTATTATAACGAATACAATTGTTTCCGAATTTAACGTTATAATAATTGCTAATTAATATATTAGCCACCACTATCCTACATTCCACTGGATGAAAGAAATGTTTTATATTTTAATATCCGCCGGTGTCTAATAGATAATTTGTATATACATTGACTAATCTTTAAACAAGACTAACGTAATATTTTCACTACGTTTGCGGTAGTCACAGTGTCCGTCTACCGTAAGGTTTCACTTTTCTTTACGATTTTTCAAACATTTCCTTTTAAACAAACCTTGTCTTGACAATTACAAACACAAAAAAGAATTAGCCACATAAATGCAGCAATTCTGAAGCGATGCGTTTATATACATATGCCAATTGATTTTTATTTATATAGACGAGAAAGTTTGTGAGGATGGACGGAGGTTTGTGAAGTCGTGAGCGGCTGTCAGTACACCATTATTTATTGTCTGTAAATATTTGTCCGTCAGGGAAGGGAATACTGTCAAAGTCTACGAGGCTCGGCGTGAGCGGTGTCTCTCTCCTCCTGCTCTCAATGCTGCTGTTCGTCGCGTACCTGTGACGTCAGCTACCAGCGCGGGAACCACGCCTGCCCACAGTAGTCTAGCCTTCGTCTCACTCGAGCTGATACTTCGACTGCATCACCAAACACCGGTTTGGCAAACTATGCGATTATCTAAACATACTATTGTTGCTCAAAATCGATAAAATATTAACGAACGTCTCTCATTGCACTGGATATGACATTGAATACGAGTATTAATGACTTACACTTCAGCATATATCTATAACAAATTCCTATAAAAATGTACCTTCTTGATATTATCACGACTATATAACATAGTATATATGTTAATAGGTAAATATATAATTAATAATTTATTTCATTGTCGCAATACAATCTTTCTTATTCGCGTCTATCACTTTTCAATGCATTCATTAAAAAAGAGGTATAGAAATTTCTACATAAATATCGCAAACCAAATGTATACCTACATCAAAACTAATCACATATTCTTCGGTAATATTCATTCTCGATTTTGATAAACGGCCAAAAAAAAACGGCGAATAGAATTTTCAGAATCAGTCAGAATCAGAAACCTGTTGAATTTTTCGAGCCGTGGCTGGGTTTTTATAACTCAATGAATAATACAAAAAATGAATTGTAATAATGAACGCCTTCGAGATGTACAGATGATGAAGAATATTACGGATATGAACAAACAATTCATCGCACTATTAGTTTCTGCTCGCTTCTGCTCCAATGTTGCAGTTTAGGACATGTTCCAAGTGGACAGAGTTAAACGGAATTGCTGGAGAAAGACCAAAAATCACAATTGATTTAAGTTACAAAGATAGAAAAGATAGAAAACATAAGAAGAACAAATCATTACCAAGAAATATTTTAACTGCACTTAATCATTTTTATCTAATATTAATCTAATCCATCTCAAAAATGAGATATCGTGTAATACGAGTATGTAGATAGTGTTTTTAATATTCATGGATTTAATCGTAGAATAAGCGTTTGAATTTGCGCTGGGCGGCGAGCACGTGGCTATTGTGTCGTATCTGAATAGCGACCACCATACACCTGTTGTAACACTTAGCTTTGAGAGTAGCTGTCTTTAGAATGCTTGCATTGCGTTTTGCAATCAGTTGGCGGTGACTACTGATGGATTATAGATATTTCAATGAGCGCCGTTATTTTTGAATTGCACTCTATTTATCAACAGGTAGAGCGCCATCATTTTATCGTGTTGCAATAAAAAAAAATACTTATTACATATTTCAATATTTAAATAGTATGTTATGTATATATTGAATTTAAATTATATTTAAACTAAACTGTTTAAACTTAATGTAAGCTTATTTAAACAGTACTAAAAGTACTGGGGCGTAACCAAAAAGAATTGAGTCAAGTGATGGGGTCACCGGACCCTCGATTTATATTAACTTCATAAAATTATAACTGTAGTATTTACTGAACTTTAAAAATGTTAAATAAAATAATTAAAATAATACGTGTTCAAAATATGTTTACTGTGTTTGGGTTTCAATAGAACCCTGAACACATAGAAGCAGTTGGGGAAACGCCGTTTTGTTCTATGTACAGCTATTCCTTTACCTGAATACTAAATTGTCCAAATAATAGGAGTACACTCAGTAGTACATCGTAGTAGTACATACATAAAAAATCGAAATCTATGTAGGTAGTTTTAATGGTCATAAGTTTATTTTCTACAGTATTAATTACCAAAGGTAAACTAGATGTATGTTTTACTCGAATTAGTATTTATGAAGAAAATAATGTGAAAATTTAACAACTAACAATGAAATTTGTTTATTAAGAAATTGTAGAAGATATTTAGAGACTTAGGATAGTTCTCAATCATAGTTGCATTGAGAACAAAACATTATTGCATGTTATTATCAAAGTGGTTCCTTGTATTAATCTCTAAATATCGAAAAAAAATCTTGAACTGGTACATTTATGTATATCTCACGAAATATTTCTTATAAATTACTTTTCATATGATATAAATGAAATTAGTCAATAATGTAACTAGACTACTATAATTAATGATGATTCTTTTCGGTCATAAAACATCAAAATTGTTTTAAAAGCATTTTATCCGAATATTTATGTATTTTCTAGTGTTCAAAACACAATAATTAAAAGTTACCTTGATGCACATATACGTTTTTATTTACCTCCACACATTAACGTCTAATCCCCTAATTGCCTTCTGTTATTTAACACTGAGCAACAAACTCGTTTGGATGAGGGGTTAAACACTGAGCAATGAAAATAAGTAAGAAAATCTCAATCATCGAACAATCTAGTTTAGACCAAGACTTACCAGATTGATGTGGATGAGTAGAGGACACTTGGGAAAGCACCACAGGTTCACAGTTTCTTATATAGTATTCGAATTTTTATAGGTGCTGTAATTGTGTAGGTGCGCGCACGAGTGTAGTTTGTGGGGTATGGCCGGGGGTGAGAGGGGTATTAAAATAGCCGGCAAGATGATAATCCAATTAAACTAGGCCATTTGTGACATTCACGCGCTTCGCGTCTCTTTGTAGGTACGCATAGCTTTACTTAACAAATAATAACTATTTTTTAACAATACGAGTATTTCTTATTAGTTTATTCACCTATAATGCCACACTCCTTATTTACTTAACACCTTTACTGTCTACAAAAAATTAATGTCTATGTAAGAATCATGATGTTAGCGTTTTTTGTATTCAGAATTCCATATTTACTTATTGATAATGAATTATTTAATTTTTAATAATTTCATTATTTAAAAAGCTGCTCCTGCTAATAATGTTATAGCAACGCTGTTTATACATTGTTAAAATTTTCTCGGTCCAGGCATTGTAGGTGTAAAGAACTTGTACATTTAATATTCGGTGTAAAACAATTATCAAGAAGTATAACAACATAAAGCAATAGCAGGCTGCTACTTAAAATTAATTGACCAATCAGTCATTCATAAGTGAAGCCAAGGAGTTGAGTGTCAATCTGCCACAAAGTGGATAACCATTAGAACAAAAATACTGCGATTATGTTTTATATTTATAATTAATTCGAACATAATTTTGTTATTGTTACACCGTTATACTCTTAAGTGAAATGTAAACTCACTTATTTTAATATTATAGTGTTAACTAATGAACGATAATTAAACAACGAAAAGTTATTGCTAAATTACATACAACAGGCGCCAGAGTATCTATTTGTTTTCAACTAGTGATCGTCTAGTGCAGAGGTTCCCAAACTTTTTTTCTCATAGATACCTTTCAAAATTTTACTGGTTCCGGTGAACCTACAGGGAGGTTCAATTCAGTCCAAAAAATTGTTAGTCCTTCACATTATCGAAAATAGACCAATTTTCATAGACCCCCGCTTACTAATTGTGCACCCCCATTTCTTTGTCACGCCAACGTACACGCCCATCGAGTCTCTTGTGGACCCCTGGGAATCCTATTGGAATGACTGGTCTAGTGGTTGAAATTCGACCATTACTAAAACAAAAACTTTATTCGAAAATTTATATTTATAATACTAAATCCCGTCAATATCTACTAAAAAATATTAATAAGGAAAAGATGTTGAGAAACGAAGATGGACGATGTACTTAACCGTTTTGTCTCTATCTATTTATATATAGAAAATTATATAATATAAGTATACATCGATAACGTGTAACTCTATTGTTGACAAATATAAAGACTTTGTAGCTTAATGAATAACACAAGTTATAAGGCTTAGTTATGTTTATTTTTTAATACCTCACCAGAAGTCGTAAACTAATTTTAGATTATGTCATAAAGGAACATACATAAATTACGTTACACATATTTCATGATGTGAGAGCCCGCACTTGTAACGTATTTTAATATTTAAAGTTTAGAAATTATTTAATTTAAATAACTCTTCAAAAATTATTTCATATACATCATTTTTATTTGTGAAATCCATCTCACTCTTTTTACACAATATTAACTCCCCTTAATGTGTGACGTAATTTATGAATTGCAGTTAACAGTAACAGCTGAAAGAAATTATTATTGTGACCTGAAGAGTAAATAATGAAGCTGTATCCTATCTTGTAATTCTCCAATAAGCTTTAGATACAGATTTACAGAGATTACATTCAACTCTTAGATTTACATTTGACCTTGGTATTTCTTCAAAAACATAGATTTAGAGAGATAAAGAAAAAGACAGAGTTTCTTTAGAATCGCAAGGATAATATGAACCAAATCTTGAAATTCTTGCATAATCTGACAGAATTATATGGGGTCATACCCATACTACGTGACCCATGTTTGACAATTTATTATTCTACTCTGGTCCCCCCTTGGTGACCATCAGTAGTGTATTAGAACACCTCGACGCAAACTCTTCTCGATTTGCTTGGCAACTGCACTGCATTACATACAGTTAGTTTTCAATCAGTTGACGTCCCGTTATATGTGCGTCAGTGTTGCCACCTGTGAGTTTTAAAAGCCTTGAACGCTGCGTGCCATATTTGAATATAGCTTGAAAAAGCGCATGATTCTCTTTAGAGGATGTTGACCACGTGATTAAAACCTAAGCCCCACCCCCTCCTCCCTGTAACCAAGCGTGGTATTTTGAATACCTCCCTCCCACCTGAACGGGTCACGTAGTATGGGTACGTTCCGTATAATTAAGTTTGTTTACTCAGAGGGATCGCTGGGCACTTCGACACTCGTTATTGCTGTCGTCTCTTGCTTGTTGGTGCCCAACTGCGTCTCGCCCAGTATAGCTGGTATCACCTTAAGATTATAAGCATCAGTTTTAAACAAAACTTACCAGTGGCTTAGAATATAAACATTATTATAAATTTTCTATATTATGTATCCTTATAATTTTATGAAGTGTTGCTTTGTCAACATCCCTTACACTAAACTAGATTCTTCATAGTTTTTACCAATCTTTATGAAGCTACCATAGCTTAGTGGTTAGTATGTTGGGACACCGCATCGATAGACGTAGATTCGAATCCTTGCGAGTGAGCGAAAGCTTTCGGTAGAGGAAATCTTCGTGGTGTAAGCATAACATTTTTCTAAGCCCACTTAGCTAGATATCACCGTCAAATTGAAATTCTAACGCCAAATACTTATAGCTGTGTTCTGGTAGCTGTACTTGAGAGCTATTAACCCTCTATGTTCAACGTGTTTGCTGTCATATAGACCACATAGTCATTTAGCATCAGGTAAGATTCCGGTTACAACGCTAAAATATATGAACTATTACAAAAAATAGTTAAGAAGTGCGGATAATATTTCTCCACGTAGATCTAATACATTACATATGATGAATTTGTTTTCTATTTATCTATGTACTATATATATATATACCTTATATATTTTGACTGCTGTGTTTCTAAACATTACATTTAAAATTTCAGAAAATTAAATCACCAACAAACAGCGAAATGTATTTATTATATTCTAATGCGACATATAAATTTATCTAAACTATCTCGCAGCTGCACGATCATACAATGGATCCTATCCTGATACCTGTTCTCCCAGTATGGCGAGGATTTGCGCGATTTTTTTTATAGCCTCCAGGTCCTGAGGAGTGGGCAGCGGCAGCCGGGCCTCGTTTACAGCGCGGGCTGAATGTGCTGCGAGCCGGGAACTGATGTCAGACACCACTGCGAGTGGCGCTCGGTATTCTGGGCCATGGTTCAACTAGAGACAATATCATCTTGTTTACGATTCTTAGTTAACTTAAATATTCTTTTCAAATTACCTGCAGGGTGGTAGGGTATGGTAATTATGTGCGATTGGATCGCGGTCTACACTCCAGTTGTGAGACGCTTAGGCAAGTCGAGTTCCAAGGTCGGTCGTGTATATACAGTAATCAAGTGGGACAGTAGCGAATCTCTAGTAAACCAAATCGCTCCCATACAGCACATTGTATTAACTCCTTCACGGTGACTCTTTTTTAGGCATTAGTTTGTTCCTTTTCGGAATCAGTCAGTATATATCCAACTGAGGAGATGCTTCACAGTGGCAACTGACAATGGACTTCAGATTTATCTATCGGCGCTCGCCGTTACATTTAGATTGCACTGTGCATACCACAAGACAGTGTCGTCACTAAAATAAAAAATAAAAACGTTCAAGACGCAATGAAATCTTTGTGTATGTAATAACCACTAGTGTCTGTACTTATCCGTTCTTTCCAAAAGTACTATCATAATATGCCTTTTATTTTATATCGTAGTAGGGTGAAGTGATTGCAAACAAATCCTTATTTCTCCATTTCACATAAAAGTTCTATATAAAATAAAAATGAAAAGAAAAATTACATATATATACATACACCATAAATATTCAATATTTGTAAAAGAACAAACAACAAAACTACAATAGAGCAACGTAAATTAGTTGACGGCATTTTGCAAGCACAGAACAGGATTCTCTCCCTTCATCACTTTATAGCTAGAATCAACACGAGTCAATTGAAGTAAAATTGATCATTTACCTACAATTTGCCCTTCACTTACTTAACAATGCTATTTTTTCCATGTTATTTTGATATTATCTATTCCATATAAATATACCAACAATATCTGCTTCTCCGTCTGTTCTTTATGAATAATTTTGTATCGTTGATATCTACAGTGATAACGTTCAAGAGATTGTTTGTTTGTTTTTACGCACTAATTTCTAAGACTACCAGACAAACTGCATTTCATAGCTCATTTAATAAGGAATATTATATTATAAGCCATCTAACATCATAACTCTTAGGAGAGAAGCAATTACGATATAAAATGTAGCTCACAAAGTACACTATGGGATAACGAAGCAATATTGTGGACCTAAAATGTGGCGTAGAGTAACTTCTCGGAGTCCGTGGACGGTTTGGTGGCCCGACGAGAGACGAGCCTTACCGAGAAAAGCCGAATTGTGTTTTTTTTTTATTGTAGCATGGCAAAGTGACTGCACTATACCTGATGATAAGCACAGTATAATCCAAAAACAACGGCGACCACCGAGAGACAATTAGTCCATCGCCAGTCGCCGCTGTCATGCCGGCCTGAGTAAATGTCTCTGCACGTTATATCAACACGATTTCACATCACGTGGCTCAGTCGCATGGTCGGCTCCGTGCACAAAAATCGTGCGTTGAAAACATTTAGAAAATGTGAATTACAGGAGTCAATAAACGTGTAAGATAAACCAGGATATATAAAAAACAGTAAACAAAATATGTTTAATAATTCACAGATATATGTTTAGGGAGATAACCTCGGAAGTGAATCTGGCATTAGATGATGTAAATCAAGTTGTTACGAACTGGTAGCGTATGTAAACACAGCCGCCGGCCTCGCTCCGCCGACGCAACGCCACGTCCCGACAAGGTAAAACTACAATATGGAGTGGTATACAATAAATCCGCATAACATCAAAAATGTATTAAGTCGCCTACTTCCGTTATTTTGTGATTAGATTACTTACAAAATGTTTCAATCTACCATATCTACAAATATATGCATATTTATATATCACTTGTTACGTTGCAAGAAAAACCTACATTTAATCATTTGTTTACTGTAGCCTAAAACTAAATTCAGCATCTTGTACAATATTGTCATATAATTTTATCTCTAGAACTGTCAAAAACAGTGAAGAATGTCCGGAGATATGAGTATAATAATAGTTGCTGTCATCATTCTGGTGTAAGCAAATGTCACTTAGAAAGAAAGAAAAATAGTGGCTAAAAAATCTACAGTTGAGTAGTCATATACTCATGCTTTAAAGTACATGTAATTACTGTGATATCAATTTTTGACGTGATAACATCTTATAAATCGATGAACGCCGGCTGCACGCACGAAAGAGCATGACTCATTGTCACGTTCCGCCTGAGCCGAGCATGTAAGCGAGAGTGCGGAACAAGCGATAGAGAGGCGCGATCGGCCTGAGCGTTCGGCTTGTGGCGCATAATTTATTGAAAAAAATGTAATATTCAATTAACCCCATTGTATTATACACAATAATGATCATTCAGTGATAATAATTCAGTTCAATTCATAAAAGTATGCAATTGTTCATCAAGGTTTTCTTATGACGTTATCACGTAAAATTATAGTTCGTAAACCAACATTACAGACAATTAATCTTCATAAACAAAATACCTTGTAAAAAATAGTTTCTGTTATGATTTCTAAAACTATTATTTATATTAATCAATCAATCGAAAATACTTTATTCAATGTAGGCCCTAAGAAGGTGCTTATGAACGTCAAAACTACCACTGGTTTAGAAAACAACGCAGTAATCGAGAAGAACCACCAAGAAACTTGAACGGATTTATCACTTTAACGTACATATTTTTATAATACATTAAAGTTACAATTGTTTTCAGTGGATGCACATAGAGAGGTTTTAATTCGAGACATCATATCATTAAAATTTTCTTCAATTTTTATTGAAAAATTTTATACAGTAATAATTATATAATGAAATATACTTGTTGTCATGTTATTTTTTTAGATACAAACAGACTGATAAAGTCCATTAACGGACGACATTTATTTCATGATTTTCATAGTAAGATTTACGTTTTTTTTTTTTATATTATAGGGGGCAAACGAACAGGTGGGTCACCTGATGATAAGTGATCACCGCCGTCCATAGACACTAGCAACACCAGGGGAGTCACAAGTGCGTTGCCGGCCTTTTAAATATGTGGGCCTCCGGCACTCTCACTGACCGAACGAAACGCAACAGTGCAAGCACTGTTACTTCACGTCGGTTTTCTGTGAGAGGGTGGTACTACCCCGGGCGAGCCGACCCATTCATGCTGAAACCAGTAATAGCTTCAGCGTAGCTCTACCACCTACAACCTACAACCTACAGAAAGGACTACAGATTTATTAATATAAATAAAGGTTTTCGTATCGAAAGTCATTCATATTTCGTAGTGCAATCTCTGGAATTTGCCATTTCAAATAAGACATCCGCATTTACATAACGATGACTCGGCATTATACTTCTTTCAATGAGTTCGTGATTAGTGTACATCTTTATATTTACGTTGCGGTCACGTAACCCTGACTGCTCAGTGCAAAGTTAAGCAACGCCGACATCTAAAACGTTCTGTTGAATACAACAATATGTTGGCATTCTCTGATCAAGGTTACATAAACAATTAATAAGTCATTAGATACACTCACACTAATATTATAAATGCGATAATAACTCTGTATGTCTGTTCGTTTGTTACTTTTACACCGACAACAATGGAATCTGACATAAATCTTAATATATATAAAATACGTGTCACGTTATTTGTCCGCAATGCTCCTCAACTACAGAAGTGATTTTAATAATATTTTGTACACTGTGCGCAGTTTTATTCAACTTAAAAGATAGGATAGTTTATATCTCAATTTATAATCGCAATATTATTATTTTTTGTTTATTAACAAAAATTCATCGTTATCTCTGTTAGTTCCATAAAATTTTAAGAGATGGCGATATATAGTAATTCGTTCACTGAATTGACGTCCGTGCAAAGCCGCACCGGGCAGCTAGTAATATAAATGGGAAAGTGTTTATTTGTTTGTATATTACGCTGTCATAACTTAACTATTAGTTTATTGCGAATTATTGTTTATTAGCAAAAAGTCATAATTATCTCTGTCAGTTCGATAAGGTTCTAACAGATGGCGGTATATAGTAATTCGATCACCGGATTGACGTCCGTGCAAAGCCGGACGGGCGGACGGACTTGTACGGTGATATCGAGGTAATAAAGAATAATTAAAACGCAAATAACAGGTATAACGTTTTTTATAACACATAATACCAGATTATTAAAGATAACGATAAAGTGTCTATTATTTATTCGAAATAATCACCGAATCCGGTGGTACAGTTTTGATGAGACTTACTGGCAGATTGCGCACTTTTTGAATTATATATTTTTTTCATAGGTGTTAAGTAGTAATGATTTTTTTTAAACGTAACAACGATTATAATAGAATAAGTCGAGGCAGCCATACCATAAGGATTGTCGATAGAAGTGAAAACTTAAAACAATGGAATAACCACACAGTTATTTATTTTATAACATACATTCATAGAACACATTCTTGTTTGAATTTTCAAATCGATTATAGTCTGAATTATTTAAATTTCATAATTTGACATTATATTATTAACAGTAGTCTGGTTTTCACATCTATTCGCAATCCGAGCAATAATGAATAATTATTAATGATATATATATATATTATTTATACAGTTTATTGAGTAATCATACATATGATGGGCTGCACAATCTCAATATAAAATATCAATATTACATGTACACAGACCGCTTGCTATACTACGCGTCGCTAGCTTTTTTTTACAGTGGGGAATTCCCATTCCACCGGGCAGCGAGGGTGGGTTGTGTCCGACTCGCACGGACTAAAACCCCATGGTGCCTCCTTACACCTCTTAGGCCGAGAAGCAGGTACTACCAACGGCACTGCGTCTGCATCCCCGGCAGATGTCAGACCTTCGTCAGGGGCCCCTTCTGCGGTCTGATACGCGTCACTAGCCTGGCGCAAGCGCAATACGTTACGAGTATGCCTAGATCATCGGTGACGCGCACTCATAATTTTTCCGCTATCAAAAATCGCTCAACACGGCTAAAGAAGTTTTCACTTCAAGAACAAAACAACTTCCACGTCAAACACACAGTTCACATGAAACAACAATACCAATTTAACGGGAATAAAATCACGGCCTTTTTTCGAGTTAAAATATTATTTACGAAGACCTACGTTACGCAGTGTAGCCATTTTATATTGCGTATTTCCCAAAAAAAAGGAAATAATGTTTTTATTCATTCTGTCTGAAATTATTATCGTGAACCCGACTCGCTCTTGGCCGGTGTTTATTATTTATTATGTTGCTTTAGGATTCTCCTTATGTTTGTTACAAGTGTGAAACTTTTAGTTTTTACCGTTTTTTTATTAAGATTAAAAAAAGAACGTTGAAAAACTAGTTAAAACCAAGCGTATATCTTCTGTTCATATTATAAAAGAAAATCACATTTCGCGTCTATCCGTATGTTGTTAACCTATTTCTTTTAATCCACACCACGGATTTTGATGCGATTTTCATTATCGTTTAGATATTTTTTTCCAGGTGGTTTACATATTATTATATTAATATGTCAGAAAAGTCGACGTATTGTAATGTAGTCGTAAGGAGTTTTCGCTTACATTGGTAACGCTGGGGTGACCTAAGGAGAACACACGGAAAAATTAATGTTATACAAACGCCGTGGAATTGTTACTAAAAAAAACATATAGTTTTTATTAAACATATCACAAAAGTATGCCGACGAATAGATCCATGTATTGTTTGATATCCTAGAAAGAAGAAAAAGTGTCATATGTTTTTGTTATTGTATAATGATAATTCATATCAGAATAAAAGTGTTAGTTCCGAGAATTGATACGTTAAATGGTAGACCTACATGGGGTAGTGGTATCTGAAATTATATGAGATACGAATATAGAGTGAGGGACGAAAAGGCGAAGTGAAGATAACAAGAAAAAGATGGGGATACTGATATGAACCATCTGCGAGGCGAGAAGTGAAAAGAAACCATGTTCTGCCGACCCTACTTAGGTGGGATAAGGGTAAGAAGAAGACGATGATGACATTGTAGATGTACACTGCAATATAATTTCAATTAATATCTTCGAAAACATCACAAACTTAAAATTACAACTAAAAAATTGTTGTTTATGTGAAGATTCTTATGTAGATTCTATGACTTTGATGAACTGTAAATATTAAAGCGGAATAAGTGGCTTCAAATCATTTAAATAATTATGACGGCACGTTAGTACTTGAACGCATTTGAAGCCAGAATTTCTCGCTAGTTATTTATATTTTTAAAAGCTCAATCAAAGTATAATTAAATAGTGACTATAATTATAAAGTTTTACTATTATAAATTACTAGAGTTAAGTCATTTTAATGTTATAGGTAATATAATTATACATCAGCTGATACCGGAACACAACAAGCATTAGCGAGCCACTAAGCGGGTTTTCCTACTGTATGGGGCTCGCAATCAGACGCAATAGCTAAGTTCTGTCAGCCGATAAAAATGAATACATATTATAACCGAACAGACTAAAATAAAACGTAATCTACGAACAAAGATATACGTGAGTTACCGAGAAATATCATTACGATCGATCAGATTGACCTTTACATTTTCGTCTATATTCCATAAACTTTATGTAACCATTTTTGGACTAGATAAATACAACAAAGCGTATCCTAACGTAGTTGTACCTGCAATTACATTAGCAATAGTCGATTTACATTCAGTGCGATTATAATGTAACTGCTTCCATCAATTTAAATACAGTTGCCAGAGGCTTCTAACAGTCTTGGAGCAGATCTCACCGCGATTATGACCAAACGCTATCGAGTAATATATTCATGAACATTAGTATTACTACAGAATAATGTTTTTAATTACTAAGCAATTTGTTACAGGCAACATGTAGTTTCCTTGACTTGCAATTACAATTTTATGACAGACAATTGTATTCATACATTCGAGTCTCAAGCAGAGATTTTATTTCTAAATACAGTCTTACTTTATGATAAATGCATTTACATTTGCTTTTTATGGTGTAGTTGTATAGTACAATAATTTGATAAATGCTTTGTTTATGTCCTTGACATTAAGAAATCTGAATAGAGTTCTGACAAAGGAATTTCATCGGTCGAAAGAGAGGCAAGGAAGATCTGTCACAAGTCTTAGACAGATGACGTCTCAGATTAAGCAAACAATTGAATTTCGTTACAATTATCATGAAAATCCAGGTATTTCCTACCGAGGTACGTTGGTAGCTAATTATTGTAAGTTGGTCGTTTCCAACAATTATGTTTAATTAACTTGTATCTTATAAATATCACTATTTGCCTTATTCAAGGCGTCGCTTACTTACCATCATGCATCAGTTGGGCTGTCAATATATTTGTTACTCTTCGGCATAAAAATTGCACTTAGCCATAATAATTTAGTTTACTATATTCGCTTACTCGCTACTGGATACAGTTTTGCTAAGAGTTGTAAAGGATACCCATTCTGACAGATTTTATGATAGTTTTGAAGTTGGTTGTATATGTATAAACAGTGACCACTTAACATCAGATCGACAGAATGTCTATTTGCTACTTCGTAATATAAAAAAACTCGTCAAGTTAGCAACTTGAGGCTAACGGTACCCAGAAATTCTCCAAATAATAGTGTACTGAATACCACGGGTTTGAAGGCTATTTGTATGCGGGTATCATTTTGCTTGTGGTTTGGCAAAAATGCCCACATTCCATGAGTTTATCAACATTAACACGGTGTATTGTTGGTGGTATAAGCAGAAAACTTGAAATAATTTTTTCATTTTATTCTAAGTTATAAACAAATATTTTATTTCAGGAACGCTGTTTCGAACCTCTCTTTATACCATAGAATTTTCTGTTATTCAAAATGTAGAAATTAATGACATACACTTGTAAACTCTTATTTCCATGTGGCTGTAGGTTAGCATCAGGGATCAGCTTTAAGTAAGCTTATTTATTCCTTCTTGACATTGATGCACTTACATCAGACATACAGGAGGAGGCACCTTGGTGTATGCTGTTTTCTGGTGATATTGTTCTTGTTGGGGAAAATGCTTTCGAGGTCTAGAGTAGGCTAGAGAAATGCTGAGTAAAACTGGAGAATCTTGGTTTAAAGATTAGTAGGACAAAAACTTTGTTCTACGACTTCAAGGGTCCAACCAGTTCTCATCAAATTACCTTAAACGGTGTGTCTTTACCAGCCCGCTCTAATTTTAGGTACCTCGGTTCATTGATCCAAAACGACGATGGCATAGCCAAGGACGTGGGGAAACTGGACGGATATAGGGGTAGAGAAAGACCGAATAAGGTGTGGTGGATGGATTGTGTTGAAAATGATATTTGTATAATATGTGTGAATACTGAGATGACATCTGACAGGGGAGAGTGGAAAAAGAAATTTTTTTGGAACTGATATACCCAGTTGGCACTTTGGTCTCTACAGATTCATTGGACTACAAAAAAGGAAACAAGTTGTGCCGACCCAACTTAGGTGGGATAAGTGCAAGATGATGATGACACTTATAAACTCTTATATTATAATAAAATTATACTTATTTCTGTAGTGCATGCATATATTTATTCCAATAAATACGTTCTGATGTTTTCAAACTGATCAAAACTGATCTTAGTTCGTACTGAACTTATTATTAGGTCTAGTGAAGGGACTTCCTCGAGACTATGCTTTAGCGATACTTTTAGTAATACTGAAATTGAAACAATAATGTTGGAAAATTTATTCTAAAAATCACGACAATAAGTCATTATGATACAAAATGTATTACAATGTAGTTCAGAAAATTACTCTTTAACAGTTATTCCCAGCGTTAGGCTACACTAGTTTCATTGTTATAAGCAATAACTATGTTCACAGTGTTGTATCAAGGTTGTAAAACTATGATACAAATATGAAATTATGTAAAATGACAGGTTATTGAGTGTTGCATGAAATTGAATGGAGATGCGTCGAGGTGAAGGACGGCGCGGCTCGGCGCGGCGTGTGTCGCACGTTAGTGCCGGGTCTATAGAGCAGTGCGCTACGTAACACGATATCGATATTTTATCTTACGTCTGTCGATTATTTGGATAGTCATTAAATTCTATCTATACATATAATAAGAATGAAAATCCAACGTGTCTGTACTTTCTTGATTTTTGAGAAAAAAATTGTTGCTGGTGTCTAGGAATAAGTAATAGAACCCATTTCGATCATTTTTAGATATGTCTGTCTGTCTGTCTATCTGTCTGTCTGTTTGAACAGGCATCACTGGTAAAGTACTAGGTTTCTGATAAAACACCAGAAAATAATCAAGCGTATTCCGGAGCAACATAAAATTTTTGTTTCATTAAAATCGGTTAACTCTATCAAATGTTATTGTAATTTTAATGACGACGGGAGTTAAGTACGAGAGAAAAATAGATAAGTAAATGGACTTTATCCTCATCCAAAAAACCAGGGTATTTTATAACATAAATAAACAATGCCACAGTATTACATTACTAAGACATAGAACGAAAGAAAAATGGTTAATATTTTATTTTCATATAAATATACCCTAAGATGTTCAGTAATTAATTGATATGCATTATTGCTAATAGATGGCGTTCAACCGCCATTTTCTAAATCTATTACTACTATAATATACAAGCTAAAAATTGGCCAATTACAAATATTACATATATCTATAAATTAAATAACTTACTTTGTACTTTGTATAAGTAAAATATGGTTTTTATTTTCGATCACATAAGGTTTATGATTAAATTTGTAAATTTCTAATTAATTTTGTGTTGTAAATATTACAAGTTATTGAACCTTATCACTTTGTAGGACAATTTTTTATTATAATAATAAAATAAAGAGACAAATTGTTCATAAGAAAAAATCGTCTTTAGAAGCAATAACAGACTACATTTTTGACGACAACAGATGGCACTAAACTTATAATTTTATTGGTTTACTGTCGTCAGAATATTATTGCAAGTAAGAGTATAGATAACAGTGAGATTATTTCTGTGTTTTACAGCTAACGGCTCATTTATAAGTTTAATGATAGTTTTTGAGAGCCTGCATGTCGATCATATAAATATAAGCAGGTGTCTGAAGCACGGCTAATTGTTGCTTTGAGTACCACACGTATCTCGAGAGTCGGATTACAAATATACAATATAAACAGATATACATTCAGATGGTCGTATCAATCACAGTTTTTTTTGCATTAAGTTCCACGCGGACGTAGTCGCGGGCACAGCTAGTTTACAATATTTATAATTTCAAAATTAATTGTTTTCTAAAATTAAATTAAACGATTCTACCATATTTTCACATATTTTGTGCTGTAAGTACTTAATTTGCGCTATAAAGTAAGAACCTCATTTCTGATCAATTTGGAGAGTAGTTCAGTAAAACTGTAGAGGTCTTGCCAGGTCAACAGTATAGTCAGTTCGAAAAAAAAAAACAATTTGGAGTTTTGTCATCACAGAAAAGGGTTTTGCACCAAGAGACACATTGTATACCCGAGACTTATGGACCAAAATAAATTTCAGGTTTAGATATTTGTATAACCAAATTAATTATATGCGACTCGAACAGCTATTAGCTATTTCTCATCAGTTTGTATTTATTACGATAATACTTTATATAGTATAGAAAAATCAAATTTCTGTACAATAACAATGTAACTTTGTTGTATCTGACGACATTTCGAGTGTTCCTAGTTTACGTTCACAGATGAAATCTTCTATATAAGTAGATAGTTAAATAAGATACCAATTGCCATAGAAAAGAAAACGTTATTTGCAAGAAAAAAAATCCCAGCGATAATGATTCAGTGCAGCAGTGGTTGCATGTCTTGACACCGCATCGATCTATTTAGGTTCAAATTGTAACAACGAAGAAAAACGTTTGAGGAAACTATGTCGTGGTGATATGGCTGTCTGTAACGCGAGCCGCTTGGCTAAATACTACCCTCAACTTGAAAAATCTTTCGTCAAGTATGTGTAGCTTGTATCTCGGTATTTGTACTTGAGAGTTAATTTTTGGTTTAGCGTGGTACCGTCTCTCAAGCCACATCATCACTTAATATCAGTTCAAATGACGGTGAAATATTAATAACCTATATAGAATTTAAAAATACTAAACTATCGATAATAAACATATATGAAGGCATCACTAACGCCAAGGGTATCAAACAAATGTCGAGTAAGATTCTTCATAGTGTTATATAAACGGCGACGGAGAGCGGGCGATGCTGGTGCTGGTGGCTGCTGTCGTGTGCGCCGCCGTGTCCGGACTGCATGCCGGCTTCCCGCCCATCGATTTCAGTGAGCTGGTCAGGACGGCAAGTGATACTTGTACGTTTATACGCAGTGTTGTTTTATGATAGTGATTTTTAGGTTTTCTGGATTGAGTGAAGGATAATCCATTAATTACGTGAGACGTTATATTTAATTTGGACCGCTAAATATGATAGAATCCCTATACTAAAATAAAATAAAAAGCTTCCTCATGTATAACATATTAAATATAATGTAATATTTCAGTCATGAAAATTATCTCATAATATTTTTTTATGTATTGAGTTTCAATCCGTTAAAGACTTATATAGTACTAATATGTTTTATGGGAAGCCCGGATATGTACTAAATTTATTTAATGTGTAGATATCTATATAATGTATATATATGTTGGTATATTTCGGATCGATAAACCATTTCATCGATCACTAGAAAAGAAGGCACACCTAAATGTTTTTCATGGAGAAAGTTTTTATGATATCCCATATTTACTGTAACTAGACGCAAACAGTATTTTATACTTATTAAGCTCGATATTGTAGAGTACGCGGTGGAAGCCGAAATCGGTTGCCTGTCCATATAATTAATTATATTTTCGAATTTAAAAAAATTAACATAATTCTTTTATGTTATTAACATTCCCTCAAATTTCTTTGAGATCACATAATTTATGGACACTTCCTAAGTATTCCTCCTAAGCTTCCTAACCAGTGTTTGGTTAGGTAATCGTACAAATGATTAAAGCTAATTTCAATTTATTTTATTATTTATATATTTTAAAAACATTTCAACTCGTCCGAAACTGTGGTATCTCGCACCCGAAACCCGGTTCCTGGGAAAAACCAAGGTATTGCTGTAATTAGATTATGTACAGCTGTAGTAGTAAGTAAGTGCCAGCTCATTTATATACGGAATGACGGGTGACGTTTATCCAAAGTCCTAGCAATTACGTTTTCCAACGGTTCCCATTTTTGACCGCTTATCACTTACCATGAATATAATGGAAAAAAATCTGTTAAGAGATAGTTTTTACATAACAACTGTCTGAGTGAAAAGAAGATATTTAATAACAAAATTACGTTTCAAATAAGTGTCATTTGGAATTGTCTCATTCACTGTATGTATATACGCAATAACAACGATTGTAATGACCTTAACATTATAACTATAAGCAAACATTTAAAAGTGTTATAAATATAAATGTATGCATACATAATAGCGCACTCACTTAAGTTGCTAGCTGGCTCTACCGTATAACTGCGAATAGTGAGCTGAGATTTTTGCGTTCATAAATGTCATTTCAGGACATTAAATTCGATAAAGTATAATTTACAAATACAAAAAAAAATTGAATACATTCGAAAGAGTTTTGGAAAATATTTTCTTGCTAACGCGGTAAGGCTGCGACAATTACAATGTATGATGTGACAGGTCTAGACGTCAAACATGGCCATAGCCTGTGTAACCAGGCCGAAACTTCGAGTAATCAAAGTAAATGCTTAACGCGCTTTTGACCTCTCAATTCATGTATCATATATACCAAAACAAAGTCATCCGCCGCGTCTGTCTGTCTGTCTGGATGTTTTGGAAACTGGAACTGGAACTGGAAACTATTTTATATATTCGAATTAAAATCAATGCTACTACTATCAAAACAAACACTGTAATGAGCAATAACTATATAATGGTACAATTTATCTTCTTAATTACGTTAACGAAGTGGAATAGTAGAAATTGCTTCAAAATGTAGTAATTAAATATAACATATCAGTTCTAATCAAGCCTTAGCGTATTATATTCCTATTACACGTTCAACTTTGTTGAAAAATGTTTTAGAGAGACATCTTTATATCTATGTTTTATACAAATAATAACACCTGCCTATAAGTGTCATAATATCGGTCAATGGTATCTTCTGGGAGAGTACGCGGTGGGACATGGTATTATCTCTCCATCGCAGCCACAATATGTCAGATGTAACATCCGCAATAATATCTAAATAGTACGTGTAAAATATACTTTGATAGTTCATATCGTAGCCCTATCGCGAATCGGGATAAACAGGTATACATTCAGTAATTAATTAGGGTGGTAAGAAGGTTTTTTCATAATACTTTATGTTTGACCACATTATCTTTTTGTGTTAAATGATGATGTGGTTTAAAATGGTAGTCGCGCTAAACCTATAGGGAGACTGACCCTCAAGTGCAGTTTGAGAACACACCAACAAGTGCTTGGCGACAGATTTTCAACTTAAGGGTGCTAGCTAGCCTGACGGGCTTAGAAAAAGCCCTACCGTCATTCTATGGTTTCATCACGACGTTTCCCTTCACCGAAAGCCGTTGCTAGGATTAGGCTGGGTTGTTACCACCATTTACATGGTAATAAACTCGTCATAGAGATGCTTAGTTTATCAGTGTTTTAGTATTAACACGTATACCCAGCAGCCGAGAGAAAGACTTCGTTGTTGGGGCTACCATTGGTTTCAAGTTGTATTATGCTTAGGACCAGACACATGGCAGTCACTTGTTCGTACTACTATATAAAAAAGTAATATATATTTCAACCTGCTCGCCGTGAAATGTATAATTCTTTATGTCTCCTACTAAATTATTAGATTTTATCTTTAATCAAAATGATTCAAACAGCGATTAAGTATTTATAAAGTGGCGCTCAGGATAACCGGTTCTAAACGATAATATCTAACATTACAATATATATATATATATATTTATATTTATATTAATTCATTCAAGGCAACAAAACTGAATTTTGTAAGATCTTGATTAGTTAATCATTCTTTAACAATGTAGAGATTGTAATGTTACTGTTTCATACAACAATGACAAGCTACTATTAATCTATTCATATGGTATTATTATAAACAAGGAAGCCAATCTTATATTTCCCTCGAGCAGCAAAACCGCATCAGATATGATAAACAAATAAAATAATATTGGCGACAAGGCTATTACATTCTACAGGGCACAATGACCCGACAGACCGACTATCTATGGAGTCATCAGATTTAGGTATTTGTTTTTTGACATATTATCGTGAAAAAATTATGTTTCTCTTTTTCCCTGACTCTGTAAAGGAATGGTGATGTTTTTAGAGTGTGTGTGTGCCTTAATTGTGTAATTGTGTGAGTTACATAGGCTATGCCTCTTTGTATGAGGTAGTAGTCTCGCAGAAGGAGGCGGCAGAGAGGGTCTGCTAAGACGACCCATCCTCCCATTACACAGGTCCGGCGTACTGAGAAGGCGGTCGACGTCTACACGGTCGTCTCCTGACAAGGACGGGGGCCGGTGGCGCGTAACTTGACGCCGGGCCAACCGCTGGGGCGGCACGATGAATGCTACTAGAAATGTCGTGTCGCCCCAACAAAATCGGCGGATGTACACCGTGGGGTTTTAGTGAATAGGAGTCTCACACTAGGCCACCCTCTCGCTCGGGAGGGTGGCGTGTCCATGATGGATTCGCCCACGTAAAAAACAAAACAAAAAAGTTACTTAGGCTATATAATACTTAAGTATAACTTCAAACGAGGTTTAAGGTTAGAGAAACGCCGTTCTAACGAAAGTTTAACAAAAACATACTTTTTGTGATGAAACTAATGCTTGGTGTTTGAATTGTATATTGAGGTGGACAAATAAAAACTGAATACGTGTAGTCGGAGACAAAACAGTGGCTCTGAATAAATAATCGTCGTTTTTCTTACTCCACGGTTTTAGCGATTAAAGTAAATCTCACCCGACAATAAGTGACGATATGACAAAAGATGGTACAATATGCTAAATCTGACCGGGATTAGCTCTCGAAATCAATTGCAGAAATATAAGGCACTTAGCGACAAAGTTTTATCTTCAAAACTCTGTTTAGCGAGGTGGATTTTAGCATTCGTCCAGCCACCAATTTATTGTTTCATCAGGACGTTTTCCATTATTGAAAAATCAGGCTAATTGTAAGTGTAAAAAAAGTAAGTGCAGCTGAACTTAACATACATAATATTAAGGAAATAAATGAATTGTAATAGTCCCCTCATCATATGCATGATCAACGAATGTACCTTCAGTAAAGGAAGAGATTTTACTTGTTGTTGCTCTTTAGATTTTATAAAGAATTAAATTAAATTTGACAAATCTTCAATTCCAGGTGAAGCTCTCCCTCTCGAGATATTGTTCTCACGGGAAACTACAAAGGAAACACAACTTCTGGATATTATCGAATATACAAAGACAACTCAAAGAATTTACCGCCTTACCAAAGCACATCTGAAGCTGAATCAGGACTTGGATGTGAGAGATCTCATTATATATATACCGGGGTGGTTGAACATACCCTCAGATGAATCGTCAACAGCTATAGTCAATGCTTTGTTAAAGAAAAATTCAATAGTATTACTTTTAGACACTCATTTGTCGTTTTATAGAGGATATGTAGGCTCTGCGTCCCGAGTCAAAGCCACAGCCCTCTCAATGTACTCTTTCCTTAAAAAACTCGACCAAAACGGCTTCCCCCTGCCCTCAATACATATAGTTGGCTTCAGTCTTGGCGCCCACGTTGCCGGGATGGCAGGGAAGATGGTTAAAACGAAACTCAATAAGCAATTAGGCAGAATCACTGCACTGGATCCGGCGAAACCATGCTTCGCGCGACCGGAGTACAGACTCAACCGTAACGATGCTAAATTTGTCCAAGTTATACATTCTAGTTCAGGAGTTTTAGGACTGGAAGACCCTATGGGTGACGTAGACGTGTACATTAATGGGTTGTCCGGAAAGCAACCGGAGTGTGCGGGAAGGAGTATCACCGTGGAATGCGATCATGCACAAGCGTGGAAGTTGTACTCAGCTTCGGTGGATAATCCTAGCGCCATGTTGGGAAGACGTTGCGAGAACTGGAAACAGCTTGAAGACGAAAACTGTAGTGGTGAGATAGAAACGTTGGGGTACGCGTCTGCTATAAACGTAACTGGTATTTTCTTGTACAAATCTGAAAATGTGAAAACGGAACAAAGTTTGCGAGTTTTTAATCCTTTTGACTTTAAGACGTGGTTGTGATATAATAGTTTACAATAAAAAAGTTTTATGTTGTAATATTTAATAAGAATTATTGTATGTATTAGAATAAGATACAATATATTTTATAATTTAAAAAAAACTCCCATTTTTCACTAGCAGACCCTAAATACATTCTTATGGAAGACACTAGCTGTGCCCGCGACTACGTCCGCGTGGGATTTCAATTCTAAGCACAGTGATTAATAAAATCATAGATCAAAACTGGACATCAACTTTTTAACTGGCCTCAACCTTTTTGAATGATTTTGTTCTTCGAGGCGTGGCGTGGCATTATGATGTCTAGTCGTTGCTCATACTGTGAATGTATAATTCTAACTTTCGAAATTTCGATACACGGTATGGCACTCGAAACAAACAATGCCAAAATCTGTCCAGCAGCTTTTGCGTAAATTGCTTCTCTTTTGTTTTTTCTTATAAGTAAGATAAGCATATATACGAATGTGATATATATGTAAAGCAGATATATGTGCCTATATGTTATGCTGGTGTATAATCTACCACCATACCAAATTTCGTCAAAATCCGTCTAATACTTTTTACGTGATGGACGTACAAACGAAAGACAGACAGACAAAAATTTTAAAATCATTAGAAATGCGTTGCGTCATTGATTCTCAGACCCCCCAGAGTATATTTTCTTAAATATATTTAATGTACAGATTTCGTCTCGTTAGGCTTTTATTATATGTGTATATTTGATATATACTAATATGTGCTTAAAAATATTTTACTTCATAGCGCCATCTATCAAAACATTGTGATATCAAATGTAACCGTAAATGTTAACGCGTAGCAACAAGAAATAAAGTGTTAAAATTCATACATACCACTAGATGGAACTATGAACATATTTTGATTTTAAGTTTTATAAATTACTAGTTGTGCCCCGCGGTGTTACCCGCAGTTTAACAGTTACCCTAAAATGTGTATTATTTAACCGGTGCGTAAAATATTCACATTTTTAGAGGCAAATAATGTAAATTGAGCATCGAAAAAATCAGTATGATCGGCAATTTACCAAAACTAAACTTATCGAGGACTGTGAACGGGAGAGCTGGCCAAGCTAACTTATTTAATTTGTCTCGGTCGCAGAGGGCCAGAAATCTTTTTACCACAATACATCCCGGTAAACAACATTACGGAACTTATTGTTTTTTGCATAAATAAAAATATTTCCGGCTCTCGACACACATTGACATGACGACATATGCTGTTAAAAATCATATTTTATTAGATAATAAGAAGTGCATGATTTTCACTACACTCATAGAATAATTTTGGCAAGATTAAAGCGTCGTTCTGATGTCGAAACATTTTGTTATCCTTATTATTTAGGGTATATCGCGTTTCCGCTTCATTTATATTCAATCGGTTCGCATCAATTTCTGCTGTTTGTTGTCGGTACCGCGGTGTGGCAGTGTGGTGCGGGCGGCGGTAAAGCGGAAACGTTTTTAAGTTGGGTATACATTGCAAGTGACAGTTGGGGTTGCTACATTAAAAATTGAAAAGTATATTTCATTTTTTATTATACTTATATATTTTAAGTTTAAAACAATTTCTTATGCGTTGCATGTCATAGGAAGTTCTATGGCAGATTTCGGTATGGTTCGAAACCAGCTCCGAAAGCTCATTTGTATTCCAAATTTAAAACAGACAACAATGAAGTTCTTCATTGTTTTACAAATGGTGGCCGAGTGGTTTGAGTGGTGGAATGCGAATTCGATGCTTACAAATTAAAACCCCGAAATATACCAACTAATTTTTGGCGATTGTGTACATTTACTAATTAAAACTAATAACACCATTAGCTGACGGTGAAGGAAAAGAAAAGAATAGCTGAACCTGAGAAATGTTCTTATAATATTATCATATGTAGGAAAATATAGAACTGTGGATTTCAAGGAGTGTGAAATAGCCAATACCTACGTCGTGTACGCATGGTGATTATGCCCATACCTTCCTTCCTCCGGTTTGTCACCCAGAAAGCCGTAAGAAGCGAACTTAACATAAATATTTCACTATAAAAGTTATTGTTAACAGTAATTTATATTAACGACACATTACAATTTAGATAGGCATTGTGTTTTCCCAAGTTTTAAACAAAAGTATAATGGACTATTTTCTCTGAATAGCCTATGATGTCTATGTGGCGAAGGAAATCACATAACAGAATAGCTGACAAGGATATAAAGTGCTTGTTAGTTCGTGAGATAAATATTTAAAAATTCCAAGCATAGGGCTGTGTTCTGGCAACTCGGGTGACAGCAGATTAATGGTGTTTAAGGGATTGCGGGCGTGGCCGGTCTGTCACAGCGAGGAGCCCTACCCTGCGGCCTCGCCGTCGCCAGTGCTTCGTTCCTTAAACCAACCCTTACCTACATTAGAGATGTTTTGTATTTATGTAATTTACTTAAAACGAGTTCTTTTGTTCTATATTATTATAGAATTTTTTGTGCAATCGATGTTGTTAATAGGCTCATATTTTAAAGTAAGTGCTCACTGTGGCCTGACTGACAATAAGTATATTGTTTATCCACTGGACTCTACATTAGAACCTTATACACCCGTCAAGTCAATAGCGTAGTCAGTTTGAAAAAAAAGAACCTTAACAAAGTCCAAAACCTTCAGTTATTCCACTGAATTAAATTAATAACTACATATTTGCAAAGTAAACAAAATAATTACTTACCCACCTAAAAGCATACTTACAGTGTGATAATTTTAGATTAGAATTTTTGATATACATGCTGCCAGTATCGAGATTCGAGACCGGTGAGATTGTTTCTACATTTCAACATATAGTGTTTTTAATTACAAAAAAGTTAAATATTCGTTAAACCCTTGTTTAAAAAAATTGATCTATAAAAAGAGTGGCTTACTCCTGTTTAGAGATGGACACTATTTAATCTCAAACATTGTCTAAGTTAACTGTTCCTATTTTATTGTTGCGATTTATTGTATTTCTATTTCATGGATATGATTAATTTGGATCATGTAGACATAATAAAAAAATTAGGGATTCACAAGTACATCATAATTGTCTATATGACATTAGACAATATATTTAATCTGAGATTATATTGTTATTTCAGTTTACGCAGTTTCATGTAATATATTAAACTTATATATTGCTAATTTTAACAATTACATCATATTCGTTTAACCAAAATGTCATAATAATAATAATAACCAATTTTACTTAAAGTAAATACTTAAATTTTCTTAATGAAGATCTGATGAAAAATATTAATCATAAATTCAAATTGTTTGCATAATATTTGTATGTAATGGAACGTTTTTGATTGATGAGATTGAATTGAACGAATACTATTCAGAGTTGCTTGCATTAAAAACTTAACCCAAATGTTTAATTAGAGACTGCTAAGACACGGTTTTGTAATAAATTATTTTAAACATTAGTTCAACAAGATTTAAAGTATTAGACACTGTTTAGTAAAACGCGTATTAAACACGTGTTCATTTATGCTTTTGTAATAAGACCGATAGTTGTTAAATTTTCAACAGAAATGTCACTTAGTGTAGCTACTTATCATTACCGCGGCGCAGCAGTGTTACAAGTAAACACGCTTCGATGTTATATCGTCGTTAATTATAGCAGCGCGGTGGCGAACTCTAACTCCGACAATAATGAGTACATTAAGGGAAATTTGAATAATTTGCAGGGCCATTACAAGTTGGAACGAGTTCCCGCCCGACAGCCGGCAGCCGGCAACCGTCGCGTCGCGCGATCTTAACTAACAGATGGTGTATTGTACTGTCCGGATGTGCCGTACTTATTTACTTGGTAACCTATCATGTTATCAACATGGGATACATTTATGTCTTCCTTACATGTTTCCAGATAATTTTATAACTGATTTTTATCGAAAACAAAATTAAAACAACTATGCTAACTCTGTAAAAAAATTGATATAATGACTGTAGGTACAACAATATTTAATAACTTGAATTACAACGTTTATCAATCAAGAAAAGCCGTTTAGTTATTTGATTCAGCGACCTATACCTACTTCGTACTTCACAGTGGTGATAATCCCGTTTATTTAATGTAACGTCAGTTTTCGGGTGGGGGATAAATCACAACTATCCCCCCTCTGCATACGTGCCTATCAGAGAACAAGACAAGACAAAACAAACAGACACATAACTCGTCAAATGTCTTTGAAATATTACAAAAGACGCTTATTAGTGTCCTTTTCTTTTGAGTGGGTTGTCCTGTCGGTTCTTATTCATTTTTCTTACATTCATATTTTCGATTGTCTTATGTGATTGCCAAAGGGAATTTAGGGAAACGGAGAAACAAAGTATGTCAGCCGGAATTTCGCTCCGAGGTGACGCGACGCGACGGCCGCTGGTGTTGTTTGAACTCGTAAGAACCCAGCGAAGGTCTAAATTAAGTTAACTGCCCTCAATAAACTTATTTACCTTCCGTTTTACAGCACCTAGAGTATTAAAATTCATTTGTTCAGTTTTTACGATATTCCCCGTTACTACAGTTTTATTATTGTACATTAAACGGTATTGCTTTTGTTTCGGAACGTGCGCTGCCGCGGCCGCGCTCTCTCTACCCGTGCCATTTAATCATTCCTAAAGGTACTCATCTTTTGTTATTGCAGTAGATGTTACCGAAGCACTACATATAGCTAGAGGAAGGACATAGAAACAGAATCACACTATATGTGTTTGTGATTATTCATCATTAGATGTCAATTCGTCATCGTTCCATTTATTAAATAATATAGCTAGAACATTTTTGACTTTTGACTACTGTGTTAAAATAACGAGAGGCATACCGTTGTGCGTTTAAGTTATTGTAATTCTCAGCTAACTGAGACACGTATAAGTGGTTCGAATTGTTTTAGTTACTTTGCTTTGTAATAAACTAGTAGGCCCGGCGGACGTTGTTATGCCCTGATAATTAAAAAAAATATATACTTATATGCATGAAACGCTTAAGGCGGCTTGATTTTTCCGATTCTTTCAACAATTATCATTATATTTCAATCAATTTACAAAAAAAAAAGCCTTAACAAATTATATATCTACCTAAACCTTCCCCGTGATTTACTCTATCTATTGGTGAAGACCGCATTACAATTCGTTCAGTAGTTTTTGAGTTTATCGCGAACATCCAGACAGACAGACAGACAGACAAGTTGAATCTATGTTAAATAGAATCTGTGTTTATTTGAACACAAATGCTTTATATAAAAATGTTATTATGAACACACTATATGCTGTAAGTACTAAGGTAAGTACATTACTATTCAAGAATAGCAGCTATCGATTAATAAACCTTCTTCTAAAGTTGTTGTTGTCTTCCCGCTTTAACAAATACCACGGTAAAAATCTCTTTAATAACATTTCACAATTCCTACTAAAAAGTGAGTAAGTTTACATTGAACCGTGCAACCGTCGAGACATCGAACAGAAAATTACAATTAAAGAGCGCCCTAAGATCGTAAATAATGATATTAGCCTATTGTTAAAGGATTATCACACAAGGAAATATCGCGCGAGTGAAGTATTGAACACTGAAAATTTGGTGACAATCGCTCTAAGTCGACGTATAGGTAACACGCGAATAATCTAGCACGTGAACAACGTCGCGTTGCGTAGGTGAATGCATACGCATGTATCGCTATGCATGTAGTACAGTACCTTCTACTGTGACTGTTGCACTTATTACTGTAATCTGTAAACAATCGTGCAAGCTTATATCGCTATTGGTTTATCATTACCCTATAGTAGTTATTACAAATGGGTCAATACAGCGAACAAAGCGAAAAGTCTGTCATTACAGTCCATTTTCATTAGATACAGAAGTGAGACAACTAATTGGAATCTTTTGTTTTGCTGTTGTATTTTTTAAATTGTTTGTACAAACTAACTGTTTATAATTTTTTTTTTTTTCGAACTGACCTACACTGCTAGCCTGGCAAGGCCTCTACAGTTCCACCGGACTACTAAGGGGAGCGCTTAAGGCACTCACCCGAAGTAAGGCACTCACCCGATAACTGTTTATGCGAAGTTGCAGCTCTGTATGGTAACACGTTCAACGAAGAAGAAGACGGGTTCTTAAACGTAGCCGCGCGGCAACCTAGTTCATGTTGGTCCAAAGTTGTTTAACGCATACAGGTACTTGTAAAGACTTTACTAAACTAAAATTTCGTCAAGTAACTCTTTTTAAATTTATATAAAGGTTGACATTCATTTGTTTAATCATTTCTATTACACATAAGATAAATGAAATTATACTTTAAGGTTGTTATTACAACATTTATTTTAGACTTTTTTGTCAGTAATAAGTGATTCTGCGAACATTACATTTTAAGCTTTACACATACGAAAAAGTAGTTACATAGAAAAAGAACCCCCGTTCAAAAAATAGCTCCGCGGGGGAACATGTATAATAGAATAACATATGTGTGAAGTTTGCCAATTAATGGACAATTTGAATTCATAAAATCACATGTAAATTATCATATGACAATTATAGATGTGTGATTAAGCGGTTCTAGAAAGCGTTTTCACTTATTTTAATTGCTTGACGTTTCGGCCTGGTTTCACAAGCCGTGCTAGCGACGTGATCCATATGGAATCCATATCCAATCCAAACGTGAAAACGCATTCTAAACCCGCACAATCAGAGTTATATAATGTGTACAGTAAGCGACAACTACAAACAAAACGTCATTACAAATTAATTTACCTATCACGTGAAAAATAGCAGTAGCGCATAATATGTTACAGGTGTTACAGTTATAATTTAAGTATATCTATTTTATTTGCTCTTCGATGCCGTTACATTTAAACCAAGTTACTTGATTCTAACATACCGATAAATATAACGTATACTCGTCATAAGGCTCGTTTTTCTTGGAAACGCGATATAGTCCCTCACGAAGGTCTCCGTAGGTCTGTATAAATATTCTAAATGGATTCATATTCAAACAAATACACGTAGTAGGTATTATTATTGTTATTGTAGCTTATAGAATGTCTTCTCACACGTATCCTTTCAGAGTTGAACATAATAGGTAAGTTGGCGGCGGTGGTGTAACCCGAAGCTGAGGGACTATAGCGTTACATAAACGTCGCGTCGCGTCGCTTCGAGTTGAAATCGATATTTATGACTCGCATTACTTACCAAAGTGTAACTATTTCTAGAAACACTAACTCGACGGAACGGCTACATCATACCTCATCACATCAAGTTTGATATTATTGATGATTACTCAAGTGAACACGATACCTGTTTTTTTTCAAAGGAATCTATGTGGATAGATGTGCAGAGAAGAGTGTCGCACTGACGCGAATCTCACCAACATTCAATAACTATGTTGTTATCGTGACATTTTATTTCAATTCTGACGATACTAGTCAATTGAAGTGCAATCGGCTTGATATAAACCATACACAGCCAGTTAAATGTAGTATTGTAAATTGTTCCATCCAATATAATTATATGGCTCTAATTTTGTTAATCTCACCCTTGTTTCTATACTAAATTGAGTCCCATATTTTTTTTCCCTGAATAGCGAATCTTCAGTTGTACGGCGGGCGGTGCCCCTTATCGACTTCTTTTGATACCTCCCTTGTTATAGTTTTAATAAATCAGCTTCTTCACTACACGAATAAAAATACAGCTACACTTACTACGATCGAATTACGTGAAAATATATGTTATTTTTGAAGGTATACATACTTCTTTTGGCGCTTTATGAGAAAATCGTTGTGTATGAATTTGTAACTTGAAACGCTAATTGCACACGTCAATGTAACACACCATGAAGTTTTTGTTTAGCTGTTTTGAACACTACACAAAATATGTGTATATTTTATTTATATGTACATATTATGATGCCATTCAAATTGACGAATTTAACAGGTCTCATTTTACTAGCTATTGGAGTACTACCATTTACCGTTCGCATTATTATCTCCTTGGAAGTGTATCGTAAAACATCTACCCCTGTGTTCTGGTAGATATTTTATATATTTTAAGTGATCAATTTGCCACGCATGTCACGTCTTGTGGTCTTAGCGGACACAGTTTATTTCGTGTTATCAACAAATTGTACGCGTACTGTCCGTCAAGTGAAGGTGCTTAAGATAGTATCCTATACTCTCTTAGTTCCTTACAAAATTACATAGCGATAACATCTCGCCTTTATTCTTCATTCTAATCAGATAATAGTCGGCTTGTTCAATCCAGACTGTCTTTATGTGTCAAATGAATAATACCTCGTCTTTATCTGATTTCATAATGTTATTTTTGACCGATGTAATTACGGGTATACTTTCTTTATTAGTATTGGTTAAGCAGTAAAAGTCCTTTCAATTATTTATTATTATTTGATTTAAAATGTGTGGAAGTGTTAGAGATAAAACACTACATTTGTTTACGTGCTTTACGATCTGTAGATGTGACTTTTGTCTGTAAACTATTCTAGTAGTTTATAGTTCTATATTCGTTCTAGAGGTGTTGTCACATCGTCGATTCGGAACAGAGCGTGTATTAGTACCATAAAAAGTAGACCACAGCAAAGTAAATGCATGCTGCATTGAACAATTAAATTACTTACTCCTTGAAAGATCTTGGTATTATTTATACAGAGGTAGCACTTTCGTTGTTATGAGAAGAATTGATGACGGTATATTATCTGAATTGTTACATTGAAACCAATACCTATCTAACTACAAATATATCGCATTACTTTTGCGAGATAATGTAATGAACGGGGGTGAATTGGACTGAATATCGTATTGTTCATTTGAAAAAATAGAAAAGAAATAAGCTTTTAAGCTACATTGTGCTTATGAGAGTTTACTTGGAATGGTTTTCATCTTTAATAGCTAGCATTCGAAAAATAATGTTTTTATTATTTCTCGGGTGCCCTCGTAAAATAAACTATAAAACAGTTCTGTAAGACCCCGGGGTACGTTCCGCCCCGCGTTCCGCGTCCGGCGGCTACCCGTCCCCAGCCCCGTTACCATTCCGATGCGAATCCTTTTCGCACAATGTAAAGCGATATAAAGGAAATGTTTCCTATAAAATTCCTTTACTAGGTTATAAACTGCGAAACACCTACACTACACTAAAACATACCGCTCGACTCTGCTTTGCGGCTGTTACCAAAGCAACATAATATTTTTATTGCAGTGACTTATTGACTTATTGTACTATAAATATATAAGAATTTACAGGTAGAACTGTGTAATTTATATATCATTCAAGTAAGGTGTAAAGTTTTACTTGTACTCAAAAGTATTCACTTCCTACACGTTCCCCCGCTAGGGGCGTTGCTAACAGATATTTAACAGACGTTTGACCGTATTTCGAAACTGTCAAAACTCATACTGAAACAACAAGAAGTCAAATTAAATTGTTTACAGTATAAATAAAAGGTTAATAAATATTTCCTGTTTACCCAAAAATATTTGAACGAATCCTAATCTTTATGTACAAAACGCCGATGTGCGTGTGTTTGTACCTCTTTTCTTCGTAACGGTTTGATCCGAGTTTGATTGGTTTGTTATTTAGATGATTACGTGGATGTTTAATTAGGTAAATGACGCTGTTGTTGAATTCAATTTTTTTTTAATAATAACAATTACGGTTAATTTTATGTTTTGAATCTGACAAACACTAATGCAACCAATAGATAATGACGATATTAGAGACTAGATAACAATCATAAATAATAAAATTAACTTTGTGATTAACTCGTAATTCGTACACAAAGATATTAGTGATATAAGCGGAACTAACTATCCGCTGTTGGCCAGATCGGCCTTCACAGTTTTATCGGGCTATATTTGGATAAAGCACGCAGTTTCCATGAAATAACAAAACAACTTTACCAGCTAGTTACAATATAAAAATAAACAATAAAATGTAATTAATAAGAAGAAATATGAACTTCGAGAATGATAATAGTTATTCCGGAAATTACTAACAGACATAATAGATGCCTTTTTATAATAGATCTATAGGTTATATTTTCATTCGTTATTATAATACCTACATAGTAGTAAAAACATATTCGCTTCAGTTATATACCCTCTGTTTAAAGTTCCATGTCATAAAACATCCCATTTGTGAATATTGCGACTCGTAATAAACTTGAGTTATACGGTTATACCTGGATTTGAATGCGAGGACGCGACGTCACGTTATTGTTCCACTGATGAATATACAGTGTAGGGTTCTCGGATGAAAACGACTCTTTTGTAAAGACAGGTTTTCTCTTACTTGCCTTGTCTTTATTTAGAACTAGCAGCTACCCGCCACTTCGTTTGTCTCGTTTGTTATCTTAACAATATATTTTATCCACAGAAAACGAACATAAGCAGCACACCGCTTGTTCCACTTCACCACAATCATCACAGTAAGAAAATCGAACGTGTAGTACTTATAGAGAAATTGTAGTTGTTTAAACTTTAAGAACTTTATATCAAATGTAGCCTATCGTGATAATCTATTTTATATAATGACCAAGTGTCTAAGCAGTAAAGCAATAAAAAATTGATCGAACAGCAGACCTCTATCGTTGTATTTATATATATGATACTTACTAATTCTTACTAATTGCATGAAAGCCGATTGATCGTCTGCTTGCGTATTCCGCGAGGACAAAGTTACAACAGAAATCGTTAAATATTGTCTCGAAAACTGACACAATACAAATTAAGTACCAGTCTTAAACAAGCCATGCCAAAGCAACATCATTATTGCCTATGTATACGTAATACCAAAATATTCCTACGAGTCAATGTGTTTTGGAAAGGCGTCATTAAAAACTAAAGTTTAACTAACGACTAGTAAATTATCAGAATTAGTTATGTCGAAACGGATATTCAGCTATTTATGCAATCACTTTGATCCTGCGAAGCACGTAATTTGGTGGCTGAAAGTGAAAGTGTGCAACGCTGATTTTACTTTGAAGTCATTATAAACGCGTTCCAAATAATAAAAACATAATATCGCTGCTAATAATTGTAAATATTTTACTACGTTTGCATTATATTAAAACTAACAGTCGCCGTTGAGCTCGCCTGCGTCTGTTTATAATTACATATGATGAGACCATATATTACCTTTGTGTAACCTTAGTCTGGTGAATCTGTAGAGGCTAAAAGAGCCAACAGGGTAAGTCAGATCGAAAAAAAAAACCTTTGTGTAACTGTAAAATAAAACTCTCAGATCGCAAGATTTTTTCCAACTTATTTGACACTTACGTGTAATATTCTGTTCAATTTAAACAATATATTTATAAGTAATAGCCTGCGTGTTATAGCGATGTACAAGTTTCACCGAAATCTGCCCGGTACTTATCATCAGTAGTACATCCGCGCATCCTCCTCACACACTTTCTCGTTTATAATGTTAAATAGAAAATAATATATGATTTATGAAGTTAATAGAATAGTCTTGTCTGTGAATACCTATCGAATGACTAAAGGTTAATTGGATTTTTATTTCAAAAGAAAAAATCCTCCGACATTTTTGTCATTAAAATATATAAAGATATACGATAATGATTGAATGTTTTACTTTATTTTATTGTAAAACATTAGTCTATGTGTTTAGACCCGTAGATATTCAGCTGCTTCGGTGATGTAATGGAGCTTATGTAATTAATCATTCTACTACAAATTGTTAGTATAAACGATACTCGCATATTAATGGTAATTTGATCCACAGATTGTAGAGGACTTCTCATTTAACGATTCAGTTTCTACTATCATAAAAATAAATAAACGCTTTATTTTGTATAAGGAAAGTTTGTAACTCTCAAACTAAACTTTAAAAATTATAGGGTATTAAAATAAGTTATTTATGGTGTGGAGATGTGCGATTGTGTGCGCATCACGCGACAACTGCTCGATAGGATTGCGGACCATGAATTATTACGATTAATTTAATTATCTTTATCAAAGTTTAAAGAAACTACGACTCTTGTGAATACAACGCGTTCAACGATGGGTTTTGCTCATGAGGGACGTATGAAGGTGGTACAGCATATGAGTCTTATCAACGCACCCACCTATGGATGGCTTAGCTTGCATGAATAATTCATATCGATACATGATATTGCATGAAGGGCAACAGCCCAAGCAGAGGCTTGCCCGTGCGCGCTTGAGCTCGTTGCCGTGCGGCTGGCGTTCGCACGGAAAATCCGGTGAAGCTGTAAAGGCACGTTCAGGCCAACAGCGATAATCAGCCATAGTCGAAATTCGACCATAATTCATTATTTTTGAAGTGATAACGTCTTATAAATCGATGAACGCCGGCTGCACGCACGAAAACCCATGACTCATTTTCACGTTCCGACTTGAGCCGAACGTGCAAGCGAGGTCGCGGAACAAGTTATAGAGAGCCGTGATAGGCCAGAGCGTTCGGCTTGACACGCATCATTTTTCATCACTGTTTTTAATGACATTATCACGTAAAATTATGGCTCGTAAACCGACTTTACAGACAAGCAATTTTTTCGAAAATATCCAAGGGTGTAACTTAATAGTTATTTATCTTAAAACTATTTTTTTAAGTTTCATTATTATAGGGTTTTTTTTTGTTAAAGAATGGCCAATAATTGTAGATTGGTTGGCAATGGATTGCGAAGTATGGTGAATTGAGACTTATAAATAAAGACCTCGAAAATCTGTTTTCAAATTATTATAATTTGAGAAGAATAAAGCTTGTTAATCACTGATGAATATAATAATAAAAATAATCCTAAGTAAGCCAAGAACAACACGATATGGTATACAAAACTTCAATACTGAGGGACAAGCTGTTTAATGAATTACCAAAGGACCTGAGAGAAACTGAATCCTAAAATGTATTTAAGGTAAGACTACTAATATATCTTTAAGATAAATATTTTCATATACAATTTTATACGACTTGTCTAGAATTTGTTTCGTTGACAGCGTTTTGGTTTTTGTTTTTCTTTCGTCAATATTCTAGCAATAGAAGAGTATTGTGAACGATTTTTGATATCACTGGATGATGCCAAAGATTATTAATTAAAATTAATGTTTTTAATGTAATTCTCATTAACTGAACTGATGTTCTTTTGAGTAAATAAATATCTTTAAACCGAAAAAAAAAGAAAAACGGTTGACAAACAGAGGAGAAAAATGTATCGATCTGTTATTTCGGTAAGGTTAACTTAAACGATTCCTTAAATTTAAACTGTATATAAAAACTTAGGTAATAAAAGATTGAAAGAAGAATATAAAATTAAGATTATATGTAAAATTGAATAATGTCACATCGTATAATGTATCCAATCATCGTCATGAACGTCATCCGTTCGATCAAATTTCCGAATCCCTAATAGTTTCGGATTACTCGGAGCGAGTCCCGCGACCCGACTCAAACAGACCATGACGGGCGTTCATTACAAAATTCCTGATTAAAAAGAACCTTTTCTACCTGTGAATCTACAAATACTTATAACTTAAGCCGTAAAATTAATACACTGTAATTATAACATACCAATAATAAAATTGTAATATCCAAAATGTAAACGTCGAGTTTAAGAACGCGGTACGCGGAACTGCGGGTTAAAGTTTGTAAAACAATAAACAGTACTGTTTTGTCTGTTGCTATTTCAATATAAACTCACAAAGGAAACAAAACAAACAAAGATGCACCTGATTAAATAAACTTTTTGTAGAACTTACTAAACGACTAACAACACACGTAAAGACAAAAACGTACAAATAAGAACATAGATATATTATTTTATAAGTACTTACTTTTTTATACTTTACCAACACGTTCTACATTACAACAACACAAGTAATTATAATAAGAAACTGTGTTATAGAAATTACAAAGAACTACCACGTATAAAATACTACATGATTAATTTTTTTGTTAACGGACCTACGCTGTTGACACCTTTTGGTGGCTCCACAGCTTCACCGAACTACTAAGGGGAGCGCTTAAGCCACTCACCCGATTGAGCAACGAGCACATGGGCCAGTGGGACCTCGGCTTGGACTGTTGCTCTATCTACATTACTGGACTATCTATGGACAATACTTTGGACACTGGAAATTACACGAATTATAGTTCAATTGAACTGGTTCTAGTGGCTTCTTTCCTTTGAAAAGGGTATCGATGTTACATCGAAATTATGTGTTTTACGTACAACTAGCTGCCCGGTCCAGCTTTGCATGGACATCAATCCAGCCAACGAATTACATTATACCGCCGTCTGCTAGAATCTTATCGCAGCGACAGAGATAATCATGACTGTAATTTGTCAATAAACAAATGATTCGCAATAACATAATATTGCGATTGTAAATTGAAATATATCCTATCTTTCAAGTTGGATGAAACTGCACACAGTATGTAAATTTTTATTATAATAGGTTCAGTAGTTTAGGAGTCCTTTGCGGACAAACAACGTGGTACGTAATTTATACATATTAAGATAATTATAATACACTATGATTTATTCTTTAAATTATATTTTTTTGCTCTACAATCGTATCACTAATTTTATGTTAGGCCTATTAAATTCTTATTGCTCAACTGCCTTAAAAAAGTATCTTAATCCTAATTAATAACATCAATCCAAATATGAACTTGTTAATTTGTTTATTAGACTTTTACGCCCCAACTACTTAACTGATCATTGTGAAATTTTGCCTACACGTTGTCAGTAGAACAGAAAAATACATATCTAATACAAATGTACCTACCATTCAACCATAAAAAATATCCGAGAGATAAAAGTCCAATATACATTAATGCAAGCGAAGCCGCTTGCAGAAGTTAAAAATCTTGTCTAAATTAGTTCAACCGTTTCGGAGATTAACTACAGCAAACAAAAGACACTTCAATTTTATGTATAATTGTATATACTACATACTTATACAGTTTATTCAATAGTGTTCCTATCAAAGGAAGTTCTTTTATATCTACAGTGTCAATACAGCAGAGTCTGAGAACAAACGCGACCTCCAAGGAATGATTGTTTACAGACATAATATATAATACTTTAGTAATAGTATAAAGACATTATATGAAAGAACTATACTTGTTTCAAGTTGTGTTTGCGATGCCCACGGATCCGGACGGAGCCGGCTGCACGGGTTAGGTACAATGTACTATTTTTCTCACAAGTCGAATGGAACATGAAGAAAACAACTTTCCTTTGATAATAAATCTACATTATCGGGCCCCGGCGATTCACAAACAAGTTACAATAACAGGCTCCCGTCAAAAGCCGACGTCAATGCGAGATGAAAGATTTTTTATGTTTATAAGATGTGAGCCCGGAGTTATAAACTTTCTCGCCAACTTTAACCAATCAGGGCTATATGAATATTTACCAGTACGTTTCTTACAAGGTCTAATAATTATTTTATTAATGTATGGACAAGTATTTTGTATGTTTATTGCTCGATAATTTAATACAAATTTAAGGAAATGATAGGCACAATATTTCATTATGTATGCTGTGTTATTCTCAAATATCAATGAACAGGCTTATTTAGGATTATTATAATTATTTGTGTCGGTGAAGATTTATAAATTTTAATTACCTTGTCATACAGCATACAGTAATTAACTGTTAACGGCATAGAAAGGTTTCGCAACTCCTAACTCCTGGATCACGAGGCTCTCTATAGGTAGACGCAGAGGCCCCATTTCGAGTCGTTACCACGCTCCCCTCATACATCTATTCACGTATTGTTGTAAATTAAACACGATTTCAAAGACATATTCGTTTGGAGATCTTTTTATCACGGACTCACTTATGTAAAGTTGCTTTAAAATTCTGTATATTTTTGAATGGACATTAGTTAAGCCGTCGGCAAGGGACGAATCCTTCAGCTTGTTTCTTATGTAAAATGGAATTATTTATGTAAAGAAGCAACACATTGTGGTCAACATACTTTTGAATTTCACATGTATTCATAAGAACTAACGTTTGCCGGCGGATAACGTTATTAACTTTGAAGAATCGATTACATCTAGATAAGTACATACTATATCATTATTACAATTTAACGAACTGACAGGTATTTGAATAATATATCAGATGAAGATCCAAACTGTTTAATAGATTGTTGTGCATATAGTTGCTGACAATTTATTTTGAAAAATATAATGAGCAGAAATCGTAGCTGTTATGTTTGGAACGGCAACTGTCAACTGAAGTTGTATTCACTCGAACGTCACACTATAGCAAAATGTTGTGAACGCGTACAACTGTTAACTCAGTTCTAGTTTAAATATAATATTATACTTTATAATTTTAATGTGAAACATCTAATGGCACGCCTGAGAATAAGATATACTGTATGTAACACCACGGGTAGATTAGTTTTAATGTCATTTATCAAGCTTATTATTTGTTTTTATATTATTAACTGTAAATGTCATAAATGCGTCAAGAAATATTGCCAATGTTATCATTGTGTACATCAATTGTTTTATCCCGAACTATATTTTAATTCTTAGATAACTTGACATTCATCTTTACATTCTGGGAAGGATCTAATGGGTTATTTATTAATACATCCTGAAATAAATGCATACTTAAAAAATGCCAATAAAAGTAATTATTATATATTTAACATTTGCGAAATGTAAGTACATACTTGGTAGCAGTATCTGAAATTAATTAGTTAACCCTCAAATTGTGTGTATAAATCCCAAATGTCAAGAGACTGTACCAAGTAGGCGGAGCATCCCGTAGCCAGCAGGATGCGAAGCGGGGGGTGCAGGACGCAGGGCGTCAGCTGCGAGTGACGCGTGACGGCGCGTAATAGAAAAACCTAGTGAATCGATACATTACAAACATTAATGTTCAGGCGTAGGAACTGTCTCGCCCCACGCTGAGTAGCGCCGCCGCCTGCTCAGTCGATTTTCAAGATTGCTCTTTTTATACTTAGGAATTTATTTCGAAACTGAGCGATCTTTGTATGTGTAATATTTATTTATATTCTTTAATTTTCACAACTTATATTAAAAGGACACCAGCCCACTCGATATTCATTTGTCTATCTCCATAGCCCTCGAGATTATGAATACATATTTATATCTAACCAGTACACTACAGTATGTAAACAACTAATCGTTAACGTTCATGCAGTACATGGTAACATAAATCATACTCAATTTACTTATTCTTAATACAAAATTGTATATAAAATCTAGTCACTTAGCAAGTTAAAAATGTTATTATGCGATAAATTGAGATTAAGTTAACTAATTATTACATAATAGTTTACTATTCTAATAGAAATATATACTTACAAAGTATACTTGTGTATAATATACTAGACTGAGCGGTCGGAAACAATTTCTGTGCTTCATTGACGTGTGATAAAATGCGCCGCACAAACGGAAATTAATATAATAAAAACGAAATACGGAGTCTCTTTCAACTTGTATAATATTGTTTTGGTAACTAACTATATAGGTACTTGTATATTAGTTAAACAGTAGGCTTCATTTGTTATATTAAGAATAAAATATTTTTGTTGACAAGCAAGCAAGACTAACGTTAACTATTTTCTTCAGTTATGTGGGAAAACCACATTTGTATGGAACAAAAGGTATACAATGTTATTTGCAACTTATAGTATCTAATTCGATATACTATTCTAGTTGATATTTATTTAAAAAATATTTAAAAATATTCTATATAAGTCGGATCATTCTTCAACAAAGAATAATTATAGGAGATTAGATCTTTGTATCTTCGTAGATTTATATCGTAGATTCGAGATCTTCGTAGATAAAGGACAAATAAATGTATTTTTCTATTTTCCGATTTGAATACCTTGCGTTCAAAAACTACAAAACGTTTTAGCAACTAAATCATTAAATCTGATTACAGAGTGAAAATAAATATAAAAAATTTTAGGCAATCAATAAGGATCGTCGACAGAACTGAAAACTAAAAACAATGGAACAAATATATATGTTCGTTTTTGAATTTTTAAATCAATTATGATCTCAATTATCTCAATTTTATAATTTATAAATTTAAATTAATAGTATTAATCTGGTTTTCATATCTATTAGCACTCCCAGCAATAATCATTTAAGTTTTTTATTAATTAATCAAACACGATGGGCTGCATAAGCTCAATACAACATGTATATATTACATGTACATAGCCCGTTATAATACGCGTCGCTAGTTTGGCGCAAGCGCAATACGTTACGAGCATGTCTAGATCATCGGTGACCTATAAGTTTTTCCTCTACCAAAAATCGCTCAACGCGACTAAAGAAGTTTTCACTCGAATTATCCAAATAGCCTACCACATAGCTAATTGTGTTAAGTTTAGGAAAACGTATATTATGGATATATTGGCCGTAGCCGTACTGAAATAAATGATGAAATATCAGAGCGACTCGTACGGGATAAGGGAGCGGGGCGAGCTCAGAGGGCGAGTTCACGCACCGTTCCGTCTCATTTCATAACAGTGCGCATCGGAAACTCCTTTGTTATTTTTTTCATGGGGCATTTTCGATAATGGGCCATTTCACATGAAACGGTGCGCCGACAATGGCGGCCTCTAATCTCATTTTTAATTGCATTCGATTTTATACTAGGCAGAGACGCGTCGCCGCACCGCACCGCGCCGCACCGCATCGCGCCGCGCTGCACCGTGTCGCGTCCTCACGAATAATTCAAGTGGTTTATTGTTCGATCCCCGGCCGAGTGACGGGCACCCTTACGAAATACTATGGACACACTTTTCATGTTTTTGAAAATAAATTGCTTTTTTTAAATTAAACAAATAATAACAGCAGCTGCTGGAAACTAATTTAATAATTTGATTTTATATTTAAATAAATATTTTTGACTACAACGTCATTATATCTCCGGCATTTTTATTTAAATATCATAGGAGATTTTTGTAGAGTGTAGAACGGCGTAAAAACACTGTTTCACTCGCCTGCGCCATTTAACCAGGTGACACATATCTACCACAGTGGAATCGATTCACCACCGAGTTTGCATTCATATGCATCAATAAACGTCTTTTCTAGTAATATCACAATATGCACGGACTTTATGACGGTGGTGATTGTTTTTTTTTCAGCCACCACCACTTTTAGAGCGCTTCACATTAACTATGCTAGTCGTTTTGTTAAACTTATTATAAAACTACGAAAATCCTTACGTTGCATACGTTCTGTATCTTACATGACATTTTTTAATTATGTTTAAGGTATACTTAAAAAAAAAAATGAAATATAATTTTATATAATATGATTCATGACTGCTCAATAATGTTCTCTTATTGTCTAAGCTATATTACCGCTTTACCTTAGATGTCGCTGCGGCAAAAAATGGTGAGAAATTTAGCACTCATGTACAAAAATGTATGATAACGCAAAGTACAAAAAAGAGAATATTTCAATGATAAAATGATTGTACGGAAACTCGAATGGAGTTAGTTTTTTAGCCTTAATTAAATTTGAGTGATCACTGATTGAAAACTATGGTGGGATGTTTTCTAGTGCTGGCGACATACACATAGCGGTGTATTCGAATACCTGAACTGTCTCTAGCATAGTATATTACCACGACACTTAACACACACATTATGTTAACAGTATTTAATAACTATGGTGCAACATACTTACATTAAAAATTACTACACAAAAAAATTAATCAAAACTGATATAAACACATGATAATAGGAAGGACTAGCGTCTTACGTTTCGTACGATTGTATTACACTGGCGGCTCCTAGAAGTGACTACCATAATGATAAAACAGTAACGATCTTGTGTCTAAGTTAATAATAAGCGTAAATTTCATCGTAGATTATATTTCATTAAAGTGCCGCTAATCGCGATGGGTTGCGACAGGCATAACGACCGGCTTAAAGCCTGGACTATACGCCGACCCGGGCCGTGCGGCGGAGGAGCGGAACGTTGTAGGATTAACAAAATACGGTACTTACTGAAGGTTTAACCATAATTGTGTAATATATATTTAGGATATCATTGCAGTAGGTATGTAATATTTGAATAATGTTACACAGTTAAATTTTAATTATTACAGTAGTACTTTCAAACGTTATTGTTTTCTTTCTTTACTCACTGGTAATTATTCTCACATTACATTGTTATATTCGGAACTGTTTTTTGAGTCCGGTGAAGGTGTAAAGGCCCATCAGTTTTTTTTTGGAACTGACTATACGCTGTTGGCATCGAGGGACCATCACAGCTTCACCGGACTGATACGGCGTTGCGCTTATGGCGCTCGGCCGCTTGGCAACAAGCGCAAGGGTGCCAAAGTCGCCGAACCTCAGCTTGGGTTGTTGCCTCGGGTGACAACGTATAGACAATCGAAAAAACCTCGTTTCATATTATAAACTTTTTTAAGTGGGTTTATAGATTTGAGGTTAACTGCCGGTATGTATTGTTTTTATTTGTTTACATTATAAATGATTATGATTATATTATTATTTGATAAATAGTTTATTTTACTTCTTTTTGGTATCTTATTTGATTTTATATACAGATATATTGAAAATTAATTTTAAAACCTTTGAAAGTAAATTATAATTTTTAAATTAAAACGTCATCAATTTTTTTAATTGTTTATCCCATACAATACTTTTATATGTTTTAAGTTAGCACTTTTACATTTTGTCATTACAGTTTAGTCCTTATGGAAAAGCATAATTATATGTCTGTCAAAATCGGATCATTTGTTTTGGAGTTTGGTCCGGACAAACAATGGACACTTCAATTTTATTTATATTTATATAATAATAAGTTACTTTTCCATATAAGCTTTATATTAAGGACAAGATAATTTATGCAACTATTTTTCACATCAGCATTAAACTGCTATTCGATATAATAAATAATAATATTAGGAATATATTCGACCTACATTATGTTTGAATAAACATTAAGTCAATGTGGACATGTACTAGAAACCACACCATGTCATTATTATTTATCTTCAGTTTTAAAACCCACCGAACACATATGAAATTCGGTATTAATAGGTTTATCTATAATGAGCCTCAAGAGTCTGCTCCTGTGGGCTATATGTACCGTGACATTTCAATAGCTGTTCAAGTTCGTTACTACCGCATACTGTAGTCACTATAATAAACTAGAATCCATTTGGAAAAAAAAGTTAAACTTTGACGTCCATATCTAGTAATTCCAAAAATAATAGATCACGAGTTCGCGATTACGTCACCAACGTTGGTGCAATTAATTAAACACGTTTTATTTATTATATTCTTTTTCTTGGTATTATTTCCTTTAGTGGCTACGTATGACGTATAGTTCAGTTGGTTTTCGTGTATCTTTATTAATAATTCTACTTAGTCATGGTATAGATAGAAGTTGTAAGGTTCTTTAACTTTTCCATTGGACATAATTCCTTGAATATAATATGTATTATTCACTTTCAGATGGCCTCGATAACACGCAAATAAAATACAAGAATTATATATATGTATATAACAGTCAGCAATACAAACAGATATGACTTAATTGCAAATATAACAAAAAATATAAACAATAAGCGAATGTATCATGTATTCAAACGAATGTTTTCTGGCGAATGGTTTCAAATCAATGAGTCGGTATCGGCTTAGGGTTTACACGCGTAAGCATTATTTATTTATTTATCTATTATTATGTTAATGCATAGAAGAATACGGATAAAAAGGGATGAAGCATAAGTTTTGGGTGAAGGAAAAGAACATGATGGAACCGAACGTTGTTCCTTTGATGAACTAACACCCCCAAGTAAAAATCTCTCTTCGATCCACTACTGGAAGTTATGATCCGGGGTGGCGCTTGCTCTGAAACATAGGTCCCCTTTTAAAGGCTTGTCAAATGCAACAAATAATTACGTTGTCAACCCTATGCTTTGCATATGTCGTGATTAAAATTGAATTGTGTAGTTCTTTTAAGTATTCCAATTTTAAGTTTTATTACAGTTTTAACAGAATAAAATCTACCGCTTGTAATATTTTTTGTCTGACAGTAATTTTATGACTAGCGAATTTAAAAAATCTAATTATTTCCATGGGTCGCTGATGTTTTCTCGACTTTGTTGTTCGTTAAAGCCTCCTCGGGGAACTGAATTCAAAAGCTATACACCATTTTCTTTGTTCAATTTTCCTTTTATGTCAAAAAAGATTTGAGAACAAAATATTAGTTAGAAACATGTGAATGGCAACCCTAGTCAGACAATGCGCCGCTGTCGGTATTGTGCTGGCTTTAATAATAGCCTTTCTTTATAGTTCCTGGCAACCACCGGACCAGTTCCCACTTCCGCGCACTCTTTAATGATCAGTTTTATACTTCTATATGCACATGAGGGTAACTACCCCATCACTGCGAACATAAGCGATAAAATTATTATGGAAAAGTATGGAAATTATTTACATTTTGTAAAGTTTCGTGAGTAATGCCAGATAAGGGTGATTAGTTGCTCTACTGGACACGCTTAACTCAACAAACAGGAGTGAAATCGATATAATAATTAGCAATGCTACTTATAAGTGATCACTTAACATGAAATATCATGAACACTTTGAACTGTGTTCGGTAGACGTCATACGACTACGTCACGATGGACGTCACCTATTTACATCATATACACATGTGACGTGTTATTCCGTTTCTATTTGACATGTGTCGTTTGGTGATGGAAGAGAATGAGATAAATACTAATATATAATAAACTAAACTAATAACTAAATATATATATATATTCTTATTTTACCGACAAATTTTTGATGACATTATTCTTGCAGATAAAGAACTTTTACTGTTACCCAGTCTCCATATCATCATGTTTTTAAATATGGGATTAAAGAGTAATGATAAAAAGAGTAATTAAATATTAGTGTAAGATTTATGGGAATTAAGTAATCATAAAATATAATAATAAAATTAGGTACAATAGAAAAAATGTTACTAGTCTAACGGCTACCTTGTTACCTTGTCAGGACAACAGAGTATTAGTCAGTTGGAAAAAAATATGTAAAAGTCACAAGGAGGTTACTTTTGTTCAATTAGAATGTGATATCCGGATTCACGGCTGAATAATATCATTGGCTGCATAGTCTGGTTTTTGTTCAGAACGCACAATACATAGTGCTGTTTTATTATTAGTATAAACACAAATACAGTCACGAGGCAAGGATAATTCATACATAAACGATATCGCTTCATGAAAATACTGAGTAATTAAAAAGTTTTGAACCATAAACGAGGATGTTTTATTTTATTGTGAAAAGTAATGCCCGTAGTCAGCCACGTATACAGAGGGGGGGTGGGGGGGTGGGTGTAGGATTAATCCCCCCTCGAAAACTGACATTACATAAAATAAACGGGATCTTAACCACTGTGAAGTACGAAGTAGGTATAGGTCGCTCAAACAAAACAACTAAACGGCTTTTCTTGACTGATAAAAGTTAGAATGTAAGTTATTACAAATTGTAGTACAGTGATTACAGCATTTTTTACAGAGTTGACATGGTGGTTTCAATGTGATCCCTCCCCCGCAACCAAAAGTTTGGAAACGTGCCTGCCCGTAGTGGATAAGCTATTGGGTATTTTTGATCTATGGTAGTACGGAATTATTTTAACTATAGCCTGTAGACTATCAAATAATATTCGTTTGTTGCGTATGTCGAACTAGTTGATGCTGGCGACTCTGTTTTATTGTTTCATTAGGACTACGTGCTTTATGTAGTATACTATGCCTTTTTAACTTACCTCTGTTAATTTTTGTCATTACTATTCATCCCCTAAGAAAAATTGTTATGATGTGTTATCTAGATAATACTCTGATAAGTTCGCTATCTACCAGTAAGTGTTATGATAAAATTGGGCTTTAGATCGATGCGCGTATGGTTGCACAGTACAGCAACAGCCCAAGCCGACGTCCCACTGATCCTTGTGCTCGTTGCTCAATCGGGTGAATGTCTTAAGCTCTTCCCTTAGTAGTTCGGTGAAGGTGTGGAGCCACCGAAAGATGTCAACAGCATAGGTTCGTTACAAAAAAAAATTTAAAATCGGTTCAGCTGTGTCGAAGATTAGCTCGAACAAACAAAAAACACTTAAATTTTATTAATATGTGTATGTATAGATAATGCTCATGTTTGTTGTGTTTGTTGGAAATGGTTACTATCAGGCAGATAAGCATGTTCTGATATATTTTTAGGGATGACAAACAATAAATTGCATTTTGATTGATAATTAAAATTGTATTTAGTTGGTTTGTGAATTCTCGTGAAATGTAATCTTTCCTATATTGTCACAATGCTATATTCAACATAGAGAGGGTCCACTCTAGCATAGGACTATTGGGAAGATCGGCGCGGCATGGCATTCCAGGCGAATGCGCCAACTCCCGGGGCATGTGGCGCCGCACTGGTAAAGGAAAATTAACGAAAATGTCTTTTTTTTAGCTTTTCGATATTTTACAACTCTTCCAAGTTTTATTACGAGTTTATAAAACAAATTAATATAAATATTGCTGGTGTAATCGCGATTCCGATCTCCTCATTCTCCATGTCATCAAAAATAAGTACTGCCTAGATCCTACCATGTATGCTGTATGCAATTACTTAGATTCAATTCGTGAAATTGAATTGCAAAGCAACAACCCAGGGTGAGATTCGGTTACCGTAGCATCCCTGAGGTAGTAGCCAATTCGGCTAAACGCCTTAAGTGTTCGCCACCAAGCCCGGTGAAGTTATAAAAGCCCAGCTAAAACTATGTAATCAGTTCGAAAAAAGGGGTGTGATAATCGCATTCGCCTCATCGTATAAAATACTTCATGCGAATTTATTATTTTATTGTGCAACCAACTTAAGACGCAACTATTCCCATGGAAAACTTTCTTATGACCTGATTTACCAAAACCATGGAATGTAAACTTGTCAAACCATTTTGATCGTTACCGCCCCATAAACTGAATTTACAATGCATAAACATACATAAAACGCATAATAATTCAGTTTTAGTATACAGCGTGGATTCTTTTCATACTAACACAATGCTAGAAATGGGGATCGGCGAAATAATTAATCGTTTCCCCGCCCTTAACATGTTCGTTCGTTTAATGGACGTCGATAAAAACTACAAGTTTAGTGATATCCGAGTGCGGGGACCGCTCGCCGTTCGCTCGCTCTGTTCTGCCACTTCAAAACAACATTATGTGTTTACGAGCGTTCAAAATGCTCACGAAATGGATATTTCTCTCATTAAAACTTTGTTAATATTATAAAAACGACTAACGAGATACGTGTACGAGTGGCTCACGATCACTCCTCGACATCTCTATCAACTTTATTATCTTATGCAATAATTTATAAATGGCAGCCATCAATAAATGTATAGCGTTCAGTTACAATATCATCTTATCTCTTCAGCCATTTGGCTAATTTAGATCTTGAAATATTTGTGTAAGTTCAGGGAAGGTTTAAATGGTGAGAAACATAAATAATAAGTAAAGAATAAACTAAAAAAACACTATTTAATTTTCAAATAAAATATGTTCTTAGTTATGCAAGTTATGTTTACTTAGGAAATTGTACACCGTGGTTAATGATTAAAGAAATAATGTTTGTTATAAATAACCCGATGTAACAATGATTGTAAACCTGTTAAATAAATAAATAGGTTCACCGGGCCATCTAGTATTCAATAATAATAAAATACAGTCTGGCGCCATCTAGACGCAAGTTACAGTAAACTGGATAAAAACCGTCTCTAAGAAAGAATAGGTATTAAGTTGCACCAACTTTGATGACGATCGGACAAACGGTTCTGAATATTTTCTATTATATCTTAGATATATTTACATCCGTATTTATACGTACAGAGTACCAGCTAACTATACAACCACAGCGGCGGCGATTTCATTCGCTTTAATATTTAATAAGATATAGCCGTTATACTTATATAACTCAGATATAATCATAGAAGGATTTCAGAATTAAATAATTCAAAAGAAATAAATCACATTAAAAGAATTTTCATGGATAATATATTGTGTTGTTAAAATATCTATTAAAAATATAAATTCTGTATTGTCTTGTCTTTGTGTTACTGAAGGTCGGCGTATAGATGTTCTTAATTTAGAAATACATTGTAGTTGCCTCCCAAACTTCACTGTGTAATATAATTCCATCCACTCTATTGTGTATTGTTTGAAAGGATAAAGAAAAGCAATAAGAGTCACTATAGCTTCACTGTTTCCTGAACGGATCAAAACAAAGCAATAAATCGTGTACAATTTTTCCTTTAACTTTTATAGTATCTTTGCGAAAGACCATTGGTTTTATTGAGCGACCTATTTCTTATCATAAACCCTTGAAGTATTCATCAGCATTTATTTTATAGGCTCCAGTGAACCACAGGAACCACTTGATAGTTCAAGTCTCAGTTCTGCTAATTCACGACTAAAGTCTGTGTCGAGGTCGAAGTTTTTCTATCTTATTTTCTACATATCGGAGAAAATGCAGATCTTTCACTAATACCTAAAACGTAAGTAGGCCAGTAGCGATTTCAGCACGAGAACAAGTCCCATTCACATCTATAGAAATATAAGAATAGTCGAGAAACAATAGTTGAAAATAATTATACAACTTTATGTTTTATATATTTATAAATGTATATAAATTACAACATCCTGCAACTTACCGTGTATGTTATTTGTTCTCTTTCATAAGTACATGAATATTATTAACATACAATTATATTTGTAAACATAGTGCTATAGTTAACAAGTTGAATGTAACATAACTGAATATCACTCAGATTCAATACAATTGTTATATCAGATAGTTTCCAAAGCATTAAAAGTAATCGTAAAAAATATTCCGTTCAACGTAATAATTTCTATAACAATTCATAAAATATTAATAAGAAAAGTACGAAGCGTTAACAGTATATAGCAGGCCGTTATTTATTGTAACTTCGTAACTAGTCACAAAAAGGAAAAATGTAGTGTAAATGTGTAATCCCTATTAACGATTGTCACAAATTACGTATAACAGATAGTTCACCGTGCACCCAAATACAAGATGGCACATTCGTTCACATAAAACATATTTTAGTAGAATAAAATAACTCTGACTAAACTATTTATTTATATATGTAAAAATAGTCTATCAATTTATGTAAATTGTACCAGTGTATAAAGTAATATAGTTATAACACTTATAACTATTTACCAACTCCGTATAACTTTGAGTAGTAATGACAAACATCATTTGAACTTTCCGCTTTCACGAAATTGTACAAAAGGAGAAATTGTCATTGGAATTCTTATTCTATGTGATTAAAATATATTACATTACATGATAAACATTGGCGTAGGCATTTCAAATGCTAAGAATGTTTAGGAATATTGCGCTACGTTATGTCGGGTGTTTTGTGAGTGAGTTAGCTGCATTGTTTCTTATGTGTCGGCGGTGGCGGCTTCGCACAAAGTGTTCTATTTACAATGGAGTTTCGATGCTCTCGCTTGCAACTCCCGATAACAAAAGCGCCCCGCTTTTAGATACTGTTTGTCATTAAAAAAACGTACTTTTTATTTTGGGGGTGAAAATATTACTATAAGTAATAAAATTGTCCAAAATTTTACAAATAGAAGGCTTAAAGTATTTTATTGTTATAAAGTGGTTTTGTTTACACAAATTAGAGCATATTACAGAGCTATGTCTAACACCAGACTTTTTGTAGTTACTCATTAATATTTAGTACAGGATGTGAACGTTGGAATAATTTTGACAATTAATCGACATAGTGACTACAAAACAGAATAATCAGTATTTATCGGCTAATTAGAATTTATTCGTCCAGGTTTAGGAAGTATCACCGTCTAAAATATTATACTTACAGTACAGAATCCAAATACTAACAAGTTCTTCTTATTGTACAGAGAACAGGTGTGAATCCTCATTAGGGCTGGTAACTGTTCCGTTTCTAGTGTCTCGATAGAGCCTGGGGCTGCTTATCCTTGTCCAACGTATGCAAGTGATATGAGATAACACTGTTTGAGTTACATATTCTTTACAATGTCTCCATTATGAAATCCCATTTTAGGAAACATTTTCGGTGTAGCGTCGCGTCGGCGCGTCGCGTTGCCCTACATTCGAATTATATATATCCCGCAAAATTTAGTTCCAAATTTGGTAACCCTATTCGTATCCATCATATCGGCCCCCGGCATGTTGATGAATGGCCTACTTATTTTGGAACAAGGATTTCTCATTAACTAAAACCAGACAATGAATATAAGAATTGTTTCGCCCGGCACGGCACGACGCGGCACGGCAGGGTACCCGCTACTTTTTAATCAGACACTTCAACCGCTCCACTATGCAGAAGGCCTCTGTAATCTGTACACGAATACGTGTTTGTATGATGGAAAACCAGCAGGAATATAACTCGCAGTCGAAATAACAAAGAACTCCGGATGTCAATGTTCTGAAGCAATTGAACAACAATAGCGCAGTAGCTCGGTATAGGTTCACACTGAAATAAACGTTTCTGATTTTGTACCCAACTATTGTGTTATAAATCAACTTATACTCGAGTTTACGATTGCAATATACAAAAAGAATGTAGTCTATTTTATAAGTAGGTATTCAACCGTCGCTCATTAGACGTTTATTTATTTTATAATTACAAGTACATTAAGCGTAAAACGCAATTATTGAGAACATTATAGCTTTAACATATTTTTTTAAAATATGTAACTACAGTTTAAGAAAATCAACTGACCGCGGTTTCCTCCGCATTACTAACAACAAAAAATGTAATAAAAATATTATAGACCCTATATGAGGCCTTGATCCCTCATGCCGCGTCGTCCGAGCCACCCGCCTGCACCCGCAGCATTACTTTGTTCACGCGAAGCGTACGTTCCGACCTAAGCTACGCTTTGTATGTTAATTACTGCATTCTTAACGGGTATAGCTTGTAACTAGATAGCACATAACCTTTTCCAATAAATAGGCTATAAAATGTATAAAAAGCTTTTTAAATCTGACGACCGTTAGTTCCAGAGACTAACAGTTTAAAGAAACAGACAATCTTTCCAGCTTTATAATATTATTACAATGTATATAAAACTTCATTATCAATATATAATACATATTTATTACATAGAAAAAGTTTTATTTAAAAAGTCGTAAGAGTTAATGCGTAATGAGTTAGTGCAATTATAGCATCCTTCTTCTGGTTTTAATCTCAATTAGCATTTTATATTGTAGAGAACTTACACGACACATTTGCTATATTAAAATCTGATTCTGTACGACCCGGTCTGATGTTTGCTTGAGCTTTAAAAAATTGTTATTAATATTTTGTAGCATAGTAAATTTATTTATGAAATATTCCGCGTTACACGCGATTCGGCTACTCACTGGATAAGGGATTCACGATAAATGTTTATTTAGTAAGTTAAGAAGATTTGCGAGGACAGATGTTGTTACTCTTTCACGGAAAGACTACGCAACTGATTTTGATGAAACTTTACAGTAACATAGCGTATACATTACAATAACATATATACTTTAATTTATTAATATACTAGCAGGCCCGACGGATGTTGTCCTGTCCTTATAATAAAAAAAAAAATACTTATGTGTATGAAACGTTTAAGGCGGCTTGACTTTTTCCGATTCTTTCAACAATTATCATTATATTTCAACCATTTTACAAAAAAAACCTTAACAAATCATATACCTAAACCTTCCCCGTGAATTACTCTGTCTATTGGTGAAGACAGGATTACAATCCGTCCAGTAGTTTTTGAGTTTATCGCGAACATCCAGACAGACACACAGACGCGGCGGACGACTTTGTTTTATAATATGTAGTGATCATTGCCCAAAACATCACGATAAGCGTCAAGTAAGTTTGGAAAAATCTTACCGTTTGAAAGTTATTTCGGCGTACGCTGCCTCAACCGTTATGACACGAAGATAACATTTGGTGTAAAGATACAAACGCAAGATGAAGTCGCGGGCAACTGGTAGTCACTATGGAATAGATCATTACGTGGATGATAAGTATATGTCATAAAAATTATAATATTCTGTACATGCGATACAATATCAAGTAATTTATATTTCAAACCAAACTGGATAAAAACGCAGACGTTGGTAAAAATGATTGAAAATTTGAATCCGAGTTCATAACGAATCTATACTTCTACTAATACTTTAAATATGACCGTAGGATGTACTTTCGTCAAGCTGTTAGTCATGTAACAAGAAAGGCATGTGGTAAAATTCTTAGAAGAGATTCATGGCTATCCCACTCGGCTTGCTTCACGTTTACATTCGATAGAGCGTTGGGACCCGCCGGCCGCAGGGCGCCGCCTCGCCGCACACTTGCAATACCTTTTTTTCTACCATCACGCATATTATTCTGTAATGTGTAGCGACAGTGACTGGAATTTTAATCATCTATCCGAGTCGTGTAAACGGTCAGATAGCGCTGGCTTCTCGAGGCCAGATCTCGTTACTATTTCATTTCATATTTATTACATTTTTACTGTATAGTCTCTGAAAGTTATTACACATTTTTTAATTGTAATTTTGTCTCGCGAAAAGGGTAATGATACCTTGATAACACTCTGAAAATGCCTGTATTTACCAATAACAATCTTGTCAAAATTATTATTTTTCTGAGATTAATCAATGAAAACAATAAACCCGACAATTTTATTGATATTTATATTTATTTTTCTATTTTTTATTTACATTTATTTACAAAATAATGAAGAAGATAACATTAACCATTATGATTTTTAGACAACCTCTAGCTTTCGAGTACGTTCCGTAGATATTTTTAATATTAGATCCTTACATATAAAATCAACGTTTTATATGGAAAAAGTAAAAAGTATATTTTGAAATTAATTTGAATTTGGAATTTCTAACCAAACACCAGATACTCGTATATGAGATCAAATTGGTTAGTTCGACAAAACGCCAATTTCAAATGTAAGGACCTAAAATTACAAAGTAAGTAATAACAACTCTAAAGTACTCAAGATTAAGTGTAATTCAGAATGCCAGTACAATGTAAACGATTTCTTGATATTTAAAAGGTGCTTTTATTTAAACATTTATACGCAGAACTATTCCTAACAACGTGCTGACGCGACGACTTGCAAACGAACAAAAAAAAGACAAAATATGACATAGCACTTCGCGGCGCGGAGTGTTAACACATACATATAAAATGTGATCTATCGAACGTTCGAGACGAGAACGTGTTCGTGGAACTGAATCCGTGACTGAGCAATCGTAAGATATTTATTTTATCTCAGAAACGTGAACCGACGCCGCCATGCTCTCGACATATCACTAAACCATCTTCATTATATCATAACTGTACTGCGTACTTGTTTAAATACTTATAAGTCATTTCTAATATTAATCCATCGACATGTACCTATCATTATTAAACGAAATATTAGAGTAGCAGAATGATAAAGAATCCCAGACTAATAGAGAAGTACACCCAAGACTACATCCACATGACATTTTAATAAATACGGCTATTAGAACAAAGTATGACTACACTGTGGCCCCAGCAAGGCCTCTCCCTCTACAGTTTCACCGGACCACTAAGGGGATCAAAAAGCGATTAAATTTTGCACACAAATATTGATGCGAAATAAACTTATGCTTGCCAAATACTTCCGTCATAAGCGACGCTAGAGACGAACCATTTTAATTCTCATTTCAATTGTCTTGACGTAAGTTTCTAATAAAGCATGTCTTTAATAATATCATCAGTCAAGTAGTCCGGTGAAGCTGTGACGGCCCGTCCGGCCAAGAGCGTTACTCAATTTGAAAAAAAAAACGTATATACATATTTTTATATACAGATCATCTTCCTATTAAAAAGATTGTTGATACGCAACTAGTAGGAATTGTCTGAAATAAAGCCCTGATGCGTTATCATTACTGTTTATTAATATTTATATAAAACATTTTCCATTACATCAAAGGTACAAGCATATGAACATAGTTAAAAATCATAGCGCATACCTATACCGAGTGATCGCAGCCGATGTCAATTAAGGGAACCGCAAATGCACTTGATGCTTTCTATACACCCTTGAACAAAGGGAGCCATTTGAGTCTCCGAGTAAACATACTGAAACGTGCAAAAGTTCCCATAGAATTCGACATGGGTGGCTTTTGTGACTCTCCTCCATTATTCCCGCTATAAGATATTACGATACCGTTTTCATTTGCTTTGTCGAAAATCGAGTCAGTGCAAAAAAAAAAAATCTTCCAAAATAAATAATGAATCATAATAATTTCGTTTTGGCTGACATAAATGAAACGTCGAAATGCGTTCTAAAAAAAAACATTCAAGTTTTAGAGTCATCAAAAGTTCATTCAGAAATAATAAATCAAAATATATTCAATTTATCGCAATATCTCAATTTGTGGTATTCTGAAAATACAGCTTAGAGATGTTGTTTATTAACAAACCAAACATACGACGGTGATAATACAATAAATGTTAATATTCCATTATACGATATGAAATATGATAGCCTTCAATAGTATAGCATTGATATTGGAGGTTGAGCTTGGTACACAGTGTTGCTATAGATGGAAAACAGGGGCCTTTAGTTATTCCCGCATTATTCTGCTTTGATGTTTTGCAGAGCTGCGTGTGACGTGTTCTGGTTTTGATGTCAAGGGAACGCTGGGAATTAATGAAGGTATCGTGCAGAGTTATACGAATTTATATTTAAATATAGCAACTCTCTACCGGCGGCTTGACTCGTCTCTTATTTACCTAGCTTGTTATACCAATTCGTGTCTCTGTAGCTGTCGCTTATAACCAAAAATTAGTTTAAATGAGTATCAAAGCAAAACATTTAGCGTACTACCATTATGTCAGTTAATATAAAATCACGTTATGGTGAAACGATAACTCATAATAAAAAAAAAGATAACAGAGTTCATAATTCGCCGGCAGCGCTCAGTGATAGCCGCGTTTCCGACTAACGATTTATTTTATAGTCCACTTGCTATTCCCTCGGCTCCGCCCGCGTCAACTACAGAATGATTAGAATGATTAAATAACAAGACCAAATTGGATGCCGTAAAGGAGTAATATATTTCATTTAGATAACGAAATTATTTAATTCGTTTACTAATCCACGTGACGCCACATTTAACATTTTTAGTTATTAGATATACCTACAATTGAAATTTAAAGTATTGTGAATTACGTAGTAATCTCGATTTTGAACAATCGTTTACCGTCTTATATTGGTTAATATAAGATATTTGATCAGTTAAAATACCACCTTCCTACCATCTTCCGCCGAGCTGACCGCTGGAGCGGCATGGTTATAGCTATGCACGGTCCCATGTCGGCCCAACCAACGCGGCGGCCCGTACACCGTGAGATTTTAGTGAGTAAGAGTCTCACACTACCCACTCTCTCCCCCGGGTGACCTGAGAATTTCTCCACGTAAATAAAAAAAAGGTAAAGTAAAGTAAACAGAATAAGCTAGTAGTGTTTTTATGTCGGTTTCATTTACTTTTAACCTAGTAACTTCTCATATATGTTACATAATGCAACAAAATATATATTTAAACATGGCCGTAGAAAACCCCTATGATTTGACAAATGAATTATGTAAATCGGTTCAAAGGCCTTCGACTTATAAGCCTACAAACGTACAAGCACGCCGAGAAACGTTACATTATATTATAATATGTAAGGATGTGACATACACACACGTGACTTTATAGATAGTGATCGACCCCGCGGCCTATATAAAAGAAACTAAGAATTTATGTATCCAAACTATTGGAGTTGAATGAACTTCGATATGGGTGTGGTGCACGCTTGAGGTCCCGGAACAAAGCTTATTTAGTGCGTTTTACCCATGGTGACGAATTATTGGGCTCGTTAGTCCTTTACCAATATTGTTGTTTGAAGCTTAGGTTCGAGTGGACTTCGTAAATCTAACCAAATTAATGTCTCTACTGTCATATTGAAATCAGTGTCATTGGCGGTTTGGATGGGTGGTGGGAGATAGGACATGGCGATGATTGTGGTCGAGTAGATAGCGACCAACATACACCAGATGTAATGTAGTGGTAGGTTTAAGTATCAGGGATCTCTACCTGACTGGACAGAGTTTTCGTGACATGCACGTCATGATAAACGCACGACGACCGTCTTTTGTTGCACTTGGGTATCAGCCAGTGCACATCCAGTAGCCAAGAGGCTTGAAGGCTAGCAGTACAGTGTTAGATAGATTCTAGATATCTTGGTAGACTCTAGCATTTTTGCATTGTATAATTTTTTAGATTTTTGCGTTTGACCACAATCTCATATGACGTTAAATGATGATGTGGTCGAAGATGATAAACACGATAAACCTAGATGGGGAATGGCTCACAGGTGCAGCTGCCGGAACATCCTATTGATGCTTGGCTGCTAATTTAATTCAAGGGTGGTAGCTACCCAGCCGGCTTTAGAAAGAGCTCCAGTACGCTATGTTATGGTTTCAAACATACATCATGGTATTGTACATCACCAAAAGCTCCAGCTCATTCAAAAGGATTCGACCTTACGTCTATTGTGGAGATGTCCGAACACGCTAACCACTGAGGTATAATCATCGCGCTTGTTTATATCATCTAGCACAGTATCGTTATTTCACGGAGCCACTGTAAAAAAAAAGATTTTTAATCGAATACTTACATGGCATCTAGAATGTTCCTTTCAAATATTATTTATTGTAAGTTGTGAAATACGAACAAAAAGTTTAATCTCCTTTATAACTTTACTCGACAAACTGAGCCACAACTACCGCCTTGACACAAACAATAGATTAGAAGAACATTCGAAAATTAGAAACTGCATATGGGTTATATTTTGCTTTCAAGTAGCATATATTACAGAAACAAAATTTTGAAACATCTAAGCTCAGTGAACCTCTGTATACGACTGTATATTTATTACAATGATTTCTAATAGATACATGTGTGTGCTTGTTGCAGCTATTTGTGTGTTTGAAGTTGATTAAAAAATAGTTGAAAGCAGTTGAATAGAGTTGAGTGTACGTGTAATAACTGCAAAAAAAAACACATGCGGCAGTGCTCCAATGTAAATGGCCTGGTTAGAAGTCTGTACCGAATAGTCATTTAATTTAAATATAAGTCTTCATTAACACATCAATTACCTGTAGGATAATCTGTCCTGTATAAATAAAATCGAGGTGTGTCGTTCACATCGACCCTAGAATATATTAACATGTTTATACATTCTTACGCTTATCCGTGTGTTTGTTTTACAATCATTCAGATTCAAATGTATATTATTCAAACATAAACAACAGACACAAATGATATATTCTTTCTATAATATTGTTTGGGGACATATCGAGCAACGACATTCCTTCAACATAGTATATATATATATATGTGTGTGTGTGTGTGTGTGAAGAAAAACGTAATTTCATTTAATTTTCTTATTGATACTATAAGCCAAAACCACAGATTTATTATATTATTTGATATGATCGACATCGTGATTACTTATATTAAATGTCGATTCCAAATTAACAGGAATAATACTTTATACCAAATATGTTACTTTCAAATATATCGTTATCTGGTGACAGCTCTCCATCCACAGATTATACTTTTAGTACAGATCACACCAAAAAAAACTGTGGTTTTGGCTATCTTGTAACAATATTAAAATTCAAGGAATTTACGTTTTTCTTTACATATATATCACAATTTATCTATGATTCTAATTACTTAGGAAATAAAAAGTTATATACTAGTAAAATAGTTTGTCCATCGCATTTGGCATATATTTGAAATTTTCAATCAAGTGTTTTATAGGTGGTTATACATTATACGAACCAAACCAACGATAGAAAGTTAAAAATATAATCTTTAGAGAGCCCCTCACAAACGAAGCCTAAAGTATAAACTTCTCCAATTTAACATTCTTATTCCCAATATGCTGTGCCGGGCGATGGTTATAAAGTTTGACTAATACATGGCAGTCGTAAAGTAATTATATATAATTAATTCCGACTAGGAATAATGTTCAGGAAATCTATTTAGAGCTTTGATATATTATGAATTGCATGCATATATTTTTACAAGGACTTCTACGTATCGTAAAAATTATAAATATTACACGGGTAAATCCGCGGGCAATCCCTAGTAAAGATAAAAAGTTTTAATATATCTGTACCTTTGTATAATTTCTATTGTACGGAGATTAGTAACGAGTGGTGCCTCGTACATGGGTAAATTACATTTTTTTTAAATGTCAAACTAAGCAGGATCAGATTTAACGTGGGTCGGGTTTGGGTAAGCCCCTGTGCTTAGGGTTGGCCTGTTCCGCAGGTATTATACCTGCTTTTAAAATTGTCGTTTTTGTTGAAATATGAATTTGTGGAGTATGACGTCAACATTTATAAATTATCGCCTTTCATAGTTTCTAACATTATATATCGTATTTGCAATGAAAAATAATCAACCGAGTTTTTTAAATATACGTAAGGAAATACTACTGAAACGTATGTTTTCGTACATATAAGCAATATTATTACAACTAATTATTCTCTATTGGTGTTATTATTATAGCCGCGGCAACCCTATTGTATTATGAAAAAACGATTTAATTGGAAGCAATAACGTTTTGAAATGTGACGTGACTCTAAAAAAAGTTAATGAATGCATTTTTTAAGCGATCGAACGGTCCCTTTTTTCCCATTAGTATGTTGGCGTATCGGTACCATCGATGTGATGAATATTGATGTTTTAACGCTTAACAACGAATAAATATATCTACAGATACATATAAGTAGATGGATGATATTCAGTTTGGACGTAGCTAAAGATTGTAACAGAGTTCCTTGGCTCAAACAAGCAGTGTTCGTGGCCCACGCTGCTGTGCACCAGTCTCAAAGACACACGAACAGTGCAATAATTTATGTAGCTATTGTTGAACTTGGCCAAAACATAACAGCAAGGGTCAAGTAAATAAATTGGGAACAATCCTGCTATATAAGAACTATATCATTGCTAGAGTCATGTGAAATGTATGGCATCATCTTTATCAAGACACAAATGCAACCAAAATCACGGGCGGGTGCTAGCGCTCCTATAAGTAGTAAATCACTTGAGTAAGACCATAACAAATGCGCTACCTACGATACTATATGCCACCACGGGGCAATTTCAACATAGCAGAACTACAATATGGTCTTTTTTATCTGGGTACTTAATGTTTGTACTGTTTAGGTAATCATATCACTTCTGGTAAATGTTTTATTGTACTTTAGGCCACTAATCATTTATGTAATTTATAATAATAGCTTGGTATTAAAAACTATTTTACTTATCTTGCAAAGTTTTTATTGCAAAATTCCATATCGTTGTAGAATTAAGAGGAAACATATTGTTCTTACGTTTTTCTTTACCAGAAATAACAATGTACACCGTAAAAATATAACAATAGCATAACATTTCTAGGTAAACTTATAATGAATTGTGTGTCTTGTAATAAATTCTCTATTGATATTTCTCAGAGCAACCTCATCCCATTTCCACAAATCACAATAGACGTGTTAAGATGGTATCTATAGGAGCGCCGGCCGCGGCCGCTGCACTGCAGCTGAGCTACGACCATGGTGTTAACAGCTAAAAGAGCAAAGCTAAGATATAATATGACCAAATTAAATTGACAATCATTTTGATGTTGTTCTTAATGTTTGATGTGATATTAAATTAAGTCGCATTATAAACCAAGAGTCGCACGTGCAAAGCGATAGATGACGTTTTGCTCAGTTTATCATCACCGATGTAGATGTCAACATTTGAACAAAGTTGCCAAGACTCCCAATTTTACGGGAGATATTTAAATTTTAAGGCGTTCCGTTTTTTCGATTTTTACATTAGTTTAAAAAAATAGTATAATAGAATGTTCTCTAATATGCACATCAAATTGATAATTCAATTCTCCTTATCTGGGTTAAATGTAGCCGAATAGAACAAAATAAGCATGGAGCAGACTTTTGAATATGATTTGATTCTGATTTCGGCTTTGACATAAAATAGATTCGATTTTATTTATATCTGTATTTATTTAACTATATATCTTCTAATTCTAATTTCAAGAGTAATATTTAGAAGTTTATTTTTAATTCTAATTTGACTACATCATAATTTAACAGACTGATTTATACTACCGATCACGATATCAAATTAAAAAGTAAGAATGACTATTATTTATAAAAACGTTTATATGAAATACTTTAAAATGAGTAATATTATTTTCATTTAAGTACAGAGGCTACAATAATAGATAGGTTAGGTTTTACCATATAAAGGGCAGACATTTTAAGGTCACCTATTGAAGCACTATTCTCATCTCTCATCATCATACTGTACCTACATCTTCTGTAAATTTGAGACGGGAGGACTAAGAAATAATTTTATATACTTTTTTTGTATATTTTGTAGCATACTAACATAAGATTACATATAGGTAATATTAAATATTGTCAGTTTTAACATAATATTACAGTGTAAATCATTACGATCACAGGCATCCATGACAATTATAGAAAAAGATAATAATTTTGTAATGCATTTAAATACAATGGAAGAAAACAATCTAATTCTAATTATATGTATTTTAATCAAAAGTAATGTATCGTGAACAGACACAAAGTTATATTTTATTTTCAAAAGGACTATTATATACAGTGCTAAGTGTCAAAGTCGGGATGGCAAAAACTTGTGGATTACGCAACGCTTTGCAATTAGTCCTAAAGTAAAAGTAATGACAAGAAATGCATATATGGAACCATTCACAATTTTGTTGAGTATTAAGAAATCTGATTTCTGTGAATCTTCACATCGTTTCCAAGTAATATGTTTCCAAGCAAGTGTTTATCTCAAAATACCTTCATAGAGACTTTTGCCGTGGTAGATTTATGCTAAGATGACGAAGGCAACTGTAGATTTATCTTAATCTATCGGCATTATGGACTGTACTTTATTTACAATTTCGAGTGCAAAAAAAAACCAACCTACAATTTTTAAACTTAACAGCCATCCTAATGAAAGCTGGTATTGTTTATTATCTTACGAGTGAAGAAATATTAAGTTAGCCGGGATTATTTATAAACTGTACAAATATTAACAAAACATACAAGCAAAATTTCGTATTTATTTAGTTACACATTTTGCTAGTATGTGCAACCAATATAAGTGCCTACAATATTTCTGTCTACCATTTTTTTTCCTTATGTATTTTCCACTTCATTCTTCTTGCATTTTGTGTATTTTGAAAAATCGATCTGGCAACTCTATATTTAAATCACTTGAATCGTTTTTCTCTTGTGCGAATGGATATTTTCTTCTTGTTTTTTGTTTTTTTAACGACGACCCGGCTTGTATTTTGGATATCGACAATTCTCCATACTTCAACTACTCAGGCATCGCATTGGATTTCAACGATACCGTTTAACTCGACTCCTTTGGTATTTTTTTGGAATTTCTTTTGGACGTATGAAAAAATAAATTTTCTTGTCAAATATTTGTTTTATTTTTTTTACAACTATATAGTTACTCCTTATAATACATACATAAGAGAAAATCAGGGGTATAAGTAACCCTGATTTTCTCTTATGTATGTACTAATGAACTTAATTTATTTAGGTTAGTCACCTATAGGTATATATATGTGTAGAAAGTTGCTTGAAGTGAACGCCAGGTACCTCTAATGTCGCCAATACGTTGAGTGACATCTCTATTCTCCTATATACAAATGTACTCTGTGGCTACGACTAGCACTCTCTCAACAACACTTTGTATTCAAAACTATTGTAACGTGTGACGGGTTCGCGGTACGAGGCGACGCGGCGACGCACAAAGATATGAAATATTGATTCGGAGAATGTCCTTCTGAAGGTAAGTGTACGTACGCGTTGTTGCGTACCGTCGCTCATCTACTTCGTACTACGCAGTGCGCTTGTGGGTCTTTACATTATTCACACTTTCAGTGGCATTGTGAATTGTTACTGCTCAGTTGTAGTTAGCGCGCTGGGAGGGTACCCGTATGTAAGGTTGTTTGTTTGCGTTTGTCGTACTTATTACCACCTTCAAGTTGAAATGTATGAAGAAGCATCAAAGATGGATAATTTCTTAGCGTTCAGTTGCGAATTGTCAACCATACGTATACTAGAGTATTAGGATGTGGATAGACGAATACGTACACGTGAAAGTTTTACCCAAGTTTACTGTTCAAATAATAAAAACAAGACTTAGATTAATATTGTATAGTTTCCGACGAATTTCTATTGCAATTGCGTACTAAAACCGACCGTCATTACATTTTTTTATGAAACCTTAGATATTAATAGCTGCTTTACATTTTAATGCTTATGATCATTCATTGCCGACCATCGGCAAAGAAATAAAAAAAAAGCAGTATCTAGTAACCAACGATACTCATCGAGCTAGATACCTATCATGTATTTCTACCCTTCTAGCTTCTTTTACCTTCATTTGTACGTTTAATTGTTATTTACTTTATAGTTATGATTATTTTTGTTTATATATATTTATGTATGACATATACGATTTTTATTTAATATACATATAAGTCGCCTTCTATGGTCAGTGCATTGCCTTCACTTAATATCAGGTGCGATTGTGTTTAAATGTTAGTTTTTAACTCGATGAAAATATGAATCAGTCGGTATACAATTTTCATAGCGTAGATTAATCTGATCAAAATATTATGACATCATAAATTTATTTATTTCGTATACGGTTCGCCGAACTTCCTGATTAAATGAATAATTATATACCTATATATTGGTATTTAATCAGTCAATCAGTCATCCTAATCGTCCATTCTTATGTTTATGTATACGACGCACAAACAACTGAAGTGTTTCTCAATTCCTTAGTTTTGAATGACCGATAATTATTGACAACAACTGGGTTATAACTATGAACGTTGAAACATTATTACAAGGTATTCAAACCTGATGAATAATTACAATTAATAACCTTGCTTTTAACACGCCTCACCTTAACATTAACATTCAATGAAAACAAATAATAACTGTTCGAGACTAATATTTAAAATTAATTATTTTTGTTCTTTAATTGTACCAGTAGATGTCGCCACAGGGTGATTACCTCGCATCGTCAAGGTGACGGTGAAAATAGTTTGGACAATTGATTTTAGTTTTAATATACATGCGCGTGGAAGAAAACAACAGTAATTATGTTATTTAAGCTACCCGTATCCGCAAAAGTGAAGGTTAATAAGGAAGCTGTAGAATAAGGTTGAAACTCTGCACCATAACTCACAACATTTTCATAAAAATCTAGAAACATTTATCCTCTGTGTTTAGCAAACTATTTATTCTCATGGGTTTTTTTGTATCTTCAATTACATAAAAGTCCATGTGTCTTACATTACTCTCCTTTTCAGTGTTTCTTTTATTTCTTTTATATGCTTAATTCATCGTGATAAAACCATAGCTTGGTGGTAGGGCGTATGGGTTGCTATCTCCATCAAGTTGAAGATATATCGCCAAGCACCTGCTGGTGGGTCAAACACTAACCTATAAAGTATATAAAAAAATGAGATACAGAATTTCTATTACATAATAAAGTTTAAAATAAAAACATTGGTAACAAAAGCAAACAATTGCTGAAGCTCAATAGTCGATCGCTGTTCTCAGGTACAAATTGACACAAAAGCTTGTTTTTTATTGTTTCGCTTTTCCAAATCACGATTAAATATTTACAATATTTATGTATAATTAATTAAGTCGAATGTAAATATTAGCAGTTAATTATATTTAGAGTTTCATTTTATTTAATTCACAATAGTTTTATAATTCTCATAAACAATAATTATATTTGGTATGTTGAAAATAGTGTGACATAATCGTAATGAATAATAATCTCATTTGTGTACAAAGATTTATTTTAATGTAAAATCCTACGTAATCAATCGCCGCGCAAACTTATGACGTATTCACGATTTCGCAACAAAAAATGTATGATTCTGTACTTTCCCAATAAATGGTGGGTACTAGGAGACTATATTTCTCAAGCGCTAATATGTCCTCACTATATTTTCTTTTACTATCAGCCTGAATTGTCACTAGTTACCTTCAAATTAGCAAATATACGTGAATTGTGAAAGAATCCTTAGCTTACCATTGGACCACTTACTTACACGGAATTCTTACTTTTCAGAACTGGGAGGAATGTTTTGTAACTTCACCATGAAAATAGCACACGTTCCATTATTGTCGGTATTGAATTCGTTTTGTACTGACAGACGGTTTGCGAGCTGATTGCATCTATTGTATTCCTTATAGTTGAAGAAAGTTAAGATTCGTGATATGATAGCCACAACAACAGACAATCGATGTCGATGTCGTGGTCGTGATGGCAATGATATCGGAATGCAGAGACGTTGTTAGACTGCTAAAGGTTGGGGGGGTTCGGACCCCCTGCTACTATTTCAGCTTAACATATTAATCTGTCACAATTCCAAATAATAACACCAATTATCTATAATATTTATTGTAAGTAAATTTGACAACGTGTACGTACCTGCTCATACAATACAGCCAAATAAAATTCCTACGTAAATTTTTGGTGCTCGTAAAGTTAAATGCTACATATAATTACTTGAAATGACCGTCGGATAGTAAGATATCATTGGAATATTACTGTACGACAAATTACTTAGTCCGTTTGGAACGGTATTGAATATTTCGTTAATAGTTCGGGAGGTGCTGATAAATGAGAAGTTATATGAAACGGAATGTTTATTTGAAATTAAAATGTATACATAGAACTCATAAATTATTTGATAGACTCATTAGAAATATAATACCTGCATAACATGTAAAATCGGACAACAATTGTATTCTAATGGTAAGCATAAATAGAGTTCTTAAAACAGTGAAAGGTAAGAAGTGAGTCCCGTGTCTGACTTCTAAATTCTCTAGGTATCTGGGTACAGAGGACTCACTTCCATTTTGGTTTCCTACACTCAAAAATAACTATGTCGCTTTTACATTAAATCCATTTGTCTATTAAAGAGTGTCCTATTTAAACCCTTACGAATATATTATTAACACAATGAACTACGAAGTTCGCCCTCATCGATACCTATAATCCAATGTACATACATTAAATGTATAAACGTATAATAAACATACAATAAGAATGTATAAACGATGTTAATGAAGTTTTATGAATAAATTTATAATAATATTAATGGAGAATTATTCGTGGTGGTCTTGTGGTTTGACTCCCGCCCAGTGACCGACTAGATTGCTATCCCTATACACCAGGTATTACATACACTATAGTGAGCCGCGTAGTCGTGTCGTGTTCCGGAATCTGTTTTTGGATTGCTCTGTACCATGAGGTCATGTAATTCTATCGTATTACAATATCTTGTTTATTTAACAACAAATTCTTATAAATATAGTATATATCGGAATCGGAAAATAAAATACGAGGAATACTTAATTATATATATTTATTCTACTATTTAAATTATTTATAAACATCTAATCATTTACTATCTTACGATAGTGAGTGAGAGATAATACTGCCCACTAAACTCACGACCTCCGAGCGGAAGAATACGCACGGACTAATTAAATTGACAATACTTCTAATCTCATTTGTTAAATCGTATTTTGTCCTCGACTGTGACATGCAAGATAACTACTGAGATAATTCAGGCACGAGAATAATGTCAGTCGGTAGGAAATAACAACGCGACATGTCCTTACGATATATACTAAGTACAATCATAAGGTCAAGTAGATGTATAAAGTGTTAAGTCTGCCAGTATTGTGGTAATTAGCAGGACCGTGTTAATAGCTCAGCTCTTAGTCCGTGCTATTTCTGGGAATTGATAACAAAATAAAATCACTCAAAAGACGAGTCGACGACGCGCGGCGTTCAAAGTAAATCTACTTTTAAATTCATTTGCGTTTCATGTCGTTTTTTTATATAATGCATAAACAAACTATGACGTATTATTTAATTTTAAAAAAATTGGTTATCTGTAAAGTCTGTTTACGGACGATAATTTTACGCGATAACGTCATAACAAAACATTGATGAAAAATTGCATATTGTTTGCCGCAAAAAGGCCGTAATGATAGGAATGTATAAACCTGCCAAGAAAACAACGCTTCCCGATAGCTATCGGCCAATTAGCCCAGGTACCAGGTCGCCCAGGTACACTGCCTCACGGAGTACGCATTTTCCGAAATTTAATGAAGAACCCATTCCCAAACTACGTAACGTAAACCAAAACGCACAATAGCAATCTTCTTCGACCTCGCCAAGGTCTAAGATAAGGTCTGTAAGGATGACACAGTAGCACGGTGGTAGGGTTTTTCTAATGCCCACCTAATAAAATAAAATGAGATTCTACTACCAAATACATAAATATGAGTGTTTCGGGAGCTGCATTTGAGAGCTAGACCGTTTAGTCTTTGCGTATTACCTTCTTACGCCACATTGTCAATAATATAAGACGATATTGCAGCCAAACTCTAAAAAACTATAAAATATATCTTAGTGCTAAATGACTCGGTGAACTTCGTATCACTTGCATATATTTGTATAATATATGGTCAAAACTTAATATAAAAGTTTTATTTACCTTATAAATGCAACACAGTCATGCACTTAATCAATTTAAACCTTTCTCATTTACTATTTTTATTTCTGAATCAAAACTGTTTTGTATTCCAACAAAACAGACCAAAGAAATCGTACCTCATACTACAGCTATTAAACAGACAATTTTCTGAACGCACCTATCAATATTTAACAAGCGAATGACAATTTTTTATTTCTAAAATTACAAAAGACATCAATTGTTTTATAGATAGGAAAAAATTAGTATTAAAAAAAATAAAATGGCTTTTTTAGTATTTTCTTTTACTTATTGTTTATGTTTGTTTACGCTGTACAATTAGCGAAATTGGTCTAGCCATTCTCGAGATTCAGCGAGACAAACGAAGAGTAATATTATAATAATTATAATATAATTTTTATATATATAGATAGATTGTATCTCATTTACTCGTTAATTATATTACGTCGGTGACAGTAGTGCTGTTGAAACGTCGATGTGTGCGTGTTCCGCGAATCAACATTAAAACTGGGACATAATTTTTGTATCAAATTACAATTCGAATTATAAGCATATTTTTTTTATAGGAAACCAGTTTCATTTTGATTAATTAGCAATTTAAATTACTTTTATAACATGTTATAATCGTAAAATAATATGCTTTTTATTTTGAAAGTTTAATGAATTCAATTATAATGAACTTGTCGTGATTATAGCTTTAGGAACGCGAACGTCTCTGTTGACACTAGCACAGTGGGCGCACAGGAAGTCCTACTGTTAATCGCCGACTTTATCTAATGATTGAAGTATTTGCTAATGGGTTCAATTTTGATATTAAAGTGGCTCATCTAACTCGATTTATCGAAGCCGGATTCGGAATTTCTTCTAACCTTTTTATTTTACTACGTCTCAGCTTTCGCGGGCATCACTAATGTTTATATATCAAAATATACAACGCACACGCGGACACACACACATACATACGCGCACACACGCAGTATACCCACAAATAAATACAAATTCAACGATTAAAAAATAAAAACATTTCGTAAATAATAAATTTCGAAATACAGATCAGTGGCTGTATCGCACGAATCTTTACTATATTCTATATTTATTTTTATAGAATCAATATTCGGAAATTCAAGTGCTGGATAGTTTAGTATTCTGGAAAAATAAACTGCACCGATAACACAACCGAAATGGTTATTAAAACCCAAAGATTTAAACAATTTATGAGTAATGTGAACAACAGGGCTAGTCCGTCGAGTCGCTCGTTACTCGTACTGCACATTCAGTGCACACTACTGCACAGTGTCGAGTTACTCAGCGCTACATGCACGCACATGCTTTTGTTACCAACACATGTGATGCTGAAATCCTTTGAAATATAATATCAATTCTTTTAGAAATCCCTTCGACGCAGCGTGACGGCAGAATTTATTAAAACTGCATACAAAGGAACAGATGGTTCAGAATTTTTGGATAGATGTAATCGTGTTTTATTGATCATAAGCTCAGTGGAATTAATTTAGATATTTAGAGAAAAGTATCATTTCAAATTTAGATTATGTATGTACTAATATAATCAAACAACTGTTAGGTAATAATAATAATTATATACAGATATATAGATAATTTTAACCCAAGACTAATAATCATGCAATCTTAAGCGAATTTGTATTTTTTTCTAATATACTACCACTGTTGTCTTGAAGAGCCTTAACAGTTTCACCGGGTCTGGTGGCGAGCGCTGAAGGCATTCAGCCAAAATGGCAAATAACACGACTAGAGCCAAAGTGGCTGAACCTCTGATTTTACCTGGCATGCATGCAATCCGTGATTTAACAACGCATTCTATTGAACTAACTATACAAATAATTAGATATTTGAGTGTGTTTGTATTTAGTTTACCCGACAATTGTGTTGTTACTCTAATGAATAAAAATGAACCCTAATAAAACCTTTATACCTAGCACGTGAGTATACAGGTGCGAAGTGCGGTGTCACTGTATTGCACAAGCAGCAGGTTCGAAGACTTTCAGAGTTGCAGCTAAATGGTTACTTATATGAAGTGTTTATATTGTTTAATTATTTCACATCAGCTTAACGCTGGCCTAGATTACTCTGTGATCTAGACGGTATAGGCAGGTAGCTACTGCGCTACAAGATTTTATCTGATTCGTGTCCCTAATAAAGTTATACTAAAATATTCTTTTTTTGTATTTCTAAAATGTATTTTTATTACTAAACAACCATTTAAGAAAATTCCATTGTTTAATATGAACAAAACAAAATGTATTAGATTTGTTTTGACCATTGTGCATTCATTAGTTGTCGTGTCAAAACCTATACCTATGACTATACCAATGGCTCTGCTGCATTAGTTAGTTAATAGATGGTGTTACTGCCACTTCACCTAGTATGTCTTTTTTAATTGTATTTTACTGCGGGAGACAAAGAGCTGAGATATGTATAACATTTATACAACAAAACTGTATTATAAAATATTTCTAGCAATATTTTATATAGAGAAGCAATTTAGAGGAGAAAATATGGAAAATTCATTATGCGTTGACAGCATAACAGAGGCAGCAATATTTTATTAGTTTTAGCGCCCGGATTTACTCTTATAAATTATTCACTTGCATAATAAATTCATACATATTTAATTGATATTTAGCTATCGATGTAGCTTAATAACCTTTAAAATAATGATTTCGTGTGTCATGTATATGTAATATAATTTGCGTGTATCAGTGACAGAGTAGGTCGCGGCGTGACGCGCGTTTTGTGCCCGCGCAGTTTCTATGTAATTGTGTATGTATACAATTTGGTTGGTTGTAACGTAACCTCGTTGACTATTTGATATTTTGAACTTCTTTGTAGTCAGCTGTTTGCTACTCCCTTCCCCCTCCGTGCCTCCGCTACCCGCGCCCCGCACCGCCGCAGACCCGCTCCCGCCGCGTGGCTCGACTGCGCGGTGCATCTCTGCGCAGCGCTCACATCGTTAGGCACAGGCCGTCGCCATTTTTATCGATCCTTCGATAAGTCCGGTGCTCGGTGGCGACGCAGCCCGCAGCCCCGCACTACGAGCGACCATTTCGACTCAGAGCCGGCGGAGACACCAGTATCGCTCCCGTTGCGCTCTGCCTCCATATCTTCTTTGAAACCAAGAAGAGAACGCAGCCGCGCCTCTCCTTTTGAGCAAATTTCTTCATCGCGAAATACGAGGGACAAGAGACCGATCCACGAGGGGCGGAGCCGGGATGAACGTCTCCGCGTCGTAATAACGCGGGGCAGGGGGGCAGTAGCTAAGGGGGCCGAAGGGCGGGCACGCGGGTGCGGCGCGGGGTCGAGCGGCAGTCTCACCGTGGTCGGCAGTGTGTGCGCACGTCTGTGCGCTATCCCGGTCCACGATCAGGTGATCGGCGCGCGCCCCGCGGCGTCGATGCCGTGAGGCGGCGCGCGGCGACATGACGGGTTACGGGCGCGGCGAGTCCGAGTTCCGGCGGGACGCGCATCCTGCCTCGCTCGCCCCTAGGGATTACTCGGTGCCTTTACACGTAGACTGCAGTATTGAATACGAGCTTCCCGACTGTGCCAAGCCGCCGCAGGGCGTCAAAATCGAGCCGCTTCTGATGATCCACCCGTCGCACTTCCGAAGGCTCGAGAGCCTGAGGCGTGTGCCCTTCGTGAACAATTTGCCGCGCGGTGATGCAGCCGCGGCGGTGACGCCAGCACGCGGCGGACGAGCTCCGCGACAGCCGCGGCGTTGTTGCCGCGCGGCGCCAGCCCCGCCCGCGCCCGCCGTGCACCCGGTGCCGGCGCAGGCGCAGCGAGCGCGCGCCCCGCCCGAGGAGCCCTGCTACCGGTTCGAGTCGTACGCGGTGGCGGCGGCCGCGGAGCCAGCGGGTGGCAAGCTATGCTCGCGCGCACGGCTCAAGCCGCACCCGTACCTGCCGGCGGAGCCGTTGGATCGGCTAGATCGGCTGGCGCTCGACTGTGATATAGCTCGCGCGCTGCAGCAGCCGGGCGCGCCCTGCGACCGATTCGACAAGCGCGCGCTGCACCAGCTGCCACAGCTGCCGATCTACATGTAGCCGGGCGCCGCGCCGCCGCTCTCTGTGATGTTTCCTTGTTAGTGTAAGTGTCGCGCCGCCCCGTGCTCGTGCTCGCGCACATAAACCTGATACCAAATACTAGCTGCGTGTGTGTACGCGTTGATATTGTTTAAACGTTGTTTGTTGTGTTGTTGTGCCGGATGATGCCGGCTACGCGCTGGTGATGTCGACGCGGCGGGGACGATGTGTTGTATATTATATTAATTAATAATTTATTCGCAAGCGCGCGTTGTACCGACGCTTCACGGTTCAGTTGTGTTGTGCCGTCGCCGATTCGTTGCGTTTCTGTATATCATATCGATATCGATAATTATATGTTCAAAACTTGTATTATAATAAATATGTACCTATATGTAGAATAAAACAATGAAAGTGAGAAAATATTACGAATAAAACTAGACATAGTTATGTTTTGGAATAGGCAAGGAGCTCTAGACGCTCTATCCGCTCTAGAGCGTAGAGCGCTCGCTTGGAGTCTCGCGTGCTCGCTCGGCTCGGCTGTGCTCGGCTCGGCTCAACTGTGCTCGGCTCGGCGGTACCGGTGCGAAGCGTTAGAACGCGGGACGTTAGAATCGTATCTCTACTCTCAGTTTGTAAGCGGTTATGTTTGTTAAAATTATATACTATAAAGAGTCCTCTGATGAATAGTCTGATTAACGAATATTCGGCATGTAAAAGTCTTTATAAAACGCTTACTTAGCATATCATAGTATTATATTGTGTCATAGTCCAATGCCAAAAATATAACTATCTTTTTACAAAAATCCCTAAAGCATCGTTTTATTTATCTCCATACGTTCGGTTTGGGCAGCAGGTATCAGCGCGTCTCGACTGCCCCTAGTGCTCGGTAGTGAGAATCCATCTCGTAACGTCCAAGTGCGACCGTTCAGTGCCAACTCGCTTAATAAACTCATGTTGTGCCTAGCTCACAGAGAATCAGTGTTTTGTTTTAAGGAATACTGGAGATTTTGAATTATGTTGTACTATGAAGTCTCTGCTGATGTGAGTATTATACAGTGGTGATAGAAAAAGGACCTATTACATTAAATTTACTCCAGCATAGTTTTATGAAAATACATTGTTTTGAGTTTTGCCAAATACAACACTGCAAGTGTACAATGATTTTATATAAATACATTATTGTATGGTAGAACTGAGTAGACTTGATAGATACCGGTAACGCTATGGTTGGTGCGATGCTCCACCGAGCCACCGCCTCCTGCCGCGCCCTCGCGTTGTCTACAGAACATTAATTACATTTTATAAGTTATATTTACAAAAAGTATTTATAAATTACTTCTCGTAAATGTTTAATAACCAATTTTGTGTATCATCTAACTTTCCTATTCTAAGTATTTCTCCCTAAATTATACAGAAATAGATGTTGAAGAACTGTGCAATTCACATACACTATTTTTATAGCGTAACGTTGAAAAATATGATCAGTGACTAAAGTGAGATAATCCTGATTTCCTCAGCGAGCTTTTGAGAAAGTTTATTATATTCTATTCTATTGTTTGTAGAACCATATGGAAAAATCTTCATTAAAACCATGAAAATTACAATGCGCGTGTTTGTTTGTGACATTCGATCACGGCTTATTAAAAAAACTTCATGTATAACAAAGTCAGTGACAGTTGACAGTTTATAGGTTAAATATTTCAACATTCTCGTTACAGTTCACACTAAATCCTTGTACACTTTGTCTAATTATATTTTATACATACACTTAAAAAAAAACAATGTAAATCGTAGCAAACGACCTATAGAGTTTGATCAAATATTAGCAACTGTTTCAAATTAAATTCAGGGCTGCCTACTTCAATACTGGTATATAATATAGTGTTAACGCATCATTTTCTTAAAATTCGTAGTCATTATCACTGTAGATGTCACAACTCAACAGTTATGTTAATTGTTAAACAAATAACGCTCTATGTTTCCTTTATAAATTAATATTAGCAGAGAGGTTGTTCATATTTATGTATCTGTACACGAGTATGCTAATTTATAAACCTATTTAACATAATCATGGTACAAAATGAGGATTATTTGAAGGCTAGCGTGGTATGGCTAGCAACTTTAGTATGGAATCAGCACAGCCTGAAAAATATTTGCAATAGGCATATATAGCTTTAATTTTTTTTGTTAAAATTTTGGTATTATTTTATCCGTCTCTAATCTGCGAAGTCTATAGCCGCAATTGCTAATAATCACTTAGGATACCTTCATCAATGAATTATATCGTTTCCTGCTATAGTCAGCGCTTATAATCTTGTTGGTCTTTTAAATCCCCGTCGCAGACATTTCAAAGTCTGCATATTTATTTTAGGCGTCGTTAGATGTCCAGAATAATTGATTACGGACGAATGCCAATAAAATGGAAACGTTTTTGAAATAATGATATAATTTTACCGACGGTTATAAATTATCCAGGGCTTGTTTTGTTAATCGTGAGGCCGCGCGCGCACACTTGCTGTGTGGACATTGTCGATGGAGGATATCGACATCGGACTTAAAGTTACTGAGTCTCGTAACGACTATAACAATGAGATCTGAATGTAAATTGATTTATTTAAACATTACAAACGTCTTTGAGATATAAGTATAATGATGTAATGTAATGGCAGTGTCAGTAGTCTCAGTAAAATGTAATTTTATGAAAACATTCAAAATTTATAAATGTATATTATTACTTCTAATTATCGTTTAGTAGTATTTTAAACAATTACAAACATATTTATTAAAGCCTTACGCATCAATTTCACTTGGCGTTCAAATTAAAAATAGTATGTTCTGTTAAAGTCATTTAACTTAATTATGTAGATTTCACGAACTAATAAAAAGGCTGTGTTTATACGATATGTGCAGTATTTTCTGTCGCTATATAGTTCAAATCTTTAACATGTATTATTTTAAAATGCTTTATTACTATTTGATTTTACCTTAGATGTATTAAAATGGTATTAGTCAAGTTAAATAGGAGAATAATTTCAAAGCAGGTGTGATCCGTCAGTAGAGAGCCAGCACTTTTTACTCCTCTATGCGGTTCATTCTTCCATTGTTTCATTTTGAATGACAACACTTCCAAAATACCCAGCAAACAAAAGGCCAACTCGCACCGTCGCTATTCATCCAACGTTTTATTTTCTGTTTGAAAGGCATACTTACACACAATGACTCGTGAATAATCCACAATGCTTGTTGAGAAAGAAATTATTCATTCCATACAACCGCTCAGGGAAATAACACTTCGTACGAAACAATTACAATAAAACGCGTTCATTATTATGATTCGTTACATTCATGCGAACCTCTAGGCAATTATCTACGACTGGTGTAATTAACATGCACTCGTATAGATCGAAATCGCTGAGTTTTAGTGAGAAACGCGTTGGCTTTGCGCTCTGTGGAGTTCGAGTAAGGAATATGGTATGTCGGCGTGCACGCAAGCACGGATTCTCGTGAATACGTAGTCCATTATCCGATATCGGACCGAGCGACGGCGTTAAATTAGCATCCACGTAATAAACACGATATAAACATCGAGACTAATGGATGATTACCCGGTCGTGTCTGCCGCTAGCTCGTATGGCTCCGTCCTGCGACTCCAGCACGCTCGCTACGTCGGCTCGAAACTAGATATTAGTGGGCAGTCGGGCGCGGCGCTGTGTTCCTTCGATCCCCCCGGGGCTGCAATCCTCTTCAAGAGATAAGGGACTATTATATTCCCGCATGGCGACCGACAAAATTAAAGCTATATTTATTTTATCTTCGCGGAGATAGTAAAAAAGTTTATTGTTACTTTTTATGGTCGTGATATTGTACCTAGACTTATGTAGTACCGTTGTGCTATATTGGAACGTTCAGGGCGATTCTCGTCTCTAGTTATTGTTCGTAATAGTGTTTTTTTTTTTTTAATATTTTACGACTGAATAAATATAAAAAGAAAAAAACGAAAAATATTAGAAGTTTTATATAAATATAAAATATTAGTATGTTTTGTATGGTTGCTTTGTGAGATATTTATTGTTATTGCGCAGGCGTACAATTTAAGTGCCCTAAAGCGAGGTAATGCCGACTACTATCTTAGTGACATAAAAGCTTTTGAAGTAATTATTGTTAATATACGGCTGGTATCAACGTCAAAGGTAACAGAGATCACTAACTTTAGCGGCGAACAACGAGCTCGAGATAACAGTTTTCTCACTCTTATATTTAACGATCGCGAAATATAATGACCTCCTTCGTTACACTCTGATAACGTTTTACGATCCGACACGACGCGACGTTACAGCAACACAATAATTACGAACTTCCTCTGCACGCACCGTTCCCGTACCTACCTCCTGTTAAACGATCGTTGTACTAATTTATATAAACTGAAAAAAGAAACATTTCCAATGAAATTCGATTCCCGAAACGCGAGTATAATTTATCGTCGGCATTATCTCTCGTAATACGAAAACCCAATTTATGTAGAACCGTCCTCGCCCCCGCGCCCGGACTACCCACCGCCCGACGTCATAAAACATAATATTATCGACATCGCCTCCCTCCCTAGGCGATCACGAAACTAAGCAACCATCGGCCATTTTAACTACCGAACTTGACAGGCGGAGAACCCGCATCGGCCTGATGTGCGTCCCTTTCAGGCTTGGAAAGTTTTAGTATAAACGAAAGGGATAGAGAAGTCTTTCATCTTCCGCCTCCGGAAGAAGGAGTGTTATGCTTGATTTGAGATCGTAAATACGGCAAACTAAAAACGCTTCTTCTGTGTCTCTACGGTTTCTTATGAACATTTCTTTTGACGAAATACGACGGTACTTGTGCCCAACGATATTTTTATCTTCATAACATTGCTAGACAATAATTTATTTATCGCATTACTCATATGTTCATTACACACATAAATGTTTATTCATTAAAATATTTGCAATAATTAATTTCGTAAACACAAATCATTATGAATACATCATGTTCCAGAAAGGAGTGAACTACAACATATATAATACGTTATATTTTCCATACGAAAACATTCGGAGCTACTAGGAAGATCAAACATATTAAGTACATTTGCATTATTTTTTTCGTAATTTAATAGCAAATTTTAGTAAAGAATACAAAGAGAGATTGAAGTAATGTTTTTAAAACGTGATCTCATGGGAAATTCTGCTTCAAAAGGAAGCAATTTTCGCAATATCTACTATAGTTAAGAGTGTTAGGGGTCTCCTCCCCACCCGCACCCCGGCACAGTGTAGTGCGCGCCTGCGCGTCTCGTGCGTGCCGGCGCGGCGACCTACAGCGATCAGCTGATTGGAGATACGAGCGCGGTGTTGTGTTGTGTTGTGTGTGCCGGTGTGTACGTACACGGCGCACACACCGGCGTACAGCTGACGATCTCAGCCGTCGTAATTAGACGTTCGGAACCGAGTGCAGTGAGTCCGGTCGGTCGGACGCGACCGGGCGCTCACAGATGCTATCGAATACATATTACTACTATGCAGTTTCACTGAATAGGTTTATTGATGTCTACAGTCGTTTTTATAGCGCTATTATGCTTTTATGTTGTGCTGGGGAATTATTTCGATAATAATTCAACACCATCTATTAATACTGATGTATTTATTGAACATTAACTTTTGCAAACGTCTTCTTCTATTTAGAAATTGTACACTTAACTTACTTTTTTAAGTCGTTGTTATTTAAGAGTATTTTTATTTTTAACAGGCTGTATATCGGAATGTATACTCAGATATTATGAGCATATTTCATCATATTTAATCTGTCCCAGCTTAATAAAATGAATGCGAAAAAGGGAATAAATCACAATATAATGTAAACAACGAAGAATGTATTGATTTTGGGATTTGAATAGATGATATCATGAGCTGTAATGAGTGTACTTTATATGTGAACGCACTTCACTTATGCTGATGAGCTAACCAACAAAAATAAATGACAGAGAAGACGAGAAAAAAATGATCCAAAGCGATTATGAAACTAGTTGAGGCTATATATAGAAGGGTATTTGTTTTATTATACTCCTGTATACGATTACCGGTTATTGTTCGAGGGTAAAGTTCAGTTTCAGGAATCCTTGACTGTGTTGGTTGGTTTATATTTCAAGCAAAATTATATAGATAATAAAATGTATATAAAAATACTAGCTTCTGCCCGCGAATTATATTATTTACTAGATATATTATTAATATTTATTGATTGTATAATCAATACAGAAGTAAAGTAGTTATACATAACAAACGTTACAGTTGTATGCCCGTCTGTTTTTTGGTACATATATCCGCGAAGGTACATAATAATTGTTTTACAGATAGTTTCCTTGATCCATATATATAATATATGTTGTATTCAGGTAAAACAGTGTAGGAATACTTTCGCGGTGATTCCATTACCCGCTACCATTAGAAGTAAATATACTTAGAAATTTGTAATACTCGGAAAACAAATAAGCTACAATATAACAAAGAGAGAGAGTGATACCGCGGATATCAATTACAATAAAAAATTCAATTATAACTAAATCTTTCCGATATTATTAAAGCGTTCAAACTGACGTTTATTATTACGATAAAGTTCATGAATAATGAGTTTATCGTCAGTTACCTTAAATTGGTTGACCTGAGCGAGACACTGAGGCCGCGAGACACCGAGGTCGCGGGACACGGAACTCTGCCTCGTATGTACAGTTAAATTTAGATTTGTTTGTATGCTTAGGGAAACGCTTGGGTAGTAGTAAATAAGGGTATCGAATATTTGTGTAGGCAAATCTTCAATTCTGTATATATTTCTAATGTTCTGTAGGCAAATTGCGTTTAAAACTTAATAGTAATAATCTGTAGTGAATACGTCATCACAGATGTCTTCTGAACATTTGCCAACTATATTAAACTTAAGCCAGACTGACGACACTCATAGTGACTCGGGCATATATACATCAATTACATACATAAATAATAATAATAAAAACAATTTAGTAGGTTTCTATATCCGACTGGGTCGCTACCATACACACAGCATAAAATAAAATATTAAATAATTTTAACTGCTTATTTCTTCAAAACTATACATTTTAGCGAAATAATGATGGGGACTATTTTAGTAGATAAACAATTTCCTATAACTTTGCTCTTGATACGAGTCGAGTTAGAGTAAAATTGTCATAGAAGCTTTTGTAGGGTGTTAAATATACTATAAATAACGTCGCTTTTTATTCCGATAGTTTAAAATCCGGCAAAGGTATAGAAATGAAAAAAGTGATATGGAATACATGCTTTTTATATGGGAAAATTTTACAATGAATAAGGAAGTACTGAGGATTAAAATTATGGTGAGATTAGAATTAAATTGAGGGGATTTTTTCTCGGCACCTTGAATGATATTTTAGGGTATCAGAGAAAAAAAAATTATGATGAGTAAACATGATCTACATAACAATAACATTCTTTGTATTTGCGTGTGATAACAATAATGGGCGATGAAGTCCGGTTAGTAATAACGTAATGCGTCCATTACGGCAGCAGGTGAGATGCATTAAATGTTGTCGAATAGTTAATATCGGCGCGGAAATCTCAAGTGTGCGACCGACAGTTTGCCGCCGTTCCCATGAGCTGTTCGGCGACACACCGCGCACCACCGCGCCGCCATACTGCCACATGTCAGCGTTTTGCATGACACGATATCATGTGTGTGTCAGTTCTGTTTAACATAAAACATGCGGTTTGTCTCTGGATCTTGTAATAGGTACACCGCAGCTCCCATAAAAAAATACTGCTAACAACAGCTGTGCGAACGTACCAAGTGTACAAAGCGTCTCTATGTAACTTATGCTTATGCTCACAAGAACATAGCTTGTTAATAAACCATGCGGCTGCATAGTGGTCAGGATATCTAATTAAATTCGAAAGAATCTTCTCAGGGGACAGCCGGTTCAGTGCGTCTGAGACACTTATTTATAAACTGGAGTCTGGACTCGTAACTAACTAAACGTTTTAAATGTGACAGTTAAAAATAAATGTCTGCCTATTTTGTAGTGACCTTACTGTCGTAGTCGGCATTTGAAGTGAAAATATAGTGGTTTACAGGTTTGGAAAGAGTATTTAAACTGGTCACTTATAGAATATGATTTTGATATATCAAACTTGATGGATTTGGATATATGATTTGTATTAACCGTGAGAGTGATATATCTTATGGAATATTTTAAGTAAGATGTACATAAATAGTATATCATTTTTTTGTTATGTATATCAATAGTCAACTGAGCGTTCATTATTATAACCCAAAAATATTCATTACTTTTGTATGTTTTTCTTTGTTAATATAAATGGTACTCATTAATAATGTATACAATTGTAATAACGGTTTAAATTTAAATATTTACAATCCGAATGTTTATTTCATTATAATTAAGCTAAGAATACCGTAATTAACGAAAAATAATGGATTTAATTAAGTATTTATTTAAATTAGGCCTCAAAAATGAATATATCAAAATTGAACACTATCGCCGTTTCGGAAATGGATAGAGATGCATAGAATAATCATTCGAATCCACGAAGTTACTATATAGACTTTGGAAAAATTCTATAAAATTTTGAAAATTTTAACGGTAATGGCCACACAGAATTATCTCGTCCACCGTACTAAAAGTTTTTTTTATCTAGAACAACATTTTATTGGATACTATATACTATCGATCTTTAAATGTTTGCAACGTGTAGAGTAGTCGGGTGAAACTGCAGAGGCCTTGCCTGTTCATTAGTGTAGGCAGTTCGAAAAAAAAAAGGTTCCAACGTTCTAGTGCTGGGTAAACGCGTCTTCCAGAAACCAATAACGAGATTAATCACAATGAAAGCTTATGGTATAATTTATTGGATATCTAAAACGCAGCATAAATAATCTTTCTTTTCCCAAGCTTTCAAATTTTCCCATAATGTATTATTCCTTGGCGACTACCTACAGTCGCTAATTAAATTCAAATTGATGGTATTCAATATATATGATATTTTATTGATCAATAGCTGATTTTAAAATTGTCAATGTATAATACACACTTGATAGTATAATCATAAAAATAGGCGCCGGTCTTCTAATGCAGATACAGCATCACAACAATAGATAAAATTGACTGAAAAATTTTCATCGATTTACCTAACTCTGCCTTCAACTAAATACTAGAAAATACCCTTTTTAGCGAGATGCTTTTCTTCACCAAAAGGTGTGTAAAGAATTTAAACAGACAATGATTCACGCAATTTCTAAGTTATCTTTCCTTTCGAGATTCAATATTCAGTAAAATTCGTTGATCCTATATGCGCCGGATATATATTGCCGAGTCGATAACCGATGTAATGATTAGCTTACTAAACATTTATTAGTGATAAATAAATTAGTTTTAACTGTACATTGGACACATAAGATATTGTAAATTAAACCTCATTAATACATATATCACCCCGTACAGTGTTTCTTTTCTTCTACAAGCCATTTAAAACTATAAAACAAGTCTTACGTCCGTCCTGTTAAAACTCATTAATTTCATGCAGCTCCAGCAAATCCCAATCAAACAATATACATTATTAAGTTCCCAAACAATATATCTCATGTTTCGTTAACATAAATCTATGTTCGAGTCTAAAGAGTGTAGGTGATACAAGAACCTCTCTAACTTAATGCTCTGGACCCGTAATCTATCTATGCCTGACTTTAGATAAGTCTCTAGCCCTGTTTATATTTGGTTACAACCGACCGTGGGGCTGCGTGTCCATGTTTTAGTTTATCTATATTAATAAATCTATAGTTCTGTCTGTATGTGTATTTTGTATTTTTTTCAAATTTTCTGACTGATGCCATTTTCATCATCACTAATGACAAATTTGATATTTAAATAAGTTCGTTTATCTCGCTATCTGTTTGTACGTCTAGATTTATACGATAAAAAACTGGTTTGTCGATTTTAATACACTTTGATATATATACTCATTCCACAAGAGGAAGGTAACAGCATATATCAATTTTTTTTTTTTAGATATATTTCCTCGAATTATTTTTCATTAGCCCTTTCACTCATATTACACAACGCAACGTTTCTCTGTGTCTCTCTGCGTTGGTGTGCTTATAACTCGTGAAATGTTTATTTAATTTATGTCATTGTTTAAATTTACTTGTTATGTAAATTTTGATATATGAGACAACAAAACCAATAGTTAATAATGATTATGATTAATCAATTTGAACCGCATATTATAGCGTGTAAAATATTTAAAATTTCACTTCAATCCGTATTTTTATGTAACAAAGAAAATTATGATGGCTTAATTTCCGTCTACGTAGACTCTAAACCCGGCGAAACAATAGTCCTCATCAAACGATATTATTGCGCTTTCGTATATGTTTGATGTAAGTAAATATTTAAGCGAATTTATATCTTCATGAATCATGACGCGTAGAGCCGCGGGCATAATAGTTATCGTATATGAATAGGTATTTTATCAATTCAATTTTAACAGAATACGCCTAGATATGTATAGAACTTAGAAGTATAAATGCTTAGAAAACTTTTTCACACAATAGAAATACCACTTAAAACATTTTGCACTAATTTTTGAATATGAGAAAGAGAAACGTACGACATTTGAAGTGAATAACAGCGAAATGTTTACAAACGTTGCGCGTTGGTCGAAGAGTGCGACGCCACGTGACAAGACGCGACGCGGCGGCGCGGTGCGGCGCGGCAACTTGTAAACGAAACGAAACGCTGTAAATTTACTAAAACATTACCGATAAGAGAAACTGTAACAAACACCTCTAATGAAATGTTTTAATGTACAGCTGTAGGGGTGAAAGCCGTACTGTTTTATCAGGATTTAATAATTAATGTTTTGAAATTTTTAAACACAACGTCGCTAAAATTTATGCAACTAAATTTTGCACGTCAAGACTTCCATAATCATAATATCGACCGTCTCCGCGCGTCGTCTAAAATTTACTTCCATATAATGTTCTAACTGTATTTAGTTAGATACATTTAATTTCGTATAACTGAATTAGGTTAATTTAATTCGCCATAACTATTTAAGTACTTATTGCCTTTATACTGCGCCCTGTTTTTGATGTGAAATGTTCTGGAGTTTCCATCTTCAAATCCGGTTTTTTTAAATTTGGTGATGATAACCCTAAGTTATTATAATATTTTGGGTGTATTAACATGCACAAATTTAAAAGGTTCAGGAGAAATTCATTTGCTTTTGTTCCAGTTACGTTCCAGTTAGTTATAGATACGATAGATACAGTGACAGGATAACGAATACAAATCTGATATTCTGTACGCGCACAGAAATTAATTCTGTTTATTCTTAAGAATGAGTTTATAAGAGGAAGTTTGAAAATAGCACCAGTGACAGGGAAGTTGAGGTGTAATAGGTTAGCATGGTATTCGCGTGTCATGTAGAGAGGAAAGCCATGTAACTAGAAAAGTTTCGTGTATGAAGGTGGACGGATATAGGAGTACCTAGAGGAAGACCGAAAAAGGTATAGATAGATTGTGTGAAAAATTATAAGTGTATATAAGGTGTAAATACTGAGGTAACATCTGACAGGCGAGTATGAAAAACCATGTTGAGCCGACCCTACTTAGGTGGCATGAGGGTAAGATGATAATGATGATTCTGTACGTGCACATTCCACATTTGTATAAAAGGATTCATAGGAAAACGTCAAATACTTTTCAAACATATGTCATAACGCTGTTTTGGCGATCAACAGTGTGACGGTTCCTCAGATTTCTAAAATAGCATTCTTACGATGATAAACCAATGTTTAAAGATCAATGATCGTCTAAAATAAGTTACGATTTTCATCAAAATGGATGTTGTTATATCTGAGATTGATAAATTCAAACGCCTTCTGAGCGATCGTCATGAAAGTTAAGTGAAGTATCCATTTTACAATAACTCGTCAGCTGCCTGCACTGCAGTGTATCAACTTATATACCGTTCAACCTATCGCCACCGAAATTAGTATGTATAGATATCTGAAACTTCGAGAATATTTACAATGTTTAATTTGCTTTATCTCAACTATTTTTTATAACAAACTAGCAGGCCCGGCGGACGTTGTCCTGCCCTGATAATAAAAATATATATTTATGTGCATGAAATGCTTAAGGTAATTAATGTATTTAATTTGATAAGGATTATCTGTATCCTTCTAAATAGCCTTCCAATTAATTACCTCATTATTTGTGACCATTTTTTAGGTAGATAAATGGGTACTTATAGTAAGCTATCCTTAAAAGATAGGTATATGGCATCGCAGACCTTTTTGTAGATCTATAAAAGAGGAATATCTCCCTATGCATTGTTATGTTATATCTCAAAAGAATTAGACAGCGTTTTGATGAAAGCTCCCAGGCGGCTTGACTTTTTCCAACAATTATCGTTATATTTCAACCAATTTACAAAACACCTTAACAAATTACCTAAACCTTCCTCATGTATTACTCTGACTATTGGTCAAGACCGCATTACAATCCGTTCAGTAGTTTTTCAGTTTATCGTGATCATACATACAGACAGAGAGACAGACGCAGTGGATGACTTTGTTTTGTAATATGCAGTGATAATAATAGACGCTTGCAGAGCCGCAGAGGCACGTATTATTGTACGTATATAAAATCAGTTATTGAAACCGATGTCTATAATAAAAAGGATAGTAGAGGCCCAAATTCGATCGTAATTCATTTAATAAGTGTGAACGTTATTGAGGTTTCTATTTCAAAGGGGTTACTTCTATAATATATTTTTTAATGTTATTATATAACTTCAGCTGCGAGCTAGTATGCACAAATACGTCATTATTCTTTAATGATAATCTCCGCTCAGAGCGATTACTCGACTACAGGATAATATGTGTTTGACATTTTGTATAAACGTAAACAATGAATATATCATTTGATATGTATTTTTAACACATATTAGGCATTCTGCATTCGTTTTTCATGTGAACTTCAACTATGCCAAATATCAAAACGCGTAATTTGTATTAAAAGGAGTATACATTGTTTTTCTTTACGTTTTATTATGCAATATTAACATATACATAGTTGAACTGATTCAGTTATCATGTAATTTCTCAACTATTGTTGAGCACGTCGCGTCGTTTCGAATTTATATGTAAAACAATAACAGATAAGTAAATAGAACAGAGATGTTTAAAAAAGATACGACGCGAAGATAAGTATTCACTCAGAGATAAACTTATGGATAAACCGACCTGTACACTCACCGAACTAGACGTCATAATATAGGAGTAATGTGTTTTTCCATTCATTGTTTAAAAAACTGACAAAGAACACGGAATAATTTGTGAATGATTATATGAAAAGGTAAATGAATCGGTTCCAGAAAGATATTTAAACGGTACTTAGGGAATATGAGACCTCTAATTTAATCGGTTTTCGAGAAAAAGCAAAATTTGTAAAAAAAAGGCGAAAGCGTATACGTATATTAGCAAATTGATAAACTGCGTACAAACTGTTTTTATCATATGGCGTATCCATTTAAAAAAAAAAGAGTTTCACAATTGTACGAAACTTGCATCATGGTTAAAAATCTAATGTAAAAGAAAAAAAATCACAATGACCTTACGAAGCTATGTAGTTCTTTTTCTTCTAGAATCTATTAGTAGCCCAAAAAATATATTAAAGCTTAAGATCAATCGGTTCAGACAATCAATAGAGATTTTTTTTTCGATTTGACATATTTTACTTCTTTTTTCTGCTGATGATATTGTTCTTGTTGGTGAAAATGCTGCCGAGATCTAGAGCAGGCTGGAGAAATGGCGAGAGAAACTGGATAATGTTGGTTTAAAGATTAGTAGGATGAAAACTGAACATTTGTTCTGTGACTTCGAGGGACCATCCAGTTTTTGTCATATTACCTTAAACAGTGTATTCTTAGCAGCTTGCCCCAATTTTCGATACCTCGGCTCATTAATCCAAAACGACAGTGGAACAAAACAAGGACCTGAGGAATAGGATAAATGCAGGGTGGATGAATTGGTGAAAGGTATCTGGGGTGGCTTGTGACTCACGAATGTCGTTGAAACTCAAGGGGAAGGTGTATACAACTATAATAAGACCAGCCGTGTTATATGGATCCGAGTGTTGGGCTATGAAAAAGATGGATGAGAAAAGATTATATGTGGCAGGAATGCGAATGTTAAGTTGGATATGTGGTGTAACAAGAATCTATAAGATTAAGAATGAGTATATCAGAGGAAGTTTGAAGATAACACCAGTGACAGAGAAGTTGAGTAATAGATTAGCATGGTACAGGCATATTATGAGAAGAGATGAAAGTCTTGTAACAAGAAAAGTTTTGAGTTTGAAAGTGGACGGATATAGGAGTAAATGAAGACTGAAAAAGGTGTGGATGGATTGTGTGAAAAATTATATATGTATAAAAAGTGTGATTACTGAGGTGACTTTTGGCAGGGGAGAGTGGAAAAGGAAAACATGTTGTGCCGACCCTACTTAGGTGGGATAAGGTTAAGATGACGATGATGATATTTTACTTTTTCTCGAAAACCGATTAAATTAGAGATCTGAAACTTACAAGATTTTGATATCTTGTTGGTCCCGACATATCTCCTAAGTAACGTTTAAATATCTTTCTGGCGCCGATTCACTACGCTATGGGCTTTGTTGAATTTTAGGATACTGATTTCTGATATATATATATACACGTTTTTACTAAAAACAAAAAACAGCGCCGTTTAACACAATCCCTAATGGATTATAGTTATTAATGTTTTTTTAACTAACAATTCTCATTCAAATTATTCACAATTATTTTGAATTATTCACAATTCGCCATTTATATTTTTGATAATTCGAATTTATATTTAGATATATCCTAATTACATATACAGGACAAGCATAATTACCCACACCTCCGGTATACTCGCGTCAATGCTTAATGCAATACAAAGCAGCGTTTGAAAATACCTTTTGTCGAAATTAAATCGACATTGTACGTAACTATTGTAATCTGTCAAAATGGCCATCATAACGTGCTGTAATATACCCGCTATAAAGAAATGTAGTTTAGTTTAACACAGCAGACGCGGGTAAAATGAACTGTTGTAAATGTGGTTCATATTCTGTAATATTTACAAACATAATTTTTAAAACAGCTCACATTTATAATTTATATGAAACACGTAATACCTATACTTAGATAATAACATAACACAGAATTAATTATAAAACACATTAAAACAATATAAACACAAAAGTATGTTTTATCAAACTGTCTGGTTAATTAACCTAATAATAAAGAGCGTCATATACCTTAACGTTTCAACCGTACGTACCTAAGTAAATACATTCTGTTATATTGATATTGCTTCCTCACATTTCAGTTATTCATAAACTTTTTTGTACCCATGGCTCCGGCTGTGGCCACGAACTGATAAATAATTATTTAAAGTATGAGTCCATAAATCATGTCGTAATTAACTACACTTTTCGACTGTTCCGAAATTACTTCCTTAAACCCTTGAGCTTGTTGCCAAGCGGCCGAGCGCTATAAGCGCACGTCCTGTTAGCCCGGTGAATCTGTGAAGGCCTCTCAAGCCAACAGCATATAGTCAGTTCGAGAAAAAAAAGCATAGCCGCGGTGGGCCGCTAGTTGTTAATATCATAAAAGTCGAGTTTATAAGATATAATCTAAACATTTTCGTACGACTTCCTTAAAAAATTGAACTGTTTTTTCAAATCGCCACTGTGAAGTTTTAATTGCAAATTAGAACATAAATTAGAAATTAAATTACTCCAAAGATGATACGCATAAAACCGACATATTAATATAAATTAAGAGGTTTAATTCAGATTGCTCACCCGTGAAAGTTAAAAAAAAAATAAAAAATGATTTATAACATTAATAAATTATAATTTAATACGGTAAATTATGAAAATATATCTAGCGAATTCATTAAGTCTAATTAAATTTTAAAGACTTGTTCTTGTGCGTGGAGCCGTCTGTGTTTTGTTGAAATAGTACCAATATGAGCCAAGTAATTTTAGGAGCAATCGGGAAGACTATAATATTATTCCTGAATCGCAACAAACACACATAGACAGTCATACCTAGGATAGACGGTTGTTATGTTCTCCAGCCACAGGTATTCTTCTTTTATAATACATTATTTGACTACAGTTTCACCTGATCTCAATCGCTCCTAAGTTAAAAACGTACTACCCTAAATATGAAATTTTAGATTACGACTTGCTCCCAGATTATCAGTGACATACTTTGTATTTAACTGTACCAAATGAATAGCTAGCACTACAGAATGTCCCAGAGCACGTAGCAAAGGTTGCAATTAAAATCGTCGTGGTGTTTCAACCTTTATAAATAGATCGATTGAGTAGTTGACGCCTGAAGCATAATTTGTTTCATTTGAATTCAACTTACATTAAAACAGAGTATTATAACAATATAAATGTATGTATATACAGTGCATGTATCGACGCGACGGTGTTCTTACTGATACAGTCTCGCGTATACCATAACATAATGTCATTAAATACGCATACACGTTATGAAATAAGCGTCAACGAATGTTTTATCGTCGTATCCCGATGTATGCACAGGCAAAAGCGTTATCAACCGACAGACAGACATTACGCTTCATAAACAATTTCATATAGAGATAACAAACGTGTTTAGGTGAAAATAGAAACACAAAATAATATAATGAATGTCTTTTATGGCTTGTTTTTTAAATAAAAATAATGGGTAATTTATAGTTAAAAGGTTATATATAAAAAGTGCCACTTTATAGGGACCATCTATAAATTACGTCACACGAATTTAGAAATGTTTAAATTAAAGAGCTTTTCGAAATTATTTACATATTTCTTATTTAAAACTTTCTTTGATAAAATCGTCAATCAATTAAATATTTTAGATTTTCGTTTATCGTTATTGGCGATGTTTAGAGTTTGAAGATTTTAGATTTATGTGATATTTATGAGTGACGACACGCAGTTTGTAACTCATCCTCCCTATCCCTCTATTTACTCATGTGCTCTGTTTTTCTCTTTCCCTAACTTTTGACGTAATTTATGGATGGCTCATATTAAAAAAATATAATACATTCTTATAAGAAAAAATACTTGATCCTGCTTACTTTATATCACGAATGGCGGTCGCAGCGCAGTCTTCACAGAAGCGACTTTGATTAATCAAGATTTACCTTATATGTAGTTGTGAAACCCACGCCAAGAATACAAAAAAAACTTTGTCGGATAGGCTGACGTGACCTCCGTGTGTGATACTTAAAACGTGAATTCCAATTAATGGGATTTTGTGGTAATTCCTGACTGAGATTATCATAAATTAAACAATTTACTGAACGAGTTCGCGTTGAAATTGCCCAAGTTTTTTTTATTGATTGGGTAAAGTTATTATACACTTCAGATAACGATAAGTAGAATTATAATTAAAAAACAGTGGTGTTTGTCGATAAATGTGTATTTATCTACCGTCAAGTCAAGTGAGGCCCTTGTCAGTAGCATAGTGTTAGGTTTAGATTTTGACCAGAATCTCACCCAATGTTGACTGACGACGAGGCCTAATATTGTAAACATGTTAAATCACCATGGTAACTGGTTCTCAAGTGCAACTGCCGTAACACACTTATGTGTACCTGGCGACAAATCTTCAATGTAGCTAGGCAGCCAGCCTTTAGAAACAACCCTAGCTTTGCCATGATGTTTTCCTCCATTGAGACATCCGGCTGATTGCAAAATTCGGACTTTCGATATTCGGATTCGGATATTCGATTAGGTTACCACTTTTATTCACACGTGGCTAATGTATTTTCCCATCCTTTTTATTTATAGTCTAACAGGGGAGGAGGTAACAACATTTTACTGGTAAAGGAAGAAGCGTTAAACCACGCAAGGAATATGAACATGTATAATAACAAACCGTTACCCATATTCATCCTGTAGCTACAATCCATAACTACATGATTACATGTAAAAGTTACGGTATGCAAAGTTAAGTATAATTTAAAACAGCTGGAAGGATGTTAGAAGACGGAAGGCGGCTGCAACCAAACAGTAACCTTATAATAACAACTATGACATGTATTACATAGGAAAAAAAAATATATTATGTTTAAAGCAGCACGTGTACTTATTTCTATGCAGGACATACAAAGTTATTATATTCCTATCTTGCACACTGTTCTTAGGAAACCTCCGAAAAATGTATAGTAACTAAATGTTGTTTTCGTTCTTTCTACATTCATTGCGAACATGTGGTTCGTAAAAAGTATTTTCGTGCTTTTTATTATGTTCCCTTAAAGTACAAAAATTGAACTTGCAACATGATCCAGGTACATACTTACAAGAGACTTTCAACCTTTTAACATATTGTTAAGTCAGTTAATTATTATTACTAACATATATCAAATATGTAACGCCATTGTGTTATGGTTAATCGGTATGAGACTAACAAAACCAAATTATATTTTTCATACAATGATAAAATAAGTTTTTTCTCTTTATTTTTATTGAGGGTTCGTTCAAAAAGAACATGCCGCCCTAATCCGTACAAGGAACAACAATTAAAAAAACATCTTAAAAAAGAAAAGAATAACAAAAAAAAAAAAATAAAAAAAAAAACAAAACAGAAACTTGCAATCACTTTCTTGCCCTTAGAACGACGTCTACCAAATTATAAATTAATTTGGCTTGTTCCGATGCTGGGCGTGACAATGTATCATTACAAAAGCTTACATTATAGTTCTCCTTAAATATTTGTCTTCTTTGAGAATCGTTATGGACACATTCCTTTAAAATATGAAAAAAAAAATCATACTAAGTATAATACAGCACTTCGGCCGACATCCCTCTGATAGAGAGAGCGATTGGGTGACGGGTATTTGAAAATGCTAAAATAGATACGGCAAAGCTATAGCAATCCAAATTTAATTTCTGTTTAACTACATTTTTGTTTGTATAAATGTTAGCACTGTACTAATGCACTATACAGAGAAATAAAAAATCCGTACACGGTAATAGGTTTGTGTGTCACTTATGATTATTGTTTTGTTATGAGAATATTTTAAATAAAAATATATAATAATGTGCTGCATCGTGAACTGGTGTCGGCAAATGCACGGTGCAAAAAATAACTTATAGAATATCGGATCGATATCCATTCATTTATACCTCGATATTTATGAAGAAGTTTTTCAAAATTCACGTAATTTTATTAATTACACTAGTAGCACTATCACTAGCCTTGATTTATTTGTAGTATCACCAAAAATTATAAAAAATAGGAGCAGTGGCTTAACGGCACGGCGTTTCAAATTAATAAATGACCTTGTTGTAGGTCGACACAGTGATTATACTGGTTTCTGACTTTCTACAAGATTTTGCTTTTAGCAACATCTACATAAAATAAATATTCACCCGGCAATAGTACTTCAGTGACTTCATCTAGTCGTAGGAATTAATTTGAAGGACTGTAGCAAGGTAACAAAGTTGGCGACTTGCCATGCTTCATGGGAGTTATCCACGCTACTGGCAACCTCTACCGGCCAACCTTCGAGTATTTATCTTTTAGATAAGAATCTATAGGTGTCTAGTGGCGCACATCGCCCAAGTTGGAATAAAATATAAATTAGGAACGATTTGACTCTACAATAAAAAAATGTAATGTGTGCAAAATTTGTGTCTTTAAATTTGAAAAGAATTCTGAATTAGACGTAATACACTTTTCAAAAAGGCTGCCTTTTTTCCTTTTATAGGATTGTGGTAATAATAATCGTTCATTTGGAATGCTTGCGCGTTCTATAACCTTATTTAAATCCGTGAGTATATACATTCTTTTCCCACGGTTTTCCAACTGAATTTTATGTTACGTCTAGCTTTTACTTCGAAAACAGAGTTATATGCTCTTTACCGAATAATCCATAAACCATATAACAATGGTCCCGCATCACTGAGTACAATACGCTTTCATTTCGACATAAGAACAAGCCTCAAGTAAGATATGACCGCAATCCCACACGACATGCTTAAACCAGACGACAACGCACTGAATCACAAGGCAGCCTGTCGGAGCCCGGTTGCTGGAACTCATTCACAGTATATTACATAATGGATTTTAGATAGATAGATTAGATAGACGATTATCGAAAAATTGTATAATGATATGGTTGTATGTAAAATTCACAAGAGTCTTGACAAGATTCAGAGCGCGTTGTCGGGAACATGACGTGTCTACCGTAGTTCTAGTGTTTCTTCATAAACGGGTAGATACTTGAAAATTATGAAATTCATAATGGTGGCAATCAAAACATGTCAGGGATTTTATATAAATGTTTATGTGTTCGTGTTAAACATGAATTCATAACATTAAATCTAAATTAATATTATATTATTTCCTTGTGTTGATCGCTACCAAATAGTCTAATTAAATTCTGTGGTCACCAGCACTGTTGATTATATCAAAGTAAACACATAACTACAGGAAAATAAAATTTTATTTCCGCTGTAAACATCTACTTCATATGTATTTATAGTAATTGTGGTATAACACTAATTGCATTATAAACTAAACTCCAAACTTGAACCTGGCAAAGAACTGTAAACGAGAATCGCAAGAATTTTTAACTCCAAAAAATTTTTTTCTAAGGCACTCTAGTCACGGAAATCTAAGCAGAGTTGCTTTAATTAGAAACTAGAATTAACATAAAATTAAGTAGAATAATCCTTAGAGCAGATAAATTATTTTTTAAATGTTCTATTACATAGAATAGAAACAAGACTTTAATTACGTAGTAGCGAATATATAATATCTTAACTACTATGTTATTAGATAATGAGTAGCTAGTTGTACAAGCTGGTTGGGCATTTTTAGATGTCTTGAGATCCGTTGGTAACACAGGATAGGAAGTACTAAGAAATACTCATCTTAAATATGAAATATAGTTTCTATAACTGAAATAAGCCTAATCCACACATGTAGGTACATATAGTGGTTGGGTTTGTATTTTAATCAATTTTTCGAACGGAGTTAGCTTAGATTAACTTAGTAGTCAGATTCAAGATATATGTATAATTTCGTGTATATATGTATGTATGAAATAATAGTTTGCTTAGTTTAGCTTAACTTAGACTCGGGATATTCGGTGACAGTCCAAGCCGAGGCGCGCCCTTGTGCTGGTTGCCTATATAAAATCGGGTGAGTGCCTTAAGCACTCCCCTTAGTAGTCCGGTGAAACTGTAGAGGCCTTACCAGGTCAACAGTGTATACGGACTATACAAAATGATGTTTTATATTTCAGGTTGCGGTAAAAAATGAAATTTATAGGATAGATTAGACAAGCGTTCTGAAATAGTACACTGTTCTCTGAGACATCCTTTATTAAAGTAAATGCTTCATCGTATTTTTTCGTACATGAAATACATGGAATGAAGGTTAAAATTTTACACATTCCTCGATAATCCTAAGAAGAACTGACCACGGATATTGTTATCTTTTTATCTTGTCTGAAGAGGAGACGCTGTTACGTTGAATCTCTGCTTGAACTGAGCTATCCTATTACACGGTCAGTAAGTCCAGGAAGGTAATGAAGCCCTGTGACTGCGATTAAAGAACATTCACAGCAACTCTGACATAGGGTTGCCATTTGTCAGTTTGATGTAATTTATTTACTTTGCAAAATTATTATTATTTCTTGTTTATTGACTAAAGGGACTTATGTAAAATAAAGGTACTTGATTGTGAATACAGTTGAAAACTGAAATGGGATGGAAACAATTGATATTTCACTTCATAATTTCTTTAGCTGCCGTATCGAGTGTCGGTTTGGCTCACTATTTTTCGTATTTCTATATTTAGAATTACATAAGTATTAATGCCAACGAGTCTTGCATAAACCCTGTAAGTACTCCCAGGGTTTTGGCACGGAGAATTTGCTCACTAAGTTAATACGAATATACTACTAAACTTCACTGTGTACTTATCTATTTGTGATAATGTAAGTTATAAAATAACAAGTTTCAATAACAAATGAGAAAATACGTTATTTTCTCGTTAATAATTTTATCAAAAATGACAACCCTAATCGAATGAGTTCGTTACCGCCGTGCCGCGTGACGACCGTTCACAAAAACCGCACCACATTTCCTGCCGGTCCTTTGTGACCGCAGATTGAAGTGCCCTGAGCCATCAACTATAATTTACTATGAAAATATCTGAAAGTGCTTTTATTTTATAGCTATTTGCTTAGGATGGGGAACGGCGAAGCCGCGCTGATGGAAATACCGAAATAATATTGCTATTGCGCTTACAGTAAGTACTGCAATCTTACTGTACCCACATGACTATTATATTAGCTTTAATACCTATAAAATATATGAAACTATCCATAAATGACGTCTCACATATTTCCCTCCCTTGGCGCGACGTCGCATATTTGACAGTTCCACATGTAGAAATTGTTAAATTAAAATAGCACTCGTTTTAAATTTTCATTACATGTAACGTTACGAAGCTCATTACTCCTATTTATCACGCTTTGTTAAACCATTCCATACAACATAATATGTGACGTAATTTATGAATCACCCGCTAATCTAACTGCATTATCTTACACAGATTTAATAACACCCTTCTTAAAGAAAATAGTCGTGTAAAAGAAATTACTACACGATAGACGTTATACTAATGAATAGACATATATAAAAATATTGAGAACTCGTACTACGAGACTACGACCTCTGTTGACGAAGGTAACTAGATATAAATTGAGGATGGGACGAGTACAAGGCGACAAATTTTCCACTCCAAATGTTGTTTTAAAATGTAAGTTGAAATAATTCTAACAAAAGAACTGTTCAAGGGGTTATCGTTTGTTCCATCAGACACACTAGCGACAAAAGATACAATCAATACATACAGTAAAATTACTGTTTCGTAGTAAATCGCAACGTTACTATCTAAACTAATTCTGTTGAAGAGCACGAGAGGCGCACTGTTAGCATCTGCTCGCCCCTCGAGCTGATGTGTATCGCGTCTGAACTTATCTTAACGCTTGTACTTAGTAAATATGTACAGTATACATGAATACTATTGTTATTGGTGTTGCCTGGGTAATGTTAAATTTTGAAGTGTAATAATGGGATTATTGAACGGAAACTTGGGTCACAAAATAGCATTTATGTACATTTCATAGTTCCAGAGGTACCTGTAGTTTAATCAATTTGAATAAACTTTTTCTAAACACGGTGTACAAATTGTTTTTTAAAACAATTGTTTATAATAATTATTCTACCGACAATTGGTCCTTTTGAGAGCCTGATGTAGACCATACTAGGAATTGCCCGGAAACACTTGAAAATAAGGAAAAACACTTGTTTCCTACAATCTGTGATGAACAAACTCGTAATTAACCGAAATCAGTTACTAATGTGAGACATTAGCATAGGCAGGTTCACCATAGTGTTGGTAATAAGTAATAAAGTCGGCCCTAGATAAACACAGCGTGGTGATAGTACGTTAGAGTGGTATTGTGCCATCTGCACGACGTTATCAGAACTGATAAACATCTCAGCGGGAACTCGGTACGTGTGAAGCGTGTCTGTGCGCCGCGCGAGCCTGATCCGCTCGAGTCACGTCTCATATCTGGCGTGATGGATCCGCGCTGTCAACTCGTAGTCTTTATCACGCGCAGCCCGAGCGGAGCCGCACCAGCGTGACACTAACGAACGATCGTTAAACATGCCTCACGTCAAATCTGCTTATTTTGTGACAGCTCATCTGTTCTTTGTTCACAACATCACAACACATTAAAGAGGTGAAATCTTAAAAAAAGCAGTTAATAATATGGGATGAAAGGAGAGATAATCAACTCCTCTTATGTTGTTTGATATCTCATGCTGTAAATACGAAACCGTACAATGACATAAAGGCTAAACTAATCCCAAAGCATATGAGTATTGGAAATCAATAATTTAAATTAAGACAATATTCATAAATGTGAGTTTAAAAAGCAGTTAAGACTTCAGTATGCCTTGATTTTGTTAAAATATTGTCAATAGTTGTTTGTATACAACATCAATTATATTATTTTAATTTAATCTCAAAAAGCAGACATGAACATATTCGCCTCTCGAAAAGAAACCGGTAAAAATCAGATCGATTACATAATTTTATTCTCAACTATTTTCACAATATTATATTGATAACGTACTAACTGTGCTTGTGACTACACATGCCTCTGTTATTACTTGTTGATAGCCGTGCCCCCGGCTCCGCTAACGTGAACTGCAAAGTTATTGTTAAGGAATTTTTTAATACATCATTCGATTTATGTTATATCAAACTATGTTTATAACTATATTTACTGCCTAAACAATGGTATCACATTGAGCGCCGTAAAGCAATAATATGTCTACGAAATTATTTAACGCTAGCTGTGCCCGCGACTACGTGGGCGTGGAATTTCTTATATAAAAATAGTGATAAGTAGTAAATCCATAGGTAAATAGGTATATTCAATCGACGACCTCACCCTTTATTAACGATTCTGTTCTCTGAGACGTAGTGTCGTGCTAAGGTTAGCATCCAGTCGTTGCTCACACTCAGAATGTAGGTAAATATCTGAGCCTCGGACCACGGTGCGGCGTGCCACTCAAAACAAAAGTTAGCCGTATCTAAGACACGTCCTTATTTTTATTACATCGACTTGCAGTTCCTCGAAACCGCGAATTTAACCTAATAAATTAGTTGTTTACTGTCGAATTTTAAAGCAAACAGACATAAAGTTTTAATGTCGTATTTGTGATCAGTCCGCCTTTATATTAGATGCGTATAACAAAATTAATTTGTCGAACATAACTACAGATTTATTAATATAGATATATATCCATTAACTGTACCATAGAACAGCAAGCACATGTATAGATAAACATGATATATTAAGATAGACTTACTATACATACATCTAATCCTGTAGGCCTATAGGTTATCACGTGGGTTGTAGTCTGGTGAAACTGTAGAGGCCTTGCCAGATCAACAGTGTAGTCAGTTCGAAAAAAAAGGTATCACGTCGCGTATAATTATCGAATGTCGGTCACATAATCTTTGCTTACGAAACGCTTAGAAACGAATAATGAAATTATTGAATATGTGTAACACAGTTAGGTTAAAAAGTATAAAATCATGCAGTATGCAACTGCGGCGGGCTTGGGGGCCATTACGACCTCGCATCTCGTATATCATGTGGAACTCTATTCATCAGAACCGACGAACAGTTCTGTTATAAGTTTTATTATTTTGTCATGCCTGTCTGTCGGCTTATGAAGCGTTGTCACGACATCTCGTGCGCTGTTTCGTGTCGTGATAGGGCTGTAAGGTACTGTCTTTGAAAACAACTACCTAAAATTGAAGACTAGTTTTTCGTATAGGTATTCTGTAAAATAAGGAACGTTTATGTTTTCGAGCAAAACAGCACAGATGAACATAATTTGTACATATAATAAAATGTAAGACTCTGTTATTTATCTTAGTTAATCTCACAAATCGCTGAACCGATTTTGACGAGATATTTTCTATCAAATAGAGGACTTTTCAGAGTATTATCTAAGTTAGATACCTTAACGGTATTAATTCGGGTTAAACATTCGTGATACAATTATACATAAATGATTTTAAATAGACAAATTATTTGTAGATGTTAACTAGTTAACACTAAATTTAGAAAAACCAATCATAGGTAATGCAAATAAAACACGTAATTTCTAGGAAATAATAAAACTATTTTTAGGGCAGCGATGTCGAGAGCATAAACTAGTTCATATTAAAAATATTTAAAACCAGCCGCCGGAAACAACTGGCGCTCTCACAGTTTTCATACAAAAAAATTCATTACACTTTATATTATGATAATTACGTTTTTAAAATTGAAATATTATATATTTATATTCATGAAACATCAGATGTTTGTAGATCTGTTCTAACAGTATTTATGTAGTAGAAAAATCTGGAGTCGAGTTTCTGGAATTATGACGCGCCCGACAATCACCTTCCCTGTTACTACCACCGGTAATTCGGAACATACTGAGTAAACATAAACGTCGGACAGACAAAAATTTCTTTTCTAACCGACTTCGAAAAAAAGAAGGTTTATATTCAACTCGTATGTATATCTGTATGTTTGTTTGTCCGTGATTTTCTGAAGAACTACTGATCCGATTTTGACGGGATTTTAGTGTACTCGTATTATATATTAGGATCCGATGAAGATCTTCGGAGATAGACAACAAAACTCTTCATTTACTAACAACAAATGACTCGCGATCGCTCTTATCGTATATCTATGTATTGTATTCACCATTCCAAACATAACATTATGTCTGTATGGTTTTAGGGGATAAATCATTTATATATAAAAACCCAAGATACACGGTCTCGAAAAAAAGTATCGCTCAAAACTATCCGTAAAACACACACTACTATACCTAAGTAGTTATAGTTATGCTATAAATATATGTTTTTGCAAATTCAACCTTACTGGAATTATTTAAAGTTGTTTGTTTGACGCGAGACTACTAGTAATGAACGCACAATTTCAATTTGTGCGCTTATTTTATACGGACGGTTTTCAGAAGTTGAGTGTGCATCTTGGGTTTTTATATATACCAATGAGGTAAATATATGTCTATAGACGTACTCATTTTTGTTATTCGTTATCTAAGTTCGTGAAACATAGATGCTCGGTACACGTGTATGTTTCACGAATCATATAATATGTATGAAATAATAGTTAGCTTAACTTAGTTAGACTCGGGAAATTCGGTGAGAGTCCAAGCCGAGGCGCGCCGTACGCCCTTGTGCTGCTTGCCTATATAAAATCGGGTGAGTGCCTAAAGCGCTTCCCTTAGTAATCCGGTGAAAAAAAAAAAGTTATTCGTTATAAAAAATTTCTAACCTTACCTTTTACGTAATGAAATAGGGATTTGGCGCCAACTTCAAACTAAATATACAATAGGTAACATTTGTATTTTTTTAATTGGTTCTTAAATAAATCTTATTTTGAAAAGTACGACAAAGTGGTATGTAAAATGAAGCGATTTAAATATAATTTTATACTTTTGAGTACGTGTTTTTTTGAAAGAGGATCGTTTTTCTTTGTAAAAAATTGTATATACTTTACAAGTGCTAAGACGATCGTGTGTTATTCACAGCGTGTTTAGTTTTTTTTTTGCGAGCGGGCTTATGAATCTTCTCAGTGTAATTGCCAAGTAGAGAGAGCTTGCGTGTTGTACTTTAGGTAATGTTATTTTACCATGAAGACTTTATGGTTATCTATGTAAATTATCCAATAATGAACAAATTGTTAATTGTTTCCGAACGTAGTTTGTCATATTTATTTATACGAGATAACAACAACATGTACACTAAGTTCACTAGGAGGTATATCTGAACAGAACGACTCTAAACAAGTGCAATCTCAGTTATAGACGTTTACTAAGCACAGCATGCTGTGCAGCAAGGAATAAAATGAAACCATTTATTTTTAATTTTTAACCGACTTCAAAAAGGAGGTTTTCATTTCGCTTGTATTGTTAATGTTTGTTACCTCAGAATTTTGTCATTTGTATACCGATTTGGAAAATTTTTATTTTGGATAGCCGATATTTTCAAAAGGTGTCCTTTTTAGTTTCATTAGCAATAGACACATCAGAGAACTTCTTACAATGTAATAGGAAATGTATAGCTACTAAGATATTGGTAGGTTTGTTTTAAACATTTATTTATTTGTTAGACATTTTTATGCATACACATATGCACATGATATTATTTTTATATATACATTTTATATGGAAACAAAGGTACACCTTTAACCAGTAGCCCTTTAACCCTCTAACTACCCGGTTGCCCTTGGCAGTTGGTTTACCTGTTTACCTCCGAGGAAATATTACACACAGTTGTCGTTTCCTTTATTATTAAAATGTGGGTTAGGGGGACACAAATAAAAATTAAAATTAAGTACGTACTCCTCAACATATAAACATTAGTTGAAGAAAATAAATAATCAAAATTAATAAATTAATACATAAGATTAATATTAAATAAAATTCATTAATAAATAAACAAAATTAATAAATATATAATTGGCCCACTTTTAACGATCGGATTTGAATCAAACTTTGCACACTCGTTGAAGACCCATGACAATGTGATAATTCGATCCAAATTCGATTCAAAATATCCAATTATCCTGATTAGATTCGCCAGGATTCAAAAATTTACTTTCGTATGTGTGTCAGAGAGATAGAGCTAGTGCGCGAACTACGCATGTGATAGAAATCTTTTAATATGTTTTCGAAATCAATATACAACTGTTAACACCAGGTGTGTTCCATATCAATGACAGTTGTTTTAAAGCAAATCGAACTAAAAAGCGAAAATAAATTAAAGTTTAAAAAACTAAAAAACGCTATTAGATTTATTCGTTACGAAACTAACTCAACAGTTTAAAAATGTCATAAAAAGTACCCCACGCTTTTAGAATAGTGACATAAATTTTCTCATCAGTAATTTTATTCTTATGCTAAAAATTATGTTTTATATTTTAGTTTGATTATAGCTAAAGCGTGTTTTTTAGTTTTGTTAACTTATAATTTATTTATTTATTTTAATTTATTTACTAGTCATTCTACTTAATGGAAATTTCCCGGCTTATTTTATTATCTAAGTGGTCCCTACGGAAACAATAAAACCTATGTGAGGATGCAGTATTACAGTAGTTTAGTTTTACAAATCAAATCTTTACACCATTGACTTACACTAATATTGAGGTCATATATCAATGCTGAATGTCTTTTTAATACTAATTTCTAAGTTCTAAGTTTTATATACATGCAAAATTGTGAATTGGTAAGGTAAGAAATACATTACTTTTAGTACAGCACTTTCGGCACCTATAAGCATTGCTAATGTTGACTTTTGAAAATAGAAATCAGTTTACGTACGCGAGAAGTGAACCTTTCAATTTTAGTATGAAATGAGAGATTATTGTCCAATATTACACTCAGATATTTAACAGTATCAATATGTTGAAGAATATGACGACTGTCGCAAGCGTTGAAATTGTTACAGGTATGAGCAATTAAAGAGTGATTGTCTTTACCTTTGAATGTCATATATTTTATGTGCATTAAGAGTTAGTGAGTCTTCATCAAGCAATTGTTTTTACCCTTTTAAAACTTTTTTGAGCAGTATCAAGGGATCCCTGATACGTATCAATGAGAAATAAAAGTACAGTATCATCTGCGTACTAGACTATACGTCCATTCTCTAGTTTCATTGCACATGGATCATTAATGTATATCGAGAATAGAGTTGGACCCAAAATACTGCCTTCTATCACTCCATACTCTATAGGGATGTCTGCGCTTAAAACTTTATTAATTTTAACAAAATGTGTCTTGTGGAAAAGATAATTACGCAATAACTTTAACTGTATTCCCCGTACACCCAATATTTCAAGTCTTTCCAATAAAATAAGAATAGAGATCGTATCAAATGCTTTGGCCAAGTCTAAAAATATACCCAAACATTTCTTCTTTTTATCTAAGTTATATATAATAATCATGGACTATGACTAACTGAACTGCGTCACTTGTAGATTTATTAGAGCGAAAACCATACCGATTGCAACTAAAGATATTATTATTTTCCAAAATAATTATGTCTGTTATTTATTAAGTACTCAAAAGTTTTTGACATTGACGACAAAACTGAAATGGGCCTAAAGCTTATAATGCAATCTTTGTTACCACCTGTGTGTTTTGGGTGTATTAGCCTTCTTAAAAGTGTTAGAAATATTCTAATTTTAAATGAGGTATTACAGATATATGTCAGATAAGGTATTAAGAGATGTCTATATATTTTATGCCGGTGACGAATAGCACAATCCCTAGACGGGCGTCGTAAAAGGCGACTAACTCCATCAGCGACCCAAAAACCGAGTTGCAAATATCGGAGAGACGAGCTCCGTTAGCATTGGCTTGTAACCATCTAGGAAAAAGAAAATTATGAAATAAAATCCAGAGGTGGAGTCACCGCTAGGTGCAAGTAGAGTTTAACTCAAAGTATGCGGCAAATACCTGCAACCGAATCGGTTCCACACGTATCGACTTGTCGTACCTGTGGATTTCTCACCGGTAAGGCCAAGAGGGTGACGTAGGCCTTGGACATACCTACGTTTCCTTAATTGCGTCCCAGGCAATGCAAGCGTTTGTGAAGAGGATACTTCACCCACATCAGGTCAACTGCATGGAAATCAACACGGGGTTTTTAATCGCCTTGCGTAGACACAATTTATTAATTGTATAGACAGATTATGCTGGCGTTGCATCCACTAACAACAATTTTCTAGCCAACTTTGTTGGTTTGTCAGTATGCGTGATTCGTTTAATTATTATTATAATCTATACATACAATAAAAATGAAGTGTCTGTATGCAATATCAAAATAACGACTTTTTACTGATTGGATATGAACTTATACTCGATAGTGATAACAAAAATACAATTTTTTAAATGTTTGTCTGTCTGTCTGTATGTTCCGAGTAATCTCCGAAACGGCTGGACTGATTTTGACAGAAATTTCACTGACGGTTAGTTAAAATTACAGCGGGTGACATAGGCTACTTTATTTTAGACTAGCTGTCATCCGTGGCTTCGTCTGTAGTACTATCTCCAAAGCGATTGGACCTATTTTCTTGGGGCTTTCACTGACAGATAGCTAACGTTATAAAAAGTAATTAAAGCTTTTTTATTTTGGACTAGCTTATACCCATGGCTTTGTTTGCAGTATTATCTCCAAAACGTTTGAACCATTTTTCACGGAACTTTCACAAATAAATAGCTGATCTTATAAGAAGTAATTTACAATTATAAAAGAAAAACGCATGCGGGCTTCCATAGCCGTTGTCCATCACTTTCAGGATTTAATAATTCATCTTTTTCATATCTTCTTTTTGTTTCTTTTGGAATATTGATACAAACATTTGTATATCTACGGTATATAAATTTAAGTATCGAATTATTTGGATCCTTTTTAGAGTTCATATGTAATTTATCTTTATTCATACGCTATTCATTCAGCTTCAAATGTACTGAATTAGCTACTATAACATATTTTAAAGAATTTACTAATATATTATTCGCGTCATTTAAATCATTTGCGTAGTATATGTATGTGGTTTAGATAATTCAGACTACGTAGTTAGTCAAAGACGCCAAGGGCGTTCTGGTACATTTATTTTGAGTAGATTTTTTGGAAGTCGGTCTTATTTTTGTCAAAATTATATATTATCACTTAATTAGAAATATTGCTTTATATTGCGAAGTATTTACACACCACATAAGCAATTCGAATAAGTATACAGTTATACATCTCGGAATCAATTGTACGCGGTGTTCAAAATGACATAAATGTAAAATAAATTAAAATCACAGATTTTTTCATTTCTCATTAACTACAATTGAATAAGCGTGAATGATAGGACACGTTGTTGTGATGACGTCATGTTACCATGTGAACGCCACGACGCGTCGACTCGCTTCCCAATTCGCTAGTGACGCGTCCCACCGCACCGCTTCACTGCAATGCAATTTTACACCGTGACATTTACAAATTTGCAATAACACAGTTCTTTTCTGTTTAGTGAGTTAATTACTTACTTCGTACTCATATTCTTTTGTAATACTAATGTAAGTACTTGAATATATTGTTTCAACACTTGTGTACAATATACTGTATACCTTAAAAATCAGTTATTATAATTATAGGTAAACGCGCAAACATTATTTAAAAAAATGTTGTAATTAATTTTACCACCACCACATAAATTAATTCTGTTTGTGCTTTATAGGTGTCAATTTATTTCCGGAAATTATCTTTAATTTGAATTCTAAATTGACTGAATATTATCTAGTCATAACCATGATTAAATGAATTGAATAACTAATCGAATTTAATTAAAATGCAAGTTTACCCTCACATCTCCTACAGATTATAATTAAACACTGTATAGTTTTATGTTAGACTGTGGCAATCATGACGGCCATTACCGCAAGCATTTTGGCATTTACCGTTCACGGCGTTAAACTTTATTGATATTTCATTTAGGAATTATCAATGGTTTACGCGAAAACTCTTGATAATGTGCCAATTTAATCTTTCGTCATACCTTCGCCTTGCTCGGTGCACAGACTGCCTACTCGTGTGAAATAAAATATCAACCGACCTACATACGTAAAGTGGTGTGATTGGTGCCGCTGCCTCGTGTTCGAGGTTCGAATTCGTCGGTGAACTTTCATTAAAATTTTTAAAGATAATAACTCCTTGGGATGTGTTATTAATTATGGCACTGAAAACTAAAGTTCATCTATTCTAAATATAATTATCACAGGTAACGTATTTCTAGTTATATTAAAGATTATTTTGTATTAGTTAGAAAGACACGGGGTTGCAATAACGATACTGTAGATGTGATACTCGCCACAGTAATAAAATTCAGGCGTCTCGTACCAGGCTCAGCTTGTATATAATTATACCCAGTAATCAAAAGAGGTGAAACTATTTACGCCTCACTGAGTACAACAATATACTGTCTAGTGCCCATCTCAAATAACTTTGTAAAGTTGAAATTTTCAAGTCGCCGAGCACTTATCTGTGTGTTCCGGCAGCTGCGCTTGACAGCCTGCTTCACCTTTTTACACCGTGTTATCGTACTCAGACACGTCATCACTTAGTCTAATTAGGAGCTACAAGATACACCAGTGAAAAAGTGATACATAACTCTCCGCCCTGTAAGTAGGTATGACAAGAGTGTAATAAAATGACAAAGTTTAGAATGTAACCTAGAACGAACATAAAACACAATTTAAGTATAAAGTACGTATATTTACTTTTCGCAACGCTTCCCACGTTCCCCACTTTATCATATTATTTATTACGAGCCATTTGTGCAATACACTCTATCTCACTCCCTCATAAATTATCACTATTAGTGAGACAGGGCACGATAGTGTTTTCATATAAATTATGCTATGAAAGAATCTCAGGTGGCTGGATACAACTACAGAATCGGATTGTACGGATAAACTGTAAGTAATTTCGTTTTAGAAGAACATTTGGTGGGACAATATATCACACATAGGACATGTGTTGACAATGTTCTTATGAGCTATTAGTAGACACATCAATATGATTAAGTAAATATACTGTAACCGGCATAGCATAGGTAGTAGTCGCACTGTAGTATCTTGGAGCCGGATAACGACACACGATAAGACGATACGATACTCCTTGTAGCGTAATGTGATCGCCCCGTTTAGTGTCGCATTTCGCACCTCTCTGTTTTCTGTTCACATGAATCATGATCATTCCTGCCTGATTGCTCTCGACCATAACTGGCTTATATACCTATTCATACAATTGTAATAAAAAAGTTGTCACCTTATAAAATAAACTTATGAAAAATAAAACGAAACGTCACCCCACCACGACTCCATAATCGCACACTGTACGACATGACTTTACTAGAATAACGTAGTATTATTGCTTTGTGATCGAGTGCAGTTTAGAGTTAAAACTGAAATACGTGTTTCAAATTAATACGTTAATAACTGTTTAGATCGTAACAGCAACGCGATCTCGTCTGACAAAAGTTTTCTCTTCAAACAACTACAAACAAAAATTAAATCAAGCAAATTTACAAGTACTAGATAAGTAAGTGTAATAAGTGATATAGATACGTAGTAGTATTTTGTAGATTATCTTCTTTTATATTTCTTTCGACTTCAACGTCATACGACCGTAACGATAATATGTGAAAAACCCGCAGTCACGAATTTGTCGCGAGCCATTTAAACCGCACAGTTACAAAAATGCCAAAGCGTATAGAATGGATATAAAAACGTGCATTACCTCGCTGCACATGTGACAGCCATATTACGTCATAGAGCAGTATTGAACCAGGCAGTGTTATAAGTCATAAGAAATGGCGCGCTGTTGGGCTGAAACAGATTTTTACTGTGTAAAACTATGTGTGTACTGTCTGTGTTTGTAATTTATTACAAAAACAAATGTTTTGTAAAAACAAACAAAGACACCACTAATTTCATAATGACTAACGTTAACAACGAGTGATAATCTCACCTATTGTATATTGGAAAGTCATTTTAATTTATAATTGTTAACAATTTGTCTTACTAACGGTAAAAACACTCGAATTCAACCAAGATACGTACGATTCTAAGGAATGAAATTTGTTATGATATAGATATGTGTATAAATCGGTATCGGTTTATGGAGATACAAAGAACCTTCATAAAAATGTAAAATAAATATGTTAAATCAATTAGAACCACTGTTATAATATAGACTATAGTTTTGACCAAATGTCGTTCTGACGGAGTGCCGCGGCCGCGCCGCGCTGCGGGAGAAGTGCTCTCGGGCACGGACATAAAGGGAACTGTATGTAATAATGAGAGTAGTTATTGTAAGATGCGATGGAACCAACGCGATGTGAGGAAAGACTGCGGCGTATCGAGTCGATTCGACTCGGTTCCATAATGCGAGCGAGCGATTTCCAAAATGTATCTTCACTGCTGAAAGCGACTATTATTCCGTATAATAAATTACAATGTTCGTGATCTCATATCGCAGCGCTACTAACACAGGGTTACTCCACTAGATAGGTATACTATATCTTTCTCTTCCGTGTATTCTTTTTAGGCAAAAATGGAGTGTGTCATGTAAATATTAGTATTACGTCGACGCGACATGGCGGGTGGCGGGCGTCGGGTAACATCGCGTCATATACCTACAGTACGCAGCGCAAACCAATTACTACTTAGCTCCGCTTTGTACAACAGTACGTCTATTATACGTATCTACAATCTATAACAGACGTCATCATTTTTCATGCAGTTTATATCGATAACCGACCTACTCGTGACTACTGAATAATGAACTAATAAGTCTCTTCGACGTCATACCCACCTATTACCGACGTAAACAGTATGCATATGATATAAATACTGTGAATAGGCGACTGTCAAAGAAGTTTGAATACACACTTAAACATTAATATTACTCATAGAATTCGATAGAACGCTCCATATAATGTATGTAGGTATATGACGAGATGTTTGGCTAAAATCAGCGCGAGGTTGAGGCTTATTAACCGACTAAACAAAATAAGGTCGAGCGTAATGGTGTCCATCATTGAAGTCAATGGCGAATTGTAAACACCTTCGCACTGAACGATTTATTCTCACCTTAATATTATCGTAACCGTTTACTGCATAGGAAATCTCTACCCTCATGGAAGCTCACATTATAAGCCAATGAATTTTGTTTGATCAAGACATTTGAGGAACGCCTTTCTGAATCATCGTTTTTAGTCAACAAATCTAAATAATATATCATTCGTACCATTGATGATTATTGTAGCGTGCTTATGAAAAATATTCACTAAGATTATTCACCACTATGTTGCTCAAAATCGGTCTTGGTCTTGCAGTCTTGTTCTTGCATTTTTGTAAGAACAAGACCAATATCAAGACCGCTAAATTTTGGCAAGACCAATACCAAGACCGACCCTTGCAAGACTTGAGCAAGATAAGATTGAGCCTGCAAGACTCTTGCAGTCTTGCACTCAAGTCAGGCTGGGTTTTGAAGATTATTGAGTATTTGATTTAAATATTAAATGCTGATAGACGTTCTCTAATATCGGCATAAAAATCACGATTATATCTATCTAATAACAAACAATTTTATCTAATAAACTTTGTTAATTAGTGAAGTGAAACTTCTGTAGAATCGTTATGATTTCAAACCGGATGCAACGGATAAAACGACAGGTAAGAGACACAAATACAAAAATGTGTAGGATGGAGCCGGCAAAGAATGAGACAGAAATATACATACTATTTTATTTTATCGTTCTCTCATCTTTGTGCCATGCTGTGTAATATCCCCACTCCCGTTTTCTAAGCATAGTCACCTGTAATTAGTGAGCCAGAGCGAGAGAGCAAGTATCGGTGTGTATGTATATTGCACATTGTTTAATACTTGCTTGTATTTGAGCATTTAACGTCTGTTAGAATATGTGATAAGTACGTGTTATAATTGTTTATTTAATAATTTAGTGACTAAGATGCCGCTATATGGAAAGACGGTGTGGACAAGTGGATTATAGAATTAATTATGTTGTTTGATTGCCGTCGCACTTATATCAAAACTCGCCAACGTTTTAAAGAATAAAATAAGTTTCTAGCTCCTCAGAATGGATATGAATACAGATTGTGTTGTATTTACAAGGTATATTCTAGTTCTAATAATCTTGATACTCTTTCTTGCCATAACTACTTAATCGATCATTATCAAATTTTATACATATACAAGTTGTTATGCGTACAGTGAAGGTCACAAGATACCTTTTATAAAAAAAAATTACCATTATCGAGTGATAGGTCAAATCTACATTAACATAAGCGAAGCCGCGAGCAAAAGCTAGTAATATTACATAATATTGTTATACATTTATATTGAACTACACAAATATTTACTATGTATCAACTTATATCATAGTCTATGTAGCTAGTAGGTACATAAATACAGCAGGCAACGTACCCATGTAAGTTTAATTTAATAATTATTATAGATTAATTGTAATAAAAGAGGAACGTAATGCACACTCTAGTTACATTTTATTGTTAGATAAGTAGGCAGAGATTAGTGGACGACACTTCTGTTCTTTAATCTTCCTAAGAATCATTATATTTATTAAAGAATGCTCAACTTTCCATAATCCGGCTTTCAGTGTCTGTGTATAATTATAAATCTCATATCTATTTCATTTATACCCATATTTCGTTTCGCCTCTACAGAATAATAATAATTGTTCTTAGATTAATAAGTATGCAATTTGACATGAGTGACGAAGATTCAAATAATCTAAGTAGTAGTGAGAGTTATAGAATCCGATCCAAATACACTAAAATCTAACACTAAAATTAAAGAGGTTTCTGTAATAATTTCTGCATCCCAGCATTAAATTGTGCTAAAATAAAAGAAGTTGAAATAAAAATAAAAATAGAAACGCTACATGCTTAAGGAAGCATCTACTATCTTTCCACGAGAAGGAATCGCAAACATTCCTTTAAATTCTTGTAAATTCCTGTTCATGATGAATGTAATCATTTGATTGCACTTTATACATAATAAATATAAGCTCAAAATATATCTATTAACAGCAACAGCATTATTCCAAGGTGTATCCTAACGAGTTTAATAAATACCAATAGGACAATAAGTATTTGCAAGATTTGCAAGACCTGCAAGAGTCTTGCGGCAAGACCAATACCAAGACCAAGACTAAGACCGCAATACCAAGACCAAGACCAGGTCTACTATCGCAAGACTAAGCCAAGTCTCGTCTTGGTCTTGCATTTGGGCAAGACTAATTAAATAAATCACCAGCGTGCCATACGCTAGTACCAGTTCAAAAATAATATGCCTAAAGCTACTAGGTAATAATATACATGGGTCGATTCTAGTCACATAATATGTTTTGCTCATGTAAGTTTGCCGCCCTACGGTATAGATGGAAGCAACACGGCCTACACTATAAATGAATGCATCTTCCGTCTATACGAGTAAAGCGAATATTCAAGGAAAACCCTTGAAAGAAAATCATAAGTAAACTTGAAACCATAAACGTGACTGAAACTGTGAAAGCCTATAACTTCATACTTCAATGGTATTGTGTGCTTATTCACGTACCTGTATTACTTTAGCTAAAAATATTTTTTAGGGCCGCCTGAAAGACATTGTGGCGTAGAACTTGCACGGACTTGCTAATATCATGAATTTGCGGGTTCAACCAAGATTAATGTATTTCTTCTGGAATTCAGAAAGTGGTTTGCAATTAGGATTTAATAATGTTCATACATATTTCTCTGACAGTTTAATTCATAGCATGATTACGGTTTGCGTAATAAATAAAAGTGTATTGTAAGTATCAAGTGTAAGAGGGAATTTCGCGCTTGCACAATTTCTATACTACCTACGCACTTAAATAACTTATATTGAATTTCTTGCCTTTGTGATAATAACATCAACGTAGAACTCTACGAATAAGAAGAAGAAGAAGCGATGATGGCTCAGTTGATAGTGTGTTTGGACACAGCGTCGAAGGACGTAGGTTCGAATCCTAGCAACGGAGTCGAAGCTTTCGGTGAAGGAAAACATCGTGATGAATCCATATCATTGTGGTAGGGCTTCTTTTACATCGGCCTGGCTAACTACCACCCACAAGTTAAAAATCTGTCACCAAGCACCTGTTGGTGTGTTCCGGCAGCTGCACTTGAGAGCCAGTTCCCTCTAGGTTTAGTGTAACTACCATCTTAGACCAACCACATCATCATTTAACATCAGATGAGATTGTGGTCAAACGATAAATTAAAAAAAAGCTATTATTTTAGGCAAAAGACGTACTAACTGTAATTGTATGGAGCGTGTGGGAGATTTAAGCTTATAATATCATATCTGTAAATTCTAAAAACCCTTAACTACTTGATGGATGTCAACGTATAATTCTATATATTCTAATCGGGTGAGTGCCTTAAGGCGCTCCCCTTAGTAGTGCGATGAAACTGTAGCGCCATTAACAAGCCAACAGTGTAGTCAGTTCAAAAAAAAAAAGTTTATAATTAAAGAACCATATATTTTATATTAGGTTTATTAATGCTTGTCTGAGAATCCTAAGATAAGATATTTAGAGATGTTCACATAAAAATCAGTTGTTTTTTTAGATACTTTAATAGAGTATCTATTTTGAGCAGATTGTTAGTTACTTGTACCTTGCCCTGTTTAAAGTCTATCGGGTTCCTGGCCGCGTCCGCCGCACCGCGCCGCATCGTGTGCCGACATTATTCCGAGCACTCCGCACATTCGCTGACGGATGTTGTCAGCACAGGGGTCCGCACTCACTTGCTAACGATGCGTTCACACGCGTACAGTTCCATATTACTATACTACTACCAACACATATATTTTCTACTCATAAATTGGGGATATAGCTTGTAGATAACCTGCGATCAATAACAACTGCATGATCCGCAACACAGTGTTTTACTATATGGGTAAAGATAATTAGTTCTCTGAAGGAAAACTTACATTTACTTCGATCCGATATTATATTAGTTCGAATTCTAGGAATGTTTAAAACTTTGTTTCAGAATGGAATTTATAATATGTATTGTTGTGAGTCAGGCTATTATTTATATCATAAGAATGTACTATTTTATTGAAGATATGTTCACATGATTATCTTTTGACGACTATTATCTTTGATAGTATTTATGGTTTCCGCCTTAAGGGGTCTCTTCTATTTAGCGGTTTAAAATCAATTAATTCAAGTTTCATGTTTGTGTCCGTTCTTGTCTATTTTTGAAATAACAGCACAGGAATTATAACTTGTATCTGTCAATACACGCACGCTTGTATAGTAAAGTTGTATTTTATTTTAATACTAGCAGGCCCGCCGGACGTCGTCTTGCCCTGTCCTACATACCATCGCAGACTTTTAGTAGATCTATAAAAAAGGAATATCTCACTATGCATTGTTTTGTAATATCTCAAAAGAATTAGGCAGCGTTGAAAGCTTGACTTTTTCTAACACTTCCAACAATTGTCATTATAATTCAACCAATTCACACAACACCTTGATAAATTATATACTTAAACCGTTCTCATGTATTGGTTTATCTACTAGTGAAAACCGCATTCAATACGTTCCGTAGTTTTTGAGTTTATCGCGAACATACAGACAGGCAGACTGACGCGGAGGACGACTTTGTTTTATAAATAGATCAATTTTAGACGGCACTTTGCCACAAAAATGGAAGGAAGCGTTGATTATGCCTATTCATAAGGGAGGCTCCAGGATGAAAATTGAAGCTTACCGTCCTGTATCAATTTTACCTGTTTTTAGCAAACTCTTCGAACAGATAGTTTATGACCAAATATATCCTTTACTAAGGAAACGTATACCTGATAATCAGCACGGATTCATGCGAAAAAGATCAGTGGTCTCGAATCTAGCCATTTTCACAAATTTTGTATTTGGCGCAATGGATCATGGTTCTCAAGTAGATGCAGTTTATACTGATTACGCTAAGTGTTTTGATCGACTGTCCCATTCTATCTTGATAAAAAAGTTGGAAGCCATCGGGATACACGGAGATTTATTGCGCTGGTTGTCTTCGTACCTTGACAACCGATCGCAAGCAGTTGAAATTGGATCACAACATTGTAAATTTTTTAATGTAACGTCTGGTGTTCCCCAAGGCTCACATTTGGGGCCCCTTTTGTTTAATATATACGTATGTGACATAGGTACCTGTTTTTACTATGCAAAGTTTTTAATGTACGCTGATGATACCAAAATATTTATGCCAATATACACTATTGAAGACTGTATTAAATTACAACAGGATCTAAACAGGCTATACGATTACTGTTCATTAAACCTTCTAGACATCAACGTAGACAAATGTCAGTGTATTACCTATACGAGGAAGACGAAAAATGTCATCAAATACGATTATCGTCTCAGTGACATCATTCTATTGAGAGAGTCTTGCGTTAGGGATCTAGGGGTAAAACTAGACAATAAATTGACATTCAAAGATCATTACGAATATATAATACAAAAATCTTTTAAAATGTTAGGCTTCATAACTAGAATTTCAAAGCCATTCCAAAATGTATCTTCCTTAAAAATACTGTTCTGTGCTTTTGTACGCAGCATTTTAGAATTTGCTTCGCAGATATGGACCCCGTGTTATGCTATTCATATGAATAGAATCGAAAGCATTCAAAACAAATTTTTAACAGTTCTCAGAAGACGTGGCATGCTTTCAACTACAGTTATAAATGAGAACCTTCGTGAACCAAACATGTTAACACTTGAACAACGACGATTAGTAGCAGATTTGATGTTCTGGTATGACATAATAAACAATAACATAGATTGTCCAAATTTGGTGAAGCATATAGGGCTGAGAATTACCTCAAAATACACTTGAAAGCCACGGCTCTTTAATGAGCCAAAAACTAACACTAACTATGGCTCTAATTCAGTAATGATAAGATGCGCTCACTTATACAATGAAAAAAACATCAAATATAGACATATTTCATGAAAGTAGTAGATCCTTTAAGGCGAAGGTGACAAAAAGCATTATTAACCATACTTTAAAGGCAAATTCCTAAATCATAAGCATATTCGTTCTCACATATATACATTTGTGTTATCATTTGTTTTTCGTGCGACAGTAACAAGAGTATTATGTGTTTTTTATTTTATGTGATTGTAGTGGTGTGTGTATGTAGTTGTTATTTTCTATTTAAATTTTTATTTCAAATTTTTATTTTTCACTTACAAGTTATGTAATTTAGTTATAAATTAGATGTTTGTTATTTTACTTTACATATAAAAGTTTGGGTTAGTCATTTAATTAAAAATGTATATTATACTGAAATCGTTATTGGCGAAACTGACATTTAACTTGTACTTTTTGTTTTTTAAAATGTATAGCTGTAGATTTCTTTAAAATAAATAAATAAATAAATAAAATAACATGTAGTGATAATACTTATATGAATATGATATGGCTCTTTTGAGTTTATATTTAGAGCTCATTGTTTTGTTGTATATTTAGTTTAGAGAAGAGAGCGGCTCGCAAATTCATACGCTAATCACCTGGTGAGTAATGTTGCTAACTAATTACCGCTTGTAATGCACAATCTCCTATGAGTGTAGTGTACAGTGGGGAAACTTTATACGTTGGTATAAATTCTTTTCTTTGTTTATCTTAGTTGGTCTTTGTTTAAACTGATTGCATTAAGGCACATTAACATATTTGTCGCTACCATCATACACCCGGTGTATCATCTAGAATAGTTGCACGTTTAAAATTATCACTTATGGACTCAGCCGGTGTTTAACCAGCTGCCTCCTACAGGCCTGCATGAAAATTGCTGATAGGTTGTAAATATATTGGTGGTCCCCGTGTGTTTTTGCATTTCATTTGTGCTTACCATCATATTGTATAGTGCATTCACTATATCGTGCTCGAAAAATTAAATAAATGAAAAATGTACGTGTCACTGTAAAATATAAGTGATAGATAAACTTTTGCTCAAATACGTTAATGAAAAGTTGTGATACTGTACAGCCCGCGTGTATTGACCAGTGAAAGGACTTGGTGTACGGTGAAACGAACAATGAAATATAATGGTTTAGCGTAGAAACTGTGTGCGGGTAAACAAACTGCGGGCATATAGTTACACGGACAGAATTGTGAAGCAGATCGCACCGCACCGATATCATTATATGTGAGTGGAAATACGAATCATTGTTTAATGTAAATAATATTGTCGTCTGGGTTGTTCAGCGCTAGCATCACTGTGACGTCGACGCGACCGCGTTACTGATTCCATTTATATCATGGTATACATTATTTTTATAATATCTGCTTTAACGTGTTTGAATACGTGGTTGAATCCTTTTCAATGTGATTTAATTTTTGAATTACATTGCACAAGTATATAAAAGATGGATATTCAAGCCACGTTTGTGTGAAGTGATCGCTAATGTGTACAACTTTCAAAAGAGACTTCGAGGCGAGTTCACATTCACGTTCCATTCTATTCACGTTTTTAAATTGAATTCATTTCACTTATTCGGGACAAAATAATGCAAGTTTACGAATTAAACAAAGTACTACGTGACCTATTAAAATCGTCTGTAGATTAGTTACAAGTAGAAATCATACGTATCGCTCAACAATTTATGCAATGCATTCAATATATATATATACACATTACCTATTACAATTGGATAGAATTACATAAGGAAAGTGATTGTTTTCTATGTAGCGCGCGATGAACAGAAGCTCTACTGTACAATCCTGAATGTACCCTACCCTGTCTTATATTGTAGTTATACGTAGTTGAGTTCCATTCCCTCGATTGTTGTCCGATTTAGGACATAAACAGCTTTGAACCGCACCCGTCAATCTCAATAGTGGACTTATATAAGCAAATTGCATGATAATGGTTTGAGAGGGCCTCGAGTGCCGCCTCCGACCCCCGGCCCCCCTCTCACCGCCCGCTCCGTCCGTTACAATTGATAGTGTACTGAATAGATAGTTAGGTTACATTATTCTCAAAGTGAGTGCTAACGCCCCCCTATGGAGGTTTTTATGGAGCTGTACTTTTACATCTACGAAGTGAATTTAGTGGAAAGTAATAAGTCATAATTGAAGCAATTAGTCTCAAAGTAAATTAGGTGTTGAGGCAGTATAGAGAGTCTCTACGAATTTAAAATCGGCGGTATTTTAAACTAAAATAAAATACTTACTTATACTATATTTATTCGTATTATGTTTAAATTTTATTCGTCGTAGCTTCCTTAGCTCGTATAGCTCGGGGTATTAATATGTTTTTACTTTCAAATTGTGTCTTGGGTCTAAAAAGTTTCAGAACCTATGCGTCAGATAAACAACTATACAAATACTTTGAAAGCTGACTGGGAAAGGATGTATGTGTTATTTCACATAAACGAAGTCACCATGGTTTGGTGAATACGGACAATAATAAATAAGCCCTAAACCTCGAACGGTAGGTTTATCCAGCATACTTTGCTCATACGCTTTAGAATGGAATACAGCAAGCCAGAGTCGTATCTTCACCAAAAAAAAAAACAGTTGTGTCGAAATGTTAATGAAAGAGTAAAAGTGAATTTATCGTATATTTCTGTACCACGAGCTGGTTAACTAGAGATCTTCACAGGTCTCGACTACTTGTGGAATTTTAACTTAAAAAAGATTTTACACTATGTATGTGTTTAATCTATCCATAAATTGAAACTGGTGGTTAAATATAAATTTTAAATGATTACTGCATAATATTTATGAACAATAAAGTTCAAAATTATTATTTTTCTACATGAAATCAACAGACCTGTTTTACCATAACTGCAACTCGGTTAGTATCTTTACAAACTATTTATGACTACATACTACATGTTAAATCATTTGACAATGTGCTTACTGTATAAGATTCGGTAGTATATAAGTCTGTAGTGCTGCAGTTGATGTGTGTAGGTAGTGGCGGGTGGAAAGGACCGCGGGGCGACGTATTGCCGCGACACATGTCTGTAATCACTGGCAGTACAACGCGTTTGATTACATACACACTGTCTGTAATTACAGCAATTGTAAGGAACCGCACCGTATGTTTATTTATATTTTTGTTTGAACTTTGCCACATTCAATGAAATACATTTTTCAGAATTTAAAAGCATACTACTGCAACTATGGTATTTAAGTAAAAGTAAAAACTGTTTCTTAAAAAATTTGTATTCAATGCGACTTTTGGTGATGGTATATAATGATCGCATCAATAGTCCGCTACATTTAGCGGAGTAAATAAAAGAAACTAATTATTATTTATGATTAGTCACAGCATACTAATCAATTCTGAACTGTAGAGACATGTTTTCGTATTGCTTTATATTAAATGTCTTCTAATAGTTAGTAGTAATGTTGACAGCCCTTGTTTTCGTAGCAATCCATCACCTGAGTGAAGCTGATAAAAGAAATCAAATATCCTGCTCACGTTGAAAAGAACCTATTTCCAATATACTGTAACTTGTGTAACGTTAGGGAATGAGCTAATGCGATGATGGCTGTACCGCAGGTTCAGTTGAACACCGAACAGCTAACATCTGGGAATTAATATAAAGTATTTGTTCTGGAGTGAACATGCGCAGTGTTGGTGATTAGACGAGCACCTGTCTACTGAGAATGCGGATGCACCATAACATCGGCAGGGCGGGACTCACTCAACAAAATTTATATAAACATATAATCGTATATGTATCAAGAATGAGCTTAAACTGACATGCTAGTATTTATATTATAGGTTTTAGTGTTTGACTACTATCTCACCTGATATTAAATGGCGATGTAGATATAGACGGTAAAGGGTAAATCTAGAGGAATACTGACTTTTATGTGCAGTTGCCAGAACATGCTATATATTGACGGCAGATTTTTATTTTGAGGGTGATTATTAGGCAAACGGGCATTAGAAAAAGTCTTACAACCACACTATACTTTCGTAACAATATCTTCCTTTACCCAAAGCTTCGGCTTACTGCAAGATTAAAACCTATGTCCATCGACGTGATGTCTGAAAACGCTACACTTGAGCCATCAATGCTTGAAAACGAACTCCACTCTCGGCTAGTTTACATTATTAACTTTAAATCCTGATTTTTTAACCAGGGCCCAAATATTTGAATGCACTCAACAACAACACATATTATATATGAGGTATCGTACAGGTATATTGACGATGTAAACACTGTACCAAACATTACTCTAATTCCCCATAGAGAAACTGAATACATCCCCGTGTGAAGGCATGCGGGCGCGCACGCATCGCATTCTAGTTCGAATAACAACAAAAACCGTCGCAATAAACAGGCTGCGCTCCGGCAAAACCTTATTTACGATGAACAGATAAAAGAAACATTTTACTGATAAGGGAGTAATTGCTATTTCAGTGGGCGCTTTAAAGGCACGTCTCGCTGCACATACAACTACAAAGAATAACTCACCCAAAGACGAATTTATAATTACTTTTCATGGTGATTCAGTTCAGCTGACAATTTCTAAGTAAATTTAAATTTCTAAAGATGTATTACTTTTACAAATTATGTACTATTATAATTTTGTAATTATTTATGTGTTGAGGATGGATGTTTGTTGGTCTTTCGTGCGAGAACAGTTAGATGGATTTGGATGACGGTGTACAATAATATAATTTATGCATCAGAATAATCCATAAACCATAAATTTCTATCCATAAATTTATTAAATTGGACAGAATTTTACACTAAGTGATGCGCTAGTTTAAAAAAATCTTGCCATCAGAGAAGAGTCTCGGCATGCACTGCATAAACTGCATGGGTTACATGAAGATAATATCGATCTTCCGTCTGTTCATAAGAAATGCTAAGAAGCCATCTTTTGGTGACAGTTTTGACATGGTAGCGTGAGCAACGTATGAAGTTGTAATCGTCCACGATTTTAGCAACTTTATTGTAAACGTGTGGTCTTAGAAATCTAGGCATTCTTTGTGCAAAAGATGATTTAACTGCTGGAACGGGCATGTTAAAAATGCGCTTCTGTAGCAAAGAATTAAGATTATCAATTTCTGTTATACGTGCGTGTGTCATAACATGAAGATAATATACGATATCATCATTTATGGAGATACTAGCAGGCCCGGCGGCCGTTGTCCTGCCCTGATAATAAAAAATATTTACTTATGTGCATCAAATGCTTAAGGTAACTAATGTATTTAATTTAATAAGGATTAATACTGTATCCGTCTAAATAGTCTTCCAATTACCTCATTCTTTGAGACCATTTTTTAGAAGATAGGTGGGTATAGGATGCTATTCTTAAAGGATAGGTATATGCTATCGCATACTTTTATGTAGATCTATAAAAAAAGAATATCTCACTATGCATTGTTTTGTTATATCTCAAACGAAACTTAGGTTGAATTTTCGATGAAAGATCCCGGGCGGCTTGACATTTTCAACATCAACAATTATCGTTATATTTCAACCAATTTACACAAAATCTTGACAAATTATATACCGAAACCTTCCTCATGTATTACTCTATCTATTGGTGAAGCCCGCATTACAATCCGTTCAGTAGTTTTTCAGTTTATCGCAAACAGACAGAAAGACGTGGCGGACGACTTTGTTTTATAATATGTAGTGATGATAAACGCAAACGAAGTCACGGGTGGTTGTTAATACTTATAGAAAAATGAAAGTCGGTATATCTGAGATCGATAAACTCCGACACCATTTGATCGATCACCATAGAAGTTGGGATACTTGAGTGTTCTATCATGCAGAAGGTTTTATGCTGTCCATTCTGTTATAAATCGCCACTAACACGTTATTATTATTAAGCTTTATATGTAAATTGAAAGGGATCGAAGTCGCAGGTAGTCGCTAGTCATTTATGTTTATGTTCTTTTGTATAAACGAGATTCGTGAGCGACACGTAGGAGGTCCGGACTGTATTATTTAGACCACTTAAATACGATCCTGTGCACGAGCATGTGGGCGTAGTACAGCGTACAAACATTCCAGTTCTTTCGATAATAATAATGGTTATAATATATTAAACAATTATTCAGTCGGCATTAATGTAATACGCATATATTGTACGTTTGTTTTCTCTCCGATGTTCCAGTGAAATATAATTGATTTGAGAAAATTTGCTAAATATATTTTTTTTTGTAGTCTTTTGTTATTCAATAGTTATTATGTGACTACCGAAATGTTTACCACTGTTTATAGCTGCCAGTTACAACCGTATACAAATACTGTTGAAATGAATACCCGGCGCGGGATTTATGCACATTTTTATATAATTTTTTGCTTTGTTTTTTCAGCGCTGCTGTACTTAATGGTAAGTATCGTATAATCAAAAACAACGGTGACTGCCGATTGATGTACAGGTACATAGATAGTCGTCGCTGTAATAAGACATCACCGATTGAACATGCAATTTTTGACATTAAAACGTGATAAGCAAAAAGACGGGTGACGGATTTATCATCATCTACGTATTGGTATCAATCCAGTCAACTACAAATATATAGCATAATGGAGATAGATAGACTAGCAGAACGCGACACGCCCCCAAACGTGCATCTGTTGCGAGTGACCCATCTGATGTACGATATCCTACCACCATGCAGTATCAAAGTTGTATACAATTAAATTTCTAGTTGCAAAAACTGTGCGTTAAGAGAGGTGGCAGCCATCTGCTATGAATCACCTATCTAAGGGAGGTAAATGTACACTCAGTCATCGCGGTCACGCCAAAGTATAGAGTGATTTCGCAAAGTGCATGCATATGAACCAACTACTACTTAGCGCCAATACTAGGATTACCTTGAAGTAATGTACTTCAAGTCATTATATCATATATTTTATTTTATGACATTCAGCTTTGCTGTGATACATTTTAAATAATTAAGAAGGTCAATGTTGCTGGACCAGGAACCATCCCGGTAAATTCTGGGGTACTTAATTTTCTGGAGGATGTGTAGGAAGCTAAAATGTTCAGGAGGACCAAGGTGATGCAGAAATGAAGGAGGTCTTTTTACTACGAAAAAAAGGCATCGTATGGCTGGTATTCTCTCCCGTAGCTTATTTACTCTTTTGTCTCTTTATTTTATTTTATAACAACGTACTTTTAATTCCTGCCAAGAAAACTCAAATAATTTATTTGCTCGAATAAAAAGTTTGCCCTTTGTTGGGCGTGTTCGTTACCACAGCGGCCACAGCATCGTACCGGGTATGATCTCACTACGCACTCGCTATGGAAAATGAGACTTTTCAGTAACATAACACTCTGTGTTGTGATATTGTGCTTATGTCGAAATATATCATGTTTAATCTAGTATATCTATGTTAAAATCCGCCATCGGATGTGTCTTTATTTTTAAGTACCTATCCATAAATATGATCTATATTTTATTTGTTTTGCTACAAATAAGTACACGAGTGCGTTCTCATAAACCGTTACATACGTAGTTATAATATGGACACGCATAAATATTCAAATTATAGTTCCATGAATCAACAACAAAATATGGGTATTTTGTGAAATCGTTAACGCATCCCTGGTGCGGGGGCGATCTGTTGCGGCGAGGAAGCACACGGAGGGGGGGGGGCGTCTTGTGAAGACAACCAAAATATTGTTTACCGCACACGTTGAAGGCATTTACATTCGGATTTAAAATGATAGTAACATTATTAATTTTTATATTTTTATACAAATATTAGTACTGTACGTCTTCGAATTTTTTTTGTATAACTTGTCAAAATACGGCTATAGACGATAGAATACAGAGAGCGTTATGGTGTCTTCGATAAGACAAACATCAATAAACTTATTTAAAAGTTAATAAAAAATCTCCGATTTCACGTGCATGTAAGTAATCAAATTTTGGACTTATAACAAACAAACGTTGGATTTTCACGGAAATATGTACTTTGAATGTCAATAAAACATGCATGTAATATTTTTTTTCTGCCATTAACCCCAGCGTTCCTGGGACTTGTGTAAACTTCAGAAATATTCTGGAACGTAATTTCAAGTAGTAATTATTTATATGTACGCAGTATTTATGTTAGTCAAATATTTACGCTTCATCGTTTTAATTAAGTTCAATTACCTAGTTCTGTTACTAATTTGAGAAATTAAAATAAATACACGAAGGAACCGAACCACCCGCGTCGCGTCGGCACTCCCCACCCGCGCCCGCGCTACACCACTTCCAACGAGACTTTACCGAATATGTACATTCAGCTTGATCTTTGTGTGTGTACATATACACATGCTGTGTACACTCTCCTTTCACAGACGTCGTTATAATTATTAAAATATAATTAAGTTAAAAGCGTAGACGCCGTGTATCGTTATTATAGAGGTTATTGCACTTTTGTTTGGTTTAATCAGATAAAGAATATATATAGAATGCTGTTTTAAATAAAAGGTATCGGCGGTGTAATCTCCATAACACAATCATTTTGTACACAGCGACGTAAACAGAACCAGTGGCGCGCTTGTGGGTAAGGTCGTACCGCCTGTATATATGTTATAATAATGTACGTGATTTCCGAGTATCCCGCAGTTTTAATGCGGATTATTTCACTGCGGAACGATCCTCAATGCATCACCATAGATTTCCATGAAATCGAATAAACAATATTACTCGATACTCGAATGTCCACTTCGACAATACAACGGTTCTCCTCTGATCAATCTTACCGAAAACGCCTTATAATGATTGAAAGAATTAAACATTCAATTGTAATAAAACGTACGTAAACATATAATTAAATAAAAAAAAATACAATATTAAGCTCTATCATTTGACAACATAAATAATTTCAGAGTCCCGTACATACAATATCGTTTGTATAATTTGATGGTAACTTTCATGTGCTCTTCGAATAGGATAATAAAGCAATAAACGTAATAATGTTGTAAGATTTGTCAGAGAAGGAGGTACGTATCAGTCAACGAAATATTCTTGGTTCGAGTGTTTACATAAGTACTTGTACGGCTTCATATAAAATTGCGTAGCTCGAGATAGAAACACTCGGTAAATATTCATTGTATTTGCATACACAAGGTTCAAGTAACCTCGTATGTTCCGACTTTGCTTGTTGTCCTGGTTTTTTTTTTCGACATTTAGTAATTACTAGGAAAATACAGTGTTAGTGGCGAGAATATGCTTGTGCAGATAATGCTTCAAAATTACGTATGCTCGATGGATTTCACGACGTTACTCGTGTATCGACGATTTCAGTTATTGGAATGTACAATTGTATTGTCCCCGTTTTGTACATCTTTACACACATGATTCTATTGCAAAAATAAATTCTAAAATATATAAATTCTAATTAAATAGTGACAACGTCCACCCTAATTTTTAAATAAATTCTTCCAACTACTTTAACTACTGCCGAAATATCTGGGATGATAATGCCAGCGCAAATTTTTAAATCACTTCTTTTAACTGGTAAATACTTATGAGTGTCAAAAAGTTATATACTTATATATATGATACTCAATAATGGCGGATGTACAAACCATAATTTACCACAGAAAAAGAACAAGAAAACGACATCTGTATACATAAACCACAAGAAATACATACGTATTACAATACTGTAAGAATGTAGTTTCAGAAAAAAATGGTTTCACATAACATACTTAGTACAAACAATAGATACCCTCTTTTTAAGTTCGTTGTAAATACTAAGCTTTAGAGACATGACGAGAGAGAAGTCTTAGGTGTGTTTGTTTACGTATCGAATGACCAGTTGCTGCTTTACAAAATCTAATAATTAGAGTTTCAATTACTTTAACCAGTAAGTACTTTGTTGGATGTTTTCGTACCGTACTATGAGTAATTGAATTCCACGAAGCATTCTTTTCCAACTAACCGACGGTACTGTAAAATATATAATTTGTTGTGCCATTAACTATATAAAAAGGATAAACATAAAAATAACTGATGCTTGAATGTTAGTAGTGAAAACAAAACACATGACTCAGATTAAATAAATTTCTGTGTTCGTGGTAATAAAACTCTGTTCCGTGTTGCTAAAGCAATGTAGTAAAAATGTAGAAATATTAAGAAAAATCGAAATTATGTACGATTTCAATGTATTCCCACGGCATATTACTTCATCACAATCTAAAACTACATATCTATACAATAATCCACTACAATCGAAAGGTCACGTGAATGTCGAATGTTCGCATAAAATGTTTATTTCTCAATTTAACAGAGTTATAAGAACTTTTGGATTGATATCGCCGTCCATATAATAACGCATCTACTGTTACTCATTATGCTCACAAGGCTATTTCAAATTCTCTTTCTTGTATCCGTATTGTATTATGTGATTTTCCCTTTTTTTAATGCCAGTTCCCACACTGTCTATCGAGTCTAGTGTCACGGGAAAGTATACAAACATACAATTAACGGACACACAGTACACTCGGGTTCGGAATAATTTTTTGTGAATCACATAGATAACTGTCCTGTAGGGATTCGCATTTACAACACTAAGCTTCAACTATCAGGACGTATAGATATTTAGATATAGAATAAAAAAATATCACGTATTTACCGTTTGTGTATGCACGCGTTCGGGTGATCTATATCGTGTGCGGTGTGCTAGTGAATGCAGTGTCACTGTATCGTGCTAACAGTGCGCTTGAAGGCTCCACTCTAAGGGATCGAACTTATGCTTGAGACGCGACATTGACCGCCAGACTACAGTGGCGTGATCTGTAGTTACGCGGGCGTGGGCACAAGCACGTTCCGTTTGGGAAATCGGAATCGTTCGCTGGCGATATTTTATAGAGGGGCAGGGAGGGAGATAGGTAAATTTTTTTCTGATCATCTTTTAGAGCGCGTGGCACTGAGCTTGCGAGTGTAGTTCGCAACGGATACAAATAATGGGGTGGGAAGGTTAGCGGATTTATCGACATAATTAGTCGTGACGGACTACTGACATTCCGTTTTGTTTATGCTATTTAATCCGGAATGCAAACCGGAGCCTGTATCGAGGGGATCATCGGAGTGTTGATATTCGATTTCGTGGATCGTGCTATCTTTAAGTACGCCAGATGGACGGTTGGTTTTCACCGCTTTTCGCTGCGTGCGTAAACTGGTACCATTTTCCATGGACGGAAAAGCGTCGTGGACTCTAGTCGAGGCGTTCTTTTCTGTGATTAACGCTTTCATGACATCGGAAGTATAAAGCGGCAATAAGACACCGCTTGTACTTATCTCGAAGTCTCCTTGATGGCGTTCTGGAGGTGGTCGACCAGGGAATTGATAGCCAAATCGGTGTCAGGTTTTGGACTGTAGTACGTCCGGGGTTCTATCAAGACTGAGCGAAGCGGAGTTATCTCTCAGGTATATATAGCTAACTTCGTGTATTCAGCCACTCTGAGGGAGGAAGGGCTGATGTCATACGGATGAACTCACTGTAGTATAACGGAGCGATGTGGTCCGAGTCTAGTTCGTGTACGCCTTGTATGAGTCGTACCTAAAACAAGACGTTTTTTTAATAGATCTCTATTGAACATTGTCAGTTGACAGCGATCCTGATAATGAGTGGGTTCCGGAGGGGCTATGACGTCAAATTCGAGTATCCTATCGTTCGGAGAGGTAATTGGACTATTCCAAATAACGTTACGGCTATAGAAATCGCCGACTAATATGATGGATAGGTGTGAACAAACATATACGCAAATATATTCATATAAACCATAACCTCAACGACACGTCACTGTAGCGGAGGTGGTGTCATGCAATAACCAAGCTTCTTCTTTTGCATTTTTTGAATATTACTATATTCCTATCATTTTTATGTTTTTTATTTATGTTGTATACAATGGAACGGTTATAAAACAATGTAATTGTTATTAGCCTATTATTCATTTAACGAAATGCTTGACATTAGTTGCAATTTGTTAATCGGTGACAGCTGACATTAATGATGTTTGATGACATGTTACATACTGTCTGTTTTAAAATACTATATATATATATATATATATATGTGTGTGCGTATTCGTGTCATTGAATTTTTGTTAGATGATCTCGTGAATTGGCTTTAAATAATTTTGTACGTAAACCAAAACTGAATATCGCTTATTATCTTAATAAGTAGTAGGTACGCTGAGATATATTGTTTTAGTGTATTTCACCTGCAATTTAGTCACATTACTCGTTTCATTGATAACAAAAGTATGTTTACAAATTTTCTTATTAATTTACATTGTATGTGACGAAAAAATATTCAAGAAATTTGTTATACTTATATGGAGTTATTATGAATGTAACTCATTGTAGCTATCTCTCTTATCCTTTAATAGATTTATATTTCGGCAAGCAGTACCGTCAAAGCTGTAAATCAATTCACGGCGTTACTCACGACTTGTGAGCACATTGAATCGGTATCACGATTTTTGATCTGGATCTACTATTGTAACAGAATACATATTTTTCACAAGTTCATTAAATATTCTGTTAATCATAAAAATGAAAGTTGATAGTGGATTAGGAGATCTTTGAATATGATAGTACGTTTGAGCGAGGGACTCCCGCCGTCGCCCGCGGACTCAGTGTGAGTTCAGCAAGTTACAGGAACGTTCTATTATTTCTTGTTCAACTTTCTTATCTTATTACTGCGTATCGAATGTCAAGAGAGTGCGCGCGCAGTACATTTCGAGTACCATACTGCTTGTCAAGTCTCCCGTAGAGCATTGGCCATCGTTACCAACACACGTACAAAGTAAACTCAACTTTATGGAATAGTTGCTTTAAATCGAATATCGTGTAGAATACGGATGAATATAGTCGGACGTCGTACAGATGTTTTGCGCATTAAGAAAACATGAATTACTAGTTCAATAGGAGTTGACGTTGTGTGCTCGCTCTGAATGGGCATAAATCCTATGTATATGTTGTAGAGTTATATTAAATACGTTATTTCTTTAAGTGTCTAAAAATTGATTTAAAGTTACGGAGAAATCCTGACTAAATTGAAACTTATAATTATGAATCTTTTTAGTATCAAAATAATTGTATTTTACCGAATAACATGTTAAATAGCAGGGCTTTAAGGCTATCGAACATATATTTAAAAATAAATACATGTATTGAGCGCGAACGAGTTTTAAAATTGTTGCTTGTTCCCGTGCATTAATGAAACATAGGACAGATTATATTCACAAAAATATATTTTCGACTTGTTACTCAATACATTATGTTATTGTTGAACAGTAACATATGTCTAGTAGGTGTATGTTGGTGTGTGTCTGAATTTGAGTGTGTGTGTGTGTGTGTGTGTTCGTACAAAAGAAAATATACAACATGATTGATGATGACGGGTCGTTACATTATGCGCGGTGCGAGCGATAGGTTGCGCCTCATAACACGACGGATCGCCGATTGTGCGTTGCCACCCGCCTCCTTCTGTCCGGATACATTGCTCCCAAACATTCAAAATGAAACATGGGCTTGAAAATCCTTCCCGAAAGCTAGAGATGGTATCGGCTCAGGGAACAGAGACGTAGAGTAAACAACCAAACGTGCACATTCCAAGACGACGCGACGCGACGCTCGTTTACCTACAAATGAATCCGGCAACAAAATCTAATCTGAGAATTTTGACGTACAATTTTTTTTGTAATACAGAGGCGTGGGTTTCTCGAAACTTTTCCTATAAGTCCACCGGGCAATCAGTTGAACCGTTCGCGTTCCGGCTACACTCCGCTAGTGAATACCGAATACGCATCTGTTTATTAATGGAAGTAATGGAGCCGTTTGTAATCAAGTCGAATGCGAATACAAATGCGATACGTTTCGTGACCTTTCCCGACGACCGAAGCGTTCCAAATAGATACCACGAACAACATACTTATACCGACAGCTTCGTTCACTTGTTAAAGTTACTTTACATAATAATGTACAAAATATTTCATCAGGTTTGCTACATAAATATATTTATTGCTTATTGGGATAGTTAAATGCATTGATCAACGAATGCCTGTATCACCGTAAGAGCGCGCGAGACGCGCCGCAGAATGTGGAATGGATTTATGGAATTACAATGAACACTCCCTAATTATATTACACATACTGTGAAGCAATAACGTTTTCATGAATATTAATCATGATCTAATTACAAGAATTAGTATTCAGTAATGATTATTAAACATGCACTTTAATGACTTCCGGTAACAAATAATTCAACCAATTAAAGCTAGTTTTTTTTTTTGTAGGCGTGTTATGTGTTATATGCGCTAAAGGTTGTTACGTCACGATGTGCTCGTCGGGATTGGATTTAAAGTGCAGCTGCTGGAACACGTTTAATATTACGTTTTAAGTTTTTAGCCCGACGACGATACCTGTCCAACTGAATAAAGAAAAATACACGTATTATTTTTTGAGGCTCATTTCAGAAGATAAGAAGAAATACACTAGGCACGACATAATAAATAGATACGCCAACTGCATAAGTCCGAGATGGGGTATCAGCCAGATGCACGCATAAAAATGGTCTAGATCTAGGATTTCGGGGTAAGTCGATCTAGCGTAGTCGTGAATATTCGTGCGTTAACGATATATTGTTGTTCTGTTTGATAGCTTGTTCTGAATTAATAATTAGTCTTTTTTATATATTTATTAAAGATTTTCAAATTTTCCTTTCATATCGATGTTTTTATAGAACTTTGTAGATGGGAGCTCCAGTGGCGCAATCGAAGCCTAGATAATTAAAATCAAAGTCGGTAGAGCCTGACCTTCTGTAAGTACATATATTGTGGCACTATACTTCAAACAGTGTGTCATCACATCAGCTAAATAAAAATAATAGGAACTGAATGTTCATTTAATATTTTATCATGTTAACGATCGTGAGATTATCATTAACATCAAAACCATCGACTACACATAGTAGTATAGTTACTCATTACAATGACCGATGACATCCCCTTATTAGTTAAGTTAACCGCCTTTCAGTACAATATAGTTATAAACAAACGGTAACTTTTAATTGAAAATTAGCACGACATCCATATTTTGAAGTTTATCGTTAAAGTTACTGCTTAAATCTTAACAGTGAAAATATATAAATGCATTAGCAGCTACCAGCGGCGACTATCTAAAACTTAATAAAGCAAAATTTAGTCTAGCGTCATCTAGTGGTGAAATGAGGCACAGCGAAATAGAAAGTATAAAAATCTTTTCCATGAAAAAATATTAAGCGTGTGCCAACTTTTATCAACGCGGACGTATATTTGTTTATTTCTTATTCCACATCATATTGTTTATCTAATTATTAATAACTTTTACGTTGAATTACCTTCATGTACATGATCGAATCTATTTATAAATCTAATCGACCTTTGATATATTGGTTTACAGCATTAATAAATACGGCTTCTATTTCAAGGCAGGGTGCAGTGCGGCGCGGTGCGGTGCGGGAATGTTTCATATAACGTTCCAAAGACTTTTTGTTTTATATTAGACTACTCTTCAATTATTGTGTGTGTGTGTGATTCATAGAAAATCTCCCTCTCTAAACAGCTCGTAAATTTTATTTTTAATAATTTGCCGATGAATGATTATTAATCTTAAATAGTTTCGCGAAATCTTTCGGTAAGCACATGTAGATGTGTTATTGTTTCCGACATGTGCACTTAAAAGCCAAATCCTCCTCTAGGATCAGAGTGTTACCATCTTGAGTCACATCGTCATTTATAGTAGTAACATCACGTGAAATTATGTTCTAACTTACGAACAATAAAAACATGTATAGTTGTTTTTTTTTCTCTTTGGTATTTCTTCATTTCATTATAAAGTAACTGTGTATGTATAACGGATATATGGGGTATGTTTATAGTAATAGATCTGCTGATCTAGTAATTGAAATAGGATTTCTAATGATACTATCTATTCATTCATGTGAAAATATGCACATTCATATTACGAGATCCTAAAGAATACAAGCGTCGGCTAGGTTCAAACTTTTTAATACGTTAAGATCGTCAAAAACGGAAATGTAGGATATATTATGCTATAAAACATTTTTAATTTCCAATTAATTTCACGAACATTTAAAGTGATATTTTATTTAATTTTAAGACATTAGAAATAGAAATCTAATTAACAAACTCTTATTATATAACTCGTTTGTATACTGTCGTTTAATTGTATCCAATATATTCCGTTTGGCAGTTTCTACTGTTCGTATAAAATAAATAGGTAACGAGTAGGGCGAGGCAGGAAACCGACACGCAGTCGACAGTAGCGGCGCGCGGCGCGGTGATCGCGACCAGCTGATTGTGATGTGGGTCGCGGAGGCCCACAGATGGCTCTAATGACCACCAATTCACGTGACATTCACAAACAAGGCGCGCCGCGGCCCCTCTGCGTCCGCCTCCGCCTCACGATGTATTTCGGAGGCGCTGCCTTCCTTAACAATCTAAACAGCTTGTCGAACTATACGTTTGACCTAGAATGCGCTTGCGTTTTAATATTCCACTGTCTCCGAGGCACTGGACTACTTGTACATTACAGCAGACACATATGAACACCACGACGTTAATAATTGCGTATAGAGAAACGTAAATACATTGAATGCATGTACACAGATCGCACAAGTTTTATTTTATCTATTTTTAGTTTAAAATGTTATCAAACGCAAGTATTTCTAATTATTGTAATTTCACTTGATCTGAGGACATACATTGACGTTTATCTCAATGAATAATACATAAAAAATTGCGTCGCGCGTCGTCGCGTCGTTCCATCTTTGCACTCACAAACAGTTCTTTCAAGGTTTAACAGTATTGAAAACAGATTTTTATATACACCTAACTAAATTAGGTAGCGACTTCCGCGTCCAAAAAATTTGACGCGGGCTATACTATTTGAAAGTTAAGTTACAGCAAAATTGATATTGTAAAAATGTTCCTCGTGTTTAAATAAATATATTATATTCAATTAGTACAACTGTACTTTGGGAGCCATGGTCTAAGGATAAATTGTGGCCAAATGGAGAGCATAAAAACCATTTTTCATGAAAAAAACAATTACTTGTGATCTCATAGTAAACCAACGTCCATGGTTATATGAATATATATATACGAATTAAACAATTGTTATGTTCTTCGAAAGTGAAATATTTTATCACAATAGCACGACTTCTACGAGTGCGATGCAATGCACACAATAATAGCGTCAATAACATATTATCAAAAAGTTCTTGTGACACAGTTGCGCTACGAGGGACACGGCGCGGCCTCGCTCGTTTAGTTCCACCTAGCCGCAGCCGCTACCATTTTTTCCCCAGTGTCGTGTCTAGTAAAATGCATTCAGTAGTTAGTTAAATGCGAGTTAATTGGCAAATCGAGCGAGCAGTCACGGTTTTCCATACAAACTTGTAACGACCGAAATGCTCGAGAACTTGAATCATTTAAAAATAGTCTTTAAGTTTATCGGTGTAAAGTTCACTACAACTACTAAATGAAACAACATTATTGACGTTTTGCATTTTACCATAATGGACTTTATACGAATCGTAACAAAGTAGTTAAAACTAGAAAAGTTCTTGGTAAAATGTTGAATGTGTTAGCCAGAACGAGTGGTGTCACGAACTGACAGACTGTTTGAAGCACAGATACTGATCGTGAAGGCAGTTTGATGCGAGGACGCGACGCAGGGGACTCTTCACAATGGAACGTCATTAGGGAACTCGTGTGGATCGCGCAGCGCGGTGGCGCGGCTGTGGTACCCAAACTGTACACGAGCATTATGTTTATTTATAAGGTTAGTATCAATAAATAACTTGTTTCAGGACGTCTAACTTATTTTAATATTTGCTTAAATCAAAAGTTCATAAAGAAAAATAAGAAGATGTTTAATTAATCTTTAGAATTGGTTTTCAAATGCTTAAAGATTTTGTTTTTATAATGTAACCTAACTAAACGTGATTTCGTGATACTAATAAGCGTATACATTTATTAGTAATATCATTGAGCATCATCTAAGTACCCGGAATCTCTTTTTTACAACTTGATTAGAATACGTCATTTTTTCCATTTTGTAAACTTACATTAGACTTACATGTAGATTTACATGTATCATGCATATAAACTTTCCGGAGAAAATACTCTGAACGACTGCATAAACTATACCAAAACCCGTTGCGTGGTTTAAAAGAACTAAGGGAACAAATTCAGACACGGAAAGCGACTTTGTTCTATAACAATTATAGATAGATAAGTTGTTAGTTCAGTTAAAAATTTGCATGTAAAAATATATTTTTATCTCTTTTCTCTATTTGGTTTACAAACGTCATATGTTATTGCGATATAGCCTTTGCCACTCACTCAATTCACATTTATCTAAGACGCCTTATATATTAATATCTATCAAACTCTTCCGAAATAAATATACCAAAGAAATAGAAATACATGCAAACGTTGAAGACTATTATCCTCCTATTACGCAGTTGGATAAAACGTGTAGGTACATTGTTCCCTAAAGTATCTGTATAAAACTCGAGTAACGATAATATAAGAATGGCAGTAGGTTGAGAGCCGCTGGCCAGTGCAATAATTTAATCGCATTATGTTGTCAAGCTCTACAGCAAATACAATTTTGTCGTCACAAAAGTATAGTATAATAAATAGTTCCCGGCTCCCCATTTTTATGTTCTTTCAATATGCAAGTAGTTAAATAAATACTTTGATGTAGTAAATGCACAGATCTATGGACTTTCATAATACTGCATTTTAACAGAAGGAGCAGGACCGGCTTAATTCGTGAGTAAATGACATCCGTGGTACCCGGGAGGTGCAGGGTCCCACGGTGCGATCATGCATCGAGTACCAACCTGCACAACTGTAAGCATTATTATTATAGAGACTAAGTTTTTAAATGAAATATTATAGTGTTATATGGGTTAAAGTGCTAAGTTTAAAATTGCCTAATAAAAATTTGTAAAAAAATGTTGTTGAATTTCTTAGGGATGGTACAGTACTGATCTAGTTTCCTTCCTCTAACGAAAAGTGTATTTAATTTTAAAACTCTGGCTATTAATAACTTTGTTTTTTATCTTTATTTTTAAGAGATTAACTATGATAAACAACTTACAGAGAGATACTAACCGTCTCATGTACTGGCACGTCTAACTATAAAATAATTCCAATGTAATAAATACCTAAGTACCATTTAATAGTGATTGGTAAACTAAATTATACTTAACACTTAGACGTGCTTAGTTAGTATAATTGATGTAAAAACCATCATATAAATATATAAGGGATAATTAGTTTGTAACTATAGAAACGGTCTTAAATTTTGCAAAATGTTTAAACTTTTAGCGCTTAATAGATGATCTACTAGCACGTATCCCAGTAGTAAGGATAACAAATGATGAATAGAGCTGGCGGAGAGCTTTACCACTAATGCGTTCAGTCTGGGAGGCATCACTCAGGCTAAATATAGCGTCGTCTCTACGGCTTCGGGGTTAGGTAGGTCACGGAATTACTGGCCGTATCATTACGACTCTCATATCGTTCAATTTCCACATATCTATGAAGACTCACCACACGCAAGCAGGGACTTCATGATCCAACTCCTTATCACATTATTTCAATTGATAATCACGATTTTATTTTATTATTAATACATTAATTAGTTGATACAATTGTAAATTAATGAAGTAAAAGCGAACTGAGGTAAAATGTTTTATACGTTTACTACTAACTTCTGGTCACGGCTACGCTCGCGTTACTGTTAATTAGACCTATTTCTCATGAATAGTATATTTTTTCTGTCCGAAAGGTGCCGTATGGCCTTTTCTATATAACGGATAAAGCCTATGTAAAATATCATGATAATCGGTTGAATAGTTAAGACGTGAAAGCGTAATAATGAAACTCGCATTCGAATTTATGATATTAGTTACGATTAGGACTAGCTAGGATGGGATTAAGATGGTCGCAGCTTCGAACACTTTTGTTATTATTTGTTGTAATAAATAGCCGAGTCGTAGCGAAATAGATATGTAAATATTTTTAAGTTCAAATATTCATCATACACAACAATTTTCATGGCGTTCGGTTGAGTATATTATATATCATATATATTAATACGCTAATAGCGTAAAAACTATTTTTAGTGAAAACACACAGATTGTTCAAACGGTATTCGAGTTTATCATATATACCAACATACATGCTTACCATATGTAAATATATATAGTCGTGATGTCGCATACCGTATGTTCTTACTGATATTAGAGTTGAATGATAATCTGTAATAGCAACACAGATGATACGTAATGGACGCCATTATTACACAATAGTTTCTAAGTAAAGTCTGTACAAGGAATATTCTCTTTATTTCTATTGTTTAACGTTCCGTCAAAGAAGGTTATTACATGGACAGTAGTCATTGTTAGAACGTTCGTTATCTAAAGCCAAGTTTGAGAGTCACTCACTATTACTCAGCTCAGGCCAACGCGATGGTGCGGCCGAGGCCTCTCTACACATTAGTGACACATCCTCAATTAACATCAAATGTATGTCTGTGTAACATCTAATATTTTCACAATACAATACTAAGGTTTGTACGGACAGCCCTAAATCAATTTGTAACATTTTTTAAATGTTTTAGAGGCATGCGCTTGGCCTTAATTTCACCTGATGGTAAGTGAAGATCATGTCCACGATGGATCGCGCTTACCCACTAGATTCTAATTCACTCTCCTCTTGAATACTTCCAAGATATAGGAGAACGGGAAGACAAACGATGGGAGTGAATTCTACTCCTTATCCGTAAGTATAATAAATGTGGAAGCAAATTGCTCCGTACGAACCACGAGAATATAAACCATATAACCCTCACGGCGTCTTGTCATCCTCTAATGGAATGAGGACGGTGGAATTATATCATGTAATTCCTGTGCACACTCTTCAAAGTGTAACTTATAAAACACTGAAAGACAAGCCACTTTTCGTCAATAGTCTAAATTGAGCATTCTTGTCTTCCACAGCGTTTCACCACCGACAAGCCGAAGAGTAACGACGCTTAATGAAGTCAAAAGCGGCCAGCTGATATTTGGCTGATCCATCCCATACGTGACAGCAGTATTCCACACATGAACGTACTTATGTTTGGTACAGGCTGAGGCACTGTGCAGGTGTGAAATATCGCATAACCTTAAAAAGGATCCCAAGTTTCCTCGCAGCTAGTCTCGTTTTTAGGCCAATTGAGCGCCCGAAATTGAGGTCAGAAGTTAGCTGGATCTCAAGAAACTCAAGGTTCTCTGTTACTTAAAGGGAAACCCTTTTAAATGTAGGAATCAAGTTGAACGGACTCCGTTTTATAGAGAAAAGACACACCTGCGTCTTTTCGGCTTTAAATTTAACCGGCTTGGAATGACTCCAATGCATGAGGCATGAGGTTCTTATTCAAACATACGATCATGGCCTCTCTCTCATTAAGGGTTTCTGATAAGCTGGCCCGCGGACTGGATAAATACCTCACAAATACAGTGCTATCATCCGCGTACCCAAAGATACCGGGTATAAGCAGATCATTGATCTGCAGCAGGAATAGATTTGCTGGCAGTACAGATCCCTGAGGAACTCCGGCACTTACAACCTTGGGATCAGACGAGCAGCCATCAACGACTACTTCGTGTAGTCCGTTCACTTAGGAAATCGCAGATCCAAATACGCAGGCATTCTGGTATTCCGTAAGCTCGGAGCTTACTGAAGAGGCTAACATGCCAAACCTTGTCGAATGCTCTCGGGACATCGAGAGAAACAGCTCCGCCTCTTCGTGTTTCTCGATAGCCTCGGCCTAGTAGTGGGTGATATTTTTAAAGACAAATATTACAAATTTTGGCAAACATTAAATACGCCATTTAAGAATATATTCAATCATAATAATAATCTGTCTTTGTGTTTGTAACCTTATCACTATTAAATCTTTAAACGATTGTAATGGTATATGGCATAGAGGTACCTCAAGACCTAAACGTCTAATGATGTTTCTCAAGAATGGTAACGCGATCACTTGAACATATTCTGTGTATTACAAGCAGGCGCTCCCATATTCTTAACATATATTACGTAGAATAGTCTACTCTAACATAGTCCGAGACCGGATTCTTACAATACGATTTGTTGGTATGGTACACTGAACTGTCAAACAGAGTGTCAGACGGAAGTTTCTCACTTAAACTGCGAGGCTAGAAGCTTGATTCCTGTATTAAATTATGTGTTTCAAAAACCAAAACATTGTCAATATTACTCCCGTAGGTAGTTTTCTTCATTGTCAGTGTTAACACTGTTGTTTATTAATATCTATCTAACCATTGTCTTTTGTCATTTGTCTTTGGAGTATAACTTTCTTATTATACCTTTATATTATATCTGAATATTTTACAATAACGAGATATTCGTTGTGTTATCGATAGAAAACCAAATTGAAGATAAACTGATGCGTTAACTTACTTAAGTCGTTTTTCCTTTCATATAGTAATGAAGTTGTCTGTCCATTCCAGTACGGTAAAACTATGAGTTTTATGTTATACCTAGGTACGTGTGTACGGTTATTAATAATATTATTTAGAGCGAATCGAATTAGTTTTCAACAGTACACATTATATCAGGTTATCGGAACGCGTATCGGCCACGGCGCGGTACAACACTCGCTTGCACACACTCCGCGTACACCACTACAACTGGGTTGACAAATAATTTATAAACATGCCACGTTAACCTCAATTATCATTTGCTACAATTTAAGCATAACTGTACATATTATTCTCCAAACAAAGTACTTCCACCTGACAACCAACAATTGATTTTTATTTTGTTAAGTTTAGCTGCAATCGAATTCGCGTACATACATGCTACCGGCGCGACTTATGATAGATGGCATAGGCAGGTTTAAATCTGAGTATGATGCACAACGTGACACTCGAATTCGTTGAACAGTGAATAAACAAGGCATGTTTACCCGTAACAGCCGCAGCCTGCGTTAACTTCAACCCCTCCTCCTCCCCCTCCCGACACCGTCGCATCCCCATTTCACGTAAAATGATAACACTTGGCTAAGCCCCATGGAACTAGAGAGCGATCGTCCCCCCACAGATCAACTGTTCATCCAACTTTTAAAATAACAATCCTAAGAGAACAGAAGTATATAAGGCCTTGTTTAGCACGCTGAAGTTTTTCTCTTATTTGGTCTTTTGACGTGATAATATCTTATATATCGATGAACGCCGGCTGCACGCACGAAAAAGCATGACTCATTGTCACGTTCCGCCAGAATCGAGCGTGCAAGCAAGAGCGCGGAACAAGCGATAGAGAGGCGCTATTGGCCTAAGCGTTCGACTTGTGACGCATCTGCCTTTTTCCTCCCCATTATGGTTCGCTTAGAATAACAAACGTTTATACATCGTTTCTTAACCTTTTTAGTATCACAACTCAATAACCGAAAAAGTTACGATTTCCTCACTATAATATATTAAACTAACGTTTCTCAAAGTTTTACACCATCACGTCACCGGTGCGGCGGCGGCCGGTTAACACGGCGGCGCGAAAGCGTCCTTTCTCAGTATCGTGTTTTACGAAGAATAGTTTTTATTTTTAAAAGGCTTATAAACTGCTACGAACGTTTATCGCTCGCTCACGAACCAGGAAAAAGTGTAATTTACAAATTTTTGCGCTGTGTTGTTATTACCTGAAAATTTTAAACTTGGTAATACATGATTCCAATTACAAAAAATATAAGCTATTTGGTACACCATTTTTGTTTTTTTTTTACATTGCGAATTCTACTTCGACTATATTTCTGAAAAAGACTTCCTTGTGTGTCGCAACTTGTACCCTACAGCCGAGAAATTACACAATAATGAGATTGGCAGCGCCATACTATATCACATTAGTTAACGAACAAGTAGGTATGTGCTTGTTCATGAAGCTGTTCTGTTCAGTTTTACAGATACAGTTGAATAGACTCTTTACAATTGGAGCACGTGTAAATATTATATTACTATCTCTCTTCGTGCTTGTTGTTAAAATTATATTTGCGTAAGGGTTGTTAAAAGTATTCCAGTGATCCCTACTACAGTTTGTTTTCCACGCAAGCAGAAATCCCGCGGCCCCGACTCTATAGTCTTTACGGGACACGCGAATTCGAGGAACACCTTCATTGTAATTGGACCGTAATGGCGGTTGTTTAACGAGTGCATAAACGAGCCATGTTTTATTCGAAGTGGAATTTATCCGAGGCGATGCGACGAGCTCGCTGTTGCCAGTCGCGCCGTGTCACCCACGCTCTTAGATAACGTCTCCTGAAACCTGAGGACGCGTAAATACTTCATTATGGTCAGCAACCTTAATTGATCTTATTAACTATTACTATTAATATATTTGAGTATTATTTTATCATTTATAGTTTGTTAGATTTGTTTATAATACAATTCTACTCATTGTCAAATTCTTTTCTAAGCGGCATCCAGAAGGTTACAGTTCGTAATTATTGCTCATAAGAGGTGTATCTTAATTGTTTTTAACAAAACGACTAATTTAAGTAAATTGGTTAATGTCTGATTACATTTCTACGTCTTTCATTTATTAAATTGTTATATTGTTATTTTTTGCTAGTAAAATAAACTGGTTTAGCGCTAGCATTATTTTTTTATTTTAGAATTTGTTTCAATTGGTATTGGATAATACTTAAGGTTGGTCTGACCTTTTGATAACCTTGACCTTTTTAAGATTGGACTGTCCTTTACACTGAGTTAACTTATTTGTTTATCTTTACTGTGTTCCACTTGTGTAATAGGTATTAACCTATTACTGAATCAAAGGTCTTCGTTTAAGTGTTATAAATGTATAAAGCTTTTCCTCCTTTTATATCTATTTGTGTGGTCGTTAGTTGGAGGTGGTTGAACCCGAGATTTACACTCCCCACCTCGCACTTTAATGGCAAACTTCAGAACTGTATCAATTCAATGACAAACTTAAAGACACTGCGTCTTGTGTTACGTGTTTACGTCTAGTGAACTATATCATTCAATAAAAAAGCGAAACATGAAGTATCTTGGTAGCTTCAAGTAGTTAATCGCTTCGAACTCGAGCAAGCCTACTTACTTACTCTCAAGTAGGTATCTGGAAAATATATTGTTGGAGATCGTAACAACACTTTTCTTTCGACTTGATCGAATCGATTGCTTTTAAACGAAACTCCGGCTTGCACCTTCTACAGCCGTAACCCTTATAGTATAAAATATTTAAAAGATTTCTTAAACTCGACAACAAAGGTTCTTCAAAAGATCTTGAAATATTCAAAAATGCCATTGTATATAAAAATAAATTCCCTTTATCTCCATAACTCATTTCGCATCAGAGATTCCTGCGGCGATGTCGTGTGAGGGAGCGGCGCGCCGCCGGTCGGTAATCCCAAAGAGATTCCGTCACAATGAGGAGGCGACCGCAGCCCGGTGCGACTCCGCTCCGCTGCTTAGCATTCATTCTGTCGCCGCCTCGATCGATCTAGCCTGGATACCTGATTACTTTCCGATCATTAGAAACTATTCAACTGTGTTGCGTAGGTAAGCCTGATCACGCCACGCGCCGTGCCACCACACTGCCACACCGCATTCGTACCCACGCACGTACACACTAGTTTATTGTGAAATCATCATAAAGTTTGCCAAAGATTATGTTACGTTAATAAAGTCCCATTTCCGTACATTACAGAAAACGTATATTTAATCATTCGTATAAAAATCGTGGTGGTCATGTGGTCGTGCTTGTTAACCAAAACAAAAAGAATGGTAATCCCAGCTGGTTAGAGACGAACCGAGTGTAGGTACTGACGACAGTTTAAATTTATATGGTACTAGCTATTGCCCGCAGCTGCGCATACGTTTTTTTAATAATTGTAAATTACTTTTTAGAAGATCAGCTATCTGTTAGTGAAAGTTCCGTGAAAAATGGTTCAAACCTTTTGGAGATAGTACTGCAAACAAAGCTATGGGTAAAAGCTAGTCCAAAATAAAAAATCTTTAATTACTTTTTATAACGATAGCTATCTGTCAGTGTAAGTTCCATGAAATAGGTACGATTGTTTTGGAGATAGTACTACAGGCGAAGCCACGGATGACAGCTAGTCTAAAATAAATTAGCCTATGTCACTCGCTGTAATTTTAACTATCCGTCAGTGAAATTTCTGTCAAAGTCGGTAAAGCCGTTTCGAAGTTTCCCCGGAACATACAGACAGACAGACAAAAAATTTAAAAACTGTTTTTGTAATCAGTATCGATATTCGTTCGTAATTAAGAATGCGTTTTTATGTAACTCAATAAAGCAAAAATGTTATTACTTGCATTTAGGTAGTTGTACAAACAAATATTGAATTTTATTAAAGAAAAAAAACATTTTGGTAATGTTCGAATTTTTTTGTGTGTTATGAATAAGAGACAACCGCAGTCGTGACTTGACGTAACAGTCGCTGATGACGCATTCAAATATATTTAGTAAACCGAAACGTAGAAATTCACTAATAAGTAAGCATGAGACATTACACACCTCACTGCCAATTTCATATGAAATGAAAAATTATCTGTCACATGATATATCATGAATGTAAAACACGTGCTATACATTATATAAGTATGATTTCACATCACTGCATTAAAACAATAACACCTAAAAGAAGCAATCACGTGGGGACTCCTCCCGTACGTGTTAGTTTTATTTGTATTCATGAATAATAGCGACGAAAAAATTTAATTTCACTGTTATAAAATTATACTTTGATAGATATAATTGTCATTGTATAATTGTCAACGCGACACGAGACAGGAACTACACACACACAGAGACACACGCACAAACACGCTCACACACCCACGCTCACACACATGCACACGCACATATTCTTGAGGACAGCACCGCACCGGAGCCACTTTATAAATTCGGTTCAGCGAGTATGATATTTCCAAAAGGATCTACGGCAATGATGCGTTTGTAAACGTACATAATAGTTCAAAATGAATTCACTAAAATTTACATTTACATTATAAAATAATCGTGTCTCTCTTTGTTGTTTCTAATACCGGGGAGTCTGAATTGATTAGTGCTAAGCTCGCTGAGGTGTAAGGTATGGCGTTGATGCAAGGGGCATTAAGGAGAGCGTAAGTGGCTTCGTATTCGTTTGTTATTATATTTCTTTACATTCTTATATGAATTTCACAATATACGCTTTAAGTAAAATGCTTTCACCAAATGGGTAACTTCTTTAAAATGTAACAATGAATCAATGGTAATGTAGTCTTTGTATACCAGCTGTTCGTAAATGCGAAACATTGCGTTTGTATTGAAACGGTGGCGTGAAAAATAAGTTAAAAAATAAGCTACAATGATTTGACGGTTACATACAATGTTCTTTTAGTAACATTTACGAATCCAAAAAAAAAACCCATCGTCAGTATGACTTCATAATTATATTTGTGTGGTTCTCTGGGACTAGACCTTTGCTCATTTCAAATATACAGAGTGACTAATAAATATTGTTTATTGTGTTTTGATAGTGTTTAAAGAATATATTGAATAAACTAGCTGACCCCGGCGAACTTCGTAACGCCTAACAGTTGATTTTTTAATACTTATTCTGCTAATCGAGACCATCGTATAAATATTGACATTCATATTTTTACGATATTAACGTCACTCAATTGTTTTGACTTCCTGGAATCTCTCCACTAACACTTAAACTTTATGCTATGGTATTAAAGTTCAAATTGACTTTTAAGTATTATTACGAATCATTTGTATGGGAGTACAGAAAAGTGTCGTTTTAAGACTTTTCCAGGTAATTTTTTTTATTTTTCTCTCCGTAAGATCCATCCTCGTACTTCAAGGAATATTCTAAAAAAAGAATTAGCGAAATCGGTTCAGCTGTTCTCGAGTTTTGCGCTTAGCAACACATTTAGCGATTCATTTTTATATTATAGATATGTAGTTCTGTCCGTCATGTTATTTTTTTAATTTCTGAAATTCTAAATATTTTTCAATTTTTTTCTATCTGAATTTAACTGGAATATAGCTTTACCGACTTTTATAACATGTTTTAGACGAGAAACTTATTTCATTCCTCAATTAGTGTGACACTAATTGTTAATAATACTTTTATAAATCGTAAAAAAATATTCTCTTTGTATAGGTATACGGGAGAATATATAATTGGAAAACTGATGGGCTATGTTTAAAAATTGTAAGACCACCGGTTCGGAAAACAACCCGTTTATCGAGAAGAAATTGAATCAATAAAGTATAATATTCTTAGGAATTATAAAATACCATAAAAAATACAAGTAGGTACTTCTTTTAGAAATCATAAAATAAATCCGTAGGTAATTAAAAAAAATAACTATTCAAAAATGAATACTTCGTTCGTTCGTTGCGAGCAGTTGCTAGTAGTCTATAAGTGTATTGTCACAGAGAGTGATCGTTTCGTTTTATCAGTCTTAAAATAAGTTTTAACAAGTTCTTTGTCATACATCGTTATTGTTATCTCTAGAAAGAGTTTCAATCCCTTAGACAGTTCTTTATGAGGAACAAACAATTCAGTTAAGAGCCGCGTCACAGCGATCGCCCCCGCGCCCTCCGTCTGCTGGCTTTTATCATTAACTTAATACAGATAGGTTTCAATTAGTAGTTAGCAATCCTATGATAATAATTTTAAGTTCAAAATTGTTCTATTACTTGTACTTAAGTATGTTATGAAGGGAAGTTTTACGTTTCTAAAGAATTTTCGACTTATATTTTCGGCTACTACACCAATATTAATAAATAATCTTTTAAATCCTTTGTGTATTAATTTTACGTCATTAATGGATATCTTGAAAAACTATATAAGAACACGTAGTATCTAGTAATACAAATAATAAAACTTACTCGTGTATGGGATAAGAGCTTCAGGTAGATGCCGGTCCATATTTTATTCGGGATTTTTACTTTTTTTTTCATAACCCCATTTGACAATATCATACGCTTCATGACGGCAGACTGTCCACCTCAATGCCATCGCAAAGTGTAGGTTTAAGGGGGCTGTTACCGATGTACATCAATATTCACTGCCCACACTCGTCTCGCTTTTAGGCATCATCAATTAGGTAAGAACCTGCTAACGCTGCACGGATATTCTCTCAAAATTGATATCACCGTTCTATAAACTTAAATGTAATCTCAATTGTCACTCATATTCTACAAACGAACCTCCATTTATAATAATGAATCTGTAGTTTTATCTGCGTTCACATGTTATTTTTGAAGTTATACTCCTTTTAGCGCGTTAAGGAAAAATGATGAGAGTAAATTTTTACGATGCACGCGCACATCGTCACGAAAAACCGACACCCTGAAGTTAGCTATAGTCAACATTTTATTTTTGTACTTATGCGTTACGCGTTGACGTTGTTATAGTAAGTACTCGTATTAACGTGTTAACCGTTGCCATGGTAACGTGGTAGGCTTGTATTCTAAAATTATTTTGTCATATTCGACACATATCTGTAAACAATAAACATCGAAAGGGCAAGTTATAAGTTAATAGACAAGAAAAACTATATAAGTATAGTTAACAGATAACTCGCGGATAACATTTTCAATTAAAGATTATCTTATTCCGTTCATGTACTGTAAATAACTGTAAATAATTATAGTTATTATATTTCTTATATATACACTGAGAGATTAATTTAGTGTATACAATTACAAATTATTTATACTTAAGGAAATAAGATGTTTGTTGTATTTTGAGTCAAATTCTATCACAAAGGCGATTGATGAAGAATACGATTGAAAAATATATTGCATGTCTGTCCGTTTGTAGTAGGTACGCAGATTTAACTCAAAAACGGCTTTGCTCGTGCTTAGATTTGACCTATCCCTCTGCAACAGTGTTTTTTTTTCTGGGTAAAGGTACCTCATGTCCTGTGCTGTGCTGCTAAACAATGTGTATGCAAAATATCATGACGATAGGTTGAGTAGTTAAAATTGAAATATATATTATTGAGAAGTTGAAATTATGATAATAAATTTGATAACCGCCTTATAAAGATTTGGTATTTTAGAAATATTATTAAAAATAATAATAATCTCAATCGATTTTCATGACTTTTCTTGTACGCGGAAAGTATTTTATCCTAAACTCGATAATGTACAATACTTAATAGGAATAGTTTTACTTATCATACAATAAACATATTTTAACAACATGTGGTAAAGTAACAATAATCACTACATATTATAAAGCAAAGTGGTCTGCCGCGTCTGTTTGTCTGTCTGACTGTATGTTCGCGATAAACTCGAAAACTACGGAACGGATTGTAATGCGGTCTTCACTAGTAGATAGAGTAATACATTAGGAAGGTTTAGGTATATCATTTGTCAAGGTTTTGCTTGAAATTGGTTGAAATATAACAATAATGGTTGGAAGTATTAGAAAAAGTCAAGACGCTTGGAAGGTTTCATCGAAAACTCTGCCTAATTCTTTTGAGATCTAACAAAACAATGCATAGTGAGATATTCCTCTTTTGTAGATCTACAAAATAGTCTACGATGGCATATACCTATCTTTTAAGGATAGCTTACGATACCCATCTATCTTCTAAAAACATGGTCACACATACAATGAGGTAATTGGAAGGCTATTTAGACGGATACAGTATTAATCCTTATCAAATTGAATACATTAGTTACCTTAAGCACCTTAAGCATGTACATAATTTTTTATTATCAGGGCAGGACAACGTCCGCCGGACCTGCTAGTATATATATATATTTGTATATTCGAAGTGTCGGCTACAAACATACTGGTGCGTTCGCGGACACTGATGTTGAACTTGATAGTGGACTAAGACCTGGACGGCGTTCGATGATGATCTAACCAGCATGCTTGTAAAAACTCATATCTCATATGATATTTGACTAAATATTTGAATGTACTATTTATTTTGGTGGAAATTATTATAGTGTTGTACCAGAAACATTAAGGCATAGAACTTAATTCCTTTTATATGCTAAGGATAGGATTTCTCTGCTAAGATTTGATTTGCTTTGAAAATGCCGCTTTTAAAACTGTACATTTCAATGGAAAAGGGTATATTTATCACCTCAGTGATGGAAATAAGCCGAACCAGCGACAAACGCGTCCGGTGTTCGCGCTAGAGGGCGCTAATGAAGACGTGAACAGAAAAACAACTCGCAAAGAGCTCTCATATACACGAAGTATTCACGGACGGAACCGGTTCAAGGATTTAGCGAATAACAAATTAAATAGAGGAAGGGTTCTCAAACTTGTTTCTAGTTTGACCTTAAATGCTAACTTGATGCGTCTCACACGCGCTTCACTCCACCATCTTGCAATGTAATTATTCCAAATGTGCCTGTTGCTCCGCCCGTCTCACAATATTGTATTATCATCACGCTATATACGCTCTGAAGTAAGTAGTATTGCAACAATAACTCTATGATGATATCGTGAGTCACTTAGCAGTAAGCATATGTCATTTTTTTAAGTATATTTATATAACGCTTACTGCGTGCTTGTATATTTCCAATAAGTTGTAACTAGTATATTGGAACGTGTAATGGTGGCTTTATCTCGATCCCATTATTTGTTAATTTGTCGCAGTAATTTCCTTGCTCCGACCCCCGTCTGACCCCTCGCTCTACTTCGAACAACTTCAGCACCGAGCGAAACAAATATATTTACAACTATTTACAAGACAATGCTTCTCAAAGGCGTAGCGACGCCGCCGGGATCTGTTTAGTTTAAAGTAAAAAAAAGTGGGTTTGCTAATACTTTTCAATATTATCACTTCAATTCGTATTATAAGATCAAGTAATTAAGTAAGCTCTTAAACCTTAATACGAAATCTATGTGAGATGGAAGAGGAGGTACATTGAATACATTCTTAACTAAATCTGAGTAATGCAAAGGGTCGCGTCGCGTCGCGTCTCGGCCGCGCTCTCACACTGACCCATTGCCCTGTATTACGGCTATGGTTGTCAGCACTATCACGACAGTAGAGGGCAGACACGATGGGCTAATGCGACAACCAGAAAACTGTAAGTGCATCGTTCTGCAACGTTGTCTCTTCTACAAGAGCCAATAAATAAGAAATACAGTCACAGCTACTGGTAACAAATAATCATATATAAGTTAGCAATTTGAATAGTTTCGTCCTTAAGCTAATATGTGGCTTATAAATGCGTCACCTGAAGTCGAATGATCGCTCAGCATTACGAGGAACTTGATATTTGGTCTAAATTCTCGTTTCTATGACAAAACAAAATTATTGCTGAGTTACTAAACGCAATGCCGCCATCTCAAGTCTGACTAAGCGCTCAGTTTCGATTTCTGTTTGATTTGTTACATTTAATGTATGCATTTATAATATAAAAATGTATACTTCAAAGATTTACTAGAAGAAGAGTAGATCACTTTTTTTTTTAATAATATTGTGTAACTTTCAACAGGCGTGATATTTATATTAAAATGAATGGGAGTTAATTTTCAGTTAGTTAGTGATACATTGTATGTAAGGTCACGTTTGGTAATAATTACAAGTACATTACTGGAACACACTTCAAATATATGTATTAACAATTAAATTTAGACGTAGCAAATGAATTGGAAACGTCACATTTAATCTAATGATATATCACGATTTCAGTTTGGGAATACTTTTACTTTGCTCAGCAACACAGGAGGCGTTACAACTCGCGAAAACGCCGAGCATTCATATAATCATCATGAATCAATAGGAATTTAGAATCTTCATATGAAATTTAAGTTAGATGTAAAATGTAAGATAACGATCATTCATAAAATCCGTTAGCAGACGTTTATTATCTTTTTTTCTCGATTTGTTGATTATTATTAATTGCAAAATGTCGTTTCAAAATGTTCAAACTCGTGTTATTACGAAATGCACGGTGGCTCATATTATAAAAGGGAACGTAAATAGGTATGAGTATTTGTACATAATATGTACAGAATTTCAATACAAATCGATTTTTAGCTCCTATCTCAGGTTTATCTATTTATAGAACTTAATTTCACTGTTTTAGTAAGTCAAAACGTATTAATCTTTTTATTTCACATGTTTCTCGAAGTATATATAATATCGCAGGGTGCAGCAACAACTATGGGGTATTCAGTATTATTAGAGATTAATGAAAGCTTTCACCGTACTCAATATTAATAGATTTTAAAGTAGATCTTGTCGGTGCGGTGCGGTAGAGGCGGTGAACGCGGACAATGGAGGTATTCGCCCGAGGAAACTACCAAAACCACTTAATGAGAATGCGCTCAGGAACACGTCACGTTCGCTTGCCTGAGCGCTCAGCTGCGAGGACGGGCGCGTGACGGGAGAGGGGATAGAGGAGGGGGAACGGGGGTGCGGTAGGGAATTGCCTCGAACAAAGCGCCTCTAACAAAAACTTTAGGATGAGACAGATTACAGATCTTCAAGCAGGCTTAGGGGTAGATAAAACCATCAGTGGGCGATCGTGGTCCACCATCACGTCGTGTAGGAGCGTTCCCGGTACACGAACTGAATTTAATTCTCCTAACTCAACCCTCCTCCTAATACTACCTATATTGTCTATAATGTTGTTATCTAGAATTATATTACTTCATAATAAAATATTCGATTTTACGTTGCTTTGGACTTAACTAGCACTACCGTAACAACACAAAAACATTTATACTTTATAAGTATATTTAACGCTTCATTTAGTTTAAGCCCATAGAAGGCACTTATGAACGTTAAAAAACTAATCACCGCGCCGATTCAAACAAACATCACAATCGTGAAAGATCTCCATATTATACTCGTATACAATTAGCTTTGAAAATAGAAATTTCTTTAAGTTTTAAATGTTTATTGAACTTGTTATCTCCCAATTTGATCCTGTGCTTGAGCGGTTTATTTTGTAGAAGCTAGAATTATAACCTAAAGACTCTTTTATCTCACTAAGTTTTAAGTGCTTTTCATGTACATCGATTTAATTATATACCTAGAACCGTCCACCCGGAGACTGACTGAGACCCGTAAGCGAGAGTTTGACCTCGTGCACCGTAGTATTATTAGTTCACATGTTCGAGATGATAAATTAACCACGAATAATAATGTTCGTAGACATTCTATTAATATGGAGGTTTCTGTACGACTAACACTTGTGGTGCTCATTATCGCGATATATATCGTGATAAGAAGTATCTACCTACGCAGAGAGGAATGAACGCGGTCACAATCGCTCCGGGCGAGCCGAATCACACAATTAAGCAAATAGAGCAACCTTTTCAATAGCGACTCGAGTATTTAAATGAACATATATATCGTATATAAATTATTAACATTCACAAATATAATTAAAGTGATAAATATTTATTTTGTGACTGGGTTTTTGAATATGTCGAGTTATAACTTAGTTTCTCTAGCAGCAGTGAACAACGCTAAGCAAGCAACGTAACGCGAAGCTAATAACATCATGAATATTGATTGTTGCGTGTACGAGAGCAGATACTTGCTGATAGTTTTTATAAAATTAAATAAAAACCTCTTTATTACTAACAAAATAAAATAGGGGTGTTTATTTAACTAAACCACTATGTAATATAATATGCATGTACAGGGTTTATGTGTGTAGAACGAGGTGCTACGAGGTGCAGCGCTCTGGTGTATTATCAGATACGACAACCGTCCAACTGCGTAATAGAAAACTTTTCCTTTGAGAAAGTTTGTTCCCGTGTAATTTTACATTTTGTTCAATAAAACTGAATCGAACTTTAATCGGATTTGACTTAAGGCTTCGAAGAGTCGAGTTGTTTAGCGGCGCGGACTCGTTTGGACTAATCGATTATTATCGGAGAGGTAATAATAGCACGGTGCAGAGCTGCAACGCGACGCTCTACACTACCATACCCTGGCTACTCGCAAACACCTTCTTAATAAATAAGAACTACTGCTAATTGTACACAGGATCAGAAAACAAGCTCATGCACTGGATTCCTGAAACCAAGAGAAATAGTACTTATAGGGAGCGCCTCGTGTGACATCTGTATTTAAGTCTTAATGCGTCTAAGCTTTTACAACACTAATTGCATTATCTATAATACAAACCTAAATGGTTATTGCCGTTTATATTTAGTTATTTACGCTGATTAACTTCGTTTTGTATTTTATAGTTTAGCGAAAATAAACATAATAAGTTAAATAGCTGCTACAAATTCAAAGCCACGTACAAAACATTGTTGCGTTAATAGAATAAAGTGTGATAGTGATAGGCAGCTGATAAAACAACACTTACGATCAAACGTTTGAATCGCTTGTCTACAATAGATAGCGACAACACTTACGATATTAATGTGTGTTGTTAGTATAGATTTGTAATATAGACACCTAGCTTACTATAATCCAAAGAGAAGGATGTGTGCATTTACTTTATTAACAACACACTGAGTGCGTCTTGTAACCCTTTCGTAAATAGTGAGATCCTAAACATTCACGAGACTAGAGTCGGTGTTAAATAATTTCATTAATTTTGTACTATCCACATGTAAAAGACTGTCAAGTGAAGCGCACAGGCGCGTTCCGTTTCACAGCTCATTAGCTCGGCGACAATACCATATATTATCCACACTACAGCATCGTGTCGATTCAATTCCAGTGTTTAGCAAGAACTGATGAAATGAACCAACTAATGAGTGTGTCGGGGTGGGACCGGGAACCAAGCCACCTTATGCAATATTGCGAATACGATTAGGAACCAATTTTAGAAACTAAGTTTCTTATATTTTAAATATTGGATTGTTCAAGCAGTGAAGAAAATTGTTTTGGAAAATCGTCGAATCAGTATCAGAGAAGTTGCTGAGGATGTTGGTATATCGCTTGGCTCGTGCCATGAAATTTTTTCTAACGTTTTGGGCATGAGAGACGTGTGTCAGCGAAGTTTGTTCCGAAATTGCTAAATTTTAACCAAAAGAACCGTCGCATGAGCCTTGCTCAAGAACTGTTGAATGACGTCAACGACGACCCAGATTTACTCAAAAGGGTCATAACTGGTGATGAATCATGGGTATATGGTTATGATATCGAAACCAAAGTCCAATCGTCCCAATGGAAGAGCTCAGATGAGCCAAGACCGAAAAAAGCACGCCAAGTTCGATCAAATGTCAAAGTTTTGCTCACTGTTTTCTTCGATTACCATGACGTGGTGCATCAGGAGTTCTTACCATATAGTCGTACGGTCAATAAACAGTATTATCTTGAAGTTATGCACCGTTTGCGAGAAGCAATACGAAGAAAACCTTCAGAATTGTGGACAACAATTCATGGCTTTTGTAGCACGATAATGCTCCCCTGCTCACTCATTTTTGCTTGTGAGAGATTGTTTGGCCAAAAACAACACCACAATCATGCCTCAGCCACCATATTCACCGGATTTGGCCCCATGTGACTTTTTCTTGTCCCCAAAACTAAAGAGACCTATGAAAGGACGGAGATTTGCAACGATTGAAGAGATAAAGACTGCTCAAGGCTATACCAAAAAGTGCTTATGAGAAGTGCTTTGAGGATTGGAAAAACCGTTGGCATAAGTGTATTGTATCTGAGGGGGATTACTTTGAAGGGAACAACATAAATATTGATAAATAAATAAATACTTTTTCTTAAAAATACAAAGTCACCTTATTTTTTGAACACACCTCGTATGTCATTCGCGTACGACATTTGGTTGAAAGTGGTTGGTGCACGAGTGATACAAATAATGGAATCTGTTGAGAAATAGCGTTAAGTGTTGGTTTTGTGCCGAGTGACGAGCGCGGTCATTAGTATCGCTCGGTGCAATGAATGGAACGCGGTATGCCGATGCATGAATCGCTTACTGTCAATACATACCTTCGATACATACATTACTTCTGCTCTTATTCACTTGTATACTGTTATGTTATAAATAATGTAAGTATGTACCGTACGACGCTGCACGGCTCTGGGTGATACGTCGTTTCCCTTTTGAATACTTCCGATACTATTACAATCATTTGTATAAGTTTAGTGATAGAGTGACTCGTTTAACCTTGTTCTCACTCGGCTCTTATTTGTATTTTATCACAGAATGAGGAACACCTGGAATGATGAGAGTTTCAAGTGTACACTTTTGTTTAATTCAATGGAATCTAATTCTGATTTACAGTACAAATACGTATAGTATAAATACGCTTGTACTTGAATAACTTCACGCATAAATGTTTAACTGCTATCACCTGTTAGAAAATGCGGGTAGGAGAGAATCGCCACAGGATACTCACGAACAGAATAAATGAGTCACGTTCATCATTCCCTGCGCTCACTCCGCGGGGATACACGTGAAACGTATTTACTCCCAAGAAAATAGGAATTTATCACTATTTATATGGATGATGAAGAATTAAGTACTGATGAGTGTTCATTGTCTTAAAAGTATTCATGTACTAGGTAAAAACGCAAACTGTTGAAGTACACAGTAATTTTGTTCGAGGCGCGTCCGTCAGTCCTGACGATCACATTATGAAGCCGTATTTAGCGCTGAGCTCTCAGTTTGAATATAAACAGATGGTCATTTCTGTTTTCCCTTTTGTCGACAACATGCTGTGCATGGTTACAGAGCACACGGCAAGTTTATATAATATTAGCAGACCCGGCGACGCGTTACTGTGTTTTGCAAAACCAAAAATAAATTAATTTCACTGTATTACGTTTACGATAATATCAATTGAATTTATTTACTCTCAGCAACACATCGCCGATTATACTAGCACCAAATACACGAGCTTATACTAATAAATTGTAGATTACATAAGACATTTGTAATTTTAACATAGCGCCACCTAATGGGTACTTACTCAATCCAGTCAACGAATTACTTTATACCGCCGTCTGTTACAACATTATCAAGCAAACAGAGATGATCGTGACTCTTTGTTAGTAAACAAATAATTCGCAAGAAAATAATATTGCGATTATAAATTGAGATATAAAATATCCTATCTTTCAAGTTGGATGAACCTGTACACAGTTTGCAAAATTTTATTAAAATCGGTTCAGTAGTTTAGAAGTACATTGCGGACAAACAACGTGGCACGTAATTTATATATACTAAGATTTATGCATATATACGTGCTTCATATCGAATATAATAGATTAGATTTTATAGGTTTAATCTCAATGTACATTACTAGAGTCGTTTCTGTAAGTTTGTTCTCATTGTACAATATTATATTTTGTATTCACAATTTGACTTCGCCATTGTTTTTTGACATAATAGTCACCGTTCATTTGAGGGAAAAAATAACGTCGAACGTTTTCAGAGAATAAATTAAGATTAAGCTTATATGATCCTCTAAATTATATTACCTGAATCGCTCTCAAGTCCCTAGGCCTCATGTCAGTATCATTCGCACAAGATCTAATCTTACTGGGAATCACGTGCTTAGCAACAAATCAAAACTTTAAAAGAATTAAAAAAAGTCAATACAATGTCATAGGCGGTATTTTAAATTATGCAATGCAACGCAGGTAGAGTCGTGACTATAAAGCATAACAAGTCATAAAAATGTTGATATAAACTGGCATGACTTGGTTTAGTATTCGGCAGGGCAATGCGGCGACCGCACCTACATACAACTACCACGAATTATGCCATATCTCTGAATAAATATTGTCCCGATAGAGTTTCGACGTGAAGCGCTCGAACGGAACTCGAGCTGCGGTCGGGACCCTGCAGCCGGACAAACAACGACCTCCCCCGAGATATCCGATACTCGCTGAATACCAGACCAACCGCACTCCCTTCCCACCACGAGACTACCGATAACCACGACACTTTCAATTGTTTCTATACATTGCTGCTACTGACAGAATGTTACATTAAAACTCAGTTTAGAGGAAACGATGTAATAGAAGGCGTACTGAATTTCATTGATAACATTTGCAATTGTAAGTAGGTCTCCAAACCCTAACAACTTGGACACGAATTCGAGTTAACGTTACAACACAGTTGTAAATTCCGATGTATTTTCGCGAAATGGCATCTATACCAAGGCGTTAAAGTGAATGCGTGTGGCAGGATGGTGTTTGTTTTACTATTCGGTGTGTTTACCTGGGATGTTTGTACAGTACCTACAGGGAACGGCGATGCGGGGCCGGAGAGGGGGAGCGCGCGCGACGCAGCAATTTTACCGCGTAACGAAGAGAACAATGGATTGTGTTGGAAACACTCGAAACCGAAACGGTTGAAAACCAACATTCTTGTTTCGAGAAATGTCGTTAATGGCTACGTTTCTTTGTAGAGTTATTTGAGTAATAGTTGCGAGGTTTTGACTTCAATCGACCTGCTTGCCATAATAAATTGTAAAAGACGTCCCTAATTAAAATAAACTATAATAAAACTTCAATTAAAACCTATTAACGACAAAAGGTCATTTTATAGTCTCCAGTACGTAATAATTAGTATTTAGGTATTTAAAGTCTGTCCGTGTACTATAGCGTTTGCATTATCAATGTTTAATCCTTTTCACTTAGATAATTTCCTACATTTAATAGAGAAACTTTGGTAAATACGTAATCAGAACCGTAAATAGTACCGTGACGCGGCGTGGCGCCTACCATAGATAGCCGATTGACAGCTGACATCAGTATTTACAAAGTACTTTTAATCATGACAACTATTAATTATATTTATTTTATTTCTATTATACCCGCGTTTGCCCTCGTCTCTGCACTCATTTTTGAATTGTATTAAAGAAATTTACAATTGTGAGATGATGTGAACTTACAGAAATGTTCTATCAAAAACAGTTGTTTGTACGACATGCACGCCACCTACTATGACATGGGACGTGTACATTCAACATATAAATACTAATAATGTGCTTGATAGAATTTAGCAACAACAACATATTTGGAACTTTAACCCAGCATATAACCACCTCAGTGCTCACCCACACTATATAAGAAAGTAATGAAAATTTTAAACTATACAATATGTTTTAAAAATCAATAATTTTGTATAGAAATTGCCACTTCTATTTGGTTTCAATAGACAGCTGTAGCAGAACTATCCAACTAAATATATAATTTCAAAAAGTTAATGTTTCAATATTCTCTATAGATTTTGATGACATATTCTATACAGGAAGTGTATATCATTTCAAATTTGAAACCCGTGTAAATAATTATTAATAATACTTATAGAATTCATAAAATTAAAAATATAAAATTACCAAATGAGAATAAATACTAGGTAGCAAAAAGCGTGACACGCCGCGGTTACAGCTAGTTCGTGATTATAATACAAATTTGTTTATGCAATCGTAGATATGCTTGTGAACTCCACAAACTAAGGCCGTGCCATTTCATTAAATATTCAATAATAACGAATATAAGAACTATGCAGAATTTCTAACTATGCAGAAAAGAGAATTTCTTTTGCAAAAATTCTTCTTTAGAAAGCAAACGCATGATAACCAATTATACGATTTATTTCTTTACAAACAGTAATTTTGCAGGCAGTGACTTTTCCGTCACATTCTTTTATTGTATTATTAAAATATAAGTACGATTATGAGTTTTAATTGTATAACTGAATTTTTTTTTGTAGAATGTCAATTGTAAAATGACACATACATAATTTCATAAAAATTCATGGAGCCGTTTTTAAGTACAATCTGAACATACTCAGAGACAAATGTTTTAACATTATATTCGTTATCAACGGCTTTCATAATAATCACTTATCATAAAGGCTGGAAAACAAATTAAATGTACAGACAGAAGTATAGATTTTTTAATGTAGATACAGTACAATAAAAACGCCGTACAGCGCGAACATGGTTTAGTATTATAACAACACTTACAACATTATAAATAATCTATTAGCATTAACCAGAGTTGGAATCTATATAAGGCACGACTCCGGCAGTATCACCGACATAGTACTCTCGCAATGCAAAGTGCACGCTCTGACACTATATTGTCCGCCTTTACTTGTAAACCGCAATTTCTACCGGAAGGAGAGAGAAAAGCCCATGCGTTGTTATAGGTGCATGGGTTTAGGTCACACCCGCCCCTTGTGCCCTTTGTTGTCCAACAGAGGGGACCTCTGCTACCGCTGCGGAGCAGCGGGTCACAGAGCGGCAGCTTGTGGAGCGGACGTTGCCAGATGCGCAGTATGCGCGGATGCGGGGAGGCCCTTTGGGCACATAATGGGAAGCAGGGCGTGCAAGCCACCCACTGTGAAGAGTAGGACCTGCTCCTTGATGGGGACAGCCCTCAGGTATGAAGCCGTCAGGATGGAGAGATTGGACATGGCCCATTGACGGATTACACCACCATCAACTTCCTCCAGGCGAACCTGAACCACTCCGCCACTGCACAAGATCTTCTCGTGCAGGCAGTTGCTGAGTGGAGGATAGTGCTTGCGGTCACCACGGAGCCTTACTATGTTTCTACCCAGCCACATTGGGCTGGGGACTGGAGCGGCTCTGTGGCGATCATGACCGGTTCGGGTTCAACCCCGGCGGTCAAAGAGAGGGGGACGGGTACGTGGCAGTCACCTGGGGAGAGTACGCCATTGTGGGGGCGTACTTTTCCCCCAACAGGCCCCTGTGGGAGTTCGAAAGATTTATTGACTCCCTGCAGAGGGCTGTAAGGCGGCTCTCGCCGCTCCCTGTGGTTCTCATGGGTGACCTTAATGCTAAGTCGAGGACCTGGGGAGCGGCGGCCACGGACCTGCTAGGCATGGCCGTTGAGGAGTGGGCAGCCGAAGTGGGGCTGTCCCTCCTCAACCAGGGGAACGTCCATACGTGCGTGCGATATAACGGGGGATCAATAGTGGACGTTTTCCTTCGCCACCCCTTCTGTCGCACGCCGTGTCCGGGAGTGGCGTGTGCTTGTGGAGGTGGAGACCCTGTCAGACCATAGGTACGTAACGTTTGAGGTCTCCACCTCCCAAGCCACAACTAGCACCAGCTCCCGGAGGAGCGCGCAGTTCCTCTCCTGGGCGGTGAGCCGCCTCGACCGCGAATCAGTGGAAGAGGAGGCTATCGTTCAGGCCTGGGCCATACCCCCGCTGACCGGGGAGGATGTTGACGCGTCTGCAGCCCGCCTCCGGCGTAATGCTGTATGGCAGCTACAGGGAGTGCAGAAAGATCCTGCAGGTTTCATCAGCCGGGCTAAAGAGCAGGCGTGGGAGTAGTTGCTCCAGGCACTGGAGGAGGATCCGTAAGAGCGCCCGTACCGGATGGTGAGAAAGAAGTTGCGGTCCCGGGCGCCCCCGGTGACGAAAACCCTCCAGTCGGAGGTGGTGGCGAGAATCGTAGGAGAGCTATTCCCCGACCCTCCGGAGTTGCCATCTCCTCCCATGCCTCCGCTTCGGGTGGAATTTGCGGAGGTGTCTGAAGGCACTCCCCCTATAACGGAGGAAGAGATGGGGAGGACAGTCGAGCACCTTCGCCACAGGAGGAGAGCGCCTGGTCCGGATGGGGTTCCGGGCCGGGTGTTTGCGCTCTCGTTGGACCATATGGGGGGTGGTTTCGGGGACTGCTCGACCACTGTCTGGAGGTCGGGCGGTTCCCGAAACCCTGGAAGCGGGGGCGGCTATGCCTGCTGGCAAAGGAGGGCCGCCCTCTGGACTGCGCGTCCGCGTATTGGCCCTTGGTGCTGTTTTACGACGACGGGAAGGTTCTGGAGAGAGTCGTTGCTTCCCGGGTCGTCCAGCACCGGGAGGAGGTAGGGCCGAACGTGGCGGACGCGCAGTTCGACTTCCGGGCAGGGCGTTCGACAGTGGATTACTACAATTACATTAAGATTAAAACTAATTACAAGATATGGCAATTTTCGAGGCGAAGGTCTGCACTAAACCTCATCAGAATTTGAAGTCTCTTCAAACATCTTTATTAAAGCAGCGGCAGAAATAGATTTGATTGTGGTGCGGTCTGTCTCGTCGATTAAGGTCATGTATTCAAAATAGGAAAGGATATTTTAAATAATGTTAATAAAATTGCATTGTACATTTAAAATTACCTTGCATTTCACATATAATTTTTAAACAAATATCAAATATAAGTTTTTGATTTATTTAATAGTTTCATCTTTAATATAACTGTTAAATGTGCATTACCACAGCATTAATAGAATAAATTTTTTACTGGCCTCGATTTCAGTCATATCAAACATTTTTATCTTTACTCGAGAGGTAGATACATGTTTTCTATAAACTGAAACTGCGTTATTTTTATTAATTTTGATGTGAACAAAGTCAAATGCATGGTTTTTATTTCTTGATCATATTTTATCTAAATTTTGTGTTCTTAAATGTTTTATCTATTAATGCAGCCGTTATACAGGGCGCTGTCTTAATTAGGTACTGAAGTTACTGGAGCTATGTAGGTATACTATAAGAAGCTTGAAGTACATAAAGCTCTGAATATAAAATCTCGGTGGTCTGAGGTTCAGTGGATTAAAAAAGTGAAGTAATTAACGTATATTTTGTCTTTCCTCCTGCGGCGCATCCGGTGATCCTACAGATAAGAGAGTGTGGCAAGTTCGCACGTGAGCCGCTGCCCACGTACTTCTCTATATACTTTTATAACTGTGCTTCACGGCGCGGCGGAGCCGGGGGTAGGAGGAGGCGGAAGGGCGCATCGCATTGTGTTACGAGATACCACTATTATTCTGGTATTATTAAAAAAGTCTAGGTTTCCCCCAAATATTTGCCAAAATAATACAAAACAGATATTTGCTTTATTAATATTAACTTTATTAATTAATACTCAACAATAACTATTATAAAGAAATTGTGTAATAACTGTGTGTAAATTGGAACTCAAGAGTATCAACATAATTATCATCTCAGCCTACAGACGTTCACTGCTGCACACCATACTTTCTCCGCTTCGTGAGACTCTGTGCCGCCTATAAACAACGGATCCCCACAAGGCGCGAACTTTACAATATTTACCTGGATTAGCAGAACTACCGGGGACTGGGGATCTTCAACGCGGCCATGTCCTATAGCCATTTTCCAGCCGTTCGGAAGAAGGCCGTAGTGATAGGGATTCATAAACCCGGCAAGAATGCTACGCTTCCCGATAGCTATCGCTCAATTAGTCTTTTAGATAAACAACACTTAATTATATGAGCAGCTCCTTCTAAACCGTCTCCAATCCACTATGTCCGCATTAGATCTATTGCCATCGGGCAGTTTGGCTTTCGAGTTAAACACTTTTGTACGTATCAGACGCTGCGCCTCACGGAGCATATATTCGCAAATTTTAATAAAGACCCATATCCCGAATTAAAACCTAAGAAACCTAAACCAAAACGCACTCTAGCAGTCTTCGTCGACATAACCAAAGCTTTTGATAAGATTTGGCACGTCGGACTCGTTTATAAGCTCGTATAGTTCCGCGTCCCCTATATGCTAGTTCATATCATTCGCGATTATCTCTCTGATAAGACTTTCCACTTCCGAGTGGAAGGTGAGCTCTCCCCGCCCCACCCGATCCGCTCAGGGGTCCCGCATGGCTCCATCTTCGCGCTCTCCCTATTTAACCTGTATATCAGCGACATACCACGATCTCCAAGGGTGGAGTTAGACTGTTACGCTGATGATATAGTCATCTTTACTTCAGGCAGGCATAAGAATCACCTCAGATCGCATATCCAACGTGCCGTTCGTAATCTCAGCGAATGGTATCATAGGTGGCGGATTGAAATTAATCCTGATAAGAGTTTCGTGATACTTTTTTATCCCTTTAGAAACCGTTATGAACATAAGCCCCTCAATCTATACGTAGTTCCTATTCCTTGGGTTTCCCAGGTTAAGTACCTGGGTGTCACCCTTGATAAGGAACTTACGTTCATACCACACGTTTTTAGAGCGTGAAACAAGGCCGCCATGGTCATGGGTCGCTTACATCCATTAGTATGCTCGAAGAGTAAAATGTCCCTCAGACATATGCTTGCGCTTTAGAAGACGTGCGTCCGTCCCATTCTTACATATAGTTGTCCCGTCTTCGTTCATACTCCGCTTCAGTAAGATGCAGATTTCACAAGATCGCTTCTTACGAAAGGCTGTCGACGCCCTATGGTATGTCCGGAAGACCGATCTTCATAAGTACTTAGAGTTTCCGTCGATCTGGGAGTACGTAAAGTCCCTCACGACCAGTTACTTCGAAAAAGCTGCGAATGATCCTAGCCCGTTAGTCGTATCCGCCGGGAATTACAGGACAATACCCGACTCCCCGCGACATAAAAGACGGCCGCGACATATCTTCTCCGATCCTCCCGATAAAATAACGGCAGCGAACGTTCAGTACTTCTGCGATTCTTCAAACAGAGCGTGTGCCCACCTACGTCCTTGTAACCACAGATCACGCCGCCGTGGTGTAGCAAGGAATTTTGCTCCATCACACTCGCCACGGCTCCCCTCGGCAGCGGCTTAAACCTCCGATCCCCCAGAGTGGAGCCCTCGAGCAAGCTGTTAGCGCGATACAGTGACACTGAATGTTTTCACTCACTACCTTAACACACACATACAAACACTCAGAAGGGTAGGTACACATATGGTAAAAGGGTTTATTTTTTTCCCCTTGTTTGCCGAACTTGGTCAGTTTAGTTTAGCCGAATTGACAAAGACAAAGTACAAGTTTGTGTTCGTGAGGCAACATGCAGGTACACACGTGTGCTTCACTAATTCGTATATGTATGATTAACTTAGCTAGGTTAGCTTAGATAGATTCGCGCAGTTGTATCCGAGGCAACAGCCCAAATCGAGGTTCGGCCACTTTAGCACCGTTGTGCTTGTTGCCAAGCGACCGAGCGCCATGAGCGCTCGCCCTATTAGTCCGGTGAAGCTGTGAAGGCCCCTCAAGCCAACAGCGTATAGTCAGTTCGAAAAAAATAAAAATCTTCGGTGCGACACTCCAGTACAGATATAGACAGCACATATTTAAAAAAACAGTTAAATTGTACGTTCTTTGTATAAATTGTTTGTTTCTCACATACTCACGCATTTGCAAGTTAATAAGTTTTTATTAGACATTAATTAAGTCATTTTTGTTATAGTACTCATTACAAGAATGTAACTGCGATAGGGTTTGTAAGCAATGCAGATACCAACTTTGCTATAAATTATATCCACAATGAATTTGTATATTTCAAAAATAATTATTATTATTACTAAACCGTTACATTCTATGTAATCTGTAGCACACGATGTCGTATGCTTAAGTTTTATTTTGCTGGTACTGGCATAATATACAATAACAAAGAAACAGCAAATATACGTCTATGTATTATTATTTTCAAATTTATATCATTAACACTTTGTGCTAAGTTTCAAGATTACAGATCCTCCTATAGTTTAATCGGTCACTAACTGGGACTTTAAATATTACGACCTATATATCTTTAACACATTCATTTGAAAGCTTTTTGTATACTTTATAGGTTAGCGTTTGACCACAATCTCAACTGATGTTAAATGATGATGTGGTCTACGATGGTAGTCACACTAAGGCTAGAGAGAGAGTGGCTCTCAAGTGCAACTGTTGGAACACACCAAGAGCTGCTTGGCGACAGATATTCAACTCGAGAGTGGTAGCTAGCCAGACGGACTTAGAAAAAGCCCTACTACCATGCTATGGTTTCATCACGATATTTTCCTTCACCGAAAGCTCCGACTCAGTTGCTAGGATTCGAACCTACATCCTTCGACGCTGTGACCGAACACACTACCACCTGAGCAAGTAAAGAGAAACTCTTTATTGTATTAGATCATAAACATTGGTACTAAACATAAATTTCCTTTTTATATTATAAGACATTTTCAAGAAAAACGACTTTCACCCTGACAAACATACATACTCGTATATACCGTCAATTCTATTTTATAGCCACTAATGTCATTTTATAATTATTTAAACAGATATATTGACATCGGCTTGCTAAAGAAAAAATGTTTTGTTTACACTAATATTATAAATACGACTGCGTCGGTCTTCGTATCATCTGTAAAAATGGTCTAAAGCATTTTTACCCTCGATCTCCTACTTTGAGCAATACATGCTCCTTGTACTTTTTATCTACGATTATTAGGTTAACTATTGAGGCTCATAAGAAATCCAAGGAACGTGCAGTTTATGTGCAGAGGCTAAAAGGGATTCGTTTTCTTATTATATTATTATTATCTTATTATATTCTGAGATGTACACAAATATACGAGTATTTAAACTTAAATGTCTAATATACCATTTCATAGTCGTGTAATCACTCGCAATGAACACATTATGATGTAGTGTTGGATCAGCCGGTACGTCCGGTGTCTCGGCCGCGGCAACATCAGTCACGCACGACTCGGCCGCTGTGTCGCAGATACTTCCCTGATGGAGTTTTTACGCTTTGTCCCGCTTCAGCCTCATTTTTTATATTCGTCATTCGGGTCGATTCACGAACATAAAAACTCGATTGATTTTGGCGCATATTGAACGAGACTGATGGAAAGCGAATAAAAACCGAACTTTGTACAATCGCTGCGACATTGGACTGATTCGTTTTTACTATATTATGAAGATACCGGATTATTTAGGTCAGTTCAACCGAAATTCTGCGATATTATCTAAGCTATGTATTTGGAAAAAGTAGATACGTAATTTAAAAAGTTTTTAACCCGTTTCTGATTCTAACCCGTTATTTACATACTGTTTTCAAAGTTATAACAAGGAAAAAAATAGACAAACAGTGAATAGAACTCGCAACTGGGGATTTCGTTTATATATTATCTTTACATATTGCAAGGTTCCCAACACGGGAAAACATGTGTTTAATAAATGGCGAAGTTATTTTACGAATGCTCGCAAACTAGACTGTATCAAAATAACAGTAAATGAGTAGTTCTCACTAATTTGCGAAAAATGACTTGGTCTAATAATAAGAATATAATTTGTAAAAATTGTCAATTTTATATATCCAATATATAGTACACAAGTAACTTACCTCAGTTGACTATGTGGTCCCCGCCCTTTTCGATTTAAATGAAAGTAAAGGGGTGATGAAAAAAATCAATTATGAGGGAATGATGATTCAAGTGAGGGAATGAATTTTTTTAGCGCTATTACTGTATTTAGATTAAATTAACACGATAAACATATTTTGTTCATCTCAACATGAATTTATTTTATCATCCCCGCATAAGCTCTCATTCCCTCATTAATAGAATCAAACATAACCTCTAAAAACTAGTCAAACATTAACCTCAAATCGAATTATGATTCGAGGCAAGATTTCTACTCCTCAAAACATGTGAAACGGTATAATTATTATTATAAATGAAATAATTACCTTATATTCAGATGATGTGAGGCAATGAGACATAAAAATGTAACATTTAAATAATTAATTAAAAACCAGGTTAACAACAATGATATTACGGCTTCATTGACAATGCTGCCAACTGCAAATAAAATATAAGGGCGGCAACCTACGCTCCGATTGAAAAGTACAATCTAGGTTTTATTAAAAAGTGAAATGATATTTTTTTTTGACCCAGAAGAAATTCAATTTTCTAATCATTTCTTACTCAGTACCTAATGAAAAGTGTATGTACTGTTAAATGCACTAATTTTAACATGACCAAAACTAGACAAATTTATAGAGCACAATAAATTAATGTTATAATATTATTTAAATATTGAGTTTGGGATACGATGAGGGAATGATATTTGAGATTTATGGTTACCTGCCATTTGTTATTGTGAGATTAAAACACCTAAGTGAACTATGGCACGAGCAGCTTCAGTAGTATAATTTTCGTGAAAAAATACAAAGTTTACAATACAACGTTAATAATATATAAAATTGAAAATGGACATGATTTTCGTAAATTTCTGAGAACTAGTCATATATAACTTTGGTGTTTACTAAGTTGTAATTTAAAATATATTAAGAGGCAAAAGATCTCTTTCCTTGATAAATTTTTTGACCCAAAAAATAAACCATAGGTTTTAATGATTGGTCTCATTAACCTAGAGACTTAATACACCATAATATAACACAACACAAAAAAAACAGTAGTATGAAATCATATTCTTTAATATTCGTCATTAATTTCAAGTTTATACTTCAAGTAATAATAGTACATATATTATACTCTACTGGACACGTAGCTATCCCTATGCAGACATCTTGGTATATATATTTAATGGATAATAGTTAACAGAATCATAAAAATGTTAGTGATGTTGATACAATTACATATCATTCACGCCTCACCTCGCGCGTTCTTCACTCGCCACCACACCTCAGATAATCTTATGAAAACTTCTAAATTACATTTCATTTCAATCCACTGGTACCAGTAGTAGAAAAAACAATCCAAACTAATGCAAGGTTTTTATATAATAAAATATCTTTACCAGTCCTATATTTTATTTCAACTTTTAAGATCTTTTAATTTAAAATTCTTGTTGACCTTTAAAGAGAACATACATGTACAGGGGGGAGTTAGGAAAACATCCGATAAGCATTGTTGATGGATGCGAGCGATTACTCACGAGTTCCGTTCGCAAATTGTTGGCAGAGTGGCTCAGTTTGTGCGCGAGGCGCTACACTCCTTGAATCGTATTTTTGTTGAACCAAAGGAATACTTATATAAAAACTATCTTGTAAGACCAATATATGAGGGTTAAGGACTAAAGAACTGTGTACCTGTTTCTTAGTCGTTTATTTCCAACTAGCTGTGCCCGCGACTTCGTCCGCGTGGAACGGAATACAAAACACAGTGATTAAGGAAATAATCTGAATGTATATCTTGTATATTTGTAATGTAATGTGTCAGGCTAAAACCTAATAATGGTCGTACCCCTTTATCATTTCAATAATAATTCAAAATTAGGACTTCCAAGTTCCGTTGATCTGTGTAAAAACCGTGGGCCTAGCTATAGTGCTGCATCTATCGTCATACAGTCAGATAGTTCGTAGTACACGATGGTAATGCATGCCCACATCTAAATTTATTGCGAAAGTGGACAAAACTCCGTGACGATACACGCAGATATAGGAGTAACATAACACTAATATTCTAATTTAACAACTGTAAAAACAATATTAACCCTTGGACTGTCCAAAACCATAAAGATTTAACTTCTATACAAACGAATGTAGACCTCATGAGGCATAGGTCAATAGACTGTTGGCAGCATACGCTTACAAATACCTGATTTATTACAAAACTTTGAAAAATAACAAATGATGAATTGTAAAATAATCATTTTCATGTAAAATGTATTTTTAAATTATTTTTTCATTTGTACTAACTTTTATTTCTAAACCATGAAATTTACAATGTACGATGTAGTATAAATAAAAAATAATTGAAATCATAATCTGCCATTTTGTGATCTCAGTCAAAAAGTCAGCCGAGGGCTAGTAATATTCATTCATATATACTTCACATAGCTTATTCTTATTATTATTTTTATGTTATCCTTTCTTTTATTTGCACTGCCTGCAGTCCTTTTTCTCCACGGTACCGCTGGAAGAAAATGCGAGCTCCCTATTTTTTTTTACACTTTACAGGTAAACGTTTTGGCCACAATCCCTTCTGATATTAAATGATGATGTGGTCTAAGATAGTAAGTCACGCTTAACCTAGAGGGAGGCTGGCTCTCAAGTGCAGCTGCCGGAACACACCAACAGGTGCTTGGCGACAGATTTTCAACTTGAAGGGTGGTAGTAGCTAGACGGACTTAGAAAAAGCCCTAACACCATGTTTCATCACGATGTTTTCCTTCACCGAAAGCTCCGACTCAGTTGCTTGGATTCGAACCTACGTCCTTCAACGCTGTGTCTGAACATACTACCAACTGAGCCAACATCGATTCATAGGCCCTAATGCATAAACCAAATGTTTTCATTAATTCAAAGTGGAATTAAATAATCTCATTGTTATCCTGTACTCTTCCTTGCAATAATATTCTTACGACAGTACACCAATAAAATTATAAGTTTAGCGTCATCTGTTGTCGTTAAAAATGTAGTCTGTAATTGCTTCTAAAGACGATTTTTTTTAACATTTATGTTCAATGAACAATTTTAGTCTCCTTATTTTTTTATTATAATAAAAAATTCTCCTAAAAAGTGATTAGGTTCAATAACTTGTAATATTCACAACACAAAATTAATTAGTAATTTACAAATTTAATCATAAACCTTATGCGATCGAAAAATAAAAATCATATTTTACTTATATTATACAAAGTACAAAGTAAGTTATTCAATTTATAGAAATATGTAATATTTGTAATTGGCCAATTTTTAGATTGAGATTGATTTAGATTATAGTAGTAATAGATTTAGAAAATGGCGGTTGAACGCCATCTATTAGCAATAATGCATAAAATTAATTGCTGAACATCTTAGGTTATTAATATTTTTTTTATGTGAAAAAAAAATATTAACTATTTTTCTTTCGTTCTATATCTTAGTAATGTAATACTGTGGCAATGTTTATTTATGTTATAAAATACCCTGGTTTTTAGATGAGCCAAGTCCATTTACTTATCTATTTTTCTCTCGTACTTAATTCCCGTCGTCATTAAAATTACAATAACTTTTGATAGAGTTAAACGATTTTAATGAAACAAAAAATGTATGATGCTCTGGAATATGCTTGGTTATTTTCTTGCTGGAGTTTTATCAGAAGCCCAGTACTTTACCAGTGATGCCTGTTCAAATAAACAGACAGACAGACATTTCTAAAAATGATCGACATGGATTCTATTACTTATTCCTAGACACCTGCAACAATTTCTTTCTCAAAAATCTGAAAAGTACAGACATGTTGGATTTGTGCTAAACCTACGAACTTTAATGGCACTTGATTAATTGCCGTGCGTGTTTGTATGATCAAGGCACGTGCCTTTTTTTGGTTATTCTTGTAACAACTTATTTAAATACGATTAGAAATACGAACGATATGATTCAGAATGACTTCGGGTGTCCAATTAGTTTTTTATTAACAATGGAATCAAGCACAAGGGATTTTGTTGATTTAGAACTGGTGATTAAACTGAATATCAAGTAAGTCAAAATTTATTTATTCAAAATAAATTATTATTTTCATTTTAGTTTACTTTCAAAAGACTAAAGTACACTATGAAATTAAAACTTTGTGAAAAAAAAATTTAGGTATTTTTATATCTACTGTAGGTGGTAGAGCTACGCTGAAGCTATTACTGGTTTCAGCATGAATGGGTCGGCTCGCCCGGGGTAGTACCACCCTCTCACAGAAAACCGACGTGAAGTAACAGTGCTTGCACTGTTGCGTTTCGTTCGGTCAGTGAGAGCGCCGGAGGCCCACACAGTTAAAAGGCCGGCAACGCACTTGCGACTCCCCTGGTGTTGCTAGTGTCCATGGACGGCGGTGATCACTTACCATCAGGTGACCCACCTGTTCGTTTGCCCCCTATAATATAAAAACAAAATTAAAAATACTGTTTCATCAGTGAGTTCATATGAGCACAGTAGGCGTTCAGAATAAAAATATAAATTTCTCAAAAATATTTGTGTTTGTTTATTTTTAGGGTATGAAGTTAAAAGATGTGATCGATTTGTAATTTCTATTGATCGAAAGGAGACAGATAAATTTCTCACTAATTCTGTCAATAAAAGCGCACTGAGCTGAAAGTATTGATCTTTTCTAATACCTGAAACTACAGGTGCACTCCTTCTTTAAAGCGCTGGTGTTTACATCCTGTGACGCCAGTGTCCCAACCCAGGCGCAGTAGTATTTCTATTTCCACCGACAAGCCATTCTATACTAGCGACCGGACCAAGGTTCAGACCTGCCTCCGATGGGCACCATGGAACTCGAGATAAACAAGCCCATCACATGGAGTATAACGTCGATTATACTATTAGTGATGGCATCAGGCTCACCCAGTGAGAAGCAAATTTGACCCTACTATGACATTTTCTGACCTACTACGATATTTTGAAAACGGTGTACTACGCAGTACGCCCTAACCCTCTCAATTCTAACTTATTGCATATCGGCCTGGGGTGGAGAAGAAAGTGGTTATTTCTTCGACTAAAGAGAGTTCAGAAAGCTGTATTAAAAGTGATAGCATACAAATATGGTTTTCAGCTAGTGAATTATAGGGTCTGTGGAATATACCCACAGTCAGACATTCCTTTCTTCTACATGCTATCCTGCCTCAATACACAGGCCTTACTTTTAACCCAAGAACATATAAACACAAACGCATAATTGACAGAGTGAAGTCTTCTCTACTTACACAAGTAGAAAACAATTTGATTTTCTGAGTCCAGTTCTGTACAAGAGACTTAACAAACAACTTTATATTTTCCCTGTCACTTACAGAGAATTTAAAAAGCGAGTAAAATATTGGCTTAACTATGAGGACACTGAAAAAATGTCACAAGCTAGTAGTGCGGTGGAACTGTAGAGGCCTCAGGGTCAACAGTGCAGGTCAGTTCGAAAAAAAAAAATGTCACAAGCTAGAGGATATTTCCTCTTGATAGTAGTCACTGACTTACATCATGTGTAATAAATGTTGGTCCCTATATTACCCTGTCAAATTTAAATATTATAAGCATACAGCACGCACACACACACACACACAAACACACACACACACATACACACACACTACTACCATTTAACACCTTTTTCACTTCCACACATGACACTTCAGACAAAAAAACAATTTAAAGAACCTTTTTTTTCTGATGAACGCACACTATATTGGTCTGAAGATGGGCGGTATTGACTGCGACGCAGTTCCACTACTGTAGCTGATATCGGTCATTTTTTATATTGTACATATTGTTCTTTGGTTCCAATAAAGTTTATTTCAATTTAATATAATATATTCGAACAATTTAGCTCACAATAAATTATAAGTTAATTATAAGTAGTTGTAGGATCCGCTAAGGTGCGTCTTCTTGATAAATAAACTGTTTAATCGTACTCAGGCTAATAAATTTGTATATCATTGTGAAAATGCGTGACAAAAAAAAATGTAAATTAAATTAATTTAGTACTGTTTTTTTATTGCTTACAGTTCGTTTCGATGAGATTTCTTTTATTTCACCACACCGTAACTTTGCTCCACACTACTCCCACATGCATCATATAAATCCCTTTAACTTTGTATCTCACCGTCACTGAAGTAAGTATTTATCCAGACACGTAATTAGTGCAGGTGTTCTGTGCCACTAATTGCAGTCTTTCGTATATAAAGAACACGATTATACATTAACTAATGCTATTTGGAGTATAGATGAATAAGAAATGTTTACAACTAAGGGACCCGTGGTTTAAAACTTCGACTGATGCATAGTACAATTGCTTCAAATTATGTAATGAGTAACAAAGTGATCACATGAGGCTTTCCATTTCTCATTGTTAGGTGTGGAACCCCGGCAAGTAGTATTAAAAATATTGATAAGGTAGTGGTTGTTGAATTTACACGGGGGGCATCGTGCACCATATCGGTTTTCGAGTGCGCGTGTGTTCTGTTATTAATACCCGCATGTAGCGTGGCTTATCTTGCGCTCGGTACGTGAGCGACGTCAATATCTCTGCGTACCCGCTGTCACACTTACGCTCGAGAAACGTTTCCGCCAGATTTATCATAGCTGGGAGCTTAGTGATACTGCTCAAGTTAGATGAGGCGTGCGTGAACCTGTACCGAGCTCAGAGCGGGAGGAGGGATAGGGAGGGGAGAGCGAGGGGAGTGCTCAACCGAGTAATCGTTTGTAACGATCAGAAAAAACAAGTAATTATATAAATATGAGCTCAAGGCATAGACATATGTCACAGCTATATTATAAAATAAGTTAGGTATAAATAATTTAGCGTTCTCTTATATACACAGAGCACTTGCTGCTAGTGTATTCCGCAGGTGAATATTGTATTATGACTTGCATAATGCCCACCAACTGCGTCTACAACTGGTGGATAGAACACAACGTGTAGGTACGACGACAACGCGCACAGAGTTTCGGAGCACTCGACCACTGTATGTTACAGATATTTTGTCGACGTTAATAAGGTAAAGAAATCAGTTACAATTAGGGATGTTACGGTGAAATCCCATATTAATTCTATGTAAATGCATATTTTTAACATTATTTTTTATCACTCTGCAATTGTTATACACTCATGGGTATAGTCAGATGAACGCAATAAGAAGGGGCTAATTAATTTAAAAAATATATTTATTTATACAAAATAAGTTTTCAAAATTCGTTGAATAAATTCCATAATTAAATTAAAATTATTACACAAAAAACTTAACGATAACTAAACAAAAAAAAAAACAAATTAGAGACAGTAAGCTCAGTATTTTAAATCCATTTGACTGAACATAATGAAAATTGAATATTTTTCTAAAACTGTTTTTTTCATAATGTGTAAAACAAGTACATAGTATCGCCTCCTCTCGCTGTCAAAATTGTCTTTATTATGTATTACCTATTTTGCCGCTGTCGGGGACCCGTATCCTATGATGTGTAGCTCCATACATGATCCTAAGCAAAGACCGCCTCATACCATTATTAGCCTTCCGCCATAAGGCTCTCTTCCACAAATGTTACATTGTCTCTCGCTCGTCTCTATACTTTGACCTTTATATCATCTGATTCGAGACAGAACCTGGAGACTCTAAAGTACAGAGTACTTTATCCTAATAGTCATCATCCTATTTTCAGTGCGAACAAGCAAAATTGAACTGAGCTGCTCAATGACCTATGGTGATCAAAGGGCCTCTAGTGGTTATGTACGCCCCTATACCAGCCGCCTTAAGTTTTCTTCTAATTATTTTAGTGCTAACTGTCACTTGTTGAACTTTCTGTATCTTGTTTCGTACCTCGGAAGAAGTCGAAGTGCGGTCTCTGAGGACACTGTTTACAATAAATCTGTCATCCCTTTCTGTTGTTACTCTTTTGCGACCTTGTTTTTACGTCTTGTATACTCTCCAGTCTGCCATATCGTCTAACATTGCGAAAATTCACAGATTTGGACACTCGTAAGGTTTGTGCTACTTCATTATAAATATAACTATTTTAAGTCAAAGTTACAGCTTTAGTTACTTGAGAAACGCTGAGATTCATCATTATCACATAAACTTAACAATTGAATGTATATTGGATCATATTACAGCGAAAGACTTTCTTATATGCTAAATAATCGTTATGTGTTTCATAGACATTCTAATTAATAGCTTATTAATAGTACTTATAGGTGAATCTATATTGGAATTGTGCTGTGAATTAGTTTATGTGTTGTGGAGGAGCACTTAAAAGTATGTAGGATGTTACAAGTGCGCGTGAGTCAGCCCTATACCTGCAAACGAACATGAAAGTTTCCTAATTGTTTGTAAGCTTAGAGAGTGCATATTACGGAACCGAGACTTACGGCTACAGTCTCAGCAGGCAATATTTAGTAGTGTACATTATTATCCGTTCGGTACTCAAAGAGACATACATATTTAACACATACAGATTTTTGAAGTAAAACTTTTTTACGTACGCTTGACTTGGCGAGTAAGCTGGTGAATGCGTCACGAAAGTGTTACGAAAAGTGTGATCGGGCGAAGCGAACGGAAGTTGAGAGAGAGATATAAGTTAGGGAAGATAGAAAGAGAAAGAGTTACGTTTCGTATATTACTGTAAGGGCAAGAGTGAGAGGTGCGCACACAACTTTTCTTTCTTTCTCTCATTGCCAGTTACGTTTCGTATATCTAAGACGCAGTACAAGCCTATTTGTCTGTAGGGATCACCAAAAGCTAGATGCGAACCCAAGGATCGATCCGTGTTCACGGACCGCAAATATGCCACTTAGGAAGGCAGAACGCCCTGGTAAGTGTCCTAACCGGCCCTCTCAAGGGGGTAGGTAGAGGTGACCACCGTAGCTATTGTCTGTATCACACTGTAGGAGCAAGAGGGAGAGCAGTACGCGCGCATATTTTCTTTCTCTCTTCCTCTCATATACAGTGCATGAAATATATATATCTCAGTCAGTAGTTCGTTTGCGAGTTTGCTAACGTTATTCGAACGGTGTTTTCTTAATTGTTTCGTAATTTCATTTCGTTGTTGTACAATTTTTTAAATTAATATTTACTTCAATACATTAAATATTCTACGTTTAAAATGAATAAAATAGTAAATTCATTGTAAAGTTCATGTTTTGTGAATTTTCGGGTGAATAAAAAAAAATATATGTATATACATATAAACGGAGCTAAAAGAGTTTTACTTCAGTCGTGTGGTCTAAAGCACACTCGATTTTTGTAATTTTTCTTTAAACATGATTCAGTTGAATACGTCATGGGTATGTCCGGCGAGGAGCGGCCGCGCTGCTCCGTTTCTATCGGACGAGGAATGATAAAAACTGGTACATAATAGTACCGGGAAATGGAAAACGGAATTCCTCAGCATCTCGTGTACCCGGTGTCGTCCCCGTCCGTGCGTCCCCGTCCGGACCCGCATTCATTACGACCGGGTAAGGGAGCGGTTGAATACCTCGCTCACTATCTCACTCCATTAGAAAATATATACTCACACCAAATACAGAGTAACGAGTAACAGGCCTCTCGCTATGTCCGTCTCAACTACTAATAGGATCTTGCTACTAAAGTATTGTCTGTCTACCTTTCAGGTGGTTTCTGGTAAACATATACAGTTAAGGCGACAACTATTAATTTTTAACTTATTATTATTTGACGCATTCACAAATCTATATATATATAAGCGAAATACCACTGACTGACTCATCACGATTTCTCGGAAACTGTATGTCCGAATGACTTGAAATTCACGATAGTTATTCCTTTTGCAACGTAGACGCTCACTAAGAACGGATTTTGATTAAAACCCATCCTAAATACATTTTTCAGCTACAATTATATATTCTCCTACAGACACGGACAGTCCCTGACATTAAGCAACGGTTGTTATAGTAACCAATAATATTATATCCGTTGCCATGGTAACAAGTTTATTTTTAGGGCTGTGCGAATAATGTTTGAACCGATTCGAATCGAATAATGATGTTCTATTCGAGTTTTGAATAAAAAAATCGAACCATTTGATTATCTTTAACATATGGAAGAATTGCTAAACAAATAGTTATAGGAAAAGATAGAATATTTTTCACTATTTAAAAAAGTTTGTTTAAGTCGAAAATATTTACAAATCAAGCTTTAAATGCTCTTGAAAGAAAACTTTTACAATGTAATTCAATTCTACAATAATTAATTCATATTAGTGAAAATATTTATTAAAAATATACTTTCTCAGTTAAATCTAAACAATTTTACAGCATTTCAATTTTAACAAAACTTTGATAGAAATAGCCGAATTATTTTATTTGAAAGAAATTTAAATATTTTGGTATAAATTCATATTTTAACAGGTTTCTAGAATTTTGCGGTTTTTATTTTTAAAACATGCATTTAAACAAAAACAGTTTTAAATTTTGGCGCTCAAAATTCGTTAACAACTAATAAAGTACAAACGTATTCCTTCTACTACATTAAATGTTTGTGCGGCCCCTTATAAATTAGAAATCGATTACAGATTGTAAAGAAAAGTATTCAGTGTCTTCGGAAAAAAATTAACATGACTTTTAATTCTTTGAATTTGTAGTTTTAACTAATACGTCGCCACATTTGACTAGAAATAGAGATTTTGAATGCACTCAATGCTGGTGTCGACTGTGATGGTGTTACTGTTAGTTCGCAATATTCTATAATTAATATTTATTGGACGCATAATTGAAATTATTTGTATAATCCGAATAGTTCCAATGAAAGACTCGATTTCGAATTGAATTATTCGGTTCGATTCGGTATCAAATATTAGTTAATTCGAATATTCGCACACCTCTATTAGCGTTTGTAGTTCGATTTGAATATGATCAAGTTTTATCTTCATATATAAAAAATTGTCTATTTTAGGCCTGCTAGATATAAAATCGAAATTTTTGTCTTCGATTTGTGTTGCGGAATCTGAGCTACATACTAATTTTAAAGAGTGAATTACAGTGATACTATTTTTATTTTAGACTAGCTGTATCTCACACCAAATACAGAGTAACGAGTAACAGGCCTCTCGCTATGTCCGTCTCAACTACTAATAGGATCTTGCTACTAAAGTATTGTCTGTCTACCTTTCAGGTGGTTTCTGGTAAACATATACAGTTAAGGCGACAACTATTAATTTTTAACTTATTATTATTTGACGCATTCACAAATAAACTATATTGGTATCAGAAAGGAAAAAATAGTAAGTAAATACGTTTTTGTATTTGCAGAACCGGTTTTCGCAATGACAAAATACAAAAATACATGTTTCATAGAAGAACGTGATTATCGTTCCGAAATTCGAAAACAAACCAATTGACCATTTGTCAGAACTGGTAAGCCATATTGTGTTTATATTTCGTACGTAATTACACTATACGTGTGTACATGCCGAGTTGTTCAAGTGAAACGATTTACTGGGAAGCTTTACAAAAGAGTAAGTAGCTGTTTTTGTAAAAGGAAACCTTCGCTGAAACACTTTGTATTGTGGGATTTGACTTCAAACTAAATAAGCTTTAGTACAAATTTATTTATTTAGTTCTACATTTTACTTTTACCCTTTATCTGAAAACACTCACAATTGTGACTATTATAAGTAACTGAGTATACATTGATTTCTTCAGGCTAAACCGTGCTATAGATTTCAAACTCAACAAACAATGGACACAATTGTGTAATGTTGCTTCGTGTGGTTAATGGAAAGATAAGTTTTAGTACTTAATTGTTACCCGGCGACCGCGATGTCGGGAAATAGCTTCATTTCGAGTTGCTATTTATTTGTAAATACATAGTTTTGTTGAGTAAGGGTGAGCGCACACTGGAGACTAAGAACGCTTTAATATAGGTTTCTCTATACAGCTTTAAATAAAAAACAAATTCAGAACGATATATCCAATTCCTAGGCTGTCAAATATAGACGAACACACAACAACTGTTATTTGCTATAGATTACACTTTATCATCTTCATCTAAATACATAATTTGTGAATAAAAAAAACAACATTAACTATGCAATGAAGAGCATTGGATGTCATAATTAGAAAGAAAATAAATTGTTTATAGAAATCCTGGTAATATTATAGGTAGAGCTACTCATACAATATTTAACGAAGAATGTTTTAGCGTCAAGAAGGTTCAATATAAAGTTTAATATTAGACTAAACTTTGTTTGATTATAAATAAAAGAAATAGAGAGGAACCCATACGAACATGTTTCGGAACCCAACGCCGCACAGTGGACGGAAATCGGAGCCTCCCTTTCATAGGATTATAGAAAAATAAAATGTATCATTTGATAGTTTTATGTATACAGTTTTGCCAAAACGGTCATATCATTGAATTATTTAACAATATCAAACTTTATTTTTACCTGATACACCATATAATATGGACTTGTAAATTTCCAATGTATGAATTTGGATTATCTTACTTCGTAACTTTTTTGTATTTCAAGTTGTAAAGCTGAAACTTATACGTATCATTACCGGGGTGGTAACGAAGCCTTACAACCTTTGACCTTTGACCTTGGCCCCGGGAGTCTCCGTTGAAAAGATATTTATAGATGAAAATTTCATACATAGACTACATTGTATTGAAGTGAAATCATCCATCTGTAGGTTTATTTGTCGATCTTAATGCTACAGCTATCGATAAAACAAAGGGTTATATAAAAATTTGTTTACCCCTGCTTTACCCTACATTCATTTGATTGCTAAGTGTAACCACTCGGCAAACTTTTGTAAAAAATTTGCTTCGTATATAATTAGCAGATTTTCATTTTTGTTTAAGATTACTTGAATAAGTTGCACAAAAGGGATAAGTTCGCTCTTTTCTTCTTTAGACAGAGCAAAATTCACAGAAGTTAACTCCTTTTGAAACAATTTGTCTCCATTAAAAGAATTTTGCTCCATGAACTTAAAAATGTCGATATTTGATACCAGTCCTTCTATATTAAACAAATCAACATTAACGCAGGGTAACTTTAGAATACGGGATATTGATGACTTATGAAATGAAATATAAGTACCTACTTATGGTATTTATACCAATTTCATTTAGAATTATAATCTCTAGAACAAATATACAACAACAACTACTATAAGAACAATAAAAACAATATATATCAACACAAATAAACTAATTGCCCTAATTAACAAAACCAAAATATTTTGCTACAAATGTGAAAAAAAAATCAATAAACAAAAACGGTAGCTCATAAATAAGATACTTAAAATTTATAGGTATTGTACGCTTTAATAAAAAAATAAAAATATATTTTTTTAAGTTTCAAAACGAATTTTTCACGCTAGGTAATGAGTAAATTAGGAGTTGATATGATTTTAAATATCTCTTATTTTATCAACAGCTATACTAGATACAAATTTTGACTATAGATCTGCAGTGTAGTTGATTGAATTTCAAATAAAAAGATTTCCAGTTAGGCATTTTTCATTCATTCAACGGGGACGCCCGGGGTCAAGGTCATAAGGCTTCGTTACCACCTCGGTAATGATACGTATACGTTTCAGCTTTACAACTGAAAACACAAAAAAGTTATGAAGAAAAGAATATCCATTTTAATACATTTTTAATTACAAGTCCATATTATATGGTGTAATCAGGTAAAAATAAAGCTTGATATTGTTAAATAATTCAATGATATGGCCGTTTTAATATAACTATCACATAATACATTTCATTTTTCTAAAATCCTATGAAAGGGAGACTCCGATTTCCGTCCACTGTACGCCGGCGGGCATTAGATCTAAAGCCGCATACATACTGAGCGCGTAATCTTTTTTTAATTTTTAATGATTCTGTACCATTTTAATAGCAACAATCAGGGTTAACAAGATTAAAGTCATCATTACAGTCCATGTATGTGGATGTCATGAATCGGTTTCTTGTAACCTATAGCTCCAAAAAATATCTTTGTTTAACTATTACGATGTCAGATTATTGATAAGCTCAAATTAATTACTTTTAAAGATATAAGTAAGCAGCCTACTAAATGTCAAGTAGTTACTGCTGTGTGTATATTTCATGATAACCAGACCTTAGTAGTATTATCTGCCTTAACCTAACTAGTTGCTTTGTTGCTGCGGAGAAAAGCACCTCGTTTACCAATGCCTGTTACCATACACTTTTTAGGCCAAACGTAGCAGCGCAACTACTGTTGACTTGCATCAGAAATACGTTAATCAATTTAATGGACAAACATTATACAAGTATCTTATCAAGTACTCGCAAGTATGGAGGCTAGCGAACAGCGATTTCGCAGAGTTGTCTGGCGTAGGCGCAGCGCTGACGTCACAATCCCTACCCCTCACCCCGCACCCCCCTCCCATTACCGAGAATTCATTCTTATCGAATATAGGTAATAAGATACGACGATGTGGCAGCACGAACTGGCACGACATCGCCCCGAGGCCACGGTTCTGATCCGGGCACACCTCAGCCTGCACCATCTCTATATAATTATGTAAATCGCGTTGTCTATTTGCCCAGCCGGATGAGCTTGCTTGTGCTTAAACAGATAAACATCTCAACACAACCCCGACCCATTTACCGAACGTTATCTACTCTGTGTTGCCTGTTCTCTCTCCTCGAGCGATGAATTGTTAAATATACTTGCATCATATTACTATGTAACAGGACCGATCAGCAATTGTAAATTATGCTGGAAGGCATTGTTTATAATATATAACCTATGTTTAAGCCTAGATAAATGGTATGGGTTTGACTGTATTATATGTGCTAGTCGTTATCGACAGCGGGGCGGAGTGGGAGAGTTGAGGGCGGCACGACACGTTCACAATGAATGAAATCGGATTACAGATGAAAAGGGATTTAGCCTCGTTAAAGACAGAATGGAATTAAACTCATACAGGCATACCTATATAATTCATATCCTGTATAATTTTCTGTTTTTTTTTTTTTAGAAAAAAATCAATGTCGACTACGTATTTATATTATTTTTTCTAGATTGACAAAAAAATAAACGTTGATATATTAAATAGTTAAAATTTGGTTAGAATACATTTAAAATGGCTTATATGTGTTCTGGTAGTATTCAGCCAGACCAGTTATTTTAATTATTTACACAACATTTTGACAAGATAATATGAATGAGACGTATTTAGTAGGCAGTAATAAATATAATGCAGTTATAGCGTTATCTCGACACATTCCAGTTTATATGAAAGCAGTCTACTCCACGACAAAGATATACAAAGAGAAAATCGTTTGATACTGCTAATTCGCATAATGGTGTATGTGATGTGACTGACGTGAGTACTCAATAGAATACGTCCGACACTGGCACGACACGTCACGATGTTCACTGTAAATAATAATTTAATCATTCTCGAATAAAGGTTACCTACTCTCCATTTGCGTGTGAGTGCTCTTAACATTTTCGGAACATTTCTATTGTACTTTTAGTTAGCATGAACAGACCAAAGAACTAAACAAGTATATGCTAATCTTGTTAGCCAATTGTAAAGTGCTGTATGCCTGTCGTGCGGGAGCGCGCATAGCTCCGACGCGGGTGCGTCACGGCCTCGTCGCGTCGTGTTGAGTCGCCCTCTCTGGCCGCTGTGAAATGTCACAAATCACTTCTCGTATGAAGTATTCTAACAAGAAAATGAAGTGAACACCGTTCACAAAAATGAATAATAGCTCACCTGGTTTACTAGTATCCGTGTTTTGTACCAACATGTACTGTGTTCCGTGAGCTTCAAAATTGATTTGAGACGTTTAGACTTTTCTCATTGTGCGTTATGTTCTTTTGTTCGTAAAGTATTGTTACATTACCCGACGTCACACATTTTATTTACCAGTTAGTCGAAGATATTAATTGAAATCAAGAAAGCTTAAATGTTTGTTGTATAATATAATATCTTAAGTTGAAACGCAGATGTGTTTGACTACTTCATATGTGTGTGTGCCTTTACACGCTTTACTGTCTCTGATATAAATAAACGTAATCATTATATTAAAATACACCGTACATCCGTACTATGTTTAATAATTATGCAAATTTATGAGGTAACGTGAATTCTTTGTAAACTGATTGTTATCGCTGAAACACACGGTTATACAATAATATTAAGAAGATTCTATCGGTAGCCGCGCCGCGTTGACTTAGATGAATTCTCGTAGAGCTAACGCCTGCTAGCTAGTGCATTGTGTTCCATTAACAAGCTATCATAATATAACATACTTATAATTAACTAGCTGGCCCGGCGGACGTTATCCTGCCCTGATAATAAAAAATATATACTTATTTGCATAAAATGCTTAAGGTAACTAATGTATTCAATTTGATAAGGATTAATACTGTATTCGTCTAAATAGCTTTCCAATTACCTTATTGTATGTGACCATGTTTTTAGAAGATAGATGGGTATAGTAAGGTACTTTTAAAAGATAGGTATAGGCCATAGCAATTTCTTTATAGATCTATAAAAGAGGAATATCTCACTATGCATTGTTTTGTTATATCTCAAAAGAATTAGGCAACGTTTTTGATTAAAACTCCCAAGCGGCTTCACTTTTGTCAACACTTCCAACAATTATTGTTATATTTCAACCAATATACACAAAACCTTGACAAATTACATACCTAAACCTTCCTCATGTATTACTCTATCTATTGGTGAAGACCGCATTACAATCCGTTCAGTAGTTTTTGAGTTTATCGCGAACATACAGACAGACAGACAAACGCGGCGGAAGACTTTGTTTTATAATATGTAGTGATGATATAATACGTACGTGATTAAAAGAATTTGGGTGAATTCAGAGTTGGAGATAGGCACAATGCGGCTTCCACGCATACTGATGTCTATAGCAAACACTCACACCACTGGATTGTGAGAACGCTAGTTGAATCTATGCATACTAATTTGATGTAATTTTACCCCTTTTTGGACGTGGATTATATCGGTCCGTTGCAATTGACCGTTTTGTTCTGATAAGTCTAATATGCTGTACTGTATGTCCCTTCGTTTTACAGTTTTCATGTTTATAATATCCATATTCTACAATATATCCTTTCATTAAAGAAAATTTCCCCCACTGCGCCAGGTAGGCGTCACAAATTATTCTGTAAGTAGGTACAACCATACTAAAAAAAAAACGAATTAGGTATGTGTTGCCGAGGAATTTTATGCGTTATGCATATACGTACTCTACTGATACTTATCTAAACTCTTTGCTAATCTAAATAATTTGTAAAATGCCGTACCGCATTTCCAATGGACTAAAATGACGATTGATCCTTCATAAATCAAAAGTTCACTTTAAAATGAATACTGGATATTATGAAACCAGGATTCGAACCCGCAACTGTAGAGGGTTCGCTCAAAGTGCTGCAACGTCAAATAAACATTAGTACAAATGTGAACTATGAAGGCGCAATCGCTGCAATGCTCCATCATCATTCTTGCTGATTCTTATCGGATCGTGTCGCTTGCTCGCTTGCGTTCGAGCACGCGGCATTGTATCCTGCCCTATGACGCGTTGCCTCGACTTGACTGGTATCGCCTCATCAGGAAATAAGGCGACGTGACGCAACGTTAAGATAGGATGCACGTTCCGTTCTGTTTGCTTTTAGAGGTTTTTTTTTCTTAAATACCACATGACAATTATTTACATATCATTTACTTTATTAAAACAGCTCAACCTATATATTTAAACTGTCCATAGTTTTATATTTTAATTTGTTATTTACAGTATAAAAAAATTGTTTCAACATCATAAAATTGGAATTCTGTTCAATGTAATGTAAAATATAGAACACATTCATCTGTAACATCTTAAATGAAGTTAATATTATCAATATCATACAGAAATAACTATAAAAAATTATAATCATCATCTTACCCGTATCTCACCTAAGTAGGGTCAGCACAACATGTTTTCCTTTTCCACTGTCAAGTGTCATTTCAATATTCACAGCTTTTATACATATCATTTTTCACACAATCCATCCAAAACTTATTCGGTCTTTTTCTACACCTGTATCCGTCCACTTTTAAGCTCAAAACTTTTCTTGTTACATGACTATCATCTCTTCTCATGACATGCCTTTTTTTTTTTTTTTTATTAACGTGGGGAGATCCCTAACGGATACCCATCCTCCCGGGGGAGAGAATGGGTTATGTCCGATTCGCACGGACTAAAACCCCACGGTGCACCGGCCACCGCTTTAAGTTGGAGCGGCATGGGACCGTACTAGGCTAACACCATGCCGCTCCCAGCGGTCAGCCCGGCGGCAGATAGCTGCCGGGCACCATCCTAATAGGGAGGTAGTTGTGTACACGATCAGCTACCTCCCCTCGTCAGCCGAACCTATCTGTGCAAAGAGGAAATGGGCCCCCCGGCCCATCCCCTCAGGTTCGGCTACGGAGGTGGAAGGAGGCGGGCAAAGCGCCGCCTCCTTCCACCGACCCTCCTTTGGCGGACACGGCCGCTGAGAGGGTCCGCCTCTCGGGCCCTCTCCGCCGCCTCCTTCTGCGAGATGACCTCCTCGCAGAAGGAGGCCATCGCCGTCCATGCGTTTTCGCTGCCGAGCATGGCCGTAACCACGCTCGGCAGCGAAAGATCTCCTCCTAACGCCACAGCCAGAGTGCGGCGCTGCACCTCCCACGCAGCACACTCGGACAGAGTGTGCTGCGCGGTATCCTCCTCAGCGCCGCACTCATGACATGTGGCGGTCGGCTCCCTGCGAGCGATCTGGTGCAAGTACCAGCCAAAACAGCCATGGCCGGTTAGGACCTGCACCAGTCGAAACGTCAGGGAGCCCCACTTCCTCTCAAACCACTGCGGCAGGACCGGGCGGACGGCGTCCACCGTATATCGTCCATACCGCGCGTCCGCCAGGTCCTGTCGCCACCGCTCTATAGCGGCCCCCCTCCCCTCCCTTCTCCTACTCTCTATCTCCCCGGGAGCTGGAGGCACCCCCAAACGTTTCCTTGCCGCCGTGAACTCGTACACGGCGGCAAGAACCCTCGCCTCCAGCTCCCAAGGCAGGGAGTTCTCATAATATGCCTGTACCATGCTAACCTATTACTCCTCAACTTCTCTGTTCCTTATGCTGTTTTCAAACTTCATCTGATATACTTGTAGCGACAATATTGCCTACGTGGTTTACAGGGAACGTTCGTCGGTGCACCTTGCACGGCCATAAATAGTGTTAGTCTCGGCCCGGGACGCGCTCGCCCGCTCAATAATATATATGTTTAAATTGTAACTGTTAGGAGGTACTACTGTTGAGAGAATTATAAATATTTAAGTAAATTTAAGGCTTTCTGTTTAAACACTGATAAACCTAGTAGATAAAATAGACCGTCAAATTAGTGACCCCGACGTTATCGACGTGATTCTTAATCTTATCCATTCTGGTGACACCACACATCCATTTTAACATTCGCACCTCTGCCACATCTAATCTTTTGTCATCCGTTTCTTTCGTAGCCCAGTATTCGAATCCATATAACACGATATTATAGTTGTATACACCTTCTTCCCCTTGAGTTTCAACGGTATTCGTGGGTCACGAACTATCCGACACACCTTTCGCCAATTCATCCACCCTGCATTTATCCTATTCGTCACGTCCTTGTCTATGCCACCGTCGTTTTGAGTCAATGAACCGAGGTACCGAAAATTAGAACAGGCTGGTAACAATATAAGTAACGTTTAAGTTAATATGAGAAAAACTGGATGGAAGACCCCCTAAGTCGCAGAACAAATGTTCAATTTTTATCCCACTAATATTTAAACCAACATTCTCCAGTTTCACTCGCCATTTCTCCAGCCTACTCTGGACCTCAACAGCATTTGTTATAAAAATAGGTATAAAAACCTAGATGTAAAATGTATTGCTGAGCATACGTAATAATTGTGTTTGTAGAAAAGCTTCTCCTGTTTTATTGATACTGGATGAGGTGAACTAAATTACGTAACAACTCATTAAATAAGCAATAGTAATTGTTTTGAATTAAAGATATGATAAATCATATTTTGGGTCATATTTTTCGATGTAACTAATAGAGCATCTATTCCAATTCCCACAAAGTCATGCTTTTAGTTAATCTCTTAACTTGTACAGTGTGCAATATTTGCGTGCGCAACACTCTAGTGAAGTTAGAACGTTGACTGTAATGAAGTATCACACAAAACATGGATCACACATTCTATCACTTAATTTTATTCCCGTATCAATAAATGAGTAGATACATGCGGTGATTCTGTTCCCGGGCGAAATCAACCGCGAGATAAACAGGATCCTGGCTCGTGTCCACCGCAACACCACAAACCACACGTACACTCCGCTTCTCTAGCTACGTATATAAAATAGTAAAACAACTTAGCCACATCTTGTGAGTTGCAGTGCCTTCTCTAATCGCCATGCATTAATACAAAATGGTGAAGCGAGACTAAACTAAGAAAGTACGTTTGCTTTGTGAATCATATGTTTTCGTAGACATCTCGAGATTCACTTCCTAGTGAACAGGCGCTGACAAACATACTTATATTCCTAAACAGATAAAGTGCGTGCGATAGAGCGTGACACGATGCAACGTGCAAGTTCACTAATAATGTTAAATAAATATGTGGATTTTCTACATTGCTATCATAAATTAACTGGAAATAACTTGATACATTTTACGCAAATACACTGTCAGACGCAGCTGCAGATGGCGGAGAGCGAGCATTCTCCGCGCAAGGATGAACATTTGCTATTTTGTTTTTGGAAGGGCATCTAAATTAGTTACTACGAATGTTCTCAGAAACTAAGTTTAGCGGTTGCAAATAAACGTGCTCTTTACACCCTATTCAAAAGAATCCTTTGAATAAAAGCTGTGAAGCGCAACATGATGTAAACTGCCGGCATTCATAGTAATAACAAGTTTCATTTAATTTTTTTTCATCTGCTTAATTGTGATGTCTTCGATCTCATCACCCAACATAGACAACTCCTAATATCTCAGTATCTATACTAATACTACGTTTCGCATATTCTATAATAGTACTACCAGCTTGAGCGATGATAAATACGTCAATTCTGAATACAGCGAGGAAAAGTTAAACTCTCATCCGGATGGGCTTTTCATGTACCGGATGAAAAATCAGATACCTATGTACCTGAAACCATATTATATAATTATTAGACTAACTGTCTCAAGAGAATCGCTATGATTAAACTAACTGAATTTATTACGATGTATATACACTCATCAAAAAAGTCTAAGCAACATGTACTAATTTAAATTTTAGGATGGTTCTTCACATTATATAACGTTGTATTTTATTTTTAAAATAATATCTTTAGGGTTCTATGTTGTAAAAATAACAGCTGTTGTCTTTATAAGTTCTTTTAATAACAGAAATGAACAATATTAGAATATACTGTAGAAACTAAGATACATAAGAAACTAAACTTTTTTTTACAAAATGAAATTTCTAAAGAAAATGTATTTATTGTGAAAGAATAGAACAATTTAATACAAAGTATGGTCTCCTCTGCTATTCAGAACTTGTCGGCAACGATTATTCATTGAATTAATGAGACTGTTTATGTCATCTTGCGGAATTCGCTCCCAATGGAATTGTAGCAAATCCTTCAGCTGTTGGGTTGTTGTCACTCCGTCCAAGTCCTACAAAACACGTCTCTGGAGCATGTCCCATGCGTGCTCGATGGGGTCGAGATCTGGCGATTGTGCAGGCCAGGGCAATACCCGGATGTTCTCCGTTGCAAAGTATTCACTGGTTCGCCGAGCTGTATGTGAACGCGCATTGTCATGCATTAACCTAAAATCGGAGCCAAAGGTTTGTGCAAATGAATAGACATAAGGTCTGAGAATATCCTCAATGTAATTTTCAGCATTCATGTTTCCATTTACAAAAACGAGCTCAGTTCGCCTGTTCTTCATAATACCCGCCCATAACATAACTGTTGAGCCGCTGTATGGATGAACTTCCTGAACGCACCTGAGCCTTTCAGTATTTCCGAGCCGACGATACACTCGCACCCTTCTTGTATCATCAGGCTTAACCCCGAATCGCGACTCATCGGAAAACATAATTTTATCCCATTGTTCCTGGGTCCATGTTATGCGTTCTCTACACCATTCATATCGACGAGCGACGAGCGACGGTGCACCTCTACCAGTGTACCATTTAAATCGCACTTTTTGGTGCAGAGCCGTGCACACTGTGTGTAGCGCGTCGTGCTTCGTGCTGCGCTTCGCGAGCCGTGCAGCGCAACGTGTGCCGTGCAGTTACGAAGAGAGAAGATATCGCATCTCCCTTTGGCCCGGACACGGATTGTACGTTAAATTTTAATTAGGCGCACCCCCTGCCCAGGCAGGGAGGTTAGTGATGTCCACCCCCGCGCCCCCGCTTGTTCATTCGCGCGTCCCGCCGCCTCCGCAGGGCCTCGATGATGTCAGCCAAATCGAGGATTTACTCTGTTTTCACATGCTTAAATTGTCTCTTACGGATTGCCTCCGATGTAGATTGTTTATAATACGTAATGCATATTTTTGACACAACAATACTCTATTGACTTCAGATGCGTTCGCGTTCAACGCGCTCGTCAATAGTACGTCAGAGCTCCTCGGGCTCTTAAACGCGATCTCAGCATTCCCGGCCGTTGCGACTACGTTACAACGTCTACTAACCCCCGCCGCGCATAAATAAATTCGCGATAATCATAATATCACTTCGAACCCGCGTGTTCATATACGTTCGACAGATACATTAGGAACTCGTACGTAATTGTATAGTTAAGTTGGCACCGCGGCCATTGTTCTTTATTTTTCGCTCGATGTCCTCTTAAAAGATGCGTGTTTGCGCCCACGCCCGCGACTCTCTCTGCTCACGCCGCCGTGAGCGGGGGGTGAAGATACAATCGCGCACACTCGTAGCGTTTTTTCTTGTAACAACTAGAGCCTAGGTTTGTCCCTCGGTGTGGAGCCCTCGAGTATGTTACTCGCGCGAATGCAGTGACTCACGCTAGTTTTTCATTTACACAGATCACCCTACACACGTGCACATATAGGTACACATAGTGGTGGGCTGTTTTTTTGCCCTTTTCGAACTGAAATAGGTCCCACAACTTAGTAGTCAGATGTAAAATATACACATATACTTTCGTGAAACATGCTTGGTCATACATGCATTTTTCACGAATTCATATGCCTATGAAATGTAAAGTTAGCTCAGCTTAGTCAGATCAGGAAATTCAGCGACAGTTCAAGCCGAGGCGCACCGAGTTCCCTTGCTCTGATCGCCTAAACAAATCGGGTGAATGCCTTAAGCGCTCCCCTTAGTATTCCGGTGGAACTGTAGAGGCCTGACGAAGCCAACAGTGTAGGCCAGTTCGAAAAAAAAAACAATATTAATTACAAATGTTTAATTATAGTCACCAACTCTGTACCATCTCAATAGCGTTTTACAGTTTCAATATAAAAGAACATAAAATATGAATTAAACTATACAAAGGAAACTATTACATAAACAAAATATCGAAGTATAATAAATAAGGTACATGTTATATGGAATAACCGAGTAAGATCATTAAATTTAAATCGAATAACAGTAAGTATTCAGCTTTTAGTATATGTAGTAGGAACCTGCATCTCCTTCAAGGAACCCTACGCTTTTCTTACAACTTCCTCAAGGCGTAGAACGAACGTACAAATAGTTCAGTTAAGTCGTGATTCCAGTAAAATAACTTTGGAACCGCAAAACCGTTTTCAAATCAACGCGACGCTCCTAATAACTTTTATTTACAATCCAATCATTTTTCTGCACGAAATTAATTTTGTTTTTTAATCAGTTTCTAAACCAAAACATCGCGAGTGATCCACAAACGATAGTTTCTGGATCCATTAACACGTTAAATACTGCCCTATATTCTATTATATCCAGTTAGTTTTTAATTTCATCTACTCGTATATAATAAGAACTAAGTTTTATGTGTAAAATATTCAAAGATCCAAACTAGCTCAGTTTTCAATTCAGATTTTTGTGTAAAAAAATATTGGAAGTAACTAAGGATAAGTTATTAAATACATTTCAGTCATTTTTAGAAATACCTGTCTGTCTGTTTGTTCACGTATCACTGCTAAAGTATAACGCTTTTGATAAAACGTTACCTTTGTTATGAGTAAAAGTATAAATTACAAAAGTATCAGTGTTCAAAGAAAAGTATGGATACCAAACATTATTCTGCGACTATCGGTACGATTATCAGCAATACTGGATCTAGTGTCTTTATACCTTACAGTTCTGCTATATGTTTTATTTACATGTTCCTACATATATGGAAGCTATTCGTATAGTCTATTGCATTCAGATCGAACTCTGTAGTGATTGTGAAGGACGCGGCATGAATCAGAACTGAACTAAAAGCTTTCACATTTGACGTCTTTTATGGGTCCGTTAAACTAGGTCGACGGGCACAAAGCAGAGGGCTTTCTGTCTATAATGACCCTCGACGCCCTCGAGTCGAGCCCGCGCCCGCTCTGCCACGCCGCACCATGTATTTCTCACTCCCTGATTTGTACACATTTGATTGATACGTTATACAATGGGTTTAGGATATTTCAAAAACAGACATGTAGTTTGAGATTGAAATAATATAAATATGAAATCGTTCAGTTTCAAAAAAATGTATATATCATGTATTCAGGCCTATTTGAGTTACCGTTGTGTCGCGATGTCGGTTTATACTATAATGTAACACCTACTAATACTATACGACAGAAACAAGTAAAGTTAGTCTGCGATAATCATTCCTTTTCTATCAAAGGTTTGAACGGGTGGCAAGAATAAATACAGTGTTTATCAATCAAAAAATTGACAACAAACAAGAATTAAAGATTCTATAAAAGTACATATTTGGCTTATTCTATGTATATTTTTTCTTTTCGTAGAACAGGAATGAATAACAATGGGCCACCATCTGTTAAAGAGATATCAAAAAATATTTCGTAATTTTTTATCATTTGGTTCGACAGTTGATAATGATTAACCATTGGCAACAATTTATTTGTAATACATTATATATAAATATATATATATATATATAAATATGTGTATTGATAGTATTTCCAAAACATGCAGTATTGCATAAATGTAGGCGCATTTTGAGACATACTGCACTTTGTATTATTATTTTAAAGTTGTACTTCGTTTGGAGCGTTTGGGCAAAATTATGAGAGTAAATTTTTACGATATGCGCACACACAGGCACCTAAAAGAGACACGATGAACTTGGTGGTTTAAATGGTTTAACTTTTTTTCTTTTTTTTTCTAACTAAATACATTGTTGACCCGAAGGTCTCTACAGATTCACCGGGCTACTAATTGTTAAACAAGTTTTCGTGAGAACTTATAACTATATTCAAGGTAATTGGAATCTCTCTAATCCTATCCAATTCCCGGCGTCGTCCAACAACACTAAAGGCCGAAAAGCGGACGCACAGTCCGGAGGGCGGCCCTCCTTCCGCAGCAGGTAGAGCCGCCCCTGCTTCCAGGGTCTCGTGAACTGCCCGACCGCCAGACACTGGTCGTACAGCCCCCGAAGCCACCCCCCAAAATGGCCGTCCCCATCTGGGCCGGGCGCTCTCCTCCTGTTGCGGAGGCGCTGTGCTACCTTCCCCATTTCCTCCTCCGTTACTGGGGAAGGTTTTGAAATCACCTCGCACTCCGCCTGAGTAGAGGCTGGAGGAGAAAAATACTCGGAGTTCGGGGAACAACATCCCACGGCCTCTCTACCACCTCGGCCGGGCTCCTCCTCTCTCCTCCTGCGCCAAAACAGCCGCCGGGTTGCGGAGGCGCGGAGATTGTCCGGCGACCACCTACCTTCCCCATTTCCTCCTGGAGGCGGGCAGCGGACGCCGTTACTCGGGGGGGGGCTGGCTGGCCCAGGGGAAGGCCTCTTCCGTCATTTCGCAGTGCTCACAATCAGGGGAACGTCGCGCCCCTCCGCAGCCGCCTGAAGTCTCCACCTCCTAGCACATTCCAGGCATGGGAGCAAAAGAGTCTAAACCTGCCGTTCCAACTCCCGTGTACTCTGGTTGAGTAGGGATGCCCCGGGTCGGGGAACTCCCCAGGTCTTCGACATTTAAATTGAGGACCCACGGCCCTCTACAGCCCCCTACAGGGACCGAGAAACCTCAAACTCCCACAGGGGCTGTTGGGGGAGGAGCCCCCATAATAGTTTCCGTGCCACGAACCCGGCCGCTCTTTCCCGTCGCCAGGGGCGAACCCGGGGGATCGCACCCGCTTCAATCCCCACTGCTGGGTAGGAATATAATAGCTTTGCCCGCATCATACAGGTCTTGTGCAGCCGCGGAGTGGTACAGGTTCGCCTGGAGGGCGCGATCCCCATTTCAGGTCCCGGTCTGGCGGCTTTAGCCCGACTTGTCCCCGCTGGAGCCCATGAGGGGCCAGCAATTCAGCTCCCCATCTGATGCCTCCCCTCCTTGGCACACCGCGCACCCGACTGTGCTGATGATGCAACGGTTGCTGTTGGATGAAGAACTTCTTTTTGGCCTTGCCCGACTGTAGTCACTGGGAGGGTCATATGAATCGCCCCCTGACCCCACCAGTTGTGCCTAATCTCTCCCGCCGATCAGGCTCTCACCACACTTGGCCTTTCCTCCTCTGGGTCCCGAAGACTCGACGATTCTGGACCGACGACCTGTCGACCAACACAGCTGTAGTTGGCCAGCTGTTCCACTTGCTGTTCCCCCTAGGTGCCAGGCAGCACCAGGAGCCTGGCTCCCGTCGCCGTCCTCCGGATCCTCGGACTCTCAACTACCAGAGCAGCAAGTGGGACCGCCTCCCTCACCTTAAGGAAGGCTGCCTTGTAGTCCACTCCTCTCTGTACAGCCTTCGGCTGCAGCGTAATTACCACTGCAGCTGTACGAGGAGTGGACGGTACCTTCGGACCATGCGGTTTAGGTGCGCGCTTTGTCGCCATAGGTTTAAGGGCCGGATCCACCGCACCCTTTCCCTTCTTGCGGCGGACCACAGTGGCCCATTCAGAGCCGGGTGCCGTCGTAGCTGGAGTTGGTAGCTCTGCCCAGCTCATCCCTAGCGGGGTCGTGCTCAAACCAGCCGCCACAGAAGGAGCACCTTTTGGCCTTGCCACCGTTGGACTCTTCGGGGCACGATGAGTGGCCGAGGCAACCGAGGAGGGACCCTTCCGTTTGTCCGCAGCGAGGGGCGGACGGACCGGCACCACGGGTAGCAAGCGCCCCTCGAGGTTCTCCAGGCGCGCGTTTAGTATGTTGCCAAACGACGCCTGAAGTGATCGCTCTAAGCTATAGTTACGCTAAGCAAATATAACCTATTCATGAAGTCCAAGTAATAAACTTTTTACGTCATCCTACATTTCTAAGCATAGGAGTTACAAGCGACGTCATAAATACGTAAAATTTGAATTCTGCTTTTGTTTTGTCTGGTTATTTTTTCTTTCAGGGACTTCTTTACATGGATTAGTAATCTAAGTAATAATGGCCGTCAATGAATGTGGAACAATTGAGTGTGAGAACAAGATACTCATTAACAGGCTAGACTCATGTGACTGAGGAATCAAGCAGGCGAGAGATACAATAGATAATGCTATACAAGCCGAAACATCGTTTATGAATGATCGTTCATAAAGAGCGATGTACTGAAAATGCTAGGACCTTAACATCGGTGTTAGAACATTATCTTTATGATCGAGTACTTATATGCTTTCAAATATCGATGTATCGTTTACATCCCTACTCATTAATCTGTGCAACTTGAAAAAGTTCTGGTATCTGTGGTTGTGGTCTGTGCTTTTGGTTATTTTGTGCTCTGAGTTTTATGCTGTATTCGCAGAATTTTACGTTAGAAACATACTTGATAGTGATTTAATTTTGGAATTAATTTTATAGAGCGTCGAATGACCCCCGGATATTTCTACTTGTTGCTCGCGTAAGTTGTCTGTAAGGATTGTACAACTTTGTACAAAAACACAGAGTAGATAATGTGGATTTATTGCCGGTGCCACTTCAGTTTTCAGAAGCACAAGATATCCTATAAACAAATATAATCATGGCATAGTCTTGGTAAATGTTGGACTTTCTATTTTCTAGGTGCAGTGAGGGTGCCGAGGAGCTGTCAGTACGTGTGTTGTTGGAGAACAGTGTGAGAAGCGTGTTCGGCGAGTGCGGGGCGGGTGCTCTACTTGTCGACGTTCTGTGTGTGCGAAATCGTAGGGCTATAGTTCGCGTTCGTTCAAACCAACTTCGGAAAGTGCACGCTGCCCTCACCCTTGACTCTGAATTGCGAGTATTGGCACAGTGTGCCTCCCTGCAAGCACTGGTCTGACTTCCTTAATTTAAGCTTATTTTAAAGGTATGTGCTATTGAATTATATCTAGTGTAGCTTTCAGATATGTAACAAAACAGCTTGAGTAGTTAATTAATACTTATGTAATCATTTTGTTGTTGTTGTGCTGAACCTGAACCTGGTGTCTTGTGCTCTGAATTTATAGAATGTTAAGAAATTCTTCTATATTTGGATTCCAGAGAGGTCTCTCAATATATTAAAAATGTTTCTATTTATTGTTATATGTATTAAAGCACATTAATGCTGAATAGCGCATTATGAACTATTACTCTGAATTAAAAAAAATATGGTATTCTGTATAGTCCAGGATTCCTGATATATTTTTTCCATTGATTGCTATCAAGCTAATTTTCCATGCGTAGTTTCATTTTGATGAGACGCCTAACTGTTTCTATTACAAATATTTTCCATTATGGTGGCTAAGGGAAGTAGTAGGGATAAAATATGTCAATTAGGTGATTCACAAAAATGCATTACTAACTGAGTATTGTTTCAGTACAGTCTCAAGATAATTATTCGAAAAAATATATTTGACCAACAAAATGTATGCTTTGATCAAACAGTCTCCTCTGTCTAACATTTATAGGTAACGAGGTCATCAAAAATGATAACTAACCAGCTGTTTTTTTTTTTTCTATTACTTAGTTCATATTTATATCAATAAATATTGCCCTACAAAATCAGCTAGTTAGTAATCATTTTTGATGACCACATTATGGATACATGTTAGAAGGAGGGACTCTTTGATCTAACCATAATATTGTTTGAATAATTCAGATAATTATCTTTAGATTTAACAAACAAAACCTCAGTGAGTAATACATTTTTGAAAATCATCAAATAGACATATTTTATTCCCACTACACCTGTTAGCTACCACAATAGAAAATATTTGTGATAGAAAAAGTAGTGTGTCTTATGAAAATGAAGGTATTCACGGAAAATTTGCTTGACAATAATCACTAGTAACAATGGACCGTGGATCCCTGACTAATAGTGAAGCTAACAGGATTTAAATTTAATTCAAGACCATCAGAACAAGCTTTTGTGATGAATCTATTAGTTTTGTGTTTAGTTACTTAAAGTTTACAGAAATATATATTTTAATACTTTGTTTTAAAAGTAAAGCCAATGCTTAGTTTACTGTCTATGATTTGTTAAATTTACACCTAAATGGTAATAAAAATCTATATATATAAAAATGAATTGCTGTTTGTTTATCTCGCTAAAACTCGAGCATGACTGGACCGATTTGGCTAATTTTAATCTTGAAATATTTGTGGAAGTTCAGGAAAGGTTTAAATAGTGACAAACATAAATAATAAGTGAAGGAAAGTTCTAAAAAAACAATTTTATTTTCCACTATAAAATGTTCCTAGCTATAAAACGTATGATGTCTTTTGTCATTTTAGAAATAAAATATTGTCATTTGTTTTGTCAAATATTTATAGGTGCATTCAGTAATTTTTCTGTTTCATAGCTGTAGTATGAGGTCTGATGTCCTTGGTCTGTTTTGTTGGAATACAAAAAACATTTGTGTTTTAGACATAAAAATAGTACATGACAAAGCTTTAAATTGATTAAGTGCATAACTGTGTTGCATTTATAATATAATTAAAAAAAATTGTATTGAGTTTTGACCACATTGTACACAAATATATTATGTAAGTGATAGGAACTAGAATTTTTTATTTTTTTTTATATTAAGAACTGACCTACACTGTTGGCCTGGCAGGGCCTCTACAGTTTCACCAGACTACTAAGGGGAGCGCTTAAGGCACTCACCCGATTTGTTTAGGTGATCAGCGCAAGGACACTCGGTGCGCCTCGGCTTGAACTGTCGCCGAGATTCCCAATCTGACTAAGCTAAGCTATTTATCCATTTCACACACATATGAATTCGTGAAATATGCATATATATATGAATATATATATGTGTATTTTGCATCTAACTACTAAGTTGTGTGAACTATTTCAGTCCGAAAAGGGCAAGAAAACAGCCCACCACTATGTGTACCTATTTGTGCACGTGTGTGGAGTGATCTGTATATATGTAAAACTAGCGTGAATCACTGTATTCGCGCGAGTAACATGCTCGAGGGTTCCACACCGAGGGACAAACCTAGACTCGAGTTGCAACTAGAGAATCGCGACGAGTATGCGGGATCGTTACTTCACCCCCCGCTCACGGCGGCGTGAGCAGAGAGAGTCGCGGGCGTGGGCGCATACACGCATCCTTTAAGAAGACATCGAGCGAAAAATAAAGAACAATGGGCGCGGTGCCAACTTAACTATACAATTACGTACGAGTTCCGAATGTATCGGTCTAACGTATATGAACACACGGGTTCGAACTGATAATATGATTATCGCGAATTTATTTATGCGCGGCGCTGGTTAGACGTTGTAACGTAGTCGCTACAGCCGGGAAAGCTGAGATCGCGTTTAAGAGCCCGAGCACAGACGTACTATTGACGAGCGCGTTGAACGCGAGTATTTCTTACATATCGTGTACTAAAAGGGGTTGAGCTATCCAGTCGATACCGGTGGTCGATACTGAAGACGCGGTAGGTGGCGCAGGAGTGGACTGAGCCTTCTGAGGCTGGGATTTGGCCTTAAGAGCCGAGGGAGCTGGTGGAGATGGCCTTACGCACCAAGAGAGCGCGCTCGGCGCGGGTGTAGGTGCTGCCGGTGCACTGAGGGTGGGTGCCCGGCAGGACAGGAAACGCCTTCTTGCTTTGTACGGGCGGAGGAGGAGGCGGTTTCGACCGGGACGGCGGGACTTGCGCCCTGGACGGGGACACACGTCTGCCGTGGCGGGGAAGAGTCGAGCGGGGCGCGTGGGGATACCCGCGATAGTTCGTGATATAATCCGGTTGCTCGCAGAGGACGCAGCTGTGAGGCTCGGAGGACTCTGGGGTGCGGGAGCACTCTCTAGTTGAGTGATCCCCGAGACACTTTACATACCTGGGGAGCAGGTGGCAGTGCCGGGCGGAATGACCGTACACCTGGCAGTTGTGACACTGCGAGGGTACATAGGTCTTGCGAGGAGGCTCGACTGTGTTGCGGGAGAGACCGCACAAGGAGTTGATTTGGAAGATGTCCTTCCCAAACCTATCCCAGTCCAGAGTGACCAGAACTAGGTTGTACGGAGCCTTCGTACGGGGGTGGTACATACGATGTATGCTTCGGACTGGGAGATCCTGCTTCTCGAGGTAGCCTAGGACGTTGTCGGTGGCGAGCTCTGAAGGAACACCGCGAATGACGACACGGAGGACGCGCTCATCCTCGAGTGCGTGAGTGAAGAAAGGGAGTTTTCGCTCCCAAAAGTCCTTGGTGAGCTGGCGATGCTCATCGGGGGTCGAGACTCTAAAAGAAAGAAGATATCTAATAGAAAAGTGTGGTTTAAGTGGTACACTGGTAGAGGTGCACCGTCGCTCTGCACAGAGCGTGTCGATTGACAATAACCAAACGAACACTCACAAAAATATCCGATAACTGCGCACGAGTTATCAAACGAACGGACCGACAGAGCTGCGAGCGAGCGCACTTATGCACTCGACCGCTGCTCGGACGAGACTCGAGTTGAAGTTCACCGGGTCATCTAGTACTTATTAAAATATTAGTTTTACAATTTTAAAATATTATAATTTGCATCTGTATGATCTTTTATGGTTACTGAAATTCAACCCTCAGCTCCTTTCCTTGATAGCATACATATAATAAGAATGTAAATCCAACGTGTTCGTACTTTTTTGATTTTTTAGAAAGACATTGTTGCAGGTGTCTAGGAATAAGTAATAGAACCCATTTCGATCATTTTTAGAAATGCCTGTCTGTCTGTCTGTTTGTTTGAACAGGCATCACTAGTGATGTACTAGGCTTCTGATAAAACTCCAGCAAGAAAATATTCTAGCCTATTTCGGAGCAACATTATTTTTTTGTTTCATTAACATCGGTTCACTCTATGAAAAGTTATTGTAATTTTAATGACGACGGTAGTTAAGTACGAGAGAAAAATAGATAAGTAGTTAGCAGTGTATAGTTAGTAGTATAAGTTACATTAGCCTCATCCAAAATCCAGGGTATTTTATAACATAAATAAACATTACCACAGTATTACATTACTAAGACATAGAACGAAAGAAAAATGGTTAATATTTTAGTTTCACATAAGTAAATAACCACATAATAATAACCTAAGAAGTTCAGTAATTAATAAATAAGCATTATTGCAAATGGATGGCCCCAACCGCCATTTCCTAAATCTATTACTACTATAATATACATTCTAATTAGTATCAGTAATATATATATTAGTAATAATTTAGTAGTCCGAAGAAACTGTAGAGGCCTTGCGAGATCAACAGTGTAGTCAGTTTAAAAAAAAAAATTTCTAAAAATTGGCCAATTACATATATTATATATTTCTATAAATTGAATAACTTACTTTGTACTTATACTTTTTTACTTTACTTTGTACTTTTACAAAATAAGTAATATATGATTTTTATTTTACGAACGCATAAGGTTTATGAAGTAAATTTGTAATTAGTTTTGTGTTGTAAATATTACAAGTTGTTGAACCTTATCACATTTTAGGGCATTTTTTTTTATTATAATAAAAAAGTAACGAGACTAAAAGTGTTCATTGAACATAAATGTAAGAAAAAGTCATCTTTAGAAGCAATAACATACAACATTTTTGACGACAACAGATGGCGCTAAACTTATAATTTTATTGGTTTACTGTCGTAAGAACGTTATTGCAAGGAAGAGTATAGATAACAATGAGATAATTTCTGTGTTTTGTAGGTTTATCTCAAATTATAATTTTCATAAATTTACCTTGATTCTAATGTCTAAATTACGCTTTGAATTAATGAATACTTTTTGGTTTATGCATTAGGGAGCTTGCATTTTCTTCCAGCGGTACCGTGGAGAAAAAAGACTGCAGGCAGTGCAAATAAAAGAAAGGATAACATAAAAATAATAATAACAATGAGCTATGTGAAGTATATATGAATGAATATTATAAGCCCTCGGCTGATTTTTTAAGACTCGGATCTCAAAATGGCAGATTATGTTTTCAATTATTTATTAATTTCACTACATTGTACATTGTAAATTTCATGGATTAGTAAAAACAGTTCGTACAAAAGAAAAAATAATTTAAAAATACATTTTACATGAAAATTATTATTTTGCAATTCAATATTTGTTGTTTTTCAGAGCTTTGTAATAAATCAGGTATTTTTAAGCGTATGCTGCCAACAGTCTATTGACCTATGCCTCAGGTCTACATGTGTTTGTATAGAACTTAAATATTTATGGTTTTGGACAGTCCAGGTGTTAATATTGTTTTTACAGTTGTTAAATTAGAATATTAGTGTTATGTTACTCCTATATCTGCGTGTATCGTCACGAAGTTTTGTCCATGTTCGCAATAACTCTAGGTGTGGGCACACATTACCGTCGTGTGTTACGAACTATCTGACTGTATGACGATAGATGCAGCACGATAGCATGGCCGACGGTTTTTACACTACATGAAAGTAACTTGGAAGCCCTAATTTTGAATTATTATTGAAGTGACAAAGGGGTGTGACTATTATTAGTGCTTAGCCTGACACTTTACATTACAAATATACAAGATATACAGATATAAATCAGATTGTTTCGTTAATCACTGTGTTTTGTATTCTGTTCCACTCGGACGAAGTCGCTGGCACAGCTAGGAAATGGCGGTTGAGCGCCATCTATTTGCGTTCATATGTAGTATAATAACTCTTGGAGGTGTATACATCAAAATATAACATTTAAATAATACATGAATATTTTTGAAGTGTTCTCTAAGAGTATAATATATACTATCAATTACAGCACCTCACTAGTAAAGTGCACAGAGAGCAAATATCAACCATGTTGCACCCGCATGGAGACACACGTCTAATGCTGCGTTCTGGACGTACAAACCAACATACTGTGCTGGTGGCGCGACCTGCAGAGCTCGCCACCCCCAGTAGAGTGGTACTGCCGGCTGCAGATCCTCCGCCTGGACTAATCCTACCTGATGGCTCCATCAACTGGGGCTGCCCTTGTCTCGGTGGTATGGCCACAGGCCCTTGTGGTATACATTTCCGCGCTGCTTTCTCCTGCTTCCACTATAGGTGATTTTTACTTTTCAAATGTTTTATTATAGTGAGACATTTTGTTAAGTGACATTATACGCAAAAATGGTAACACATTAACACACAGTACAGATTAAGAAAAATGGAAAATCAAAAATAATACTTTTATAAATCATTCAGAAAGAAGTATTTAATTAAATATTAATAATAATAAAACCTATTTCGGTTTATTATTTTCTATATATTTTATTTTATCTCTCATTCAGTGATTGTGTCATGTGCAACCACTATACTGCTTTCTTCTCTATTGCATTGAATTGTTATTTATATTTCTCTGTCATATACCTTTGCTTGCTCTAATTTTTTTATTTTGATATCTTGCAATAGACAGTTTTTCCGAGGTAACATACTATCTATCATATTGTAATAAAATTATCTTTATCTATACATATATTAAAAATGAAGTGTTTGTATGTAATATCAAAGTAACGACTTTTTACTGATTGGATATTAATGTATACACGATACTGATAACAAAAATACAATTTTTAACATTTTTATCTGTCTGTCTGTATGCTCCGGGTAATCTCCGAAACAGCTAGACAGAAATTTCACTGACGGATAGTTAAAATTACAGCAGGTGACAGGCTACTTTATTTTAGACTAGCTGTCATCCGTGTCTTCGTCTGAAGTACTATCTCCAAAACTTATTGTCATGGGACTTTCACTAACAGATAGCTGGTCTTATAAGAAGTAATTTACAATTATAAAAAAAACGCATGGGGAGCTGCGGCCAACAGCTAGTCTGTACATATGATAAAAATGAATTGTCTGTATGTAATGTCAAAATAACATTTTTTTACTAAAACGTTTAAAGACTTCTACTCTTTCTGTAATTTTAACTAGAAAAAATATTATTAACTCAATGTTTACAATTCGACATTATAGTTAATAGTAATTTAGAAGATAGAAGCGGTCTTTCTAAAATATATTAAATCAGAAAAGTATTACCTTAAGAGTTCCATAATACAGTTTCTTACGGGACAGACAAGCGATTACTTTTTGTATGGTCGCAAAAACTTAACTATACTGACAATGTGGGCAAAACAAATTGTAATATATATAACATTTTTAAGAAATATTGTATAACATGAAGTTTTCATTACTTTCTTATATAATGTAAGTGAGCACTGAGCTTTGATTAGACTAAACTAACTACCAGATGATACTATAAATAATAACCCAACAGAATCAATTTATATGAAAATATTTGTGTTTACTGTAGTGCATGCAGGTTGTAATTTGGTGTTAGGAAAAGATTTATAATATAATATACGGATATTATAAATCGCTTCCCGTGACATTCTTTACCTGACTAAAGTTCCTTCTCTGTGACCGCAGCGACGCGGACCCGAAGGGGAGCGACTGCTACGAGAAGTTCAGTGAGATGCAGAGCTGCATGGCGCGATACCCCGAGCTCTATGCGCGCGACGATGACGAGCTGCCTGCACCCCCCGACACCTCTGCGATACCCTCCGACAGTCTCGCAGCACCCCCCGACTCTCTCGCGGCACCTCCTAACACCTCCACGGTACTCCCTGAGAGTGCCGCGCGCGCCGAGTAACTCGCAGTGACACATTTGTTATAATATTAGTAATGCTTATAATGTACTTGTTAACTATTAAACAACAATTTTGTTTGCACTTTATGTAATGTTTTATTAAACCTAATCCCGACCTGAACTCATATTATGTTGTTGAAACAGTAGCTACGATTCTAATAAGTGATTAATATCGTGACGTCAGTTATAAAATAAGCAAGACGTCACGATTAATCTCACGTCTGATGACGTAGCATGTATGAAGTCACCCAATGATGACCTAATGAGCTGCCGCTTGATTTGCAGCCTTATCGAATGGTTGCCCGTGTCGAATGTCAATCGTATTTATTTGAAATTGCAAATATTTTTACTTTAATAAAAGTAAGCATTGGGAGTTGTTGGCGTATGATTATAACGGTGGATGAAGGTTATGCGCCTGTATATTCCACGAGAACTCCGTTGCGGGCAATGCTGGTATTAAATAAGACTAGACAGAAACATGGGGTGAAGTGGTACCTTCACTCTAACGCTTGGTGAATTCAATTCAAATTTAGAGGTTGTTGTTCCCCAACAACAGGCGCAAGGGCTTAGGCAATGGATCAATGGGTTAGAAGCACACTTACAGGCTGCGTCAAACTTTTAAGCCGATCTGAATATAGCTTTAAGTTCGGTCTTGCGCAGATGAGAGGTTAATGCAAAACAGAGTTAAAATATTATTATAGGAATTTAAAATTGGCTTTTATTAATCCTTTAGTTATCTTCATGTTATACATGCAATATAATATGATTCAAGTAGATATGTGCCCATTATTTTAAATAAAAGGAATGTGGCAGTATAACCACCATGTTGCTAATTTCAAACGATTTTATATGTGAAATGAAGATATGACTTGGGGAATGTTCTAAAGGTTTTGGACAGGTAATTTACAAAAAATATTTAATTATTTCAATTGAGCGAAAATATACATACATACATATGGACTATTTGCAAAGAATGGAAAATAAAATAACCAGACACTAAAACATAAATTATTACTAGATTAATATAATAAAAGTTAAAACGAGAAAGGGACAATAGTAACTGAATAACAACAATTCGCCACATTATGTATTTGCCACTTATATAGCTCGAGATATAATACGTTTGATCCTCACCTGGTCGGTGAGTTTGGGGTGATCTCATACGTTATTTAATCAAGTGATCCGCTTTTTATACTATTTGTTTCTACCTGTAGCTTCTATTTAGTAGCATAGACTGTGTAGCTGTTATGTGTGTCGCTACAATAGTGTTGTTGTGGATGAAATACTTTCGTAGTAAATAAATACATCGTAATAAACATTTATTTATAATGGATCAACGCCTTCCATAGAAATATCATTTTTTGAGGTGGATGAGCGTTCTAATAGTAATGAATATCAACAAGTAACAATAAAAAGAAAAAATGATAAATATCAACAAGAAAATGGAAAGAACGACAATTGAGCAATATTATGTAATTGAAAACAACGAAACTATTTTGAATACGACTGTACTGTAACTAGCACGCACATTAAAAGGCGTGTCGGAATAGGTGAAATCGGACGTGAGGAACGGGCCCGGGTGAGTCTGCTCGACTTCTCCTCTCTTACACGTCCCGCCGATACCTAAATTTGTGTTCTGCGCATCTACTTCAGAGACGTCAAAAAGTTTGACGCGGACTATACTTATCCTCAACAAGGGTTCACATAGCATTTCGTTATTGAGTAAGAAAACCACAAGGTTACTGGATATCTATATTTTACGGTAATTTTGAATTTATTAATGCATCTTGCTGTAGGAGTTGAATGAAAAAAATCGTTGCATAAGGATAAAGCGTTATAATCTTTTATTTTTCTCTGTCTAAAATTTCTAGTATTAGAAGTTCTAGTTCTAGCAAATACCATTGCGCGTTGCAGGTTATATTCACTGTAGACTAATAGTTTGAAAAAAAAAATGTTTTCAGTAAAATCTTACAATCACTAAAAATATTACTATGATCACATTTAGCGAAGGAAATCAATTTGACGTATCGAGTGTGCTCTTCAGTGAGACCTACTATACTCATCTTTGTTAGTTACTGAAGAATGTTTTTTTATCCTGTTTTGCTAGTTAGGTGTTGTCAGCTTTGAAGCCAACTTATTTGATATATGAGATAGGCGATCAAAAACACTTAGCGTAACCAGTATAAATTGCATCAACTTGAGAAGCATGATCTATTACCCCACTTACAAAATTTATGAACCTAGCCAGATTCGATATGGCCGACCTTTTTCGCATGAAACCGTGCTGATTATCTGGTATACGTTTTCGTAATAAGGGATATATTTACTCATAAACTATCTGATCTAACAATTTGTTGAGGACAGCTAAAATTGACATCGAAAGACATGCTTCAATTTTCATTCTTGTACCTCCCTTATGAATACGCACAATCAAGGCTTCCTTCCATTTTCGTAGGAAAGTGCCTTCTGCAAACACGTTGCACGTTTGTTTTTTGCGTAAATAGAAAAAATATCATCACTCCTCGTACCTTTATTACAGTCTAGGAATCTTAAATATTTAGAAACAATGTCACTGGTTATCATTAGAATCTTTCTGGAAGGTTAGTTAGTTTAGTTGTCTATATATAGAAACAAAATATTTAAAAAAAGCCTAATATATACCTGACGTCATAGTATTGGATTTTTATTTAAACGTTACCATGTTAGATAGGTATATTATTTTATACAATTTACTAATTAATGTAATTTAGTTTGATAATAATACTTTTAACAATAACGGAGAAAAAGGACTAGAAGAGAAAAAAATGCCAGTTAACCTTCTGAATCAGATTTGCAGGAAGAAATCCTCATGGCTACGACAGACTTGAAACCAGAGCCTGTGGAGGTGTAATTCACGGATACATTGTACACGAGCGCATCATTTGAATCTTTACTACCTGTTATCGAAGAGTCAAACATCCATACGAAGAATTGAAGTTATAGTGGTACTACAAAATAATTCCAAGGAGGTTATTGTGAGGCGAGCGCGGCAGATCGTAAAAATTTAACCAAATCATACATCACAACATGACAAACATGTTGTACCGACCCTAATTAGGTGGGTTAAGGATAAGATGTTGCATCTTACATATATTATTTACGCTCTTTAATTTTGTCACGTAACGCAAGAAGAACCTAAGATGTACCTTTAAAGATATTTCACACCTTTTTACGTAGTCACAACATTTCGTATACGCTTTTGTCTTCATCTAAGTGTCACAAAGGTGTCATAATCCCGTGGGTTCTTACTTTGTTTACATGATTTGATGACAAACGATACGGAAGTTTCTGAGTTACATTAACTTTCTCGTTTACCACGTAGACAACGTTGTAATGCTAGGAATCTATTTCTGTAGGAGTTGGAAGGTATAATATACAAATAGTCTCATTCAACTTTCGTCTTGATCCCAATCCACATTCTTTAATTTTTTGCATATGGATCGCATCTGTTAAAATAGTTGCTTTTATTGCGGGATCAAAAATTGGTTTGCATTTTCAATTTAACAATTCAAGTATTATCGCTGGATGACGTTGCAGATCGTCTGGTACTAATGTTAAATCTGCACGCGAAACTGAGACATATGTGTTACTACAGACTAGGTCTAGATTTTTACGATTAACAATTGTAATATGATTAAATAAAGACAAATCAGACCACTGAAGTATGCCCGAATTAAATTATCCATTAAACTCCACTGTCCAAGACTGAATCTTGTGAAGCACGTGTGTCCGCCCGGTGAGAGTAGACAGTTTCAAAGAACGCGGAACATGGCAAGATATCATTATCACAGTAAATAGCGCCTAATCGTGCTTAGTAGTAACATTACTGCTCTTCTATGTACATGACCTGTGGCGATTGCGTTAATTTTCTTACGTTGCGATTTTTTTTATTAAACTTTTTTATACGTAGCCTCATATAGCTTTTTATCAATATTTTTATAAATTTTCCAGTTTTTCTCGAAACTGGTATTCCATTTACGGCGCGAGGGTTCCGGCCTAACACAACAATGGGATAGATGGATGTGATAATTAAAGAAATAAAACAGAAGAATAAACGAAAACATTTTATTTTTAGCATTTATATGTACTCTTCGAACAAAAATATTATATGAAAGCGGACGCAGCCACTCTGTGTGAGTCGCGACGCAGCGCACTGTAGGCACACTTTACGAATCACCAGTAGCAATAGCAGAAATCATGTGTCACACGAGTTACATATTATGCGAGTCAATCTATCCTTACAAATCACAGAATTCCATCGTGCTATGGTAGAGCAATGTGGGGGAAAGAGAAAAAATAATAACATGTCTATTACACACGGTAACACATGAGAATATATTTTAGTAAATCCGAATCTTAGGTTCCGATTTATTTGAATTTTTTTATATCCCTAAAATAATTTCGTGACAAATTATCACGTACACTGTATTTATGACAATCATGCTCCGCTGCGGTTCTATGTCAATTATTAATTGTCCATAGTAAAATATAATTTATTGGTAATTATCACCCGTGCAGTTATATTAAACTATACTTATCATTTGTACAGAGGTTTTTTTTTTCGAACTGACTACAATGTTGACCCGGAGGCCTCTACCTATTCGTACATATATTAGTTTTATTTTTATGAGTTCTCTTATACATATTATTCCATAAATGGTTAGTTTTATCGGAAAACATTAGTTATAATTAATTATCTCGGAGATAATTGAATGTTCAGAGGATCGCAGATTTATTGTAAACAGGGTGCCCTGTTTGACGCAACGAGGGAAACCTCAAGCATCATCGCATTGTGTAAAAATTCTTAAAAGTCGATATTTTTAAATTGGTTTTGAGAACCGTCTTTAACACACCCGCTATTTTCAACCAAAACGTTTGCATACGTTTTATATCAATACGATATATAGAATACCACATTTAATTTACGGTAAGATGCACGTTATATAAAAAGATAACATAATAGTTGAAGCTACGCTATTGAAGCGTAACTCGGACACGACTAGCAAACAACGCGATAAGATCCCGTGTGTTAACCCACGAATGTGGAAACCTGTCCGAGCAAACCTCTCCACTGAACCTCAACCATTGAACAGTTCATTGCAAAGATAAAACACGGAGCAAGCACCACACAGACGAGTACGACTGCAGCTTACTAGTTTATGTTTTAAATGAGTGAACACATAAGTCAATAATAATTAACTTCAGATAATGTCACATAAATGTCTAATGTATTGTCCAACATATTACATACACAAGTTTGGGTTCAATCTTAAATCTACTCCGCACAAAGCTCAATGTATTATTTAGTTATGCTAGTTGTGTTATATGTTAATGTAAGCATATATACGAGGATCTTCTGAAACTCCTGCTGGTGTTAGAAAACTCCATCCTGATTTTGACTTTAAACTAGAGTTTAACAAATTACAAAGAGCGAAATACGACTGTAGTTTTAATAAATCGCTAGAATTGATAACAACTGTTCAATAAATATATTATAATATAATTATAACATGTGGCTTAGTAATTAGAAATATTTAATAAACATGAAACCTAGAGTATATATTTTCTATCTACAAATCATATGAAAATAAAAACTGATTGTAATAAAATAACAAAAGAACACGAAGTCAACGATGTCGGATGATGTTCCGGCGACACTATTGCCAGCGTTTTACCGACGCCAGTGAGTTTACGATTTTTTCCTGCAATAGACGAAGAGTACGAGTGTTAAAATAACATTTAGCAAATCTTTAAGTAAATACATAAAGACACAGTGAGAAATGACGTTTACAGGTGGTGTTAAGTAAAATGATATAATAGTGCAAATAGTCAATGTTTACGCTATGTGTTATACATAGAGTAGGTTCAGGTGAATGGGGGGGGGAGATGTCAGCACTCACTGGTCGTGGTTCTCCGTATCGGAGTCGTCGTGCTCGGGCTTGGTGCGGCGCTTCTCGTACACGAGGATGATGGCGCACAACACGAACACCTCCGCGCAGATCCCCAGGAACGGCCAGAGCGCCGCGTACATGTCCTTCACGCGCAGCGTCGTCGAGTCCGTGGCGACAGTGACTGACTCATCCGCTCCCGCCGGCGCCACGCACGTGTACTGGCCTGCGTCCTCACGCCGCACCGCCTCCAGTACGAGCTCGCCGCCCTCTACGCCCTGGTCGTTGCGCGAGAGCCGCACGCGCTCTCCCAGCGCCTCGCGCACGTCGGTTGCGTTCGCTTCAGACGCGTTACGGAAGCGCCACTCGACGGCAGGGTAGGGCTTGCCGTAGACGCGGCACTGCAGCTTCAGCTTCTGCCCCTCGACAACGTTCACGTCGGAGGGTAGCTTGACGTGCGGGTGCGCGTGCACTTGCCAGCCGGTGGCGTCGCCGGCGCCGCGTACGCCGCACGTATAGTTCCCGAAGTCGTCCTCGGTGCTGCGGCCCGTCAGCTGGAACGCGCCCGACTTTTCCACCGCGTACCGCCCCTTCAGCTCGCTCAGCTCCTCCACCACCGTGCCGTTCTTCTTCCTGCGAACGCAGTCCGAAAAAAAACACTCATTAATCACTCCCAACCTAAATATATATTACATGCTGTTTTTTTTTATGGTATAGGGGGCAAACGAACAGATAGGTCACCGGATGATAAGTGATCACCGCCGTCCATAGACACTAGCAACACCGGGGGAGTTGCAAGTGCGTTACCGGCCTTTTAAATATGTAGGCCTCCGGCGCTCTCACTGGCCAAACGAAACGCAACAGTGCAACCACTGTTACTTCACGTCGGTTTTCTGTGAGAGGCTGGTACTACCCCGGGCGAGTCGACTCATTCATGCTGAAACCAGTAATAGCTTCAGCGTAGCTCTACCACCTACGAAAAACATAATAACTAATAAATGTTACAAACATAATAACATATATCATCATCATCAGATTATGATGATAAATCAAAACTATATTAATATAAAACTTACACAGCCCTCCAAGAAATATTAAAAATCAGATGGCGATACAAACTCTTTGAAAACTGGATGATATGATAAAACTAAATTTACATAAAATACCTTTTTTACTACAGAATTAGGTATTCAAATTTCACACTTCTACATACTCCACTGTACTCTACAATCGCACACTGATAAAACAAAATATAACAAAAATTCTACTACTAAAGACGATGCTCGCATGAAACACCCTGTGACAACAGTTATTCAAAAGAAGTCGAAGTTGATGTTCATAAACCTTGGTTGTCAAAGCCATATATATATCTATGTGGCCTATACAGATCTCATAACAGGCGTAATTTCCTACTGCAGAAGTGTTAATACAGGGAAACCCTCACACTATGAATTGTTATTGAGTTTCATGCAGAACAAACTGGCCATGCGTTCGCACTTTCTCATGACCTAACGCAATTAGTAATCCAAACCACCTAGATCACTGATATTACAATTGAAATGACTACTCTTCTGAACTACTTCCTGGTAATGAGCCATCCAATTGATTATGTGTTTAGAATATGTTTACAACTAGTTGTACGCATCGGATCACTATTTGGTTGTGATATATATGATTAGTGTTTTGCCTCCATCTAGTGTTAGCATTACGCACAAGGTTTGAATTACCTATTTATAGATTGGCTAAGAATTAGAGGCTATTCAGATTTGGAATGGAGTTTTACGTTCGTTTGTCTGAAATGGTAGTAATAGGTAGGAATGTCCCTGGTTCAATCACGAGTGTATTAATAATATCAATCGAAAACAAACTGCATATCCTGCTTGAATTAAAAATCGCGTATAGAAGAATCCTAATGTCAGAAAACTTAAAACAGCTTACAACAGTGCCACCAGGTCTTGTGAGAGAAGTCAAATTAGAGCTGATGCCCAGCGAGATACCCGTACTGGCAGATATTGAAAAGTCGAGCCTACTGAAGTCTGACCAAACTGATAAAAATATAATAAAAAAATAAAAAAACCTTTTTAACCGTTTTCACAGAATGTAATGAAAAGTATTTATTATATTTAAATTAATAGAAGATAAGAATCGTCAACAATATTTTTAGAAATCATGATATAGGACTGAAAATAAAATGACTCGAAAACTGACTAATGACTGTAATAAATCCAAGAGGGTATAGTTAGTGTCTAATAAAAAAACCGTGTGACAGACATTTTCACTTTTATTGGGCACTCATTGTTGGTAATAATATAAACCGGTTTTAAACAGATAGCAGTCAATTTCTCGTACAAGTATTAACATATGATGTATATAATATGTGAAGGAGGCTCTAGGGGAAGGGGGTGCGTGTGATGAGTTGCGTCGGTGTCGGACACTTACCACTGGTACTCGATCCCATCGGCAATGTGTTTCAAGGTGCAGTTGAGTGTGAAGGGTTGCCCGATGTTGAACATGTACAGCTTCAGCGGCACCGAGGGGCCCGATGGCAACACGCGCTCCGTCGCAGGCTCCGCCGAGCTCGTTTCCACGCCCGCGCCTCCTCCCTCTGCGTCTGTGCACAAGCACACGCCGGCATTACTCACTCCCGCCCGCGCATAACGCTACTTAGCTACACGTAAATAGGGCGCGTTGTCGCACTGCGACATTTTATTTGTATTATAAAGTAGGAAATGACATTATGTGCGATGACGCAAATAATGTTATTTATAGTAGAATTAATTAACAACGCCATACGAGCATTAGCATCCCTCCCCTCGCCCCCCGGAAACACGCTGAACTCTCTCGTCTCGCTAGATAACGCGAGGTGTGACGTGCTCTCTATCTAGACTTTATATTAATGTATTACAATTGCTAATATTTGAATAGAATCAAACAACGATAACGAGACAAAGATAACTTTAAAGAGTATTTGGGGATGCCGGAGCCCACGCTAAATAGTGACAAGCGTTTTCTTCATAATGATACAAACCGAATGAGAAATAAATACACGATTCTATAATACTATAAATAACTACATTTCATAATAACACGCAAGAGGGCGTGCGTGAAGCCGGCAAGCGTTGGAACCCCACCCGTAGGTGCGACTAGCTACCTAGCCGAATACAGCACACTAACTACTCTAGCAGTATATATACTACGACAATTCCATTCAACTGAAGACAGAACACGATTAATAGAGAAGACTAAATAAAGGTCGGACCGTTGAAGCACTACTCGTTACACCCTATTGGTAGCGGTAGTGAGCTGTGCAGCAGCGAACGGTACCGGTCCGTGCGGGCCGAGCCGAGCGCGCCGCCAGCACGCGCACGCGCACTTCCTCGCCAGACCCGTCGCCGGAGCACGTGTACACTCCCCCGTGGTGGGGCCGCGCGCTCTCAGTGCGCAGCCGCGCCACCAGTCCTCCGGACCCGCCCCCGCCTGCAGCACGCTCCCCCGCAGGACTCATGTCGGGAGGTGGGGCGGCGCCGGAGAGTCTCCACTCGACTCGTTGCTCAACGCGCAGCCCACACTCCACGGTGAGCGGCTCACCCTCGCGCACCTCCAGGATCGGCTCACTCCCTGCGTGTACACAGACACCGGGGCGGAACTCCGTATTCAGCACGTGTTTCGTTTATAAACTACTAACTCAGTACAAACACAATCAAGAGACGCCCTCAGCGACAGTTCAAGCTGAGGCGCACTGTGAGCGCACCTTGCGCTGATCGCCTAAACAAATCGGGTGAATGCCTTAAGCGCTTCCCTTAGTAGTCCGGTAGCCTTAACAAGCCAACAGTGTAGTCAGTTCGAAAAAAAAAAAACAAACAAGAGACTACTTACTATGTGTACTCTTATATTATCTAGCCCTGCAGACTTTACATTTGTAACAACAAACAGATCTTACCTACTTTTATCAAAGACACTATCAACTTTTGAAATAATACAACTAATTTTCAAAATCAACAAATTTGATTACCAACTATAAAAAAATAATACAGTTAAAGTTTTATTACAATCAGACTAAACAATCCCATTACCATTTCCCACATCCAGTTGTATGTAATCTACAGTTTATATATAACTATAGCATTATTATATATTGTTATAAGAGGCCGTTTATGCTCAGTTTAACCGGTTCGCATGGAATAGCGGCAGATCCGCCGGCCTGTCAATTTGATATGTACAATTAGAAAGTACTTAGCTACCGAATGCAATCAAATGACACCTGTACCGCCTACAAAAAATTCATGGTTTAAATTGTGTCATGTGTGATGTCTTTTGTCATTGCAAAATAATAAAGTAATTTCTGTGAATATGCCAAACGTGGAATTATAAGACATATATTAAACAATAAAAACAAATACTAATGAATGACTGTACTTTACAAAACAAAAAACCGTATCTCGAAGCTGTAGACAAATAGAAATTATCTGAGAAAATTGAAAGGGAGTAAAAACATCTACAGAATAGTATCTACATTTACATATAAGTTCTTAAAATATTAACAATATAGATAAAAATGAAATTAATGATAGAGAAAACATAATAGTACAACTATATACAACTTTAATTTCATACATAATAAACATGTATCCAACTCGAACCAGCCTTGCTTTGCTTCATTTCAAACTAAATAAATTATTATCCATATTACATACACTGAATATGTAATGAGATCAGGAATCGTTAATTATATGTACATAGTTTAAACCGTTTTCCCGTACAAGATGTTCTATGCTATAAAATAGAATTACAAGAAAATTAACAAAGTATTTCAGTCTTTTTAGATCAATATATAGTGCTTGCAAAATAGACATAGTCATATGATGACGTCACACCTACAACACTATGTTCTCCATAGCTGCTAAGTTGCTCAACTTTAGGGCTAATAACACCTCCCTAGCGCAGGGCCAATGCCGTCTAAACTGATCCTATAGATGGCACGGCCCTGTCCCAAATTCTCAAGGATCTTACAATATGAACTACGGTATACTATCGGTATGCGATAAAATAAATATCTTATGATAATATAATAATATCAGAATAAACCACGATGTAAAGTATGTACTTACTTTGAGCGTAGATAGGAACTCCACTGGCTAAAATTAGAACAACCAGTGGTAAACAGCTGAGAGCTTGCATTTTCGTTATTTTTATATCACTTCTATACAGATAGAAACCCGTCAAGCCACTGTCGATTAATACCAACTACACCAAATTATTGCAAAAACCTATAACCAATACGATCATCACCATCAGTGAATGAACAATGGTGCAATGGGTTGCAAATTTCAGATTATGACAAAGAAAACAAAATGGCGCACAGTGTTATCAGACGACAGGCTCACATTATAGTTGCCAGATAAATATTTCATGTAATTCTGAATAATAACCTAAAATTTGAATTTTAGAAATTAAACCTTTGTATGTAACGTTTATTAATGAGGCAAGAGTAATTTTAGTCGCAAGAAAATAGAAGAGTATTTTATCAAAACTTTTATCTATAATGAAATAACAATTCTGCATTCATAACCAACTACCCGAATACTTTTTTTTTCACTAAAGAAATCCCGCCGAATAAAATGTCACATTTAGTATCGTCTTAAAATGCTAAAAATTTAAAGAGAAACACCTCAATTTGACCAAGCGCAAGTGTCTCATGCAAAGGACATGATAATAACCCGTCTCCCAATACTCTTGGTCTTAGGTAAAATACTTTCTCATTCCTTAGACCAAAATATCGTAAAAACTGATTACCAAACATTTTTGTTACACTAATATAATAAATATATAAAATTTAATCACAACCAGTAATTAAAGGAGTAATATCGTTACTACAAAACATAAACATTTCTTTTATGAATACCTCGTTAAACATAGGTATCAAAAGAAAACTACTCAAAATATTTATTTATGTGGCAATATTTCAACTCGCAGACATCGTCGAGAACGCAATGTTTTCAGCCAACACACAATATAAATGTAGCAATTATATCCTGCTTAAGGTTGTTATTAAAAAATAAAGGTTTAAATTTTGATTCTGAGAGGCATCTGCCATTAAAGTATTTAACTATAGTTACTTCAATTATCATTAGAGGTAGATTAGAAAGCCGTATGGAATTCCCGAGAAACTACGCAATTGCATATCCAGTTTCCTCACGGAGCGAAGCATAAAAGTCGTTGTTGATGGTACATGCTCGAATCTCAAGCCTGTGAACGCTTAAGTCCCGCGAGGCTGTGTGCTATCCCCTAACTTATTTCTTCTGAATATCAATGATATGTTGAACATCTGTGCTATGCAGACGATAGTACTGTGGATGTTTTATATACCAGTCGTGCAGGTGTTTCTCGAGAACGCGTTAACAAGTTCCAGAACTAACTCGTGTCTCGGATTGGGGTAGACAAAATCTGGTCGAATTTAAGCCCACAACAACATAGGTATAGTGCCTTCACCGCCAAAAAAAACCCTTCGACGCAATCCCTAATTTTTAAGGATGTCTTCTAGTCGCTGAGGCTATTTTCAGTATCCTCGGTGTCGACATATCAAGCGACGTTCAGTTTGGTGGTCATTTGGTTAAGCAAAATTAAAACGTACTGCCGAGTTCCATTACCGAACGACTCGCCACAAAAAGTAATTCCATCCGTAACATCTCGATGGTTAGAAGTCATCTACTGTGCGGTTCTGGCGCGCGTTTTTCCCACGTATGTCAGTCCTCTGGAATGAACTTCCAGCAGCAGCGTTTCCAGACTAATACAACCCATAATAGCCTTTCAGAAACGAGCTTACTCCTTCCTCAAAGACCGGCAATACGTCTGTTATGCCTCTCATATCGCAAGGTAGTCCATGGGTGGTGGTGATTACTTACCACCAGGTAACCCGTCTGTTCTTTTGCGTGCTATTTTTGGATCTTTCACTGATATACTCATTCTTAACCTTATGTATTCTAGTTACACCATGCGTCCATGTTGAAATTTATTTACATGAAATCTAATCTTCTCTACTCAGTCTCTTTCATAGCCCAGGATTCAGATTCATACAGAAATGTAAGAGAAAGGAATATGGCTGACTTTATTAATTTTTTGTTCACGCTTCTCACATGACCCATTAGTTTTTATGACCAAAATTATTGCGAGATCCGATATCAATGTAAACAGGATTTTATGATACTACACAATACTATGGTACTCATTTTTGGTAATTTAATTTGGACACATAGAATCTATATGTGACTTTAAAGTATCTGTTTACATTTGTAGATATATAAAAGTGCTCCGAATTGCTCCTGGAAAAGGGTTAGCTGACGCTAACCATGGTAATCCGCGACGGCAGATTTATCGAACTGACAGGGTCACTATCAGTGACATCACTATACCATCTAAGACCTTTACCAAATTCATTGAATGGGGGCCCCAGTATTTTAGTAAACTCAAGTTATGTATGTCTTGTCCCATAGATTTTTTTAAATCGGAGGTTCCGGGGTCCCTTGGCATTTTGCTAGCACTGCCACCGTAACTGGTCACTGTAATTACAATAATTTCTTGGACCCTACCTGACCTTTTACTGCTGCCCTTTTCGACAAGGAGTAGCTAGAATATGCAAATAAAAATAAACCTATAAAAACGATTTCTAAATATAAAGCATGAATAATTAAATACATAGGAACATACACCATTTAGTTATGAAACTCCGAGCAGATTCTACAAGAATAAGCCCTCCCCTAAGAATCCCATGCCAAACGGTCCTGGCAAAATTAAAGTAGACGCTAAAGGGGTACACGTAACTGGCAGTAGGTTAGTAGTGCTCATTGTCCATAACCCACAGTGGTAGGAAGTACCTCTATATTCAGTAATAATTATTATCAAACTACGAAAATCCAGACGGTGGAAGATATATTATGCATTACCACAAAGAAAAGGGAAAATAATAAATTATGAGTATCTCGTGTGTTCGTTTTTTTTTTCACGTACGTCGGTTCTCTGGAATGAACTCCCAGCAACAGCGTTTCCGCACCAATATAACCTACAAAGCTTCAAGAAATAAGCCTACTCCTTCTTCAAAGGCCGGCAACGCATCTGTGATGCCCCTCGTGCAGGTGTAAATGGTCGGGGGGTGATTACTTACCATCATGTGATACATCTATTTATTTGCCTCCAATCGTATAAAAAAATATCAGTGTTTTGAATTACCAAATGGTACCCCAATGTGATGACGATTCTCGTGACTTGCCTTGAGAAAAGTAATGAAAGGAAAGAATGAAAAGAAGAAAAGGAATTAATATATTGGTATTATTAATTTATATTTGCTATACTTATACATTCTTATCCCACACAAACGCCTCGATAATTATCCTATTCCATAACCAAAAAGATATACCTATCTCAGATACATTACATATTTAAACTATAATAACATTACTATCAAACAATCTCTATTTTATATAGCGGAGTACGATTTACAAGATTCACAGAACAGTGTTTAAAACTAAATGCTAGGAAATTTTACAAACGTTTTGACTTTTATACACCCAGTAATTTCTACTAAATTATACCTTAAAAATATCAAGTGCAGGTGGTCACCAAGGAACAATTTGGATAATCAATTTAGAATTTAATTTAAAAAATTTTCGCAGACAGCTCATGATAAATGATATTATCTCCAGCAAAGATCAGGCAAGAAGATTATAAATTGTTAAAATAGGCCATAAGGGGGCATTCATTAATTACGTAAGAGTCTCAAAAGGGAGGGGAATTAAGGGGGGTAAAACCAATTCTAATGTAATATTTTGTAGTATAATATTAGAAATCTAGTTCCATTTTGGATGCCCAATGATTTTCATCATTTTATAATATAATGTACAATTCGATTTACATCTTATTTTACAAATGTTTATTAAAAAATAAAATATTAAATATGTTGATTTTCATCTAATTTAAATGTTATAAATAATAACTATAGTATATTCTTTCCGCCTATTTAATTGAGTTATTTAAAAAAAAATTAATCTTTCTTTTATTTTCAAGCAACAATAACATTGAATGATTCAATTTTTTTTCACTAATAATTCCGGCCACAACGGAATAAAATTATTTAACTCAAATATTACTTCATAACTTCCAAAATCCCGCATAGTTATGTTTATTAAAAAATAAAATATTAAATATGTTGATTTTCATCTAATTTAAATGTTATAAATAATAACTACAGTATATTCTTTCCGCCTATTTAATTGAGTTATTTGAAAAAAATAAATCTTTCTTTTATTTTCAAGCAACAATAACATTGAATGATTCAATTTTTTTTCACTAATAATTCCGGTCACAACGGAATAAAATTATTTAACTCAAATATTACTTCATAACTTCCAAAATTCCGCATAGTTTCCATGTTTTTCATTATTCAAGATTATTTAAAAAGTCATTTAATTATAACAATGATGTTTCAAAGACTAGATAAATGTCTATAATAATATAGTAGTAATCCATATCTTATAACAATAAAAGTGTGTAACTTAAACTATCTGTTAAAAAATTAAAATCTTTGATTTACATCAAACTGTGAGTTTTAGTGTATCAGATCCTATTTTAACAACATTTTGTATTATTGTGAAAAACGATACACAATATTCCGTAAAGAGAAAAGAGATGTTCCAGAAAGTCTTATGTAGGGTACATAAACAACCTGTGGCAGGGAGATGGGTCAAAAATCGCCAAAAACATCGTTACGTTAGTAATTAATGGCCCATAAGTGTATGACAATAAATTAATCATTTGAGATAGTGTATAATTCATGATTAATTAATATCATTACACGTTCAAGGGGGAATTCCCTGAGCATGTCACACCGCAAAGCCTACGTGGCAACACTAACGTCCGACACGATTCCGAGACGGTGCCACGCGCTCTGCGACACGATCGTATCCATTGTTTTTGGCGCATTAAGTGACCATAAATACGAAACTAGTAAATGCAACAAAGATTTATGGACTATAAGATACAGAGAAAAGATTAATAAATCATAATGAAATTAAAAATGTTTATTTTCTGAAATATTGTTGACGAGTCTCAAGGACAGTTAAGATGCAATTCATAATAATGACAGATATCATCGTTATTTGTTTCAAAAGTAAAATACCTTTTACTTGTTTTCTTTTTTTGTTTAAAATTCATTCCATATCATCATTCAATAAAATGTTCTTCTTTTATTGCTTACTATCAAACAAAATATCAAAATGATTGTCTGTGTAGAAACGTTTTTAATAGTGATTTACATATTTACTTGGTTTTTTATAATAAAAATAGTCATAACGTTTAACCGTCAACCGTAGAGAACAAACTATGATATTGAACCACTAATGCACTCAGTTATTAAGTCGCTTAAGGATATTTCGGTCTTTGACGACATTGATTTGAAAATAAAATACAAGAATTAGCAGATTAGACCTAAATATATATTATGTCATGCGAATCTGGTCACCGGTCAATGAAATGCCGAACACACGTAATTTCTAGGCATATTAGATGAATATTATTGGACGAATGAATGAATGTGTAATGTAGTGTCTACACTAGTGTGTGTGTGTGCGTGTGTGTACTGTAACGCCTTTACGATATAAAATATAATGAAGATATATCTTACAATAGTTTAAAATATTTTGACATCAATAGTTTTGTATTTTATAGTAACGCTCGTTCCCAATAAAAATTCGAAGCTGAACACGAACGAAATATATCTGAAACTATTATACTTAAAGAATAACATAGGTATTAACTTATATATTTGGTGCAGACTAAATTTCTATTAGTTTTACTTTATAATATACCTACTTACTATTTTATGGGTTCAAAATATAGATTGTATGAGAAGCACACACTTGCTTGTATTAAAAAGGTTATACGAAGTACGAGTAGAAAAGTGCGAAGAGATGTGGATATACTTCTAATGTCTATATGAAAACTAATATTATTGCTTTTTTGAAAGGTGACTAGCATTTGTTTGAGCGTTACAGATCTAATCATTCATGTCTTCGCAGAATCCTTACTCACTAATATTACGATCATATTATCCAACTCAAACACCAGTGAAAAAGGACGCCCTTGCGTTATTTGTAATAATTTAATGCAAGTTGACTATTTCAATAACAATTAAAATAAAAAAAATGGTCCGGGATGTAAACAATTCCTGTGATTTTGTTTGCCGATATTTCATAAAACTGGTTCAGCCTTATTATTTTATATATGTATTTAAATTTCACAAAACTAAGTTAGATCACATATTTAAAAATAGTCTTGTATGATTTTCTAGTTATAATCGAACTTTGCTATACTATCACTAAATTAAAATGAAAAAAAAAGAAAGAAAACAAATAATACAAATGAAACATTTAAATATAAAAGTTTTTTTGTTGAAGCCAAAGAATCATAAATACATAAAGCTACCTTACAACGTATACCATCACAAAAAGAAAACGTATGCATGCTTCGAGAAATGTTGATATCGATTAAAATAATGAAATGAGAAGCAGCATGCAGCTGGATGAAATTGACGAAGTGTAGGCGTAAGAACGAACTTTGTCGCGATAAAAACCTTTGACTTTACCATTTTATCGACATCCAAATTCAAGCGAAAACTGAATGAAAATAACAAATAGTGAATTACAATGAGATAAAACCAAATTATTTTGGTAATTTTAATCTGAAACATAAACAAATTTTATTGTGTAAATTTTAAGACATTGAAGATTGGCGAGAAAAATTGACAATAGATGGCCCATAGAATACATTATATATTAGAGATATTAATTTTTTTTTAATCAGTACCCCTAATGATATGGGTTATTGCTATTACTTAGGGACGGCGATCCTTCCCGAAAAAAATTAACTTTTAAATAGATTAAAATCCTGTTCTATTCAATCGATTCATAAAAAATATAATACAGTAATCGATATTATCTCGTCTTTAATTTTAATAAGATCAAAGTTTACAATTTCATAAAAACGGTGTTCTCAAGCGGGTCATCCATCCAAGTACTGACCGCGCCCATGTTGCTTAACTTGATGTGATCGGACGAATAGAAAAATATATAGATTTTATAGTGTCAGAGATCGATCCAGTGTATCGATTCTTTGTTTAGTATCGATTAAACGATCTCAAATCGCCATCCCTAGTGCTAAAACCTGCGATCTGTAGATATGTGTATGTACAGAGCATTACTAATAATAATTTATATTTTTAACGAAAATGTGTCCATCTACTTCTAAAAATAACCGTGTTTATTATAAAAATAAATGAACATCAAAGAAAAAGGAGTATAAAAACAATACAAACTATATATTAATTTTAAAGAAATAATACCCGAATACAATTTTGACGACGACTCGCCAAAATGCTTGTAATATACAAAAATAATAAGGAGCCCAAAACTACATAAGAGAACGTACCCATATTACCTGACCCAAGTTTGATAATTTTTTACCCCCCTTCCGGCCTTCGATGATCATCCGTAGTATATGAAAAGACCCCCGCTAGTTTCCATGTAATAATTCATAATTACGCTTTTCTCCCTCCGTCCCGTGACCAAGCATGGTAGACCTTTCCTCCCCCAATTGATCGGGTCACGTAGTATGGGTATGTTCCCTAACAGTGCTATCTAATAATATATGCCATACAAAAAAAAACTCCTTTCGAAATAGTTATCAAAAAAATAAAAGGCCGTGGTTTGGAAATACACTTGTAATTTGTTAAAAACATTGTGTCGAATAATTATTTCGTTTTATTATTTTCCAATACAAGGACGCGACGCCCAAGTCGTTCAGTTGTTTTATAATGGTATTTCTGTAAGGGCATAAACATTTCGCAAACCGACATAAAACCTGTGACATATATGCGAATGAAGCCTTGAAAGAAACAGTATCAAAATAGGTTTGCCATATGTCGATCTGGTGATTTTTCACTTAAAATGCGCAACAATGAGGCCGTTCATTTGAAGTTGATGAGACTCATATCAAGGTCATTACGCATTCACATCATCATAGCGTAACACGTGAGATTACAGGGAAGATCGATGTATCGATTGAATGCATTTAATTCAAAACAAATTAAAACAGCTTGGCTATACAAAAAAAAAACTGAATTTATGTATCCCTCATCAGATTAACCTCTAAAATTTATTTGACGCAACACGTTAGCATCTGCGATTTGCTTTTGAAATAATGAAATTGATACATTTCTGAAATGATGATTCTTGGTAACGAAAACTGAATCGTTAACAACGCTAAATGAAAAAGTTTGTGGGTGATGCAAGATGAAGTAGCTGATATTTACGAAAAAAAATTAATATTGTAAGTTTAGTGGGATTATAAAGGTATTCTGCTCTTTGGACTTTTACCAAGAAACCAAGAAATTAATTCAAACCACCTATCACAACTCGCCAAACTGGGCGATAAAGTTCAAGAATTACTGGCTAGAATTAGTAAATCGTAAGGTTCCACCATAATAATTCAAAACAACACAAATCTTTCTGTGGTCACTCGCCAAAAATGATTGAAACTAGGTTTGGAGGTGTTGTTACACTCACCATATAATTGTAACTGTAAATAAACAGTTACATATTGTTACAAAATGATATTCCATCTGAATGAGTATTTAACCAGAACAAAATTATTATCGATTTATTATTCACAATATGTATTTTGTTTCCTGGGCATTGTGCGTCCCCTCCCCTACATCTGCCTCGCCGCAGCACTCACACTACCTCAGTGATTCTAACAATAGTTAACTGTTTCTCTAAGTGGGGTCTATAGCTTTTATTTGGCAATGTTACACAACGATAAATATTGCAAATTAATTTAAATCAACTTACCTATTCATATACATTTACTTTAACATGTGTAATCTGCTTTAACCATATCATTTAGAACTACATAACGCTGAAGAATACTGAATTTGTCTTTATTTAACAAATATTACGCAAAAATATAACGAATTGCGATTGTATGTAGCAGCTAGTATAGCGCATAGTGCTCTAGGCCCATATCCGCAGCGTGCAGTCCCACGAGGCGGTGGCCAGCGCGGCCCCGTCTGGCGCCAGCTGCACGCGCGTCACGCGGTGCTCGTGCCCGCACAGCACAGACACACGCTGCCCGCGCACCGCATCCCACGCGCACGCCGTGTAGTCGCTGTACGCCGCGAACGCGACGCGCCCGCTCACCGACCACTCCACAGAGTTCACGCCGAACAGGATGCTCTCCTTCCCATAGCGAGCCACCTCACGGTCTGCGCGCAGATCAAACAGTCGGCACAGCGAGTCGTCGGACCCGGTGAGCAGCGAGTCGCCCGAAGGGTGGTAGCGCACCGCGTTCACGTCCGAGAGGTGCGCGTCGAACGCCTGCACGGGCTTGCCCAGGTGCGCATGTCCCACACCAGTACGGAGCGGTCGCAGGAGGCCGAGGCGAACGTGTCACCGGTCTCAGAGGGCGCGAGGTCGAGCGCGGTTACGTCGGCGGCGTGCGCTTGAAACGTCTGCAGCAGTTGTCCAGAGTCCACGTCCCAGAGCGCGCAGGAGCCGTCGCCGCCCGCCGTCAGTAGCTGCCGGTCTGAGTGCGGGAACGCGCACGCCGACACGTATGCGGTGCGCGTCGCGACCGCGCGCTTTCGGGCCGCCGGCTCCTCCTCGCCCACCGGGAACACGCTCACCTTGTTGTCGAGCCCGCCGGCCGCCACGAGCCCGCCGGAAGGCGCGTACGCACACGCCATCACCCACGTGCTCGGCATCGCGATCGCCAGCTCCTTTGTCGCGGTGAACGCGTCCCACACGATCACTTTTCCGTCCTGTCAATTCAAAACGTGTCATTCTCATTCGGACGTGTGTCTAGTGCCACGCCAAGCGAAATGCTCGTACCTGCGAAGAGGAGACCAGATGTCGCTTATCCGGCGACCAGTCGGCGCACAGGACTTTGGCCTGGTGACCCTTCAGCACTCGTCGCAATTTGATGCTCGAAAACGTGAGCGGTTCCAATCGCTCCGCCACACACGATACTGCAATTATACACACAATTCATTGCAAACCAAACACGCACAATAATAAGTGACACCACAATTGGACACTCTACACTGCTTGAAAATTTCTACAAGGATCTAGATATCCCAAAGAAGAAAAAGAACTAGACAAACCTTATAATGGCTGTAAGTCATTTCCTTGATTGATATTATTTTGTATTTGTATATTTTTGTTGTAACATAACACACAGTATCATACTGTTACATTGGTTTCTGCCGCCACTGTAGCTGGTGATGTATTTATTCAATGTAGGAAATAAATTAGTTCAATTTATGTTAAAAAACTTTCAGAGAAACTGTCTATATTACCAGTCTATACCAGTTTTAACCAGATAAAAATAATGGGTCTAATTTTGTACAATAAACTATAAATTCTCAATTCATCTCCCTCTCCTCTTGATAAAAAATGTTACCTGAAGCTGTAGATACAAAACTTACATGCATTTCTCTACCATAAACATCATCATTAGGAACTCAGTAAAATCTACAATTACTTTAGCAGGTTGTTGGATCCTCAAGCATTAGGGAATAACTGACTCAACTCATTCATGAAAGTAAACTGTAATTTGCTCACTTTTTCTACGTCTTGCAGTCATAACTTTTGTTGTTTTACCTTAACAGGTAAATTACTAGGCTTAATATTTGTTACATATTTGTACTTAACCTTGTGATAACACCTTAACATTTATAGCTTTTGTAGAAGCTTTGCTAGTGTTTAAAAGCAATTTGAGCTCAGTACGCTATTCCGATGTATCTACTAATGAGTAAAAAAGATTTTTTTTATAATTCAAAGTACCATGCTGCTTGTAGTTTCATTTAGGAACAATTGTTTTTCTTGTTTATCAGGAACTATGTGGTTTATGTGTAGTAAAAGTGGCTTGTCTTTTACTGACTGAAGTTACCTTCCTTTGCTAAATATCAATAAACATATTTCTAAACTATTCCATATTATCTTGTAAATACAAACAAGTACCCTGATTAATTTATCCGACCAAACAAAACCTATAAAGCAGTATTTTTAGTGTTATGATATGTAGTATGGGTACAAAAATAAATACAGCAGGCATTAATATGAAAAGATTTATATAGCAACTACCCATGATTTTGTCTGTGTTGTCACTTTATAAATTATAATAGTCTATTAACACATAGTTGAACGGCAAATTATAATGAGAAATTAACTATTATATATTATTTCACTATTTGCAGAAAAAAATACATGGTTTTCATGTAAGCAGTAGGCAAATATTTGCCTGTGAATACCAGAAGCAACAAAGATTTCGTATTTTTGTTTAGAACTTAAATAAGAGTTAATTCAATATTATACATTAATTTCGTAATAATGGTTTACACATAAAAGTTAGATACATACTGTAATTGACTTTTTATAACAATGTTTAAGAATAACAATCCCAATATACACCTTAACTTAACACTGAGGATATATGCAAGGCATGTCAAGATATATCACAAGAGCATGGCAGTATGAATTATATAGGTTTCATAATTTAAAGTTTTAGAAATCTGGCCAGCTTGGTACTTCTTCAACAATGAACATATATCTAAAAAATATAATAAGAGGTTTTATATTCTAATTCATCAAATGTTTTAAGCTGCAGAGACAATGATTAGTGTGAACTTGGAAGTTTTACAACACTGACAGGCAGAACTTTTAAATATATATGTGTATATAAATATACATATACATATCTGCATTTGTTATTAATGTTCTTAATTATAATACTATAACTTAAGCTTCACCTTAATTGAGCATGCAGTACTCTTATTTTTAAACCATATGCTTGTTTCCTTTATTCTACATGCTGTAACTTTGATGACATTTTTAAATATAAAATTTTTGTATAAAATTAAATTAAACAATTAAATTGTATATTCAATTGCCTGAAACTTTCACTATGATGTTTCAGCAGCCACTAGGAGTAAAAAAAATTATATTCAAAAACAAAATATTACCACTAGCACAGACTACACTATGAAGTCAGCTGAACAAAATGAATGGGAAATGCCTGTACCAGGCATAACATGAATTTACCAGTAACCAATATCAAATACCCTCATTTGTGTTTACTCACGCGAGACATCGTTAAGTTTTTGGCGCTCCTCTTCCAACTTTTGTTTAAGTGCTTCGACTTCGCGCAGCAGTGACTCGAGCGTCTCCTCGGGAGTGGCTGCCACAGCCGTGTCCGCCGCCATCCCGCCTACCACACAACTTTACCGACGATACCGTCGCATGTCGTCGTTATCCTGGTGCTCCTCACTCCACCCTTTATCTCGCTCCTGTGCGATTCTGCACCGACTACAGATCCTATCACACCGGATCAACTACGATCATCGTCTCTGTAACTCTGTAAACCCTTTTATTACACTTTTTAACACATATACATCCACAAACTGTAACACAATTTTGCGAAACACAATCGATAACAATTTTACTCGCTCATTCTGACGTTTCTATCGCAGCTGTCAAAAAACTAGATTGCCATTTCAAAAATTTGGATAATGTCAGTACTGTCCGACACAAGACTAACACCACGGAAGAAAGGAAAGAGTAGACTAACACTATCATCAATAATCAAGGAATTTATATTGTTTAATTTTTATTTTCCTTGTCAATAATTGTTATATTCATTTGGTACGTAACTACTTGCTAGAACAGTCAAACACAATTACCTCTTCATATATAAATATGTAAATAACCGAAAATTAGATACATTTTCTTATTTAATTATATAAAGTTCCTTGAAAAAATGGTGGATAAAGTAAATAATTATATTGTATGTCATTATTAAATTTTCTTTATAGAAAATACACAACTGAACTTTTTTATTAAATAAATTTAAATTAAATATTACAAAATAAACAATAGAACAATATACAGGTAAAGAAAATGCATTTATTCAATTAATATCTGGAGTTTCGTCACACTCCGTGTCGTAGGTAAAGTAATAATAAATTATTGATGATTAAGAGAAACAATTAAATATGAATAAAAGATAAATATGTGTCATGTCAAACTACATGAACTCCTCGACTGATTTTTCAAAACCCAGATCTCAAAATGGTGGATAGAGTTTGTAATTTTTCTTAAGTTCTTTTCTTATGTCGCGTTAGGGAAAAATGACGACAGTAACTTTTTACGATGCGCGCGCACATCGTCACGAATAACCGACACCCTGAAGTTAGCTATAGTCAACATTTAATTCAAAAAAAGAATGTATGTATTAAATATCTTTTTTTATTTCACAATATCGTATATGGTGAATTTTGTTCCAAAAAATAGTAATTTTATATAAAGTATAAAATATTATTTGTAAGAGGTTAATTTGCAACACCTTAGCTTTTGAGGAAATATGCACGCAATCTTAAGGGAACTCAATAGAGCCATCTGGCATCACTAAGTGTCTAATATGTCCGTTACATATTACAATACAAATGTTATTGTTGCGATTTGTTACGGAATTTTATACAATTGAATGTTTAATTCTTTCTGTGACTTAGTTTTTGTTTTTAAAATATGAAATCTTCTTTACACGTAGAAATTGTCCAAAAGAAGGAAAGCACGGTGAACAAAGAACTTATTAAAGAGTTGGTGCACTCGTACCTAAGTAATTTAATAGATTTAACTCCCGGTGTTTCCATAACCCTGAGTGATTTGAAGGAGAATAGCAAACTCAAGGAACACATTGAGGCAATTACTCTTTGTGACGTGGGTCACAACTCCAAGCTCTGCCCGACCGATGTCGATTTCATTTACCATGTTTTTAAACTGGACTGTTTCGGTGCGGAGACCGATACGATGACTGATGCATCCACGAGTGAGGAGTTCTCTGTCGCCCAGGTGTGGGCACTTCCCTCGCGCGACTTCCATGGGCTATGGGAGAGTCTCATCTACGATTCTAAGATAAAAGAGGAGACCGTGCGTTTCGTGGAGACAGGCGCTCGAGCTCGCCGAGCACGGTGTAGATCCTCACGTGGTCGGCTGTAACCGTGTCGTACTGTTACACGGACCACCCGGCACTGGTAAAACCAGCCTGTGCCGCGCTCTCGCCCAGAAACTAGCCGTGCGCCTCGGTGAGCGATATCCGCGCACGCGACTTCTCGAGATCAATGCACACGGACTGTTCTCGAAATGGTTTGCCGAGAGCGGCAAGTTAGTCGCCCGGCTGTTCGAGCGCGTGACCGAGGTGGTAGCAGATCGGCGGTTATTCGCCTGCGTACTTGTCGACGAGGTAGAGTCGCTGGCGACTGCGAGACGCGCGGCACTCGCTGGACTCGAGCCATCGGATGCGGTCCGCGCGGTGAACGCCCTGCTCACCCAGTTGGACCAGCTGCGGCAACACCCCAATGTGCTTGTACTAACCACATCTAATGTGACGGCCGCCATTGACATAGCCTTCGTAGATCGTGCTGACTTGAAACGGTTCGTGGGATTGCCGGGAGCACGTGCCGCCTACGAGATCCTGCGCGGCTGCTGTGTAGAACTAAGAGCGCGTGGGCTAGTGAGCTCAGGTGAACAAATATTTATGCTGCACATACTGGAGGCTACATTATTCGCCGAGAGCGAGAACTCGCACACCAGTCTACGCCTATGGCATGTAGCACGTGAGGCGAGCTTGGCAGGTGTATCAGGACGAGCATTACGCCGGTTACCATTGCTGGCATTGGCTCTGCATACATCAGAAGACCGTCCATTAGCTCTTGAGCAATTTGTTGAGTCACTGCATGCAGCACTGCAAGCACACCTTGCTGATGCAGAACTCTTCAAAGACGGGTAATAAATGTGATATATCTTGCTTTGTTTCAGAATGTATGAAGTAATTTACTGATTTGTTATATTAGTTTAATAAATATTTTAAGACCAAATTAACAATTGTTATTAAAGTATAAAAAATTGTTCTGCTTTAGTCAAGCTAGATTCTATGTACTATTTGTTTTTCAAAAAGATACATACTATATTACAATGAATTCTTTTAAATATAAACTACATTCTTATTTGATGACATTCAACTAGGAATTACTTTAGGTAAGTTGGTATTTATACATAAACTAGAGTAATATACAGCTGTTAGTAATGCTTCTTTAGGGAGTGGAGTCATCAGACATCATACAATCAGCAACTCGGAACAGACGTTTGATGAGAAAAACAGTACATTTATAACAATTTATCTATAGTTGAACAAAAGACATAAATATATTAAAAACATATACATACGAACAAACATATATATTTCATAACCCATTTTAGTAATATTTTTTAGTCTGATGAAGCTGTGACTGCCCATCAGGCCAACATGGCATAGCCAGTTCGAAAAAATAATAGTAATATTTGTGTTTGTTTAAACATTTTCACTATTAACACTCTGCCATAGAATGCTGGAAAGATAACATTAAAATAAACCCAAATAGAACTTTTTTAGAAACAAACTTAAATTGAGTATTTAGAGCCGGTGCTAGGTTTGAGCTAACATACCAGAGGCATAATTATCTCTACTGTAAAACAGCAATACTCCTGCTTGTGTTCTGTTCTTAAAGTTGCATTGTTACAGAACTCTGGTCTTTCTATGATTATAAATAGATATAGAATGAAGTGATCACTCAACAAATTGTCGACTGATGACAAACTAAAATGGACTGCAATATCAATTAAGGTTTGTTCTTTAACTTTTCTACTCCTGAGTATTAGGTAAATTTCATGTTGGTAGAGCATCTCGTTAACAACATCTTTACATTGTAATTATAAAAAATATCTATACTTCTATACAATTCATCAAAATGAATAAGTGGAAGATTTGGTTTTTAGAGTTAATTTATATGTGTACTTTCTCTCCCAGCTATTTCAAACCAGAAACAGAGGGCAAAATAAAAAAAAAATACCTTTATTTTTGTTTGTATACTTTAATTGTCCAATTAGGTTATGGGATAACCCAATTTTCCTTACATGTATTGTAGATAACAATTCTAAAACAAGGATAAACTTGGTTCAAAATGGAAAGACAATTCTGAGTTTCCATGATAAAATGCAATGGTACTTTGGGAATTGTTTTCATTACATCCATGCTGAAGTGTGTATGTTTAGATCAGTCTATATTGCCAAGAAAAATAGTATAAACATTTACAAGTCAATGTAATTGGAATCATATCATTTTTCAAAACCCCAACCATCTAAAAATAGCAAGGTAAATATTTAATACAACTGAGAAAACTGTTATTGCAATGGTACCTTTTCTAGCTACGACACTAGTGCAATGGTCTTAACACTTTGGATATTTTTATTATAAAACTGTACCCAGCAGTATTGAGCAGTTGAATTCAATATGTAAGTGATTATCTAGATCCAGGTGCCCATTGGAAAGCTTACATATGTGATGAATTGTCAATGGGAGTGACAACTGAAAGATTTGGGGGTTGCATTTCGTGATAAGGTAAGGTGAGTAGAACACAGGTAAAGTTGTAGTGAATCAATTTAATTGCGAGTGGGTCACCGGCCGATGACCCAGAGCAGGTTAAGACCGGCGGGACCGAGGTGCACGCGCTGCAGAGCGGGTGGTTCCTCCCGCGCCATAGCCGCCAGTGCCACTAGCAGTGCCACGAACACGTTGTCGCGGCCGCGCCCCACCTCCAACGTTTCCTCTCGCAGCGCCACCACGTAGTGCGGCGGTCGGCGCGACACACGGTGTACGGCCAGCGCGTGCGGACCCCGCGGAGGGGGGCTCGGAGCCGCAGACAGGTGCGCGGTCGAAAACGGACGCCGCACCTCTCCTGCCACCACTCCGCCGCCCGGCAGCTGCACGTCCAGATACGACGCGAACACCTGCAGCACCAGCTCCGCATCCGTCGGGCGCGACTCCTCCCAATCCGCGCCGCCGCCCTCCCATCGGTATCCACTAAGGCAACCGCCGCGCGCAAGCTCGCGCACGCGCTGCACGAAGTACCGCTGGTCGGCGAACGGCTCGAGGAAGGGTTGTAGCGCGACGAGTAGGGCAGGGGCGCCGGGCACGCCACCCGCGGCTGCCGCCACACGCTCGAGACTTGCACCGCCGACGCGCACCTCTGCCCCGGCCCCGCTCAACAGTGCGTCCAACCGATCCATTTCATTAACCAGACGCTCCAAAATCGTTACATGTATCCACTGCGCCGAAAACAAAGCGTTTACAGATCAAAGGCACAACAAACTCGGAAGCACATTCGCAATTAAGAATTGTATTGCCATCTGACCAGCCTCAAGTTGAGATGAAACTGTGTGAGCCGCTGTGGGTCCAACTGCAACCGCCGCAACACCTGCGGGGGGGAGCGCAATCCCCGGGCGCCTTCCTCCCTCCCACTCTCCGGCGAGCTGTCGGCGCCCTCTGCGAGGAACAACCACATACTTATTCAATTATCTGTGCCAACATGTCAATCAAATACATATGACTGTATGGAGAAGAAAGAAAGAATGGATAGGGGTGGAGAAAATAATGCACTGCTAATACCGATATGTAGAGTAACAAAGCTGCAGTCTATCTGCGTTTCATAATTATATATATGGGTATATTTTTTTCCCGACATTTTTCTTGACAACATACTGACTCATAGCCGGTTCTAAATTAATCCTCATAAATAGCAACCTACCACCTACAGCTCTTAATTTACCTTTTTAAAATAGTAATGTAATTTGAAGGTATACATAGTTATAAGATACAATGGTTACTTAACTTTAGAGGAACAGAATACTTATTTCCTACTTGATATAAAAATTCACATTAAAAGACTGGGTTCACTACATTAGACCACACCATTCTCATAATAGTTTCGAAACATGCAAGAAATATTCTTTGTACATGTATATTCATTTAAAACAATGATAACTAAACTATTCCACCAAGGCATCAACACATTAATGTGCCATCACCAGACCAATATGACAATGAATGCCTTCTTGCCTTCTCAGGACTTAAACGGTATAAAGTATTTTAGATTTTGAATGTATTCACAATGATATATTGTTACCTTCCTTTGAGCGTACTAATACCAGGTTCTCGTATATTTGTTTCACATTTGAAACAATTCTGATATGGACAACTGTAGTGGACTGAGATCCTTAATCTCTTCAAAACTTAACACGTAGACAAGAGAAATATATGTGCATCCCTGGCTTAATGGCTATACTTTAAATATGTGTAAATAAACTGAAGTGTATTTTGTAATGTTCAGAATTTTAATACATTTTAAATATCATCTATATATTAATAGGCGAAGATAAAACAGTTCAGTATCTTTTTTTCTTGTTTTTCTGATTTTCTTTAATTCTTTTTCTGTACCTTCAATAAGTTGAAGTCTTTACTTATAAGTCTTTTTGTTATACTCCATGGTCCTTATCATGACAGAATAAAGTATTTGCAAAATACTGGATACAATTTTTACATTTTAGAAAAAAAAATATAAATAACAATAAAAATTGTACCCCTTAATATAGTCCAATTTCGATCACTGGATTAGTACATTTAAATCTGTTATATATCTACTACAATCAATACACACCGTTTTCAATGGGGGAGAGTTGGTAAATATGATGGTATGGGGTGGGCGGTACACTTGGCCACAAAGTTTCGCCCACAGGTAGAGCTGGCCCAGCAGTCCACCCCCACTGAGTGGAGCTCGGTTCCGGCGTCACCAGCTCCCACTGCCTGCCGAAAATCAAATGGACTACATAAATAGCCGATACAATATTGATTAATCTAGAAAGGTGCAAAAAAAAGTTCGCCTTACTTCAAATAATCAGTGAGCTCACGCCGATCCGCGATGAATTTGTCGCATCGGCCCGGAAGCGGCGAATGCGAAGAGGGCGGCGAGGCGCGTGAGAGGACACGAGGCGGCGACGCGGGCGGTGAGGCGGAGGTGCACGGTGGCGAACGCGGTGGCGACGGCGAGGACTGCTCGCGACGCCAAGGGCGCGCTAGTAAGTTCGCCGACCAACTCACTTGCTGGTCTGAGTTGGGCGAAACAGCAGACACAATGCCAGGTGGAACGTGACCAGTATTAAAATGGCCCCGTAGGCAAGACGCGAGCCGCAGCGCATGCTGAAGTATGTTGCAGGCCAGTACGGCTGTGAGACACAGCTGCACATAATGCAGCACAGTAGTGAACTCTGAACACTTGCAGCATCTAATATAAAATGACAGTAATTAAGAGCCAGCTCATACATAAAAAGTACATCATCATCAACCTGTAATAAGAAACCCACTTTAGGTCCATGGACCTTCTCCCGAAGGAAGGTATGGGCTAAAGAAGTACATGAAGTAATAGAAATTATAAAATAAAATTATAATAGAATGTGACCAGTAAAACGCCCACAAACTTTTAAATTGTTCTTCTTTCAAAATGGCAACATATATTTGCGCACACAATTTCTACACGAGAATAGAACCATAAATGAATTAAATTGTACCAAACAAATAAACTAATTTCTTCTTTATATCAAGACTGGGCTATCTACAAATAGACACCACAAACAAAACTCATGTAAACTACACATAAAACATATTGTTAGATTAAAAACATATACAAGAGAAAGACTACTACTAGACTAAAATCTAAAGATTAAATTAATTTCGATAAGCTTTGAATAAATAGGGGGGTTATCTGTAACAAGAGTTAAAGAGACACATAATGTTAAATGGATGGGGGATAGAAGGAGGTAGAATATCGTAGAGAGGGCAACTGCTTCTAGAACCAGAAGATATGTGATCAGGTGATTCGTCCTCTACTCCATATTCACAAATAGAGTGATCCCCAGTCACACCTTAGGATATTATTTGCATTAGGGGTCAGAATTAAGTTTTAATTGATATAGAGAGTGTCGGCATAGGATGACTAGTTAGGGGTGCGATGTCAGGGACCTCCGCGTGGTGCACCCTGGGCAACGTCGGTCATGTTGACCGGCGGCTGACTCCTGACCGGCTGGAGGGCCGTAAAAAGCTCCTGGGGGTGGTGTGTGAGCGGCACCCCCAGTACCGGGCTGGGGCGGATGAGGGCTCATTTTGAGCCCCAACGGCCCAGTTCCGGGGAGCGGCCGGCGGGGCCGGTGTTTTAATACCGGTCCCGGCGGGCGTACCGCGAACTGACGAGGAAAGGGAGCAAAGATGAAGTGTACAAGTCAAGAACGACTACCCCAGGAGGGTACCCGAAAGGGAGAATCCCTCCCCGAGTCCTCGGACTCGGGCTGCCCCGCGTTTTCTGGGGGGGGCACCCTTGTACGCGAACTCGACCTTAATACGATGACTTTGGCCAGCAAATGGTACCCCGAGAATGCTATAACGACGACCCACGCTAACACACGGACTTCTGAGACGAGTAATAACATGATGGATTCTGCAACTTTTAAATTTATACTACCCCAGGAGGGTACCGGCGTAACTGCCGGAGAATCCCTCCCTGGACCTTCGGGTCTAGGCTGCCCCGCGTTCTCTGGGGGGGGCACAAAGTTGCCGGTGCCGAGGGTGGTCTTGGAGAGGACCCCCTCGTTAGATAGATGGTCGGATGTAGGCGACACCCGCTGGTCCGCTGGAACATCTGCGGCCAGTGTTGAGGAGAGAGCATCGAACTCCGGTAGCAAGTTCTTCCGGAGTGCCGGTTGCGCTTCCGCTCCTGGGAGCGATATGGAGGTCGAGGATGACAGCCAGACTCCCTCCAAGGAGAAAAAGAAGAAGCGAGGCCTACCCGCAACGACCGTAGAGTTCGTTGGGCTGGCAGACGCCCAAGAGAGATACCTCTCGTTTAAAAAGCAGTCTCTGCAACTCGAGGCAGAGGAGGAGACGGTGGTGCTGGCCTCGAAGGCAAGACTGAAACGTGCCGCCAAAAGACCGGCTAAGGCAGTTTCGGGAGAACAGCTTGCTTCGGAACTGACACAGGACATCATTGACGACGCCGATGTCATCTTAGGCGTCGTCCAAAAATGTATGAACCTGAAGGGGGGGAGCCGTGGCGCCCTTAACGATGCCGCGGACGCCATCAGGGAGAGAGCCGTGCTTCTGGCCAAGAGCAGCGCCTCCGAGGAGATGAGGAAACTCCAGGAGGCCTACGAAAAGCTCAAGGCCAATGAAGCGAAACAGGCTGCTCAGATCGCAAATCTCCAAAAGGAGTTGGATGAGTTAAAGGCCAGCATCCAGCAGTCCTGGCAGATGGACCAGTCCCCCATAGCTCCCCCTGAGCGGGCCGGGACTCACAGAGAGAGTCAGGGCTCTCCGCTTCCTCCGCATAGAGGAAGTCAGGAAGAGCTTCCTCCCCTATCGCGACGTCGTCCTGTGAAGAGGTCGGTAGAGTCGCCAGCTGAGCCGTCGGCGCTGGTGACTCAGCAGACGTTAGACCGCGCTCTGCAGGGCATGATGAAAGAGATCGGAGGCCAGATGAGGAGCTATATGGAGGCTGTAGAGGGCAGACTCCTCCGTCCTCCTCTAGCGGGCGACCGACGGGCGTATCGATCGGAGCCTGTGTCGGTGACGCCCACTGCTGGACCCTCCAAACCCCCGGATGCGACCCCCCCTGTAGGTGAAGGTAAGGGGAAGAAGGCAAAGAAGGCCAAAAAGAAGAAGTCGATGGCGGCTAAAGAGGCGGAGCAGGCCACTAGACAACCGGCTCCTTCTTCATCAGCTCCCGTGGCGGGCGAGTCGTGGGCCACGGTGGTGAAGAAAGGGGCCGGTAAGAGCAAAAAGAAGGCTCCTGCGACGAAGAAGAAGCAGCCGGCCAAACTCTCGGTGCCGCGTTCGTCTGCCGTGGTGCTGACGATTCAGTCGGAAGCGGCCTCCAGTGGCGTCGATTATAAATCGGTGTTGCTGATGGCGAAGAAGGGGGTGGACGTCACCAGCCTCGACATCCCCTTCTTAAGAATTAGAGAGACTGCCACTGGAGCCCGCAAGCTCGAGGTACCCGGCAGCACGAGTGGACCCAAGGCGGACCGTCTGGCGGAACAGCTTCAGGCGGTCTTCACGGAAAAGGTGGGCGAAGGAGCCGTCCAGGTCTCGAGGCCCTTCAAGAGCGCAGAGCTGCGCCTGACGGGCCTGGACGACTCCGTCACCACCGAGGAGATCGCCTGGGCTGTGGCCTTTAACGGAGGCTGCCTGGCCAACCAGGTCAAGGTGGGGGAAGTGCGCCGTGCTTCTTTCGGCTCTGGCAGCGCCTTCGTCCGCTGCCCCGTAGCAGCGGCGAAGAAGATAGCGCAAGAGGGGAAGATCTTGCTGGGCTGGGTTGCCATACAGGCAAAACTCCTACAGCCCAAAGCAATAAGGTGCTTCCGTTGCCTGGAAGTGGGACATGTGAGGCAGCGCTGCACGTCCGAAGTGGACCGCAGCACGCTGTGTTTCCGCTGCGGTACAGCCGGCCACAAGGCCCCTGACTGCTCCGCAGCCCTGCACTGCCCTGTGTGCGCCGATGCCGGGAAGAAGGCAGAACACAAAGTCGGCAGCAGATCTTGTGGTTCCCTAAAAGGGAAGAAGGGAAAGTTGGGCAAAAAGGCCCAGCCTTCGGGAAGGGTGGCGGCGAAAGCTGCCTCTAGCGCCTCGGTGAGGCCTGAAGCCGGAGAAGCTATGGACCTCTAACATCAATGGCCCATAAGCTTCTCCAGGCTAATATCAACCACTCGGCTGTGGCTCAGGACTTGTTACTCCAGACCATGGCCGAGTGGTCGATTCGGTTGGCGGTGGTCGCCGAACCGTACACTGTTCCCCCCAGGGATAACTGGGTAGGGGACCTAACGGGCACGGTGGCCATCGTCACCTCAATGATGGCAGGGACCCCGGTCCTAATAACCAGGAGAAGGGGACGCGGCTATGTCGCGGCTCAGTGGGGGGACATGGTGGTCGTGGGCTTTTATTTCTCGCCCAACAAGCCCCTCTCTGAGTTTGAGGACCTTTTAGAGGACCTCCGCGTCTTCATCGGACAGACTTCGCCCTGTCCCGTGCTCGTGGCGGGGGACTTCAACGCCAAGGCGTCGGCGTGGGGATCCCCCGTCACTGACGCGCGGGGCAGGGCCCTACTGGACTTTTCGACCTTGGCCGGCCTCTCTGTCGTTAACAGGGGGTCGGTCAACACCTGTGTGCGGCAACAGGGGGGTTCTATAGTGGACATCACGTTCGCTTCCCCTGTTGTCGCCAGACGCATCAGGGGATGGAGGGTGATGGAAGGGGTAGAATCTTTGTCAGATCATCTTTATATAAGGTTTGACGTCTGCCCCTCTCCATCACCGCCGCCCCGTAACCCGGACTTGACCTCGGCCCGTAGATGGGCCCTTAGTAAGCTAAGGGAGGACCTTGCGGTGGAGGCCTCAATAGTCGCGTCGTGGACTCCGTGGCCTGAGGGGCCTGCGGATGTCGCCTCGGAGGCGGACTGGTTTGGGGATGCGATGACGCACGTCGCTGACGCCGCCATGCCCCGGGTCCGGTCTCAGCCTCCCAGGCGGCATGTATACTGGTGGTCTCGCGACATCGTACGTCTGCGAGCTTTGTGCGTGGTCGCGAGGCGCCAGTATTCCAGGCACCGCAGGCTGCGCCGAGGACGGGACGCGGCTATTGAGGCCCGTCTATACAGCGAGCTCAGGGAAGCCAGGAAGACGCTGCAGATCGCCATTCGCAGTGCCAAATCCCAGGCGTGGAAGGAGCTTCTGGAGACTGTGGATGGCGATCCGTGGGGTCGACCATACAAGATGGTGTTGGGGTTCGTGCGACCCTGGGCTCCTCCGATGACTGAGAGCTTGGAGCCGCGTCTTTTAGACGATATTGTGGCGGCGCTGTTCCCACAAAGGGAACAGTTCTCGCCTCCCTACAAGGTGCCGACTAGGCGCTCTGCAGACGACGAGTCTGCTGCCGTTCCCCCGATTTCAAGCGAGGAGCTGGACGTGGCCGTGCGACGGCTCCGTGGTAGGAATACCGCTCCGGGGCCCGACGGACTTCCTGGCCGCGTCTGGGTCCTCGCAATGGAGGCCCTAGGGGACAGACTCCGTCGTCTGTACGATGCCTGCCTCGCGTCGGGGCAATTTCCTTCGCGCTGGAAGGTGGGCCGCCTCGTCCTTCTACGCAAACCGGGTCGACCGGTGGAATCTCCGTCCGCCTATCGGCCCATTGTTTTGTTGGACGAGGTCGGCAAACTTTTTGAGAGAGTCGTCGTGCAGCGGCTGGTCAGGCACCTCACCAGGACGGGGCCCGACTTATCCACCGTACAGTTCGGCTTCCGGGAGGGTCGGTCGACGGTCGACGCAGTGATGCGTGTCAAGACCCTCTCGGAAGAGGCCGTTTCCCAGGGGGGAGTGCTGTTGGCTGTATCGTTAGATATAGCCAACGCTTTCAACAGCCTCCCCTGGGAATGCATTACAGAGGCGATGAAGTACCACAGGGTACCTCGGTACCTTCGCCGAATAGTCGGGTCCTACCTGGAGGGCCGGCACGTCACCTGCGTCGGGCAGGATGCGCGCGCCCACCAGAGGGAGATATCGTGCGGTGTTCCACAGGGGTCGGTGCTCGGCCCGCTCCTGTGGAACATCGGGTACGATTGGGCGCTGCGCGGAGCACTCCTGCCTGGCGCAGCGGTGACGTGCTATGCCGACGACACCCTGGTCACAGTGCGGGGGGAATCCCTGCGGGAGGCCTTGTTGCTGGCCACTGCCAGTGTGTCCCAAGTCGTGGGAAGAATCAGGCGGCTCGGGCTCGAGGTGGCCTTGAATAAGACCGAAGCTATATGCTTTCACGGCCGCCGACGAGCCCCGCCTGCTGGGACGCATATCATCGTGGGTGGAGTCAGGATTGACGTGAAGCCCACGATGAAATATCTAGGACTGGTCCTTGACGCCAGATGGACGTTTGACGCGCACTTTCGGCAGCTGGAACCCAAGGTCATGCGCAGCGCCAACGCGCTGGCAGGCCTTCTGCCCAACCTTGGTGGTTCCGGCGCCGGATGTCGCGCGTTATACATGGGAGTGGTGCGCTCCATGGTGCTATACGGGGCTCCAGTATGGCACGATGCCCTGACTACCCGCGGAGCAGGTACCCTGAGGAAACTGCAGAGGGTAATGTCCCTCAGGGTAATAAGGGGATACCGCACGGTATCGTCAGAGGCAGCGTGCCTACTGGCAGGCTCCGTGCCATGGGAGCTCGTAGCCCACTCCCATGCCGATATGTACAGGTGGTGCAGTGACAGGCTCGGGGGGAAAGAGTGGCCCCGGCTGAGAAGCAGGCGCTCAGGGTGCACCTGCAGAGTATGGAATTGCGGATCTGGGGCAAAGTCCTGGCTTCTTCGGACTCTGGCCGAGAAGTGGTCGAGGCCATAAGACCGCATTTGGTGGAATGGGTGCGGAGAACGCACGGCGGTCTCACCTTCCGACTGGTGCAGATACTCACCGGGCACGGCTGCTTCGGCAAGTATCTGCACCAGATCGCCAGAAGGGAGCCGACGCCTAGTTGCCACCATTGCAACAGCCAGATGGATACGGCGAATCATACTCTGCAGGAGTGCCCTGCGTGGTCTGATGACCGAAGCGCCTTAACGGCGGTGATTGGGAACGACCTCTCTCTGCCGGCTGTGGTTCAGTCTATGGTCGGTGGAGAGAGAGCGTGGGCAGCGGTCGCTGCCTTTTGTGAGGCCGTCATGCTCAGCAAAGAGGAAGCTGAGCGTGAGCGGGAGAGAGCGGCCGGGGCGCCTGACGTTCGCCGAGGGCGATCCGGACGCAGGAGACGAGGTGGGGGCCTCCACCATCAGAGGCCCCCGTAACATCCCTTCCTGGCAGTGAGCGCGGGGGCGCTCGCTGTCCCATAGGAGAAGACCCGAGAGGACGAAGCCGGGTATATTCCGCAGCTTCGATTGAGGCAGGTGGAGAGGAATCTCTCTCCACGGGAGGAAGGTCCCCGTTTACCATCCACGGGCGATCGGAGCGCAGACCAGGGTCGCGGAGAATGCTCACCGTGAACCCGCACCCTGGTCCACTAATGCGCATGCGGATCTGGGGTTTTTAGTGGGTTTAAGTCCCACATAACCCTCACGCTGTCCCCCGGCAGCGTGAGGGTATCCATGACGGATTTTCCCCAGAATAAAAAAAAAAAAAAAAAAAAAGGATGACTAGTTAGCTCTGTTTAAATTGTATTTATTGATAGAGACATCATAGTATCTAACAAACTTTCATTAGATGACTCCATCACAGTTTGGTTTTGCTAAAGAGCACATCCATTAGGGGAGGAAGAGGGTTTGGGGGCGGGCAATAATGGTTTGGTGAGCAGCCTTGTCATGGATTCACCGAGTGGAGCTCTAGTTTTTGGATTAGAATAATACGTTTTTTATATATTCTGATATTTGATTCAATAGTATGGAAAGGGGTAGAAGACAATGACGGAATCGGAGAAGTGAAAAATGGGCAGGTTCTATTGAGAAATGCTTGCCAGAGCAATAAAGGGAAGATGCTTTGTCTTCTGGTATATCACACTTGTTACCAGAACGAGGTTGACCACATCTAAAACATTTAGATTTTGACCAATACTGGGATTTTTTAAGCATGAATCTGCAGCAATTCAAACATTGGATAGTGGGGAGCTGATATGTCTCAACAGGTTGAAACATGTAGAAAATATAAACATGTTTTGAAACAAACTAACCAAACTGATTGTGTAGGAATCCAGGTAGTTCCAAGGATTCAACAATGCAGTCATAGACCACTTCACTGATATGTCTCTGATGAGACCCATTCTGGTTACATTGTAACTTGGGATGTTTGGGCTATATTTGTTTTGGAGTAACAGTGGGTTATCCAGGAATTTATTAGCATCAGCTACTGTTTTAAATTCTGGTAATATATGATTTGTACCTACTTTTTTTAAACCACCATTACAAATATTTTCAGTCTTATTAACAGATAGGAATTGACTGAACTTGATAGGATGAAGTGTAGTGCACTCCTAGCCATCTGGCGAAAATTAGAGTTTGGGATCACTCGCTGTGGGAATGTGGTTTAATGAAGGAGATGTGGACCATATTTGATAAAAATCTACATGACACTGGCAGAATTGTGGAATTTTTTACAGCGGCCATAATAAAATAAAAATTACAATCTGTCTGAGATATGTACAATGAAAGGGCCTTTGTGTGACTTCTTGTACTTTTTATTTCCTTCAAGTAAGCCATGACGCGTAACTCTATTTTTAATAGGATCAGGGCGACTGTCTGCATCCGGAGGTCGTTTAAATTCTGTTTAGATAAGCTTTATGCCAGATTAGATTACAATAGGGTCTTTAAGAAATGGTTGGTCAGGAGGATCTGGGACTCAGGCCATGTTAGGGCAGCCAAGTACTGCTAACCATGGACAGTTACTAAACAATAAAGAAAACACTTACCCCTGTATTAATAAACACAAAGCCACCAACAGAAAAATAAACTGGATTAGTTGTAAAGAATAAGAATCCAGCTAACAGTTTAAAGATAGAGCCAATCCCAGTAACACCCGGTTGGATCTCTAATTAACTTCTAGTAACGTATATGAAGGGCCAAAACTATCTTTGAAATTATTGTTGACATTATGAGAACCCCTTTGATAATAATTGACATTGACATTTTAAATTATTTGAAACATACTCAACAAATTGATTGAATACCAGAAAATCTATCATTAGTAAGTGGGAGCTCAGACAATGCTGATGGAGTATACATATTGTTGTAGGTACTTACATGAGATAATCGAATAACTTGAAATATTTACTCAATAAATCGCATAACCATAACTTACAACTCTTAAAAGTGACTGCAATAGCTAAGCTAAACTAAATACTGGTATTTTTACTGATATCTCTTAGTCTCAATACAGATACTGCAGTAGAAAGAATTAATATTTATATTTTGTTCCCTTTACAAGTCCTGATTGTATAAATTAGAAAAAAACATACATGTACATAAATAGAATAACAGAGGCCTGCTGTTGTGCACACATCAAACAAAAACTATTGGATAAACATTTAGTCTTTGTCTAAAACAGAATTCTCACCAAATCTTTTCATTTGTTGATAATGACAATATAAGAGTATAATATTATTGAAATTTTAGAAAACTACAATTATTCCAAGCACCTATGTGTTCAGCAAGTGTGAAATAAGAAGGGAATTGAACACATTACATTGTTTACAGGTAAATTTTGTAAGCAGAGTATAGTTTTACCATTTTTTTTTTATGGTTTTTCCTCTATAGATAAAATACATTGTTAAAAGAACACAAAAGTCATGGGGGGTACCAGCTCACCTAATTATAAAGAAAACCAATGAAAAATAGACATTCTCTTGGGTATAACTGAGCATTTATATATGAAAGATGTAATTTATCTATTATTTTTCATTTTGACCTCTGTTTTATACATGTGTTGTTCACCTATAGTAGGGTTAAATTAAAACATCATACAAGTTAAAACTTAATATTTTACCATACCATCAAACCAAGTTGTAGGCCCTTTAAATAAATAATTAGTAAGTTTTTGCAAGTTGTTGTCTATCTTAGCTAAACTTTTATGGGTGCCTTGTTCGATGTACCCATGGTTTATAATTTAAACAGCAAAACTTACAAATCATACGCGAAAACGGCAAACAGAACACCGTTTACTGCTATCCATCGCAACGAACTCGAACGCTTCTGCTTCTCATAAGTCTGCTCGATCTTCTGTTTTACTAAACTAGAGTTTGGGCTTAAAGACCTGTACATAAATGAATGCAATTATCCCTTTAATTATTCCATCCAAGCGCTTACTCTTTTATGATTTATTATACTCACATTATATATAAAATAAATTCTGTCGCGGAATACAAAACATTACATGTGTGGTATAAAGCTGGCAGGTACTATTAAATAATTGTGTACGATACTATCCCTAACAACAATAATATAACCTAAACGCACATACCCTAAACAGTAAATATGACTAGTGATGCGACTCAAATTCTGTTTTACTCGATTGAATTTGTTAAGCGAGTATTCATGTTACCAAATCAACTTGGCGCGCTACGTAGTACGTCATTAGTTTACGTTGGGACTTTACAATTTCAATCTTGCATCTTGAATGTAAATAAATATTAGTTGAATTCACGTGCATCGTTTTATAATTTTGTTGTATATATATATATACATATTGGTGTGTACCAGCCTTTGGTACAACATTTAGAATAATATAATATATATGAATGCAGAAAACTTTATTAAAATAATTCAAACTAACTAATACATGTCAAGACTGTTGATAGCCGACTTCTAGAAGATCTCCAATCATAGACTAATATTTAAAAATAATAAAAAGTAATATACTTTTTACACCAGTACACTACACACATAATAATATTATATATATCTTATAATATTCTTGATTGAATCTGATTCCTATAATATAGATAAGGAAAAATTAATGTCATTATAAGGAATATTTAGTTGTAAGGTATAATCAAAAGCTTGATTTAATCTGATTATTATTTAATTATCGTTACCCAATTTTCAAATTGTCAATTTAATTTTGAAATATCATTCATTTTGTACAATAAAATCTGACAACTTCTTATTTGCAATTTAAAGTCATTTTTACAAGGGACCTTAATTAGTTGTAAAAAGTCATTTTATTTTTCTTTATTGTTAATGACATAAATAAGGTAAATAATATTTTGTAATTTATTTCATATCACCAAATATTATTAATTTAATATAGGGATTTAAAAATATTTAATCGAAACTCAGTTCGAGTGATAAATTCTTACTCGGAGTGTAAGTAGTTTACTCGAGTGAAACGAAAACTCACGTGGCTTAGTAAAATTACTCGTGTGGTTCAAGTCCTTCACTAAATGCTTATACTATAGGCACTTTGATAGTTTTTATTCTAAGGAAAAAGCGGAGGTATTTAGACCAAGCCGCCAAGTCAAATGTCATTCCATAATTTGTATTAATTTTTTTTTTCGAACTGACTATACTGCTCTCTTGATCTGACAAGGCCTTCACAGTTTCAGCGGACTACAAGTGCTAATTTGAAAAATCGTCGTTAGTATTTTTAATACAGAGGTCGAAGCCATGTCTGAAAATGTTTCCATATCATTCTTAAGCTAAGGGCTTTCTTATCTGCAGTTTTCTTTCTGTATAAATGATCGTCGTAACCACGTTCTTCGTAAAAAAATTGATTCTTAGGATGACCCTTCTTATAGAATTTAGAGTACTATTATATATCTTCCATAGTAAACCAAACGATGGTACAAATGGAACGGTTACATAGCTGGTTCTTCAAAATTACTTGCAGAGAACACGGGATACTGTTTTTTTTTACAAATACCTAATAATACATTAATAAAAATCAGCTTTTGCTTAGCAAAGCATCAATATTAAAAAAATGTGTTTCAAATATTGTAATAAGTCATAATTACAGCGGGTATAAGATGGTGCTGTTATTATATTAATTCTATAATGTACCTTCATTAGTTTTGCCATGAGCAATTCGCAAGCGATATATTGTTGTATAAAACCGTTTATAGAGATACTTGTGCTTGCAAAACCAAGGTGTTTCAATATTATAATCAATTGTTCTGTACCATAGTAATTTAGTAGTTATTCCTAGACATTCAGTCATATATCATGTATTACTTTCTTAACCAAAACGAAACAATCAGAAACAGGAATCTTAATATTGTTGTACGGTACTACATCAGAAGTTTTAAAAATGAATGCGGCCAAATAATTTCTTTGTTCATGGTCAATTACATCCACACGAAACGGGGTTCAAAAGAAAACTAAACCTACTATATGTTATATGCAACAACAAAATGAGTGTACCTGCTGTCGAACATAAATAATTTTATTTGTTGAATTCGTCATTTATTGAATAATGAATAATAACAAGAAACCATAACATTACATCTGGTTGGCCATTATAAATAAATTCAATAATTGCGCTCCAGATAATGAGATGAGTTTTTGGCCTGCACTTCATTTATCGAGTACGGAGCATGCCGACTCTTTTTATAATGAACTACATGGATGTCAGTGACAAAATAAGACAATAATTTGAAATTTGACGAATTGCACATTGATTTTTTGATGCTCACTAGCACTAACATAGATCTTTCTCACGCTTGTAACAATGCCGCTAACCGCTCTCTTCGAAACTGAGAATCTTTAGCCAACGCTCTTTTCGTCTGAGACGCCGCTGCTTCGTACGAGGTGCTGAGTTGCAAGTTAGTCTGCACTTTTTATTTGGGGTCATTGCTATTTTATTTATTTATAAGCAAAACTACCTACCGCTCCCGCTCTCTTTTCTTTCTCCACTCCTTTTGTATTTTGACCGCATCCAACTGGTGGGACTTATTTAAGGCCGGCAAGGCACTTGCGACTCCGCTGGTGTTGCTAGTGTCTATGGACGGCGATGATCACTTACTATCGGGTGACCCACCTGTTCGTTTGCCCCCTATAATATATAAAAAAAAACACGGTCCCCCAGCCCATTCAACATTTTATATGTATATGTATTTTTATAAAACTCCAGGACGTTATTTAGAAAAGCGTTCCAATACTATACAATCCCAATTTTCCTTAGTGAAAAGCTAAATAAATTTAATATAAATCAAGAATTACAAAGGATCCTTATTAATTAAAAATTTAGATTAAGGATATCTAACTTTAGTCTCATGAATACAACTTGAAAAGCCTTATACTTAACCCCTCCGCTGATTTTTTAAGACCCAGATCTCAAAATGGCAGATTATGTTTTTAACTTCTTTTCTGTACGGTGTACGATACATTGTAAATTTCATGGCTTAGTAAAAAAAAAGTTAGTACCAATGAAATAATAATTTAAAAAAAGTGTGTCTGTACTTATGTACACGCTTTAGAAGTTATACTTCTTTGGCGTAATAAGATAAAAATCTTTTCAAAAATTTCATGTTTTGCCTTATTCTACGTTTGTAGAAAAAACGACACTAATAATAGAAAATAGGTATTTAATACATACATACTTTTTTTGAATAAAATGTTGACTATAGCTAACTTCAGGGTGTCGGTTTTTCGTGACGATCTCCGCGCGCATCGTAAAAATTTACTCTCATAAGTTTCCCTAACGAGTTAAAAGAAGTATAACTTCAAGAATACAAAATCCAAAAAAAAAAATGATATCACAATACATCATTTGTGGTTTTTCGAAGTTTTGTAATAAATCAGGCATTTTTCTAAGCTTATGCTGCCAACAGTCTGTTGACCTGTGCCCAATCAGGTCTACATTGATTTGTATGGAACTTAAACCTTTATAGTTTTGGACAGTCCAGGGGTTAAATAAGGTCACTCTTACTTACCAAGCCTTTGTCTAAGTCAGCATTGTTTGGTTATCTGTTCCTTTTTTTGTATGCCATTTACATTTTATCTATTTATGACTTATTTCCCCTTTCCTATATTTTTGTAATGTTCTCTACATATTCACAACTCCGTAATATTTCTTTCCTTTACTGGTTGGAAGATTGTCGAATTTTCTTGTCAGGTTCTTTTGCATCTGAATTTCTTTTAACATATTTACTTATATGTTTATTGTAAAAACGTATTATGTAAGTACAAACGCATTATCTTACATTTAATAATAATTGTCAATTATAATTGTGCATTATTTATTTTATATCCTTAAACAAATGCGAGAATTAAAAACAAATCAAAAATAATGTCTTAGGAAGCTTTTTTTTTTCAAATTCACTACACTGTTGACCTGGCAAGGCCTCTACAGTTTCATCGGAGTAAGACTTAGGAAGCCCCTAGGTGTCCTTCGTAGTCACTGCAACGAAATATTTTATTATTATTATTGTTGTTATTACACATATGTAGGTCAGTGGCGGACTAACGACAAACGGGAGGTTTGAGACAGTGCTCGGGAGCCATTCGGTTTAAAATTGTTCATTCCACTATACTACTAATATCGTTTACTATAATAATAAATAACACTATAATAAAAATACTATTTCAGTAATTACGATAATATGAGTATGAAATTCTTTAGCTCGCATCTACGCGTACTTGCTTTTCTTAATTCATTTCTTTACACTCAGATTGTTGTTAAATCAAAATGTTACGTATTACGTTACGTAACAGACATATTTTGTTTTCCTTTATTTTTATATTTCTTTATCTTTTATTTGTATGCCTCCGGTATATACTGTGATAGCACCGGAGCATTATCTGTTCGTGGATTTAAACGAATATGTGGTTGGCGGGCCTTGCCTCACGATCATTGGCTCCCGCGCACGAGCCCCCGCCACGTCGTGCTGCTATTGGCGTAAAGCCGGCAACGGCAATAGTAGTATGCGAAACGTTACACGTGAATCCCGGCGGTTTAACGAACTCCGATATAAAATTAGTTTTCGCGAATAAACCCTATTGTGTGCTACAAAAAACCACAAGCAAGCAGCCCAGCACCTTTGGATTTACCTATCGAGGATTACTGATTGACGCCTCAGCCAGCGGTATATCGTGCCCTGGCCGGACCAGCATCCAAAGCTGAGATCGTGAAAGCAGGTACGTCACCACATTTTCCTCCGATACACAAAATGTTTCCTCAATTATTTCTTAGTTCGTGGAGCAATATAATATTAAAAATTTTACCTGAAAATAAAATTTATATTATGTTTCCTAGACGTCCCAAGTTCATTATGAGAGATTACATCGCTTGACTTCCTTACTTCCGATCGTTAGACGTTTCCCGTCACGTGACACTCCTCACGACCGCCCCATCGTGGTAACTCGGTGAACTAACTAAAGCATCCAAAGCCAAGCTGTCATCTCATTGTTCCTCTCACAAGTACCTGAGAATAATCTTTGGTGCTATGAAGTCCTCCCCAACCAATGCACTACAAGTGGAATGTGTAGAACCGCCATTGTATCTTCGACGTCAATACCTATCAGATAGGTTCCTTTACAAGTTGCTCCAAAACAAAAGTCACTCCTTAATCCCCAAACTGCAGATCCTTTTACAAGAATTTGAATCCCTTGGACATCAATCCCTGCAAGATCTTCCTTGTATACTCCAATCATTTACTAAAATTAACAAGTTACCATTTCCAATTTTTAAATCCGAAATCAATCCCTTATATAATACTAATTATTTTGCACTAACGTTTCAACCAACCATTATGTTGGAATTTGATATTCATAAGGACACTGTCGAAGCTAACAGAAAATTTCAAGAAAAACTAGCTAAAGATTGGGATGCTTGGGTTGCAATTTTTACTGATGCCTCTATGCTAGTCAGCTCGGGACATGTTGGTGCTGCGGTTTGGGTGCCGAAGCACAGAATTATATTAAGTTATAGATGTCCTCCCGGCACTACAGTGTTTACTGGGGAAGCTATAGCCATCCTTGAAGCGGTTCTCTTTATAAATGCGCACAAATTAACCAGGTCCATCATTTTTACCGATAGCAAAAGCTGTCTTGAAGCTATTTTGTGTAACCCTTTTCGTTCTAAAGATAAACACCCAGTAATACTTACAATTAGGAAAGCATTGTATGAATGTCACAATTTAGGTTTTAGTACGGTTCTTGCCTGGATCCCGGGGCACTGTGGTATCTTGGGCAATGAGACTGTGGACTCCTGCGCAAAATGTGCTATCCAGTCTGGGTCCTTGGACTACTACAGGATTCACGCGAGGGACTTACTCGTATACTTATTGTGTAAACCAGGTGGATCGCCCTTAAATAAATATAATGACTGCGCTCCAGATAATGAGATGTGTTTCTGGCCTGCATCTCATTGATCGAATACGGAGCATGCAGACGCTTTTGTAAATAGCAACGCTGTCATTTAGACGCAAAAAAAAAGAAAAATTTGGAATATGTCACTATTAGAACTATAAAATTTATTGACACCGCAGCTGCATACTGCTCATATATATTTTTAGCTTGATACATCGCACGTTTTAACGGAGAAAATTACTCTCTAAATAACCGCAATCAATATTACATCTCACGCATTGGGCATCGCAAACCAATTATTTCTGAGACGCCGCTGCTTCCGTACGAGGTGCTGAGTTTGCAGGTCAGTGCACGCTTTTTATTTGGGGTCTTTATTATATTTATTTATAGGCGAGACCACCTACCACTCCACGCTTTCTTTTCTCCTTCCACGCATTCTTTATATACCTTTTTATTTTCACCGCATCCTTCCTGGTGGGACCTATTTACACGGTCCCATCAGCCTCTTCACCAAGGTTGTTTAATGCATGGCAAAAGAGTTGGAATATGTCCCGAAAATTAAAGGGCAAGCATTATGCCTCTTTGCAAATTGATATCCCACAAAAGCCATGGTTTTTTAAATTTAGAAATTTTACCAAAAATGTTACCTCCATCATTTGTCGTCTCCGCCTTAGTCACGCCTGCACACCAGTACATTTGGCTAAACTAAGGATTAGGGATCACTCTATTTGTGAGTGTGGCTTAGAGAATGGATCACTTGATCAACTATTTTTTAATTGTTCTAGAAACCGTTTCTCTCTATATGATGTTCTACCTCCTTCTGTTCCTCGTCCTATTAACATTGTGTCTCATAACTCTTGTTGCGTATAACCACCTAATTGTAGAATGCTTGTCAAAACTGATTAAAACTAAGAAAATTAAACTTTAGGTTTTAGGGTCTTTCTCTTTTTATTTTCCTGGTATGTATTTATAATCTAACAATATGTTTAATGTGTAGCTTACATGGGTTTTTTTATAGTTTCTGTTTGTAGGTAGTCCGGTCTGGAGATGTAAAAAAAAATATTGTTGGGTACAATCTTTATCGTTTATGGTTCTATTCACTTGACATTGGCGAAATTGTGTGCGCACACATGTTGCCATTTTAAAAAAAAGAACCTCATGATGTAGAGAATTGCAAGTAGCACAAGGAAAACATAATCTGGACTTACGACGTCCAGAAAACAATCATATTAGATTTTTATTTAAATTTCAATAAGGTAAGTCTAGACCTGATAATGCATAATAGCAAGAGTGTAACATAGTTCAGACCTCCGTGAAAGTTTCGAAATGGGAATAAATCGATTTCTGGTGTTCCTCATATGTTGAGTATATTCCATGTTCTTGTTTAGTAAGTGCAATTCCCAGCCGGCACGATTACACGGGAGATTATCGGCGTTAGTGTTGTACACTCTCGGAAGGTGATGAAGGAGCTGTACCACATACGGGCCATCCATCAATTCCAAGAGCCGTTTTGTCAAGATTAGTAGATCTCGTACTTCCTTCATATATTGTTATGTAGGAGACTACAGTGCAGGAACTTCAGACATAATAGCCCTATTTTAAGTTTAGACCAACGTGATACGGTACTCGTAAGTCATCACCCTTCCAAGTACTGACCGCACTCAACGTTGCGTAACTTCGGTGATGTAACGATAACTAGTGTTTTCAACGTAATATGGACGTATATTTGGTGGCCCCATGTCCGAAAATGAATTGCCTTTACTTGATAAAGAATTTACTGTATGTAGCTTGTTTCCTCTGGATGCGCAAATTGCATCCATTATGTTACAAGAAAAACTTTAACGTATTTATTTTCACGTAACGGAAAGTTGAATACTTTCATTATTAATTTCTCATAAAACGATATTTCTGTAGCAACGTAAAGTTGGCTACTTATATCTGAAAAGCTTTTTTTTCTACAAAATATAAAACAGACGAATTGAGGTCTGTTTTTTTTATGTTTCTTACCTCAGAACTTTCGTCTGGGTGAACCGATTTTGATGATTCTTTTTTATTGGAAAGCTGGTGTTTCTCATGTGGTCCCGTTTCAATTTGGTCCAGTTCTGACAATATTATCCATGAGAAAACCATATAACTCTTAAATTTGCATGAAGTATGTACGCGCCAAATGGACGAATATCTGAATATCACGCCAACCGATTTCGATGATTCATTTTTTATAGGACAGGATGTACTTCAAGGGTAGTTTGATGACTTCAAATATATTATTAGGTAGCGTATATACTAATATTTTGTATTTGATTTGATTAATGTAATAAGTTTAGTTATTTTTTGCTTATTGGTGTGTTTAAAGAATGGAGATGAAATAAAGAGATTTATGTAAAGGCATCAACCGCATTGGTTAATTATAATCAAATAGGCGGTTGATATCTCAAAAAAAACGAATAAGAACTGTCATTAAGATTGCGATCGTAAAAAATGTGAAAATTTCAGAGCAATATAAGATTTCTAGTTGAAACCCGCGGCTACGCACCCGTTTTTTTAAATTGTATTAAAGTAATATAACGGTGAGAAGTGGTAGAATTACAGAAATGCTCTTTTAAAATATTTGTAGGTATGACATGACACGCATGCTACCTACTGTTATATATAACGTGTACAGTAAATATGTAAATACTAACAGTGTGCTGGATGGGATTTAGCAACAACAACATATTTGGAGCTTTAATTTGAACTTTAATCCCTTCAGTGCCCATTTACACAGTATAAGAAAGTAATGAAAATTTCAAGATATACAATTTCTCTTAAAAATGTTGTTATATAGATATTATTAACATAATTAAGTTTTTGCGATCATACAAAAAGTAACCACTTCTCTATTCCGCAAGAAATTCTATAATGGAACTTTTAAGGTAATACGTGTCTGATCTAATATTGAAAAAAAAAACGTCTTCTATTTTCAAAATACCTATTAATTATATAAAAAAATAGAAAATGGGTCAAATAAGCATTAACTATAAAATGCTACGAATTAACCAGTAACTCATCAATCGGCCCATTACCTCAGTTAGTTAGAGCGTCGTGCTAATAACGCGAATGTCGCGAGTTCGATTCCCTCATGGGCCATCTCCATGTGAATGTAGTCCGGTGGAACTGTAGTGGCCTTGCCAGGGTAACAGTGTAGGTCAGTTCGAAAGAAAAAAAACCAGTAACGCCATCACAGTCAACACCAGCCATTAAGAGCATTAAAAAATACTGTATTTCTATTTTTAGCCAAAAAGTGGCGGGAAGAAATGAATATTACAAATTTAGAAAGTCAATGTCATTCATCCTTATTTGAATATGTTTTTTTTTTCAACGGCACTGACAATCTTCTTTATGAACTATAATCGATTTCTTTATTTATAAATAACCATACAAAATATTCCAATATAGTAAAAGCTATACGTTTGTACCTTATTAGTTGTTAACGAATTTTGAGAGCTAAAATTTAAAACAATTTTTTTTAAAGTATTTTATAAAAAAATAGAGCACAAAATTCTAGAAACCTGTTAAAATATGATATTATACCAAAATATTGAAATTTCTTTGAAACAAAATATCTCAGCTATTTCTGTTATAAAATTGTCAAAATTGAAATGCTATAAAATTATTTAGATTTTACTGAGAAAGTGTATTTTTAATAAATATTTTCACTAATATGAATTTATTATTGTAGAATTGAATAACATAGTAAATTGTTTTTGAAAGGCATTTCAGTCTTGATGTTTAGGTAATATTATTTTTGACGTTAATGTTTTTTAAATTTCAATTATTAAAATAGTGAAAAATGTTGTAACTTTTCCTATAACTATTACTTTAATAATTCTACCTTATTTAAAAAAAATATGAAAAGTTTGAATTTTCTATTCAAAATTCGGATAGAATAACATACGATTCGATTCGATTCAAGGATTACTCGCAAAAAAAAATAAACGTGTTACCATGGCAACGGTTATAATATTAATGGTTACTATAACAACGGTTGTCTAATGTCGGGGACTATCGATGTCTGTAGGAGAATATTTAATTGTAGCTGAAAAATGTATTTCGGATAGGTTTTAAGCAAAATCCGTTCTTAGTGAGCGTCTACGTCGCAAAAGGAATAACTATGGTGAATTTCAAGTCAATCGGACATACAGTTTCAGAGAAATCGTGATGAGTCAGTCAGTGGTATTTCGCTTATATAAATATAATAATATATAATATAATATAGTATAATATAATATAAATAGATTTATTTTACACGGATTTTTATATCGTTTTTACCAATTTTATTAGCTTGTGAAAATTAAACAGGTGTCTTCTTGTTGCCTAAGTGTTTCTTGATGATGAAGTCTGTTTTTTTTTTGTAAAATTTTTATTCATATTAACAGTTTATCAAAGAAGTAACGTAACAATTTTCACATAAACAATGTTTGGGTATAACTTGGTTAGACACATTATAAATTTACGAATCGCAGATGAGAGGTCACTTGCCCGTCCCTCGTATCACACCCAGATTCGCTCTTCCGTACTACTGTAGGCTTATCGGCGCAGCAGATACTCGGTACTTCAATATTTGTGGTGTATGGTTTGGGAGTTGGTGAACTTTGTATACCACGACGCCACCATCTACAAAGGCAGTGGTAAAAACTCTAAGGTGAGTGCGCCTTTATCCCAATTACTATAGAAAATATACATTTAGCATTCGTTTTGTAGGTTATCTACTTTCAGCCAATTTAATAAATTACAGCCTACTACCTAGGAGACCTACACCGGGCTGTGTTGGTCAGGTGGTTGCCATCATAAACAAGTTTTTCTGCTACGCATAAAATTGCTCATATTGTTTTAGATATATTTTTTGATATCATAAGGTTTAACCTGCGTTACTAATGTTTGTGCCGGGAACTTCCTCTTTACGAGTTCGTTAGAATACGTGGACTTTTCTCTGCTTTTTATAAATATACTATACTCGTATATGTATTGTACATATAAAATTCCGAAAGATTTTTTACATTTGAGTAAAAGCTATATCAAAATATGCTAGGTAGTTCAGAAGAAGTAAGTTCATACATGGACGAAAAACGAGTTTTATTTTATAATGTTTATAGTCTCTAGGTTTAGTAATACTCGCTCTGACTGCGTGCGCTCCTACAACTGTAAACCGTTAACTTAGAAACTGTTTCACACACCGCGGCATGTCGACTTTATATAAACTTGTAGCGAGTCCACACTCGCTCCGAGTGTACCTCCAGTCTGTGCCGCCATCAGTCAATAACATTTGCACGCGTCGTCAGACGCGGTGCAGCTGTTGGTGCACCGGCCAACCCGTACCCGCCACCCATGCCGGCATCCGCCCCGCCAGCGCCTCCAGTGCGTCTCCCGCCTCCCGCTCCCAGGATAGGCTGTGCCCCGCCACAGACACGTCTGCCCACCGCGCCCCCTCACTCTCACCCCCGCCCTCACGCCGCACGTGGAATGCCACCTGCCAGTGCGCCGGTGCGCGCGCCTCGTATAGCATGAAAAAGTACGCGTCGCGCCCGGAGTGGAACCCGCGCACGTTGCGAGACCACCGCGGCCGTTCCACCACGCTCGACCAGACGAGGTCCGCGCCCGCCGTCGGCGACACTATCACCACCACGTGGTTCGGCCCGGTGATATTCAGTTGCAACAGCTGTGTCGAGTCATCAAACCGCACCGAGTGTAGCGCCACCTGCAGCGTAGCCGCAGGGGGCGCCTCGGCGGGCAACACGTACGACGTGGGGATCAGCGAGAGCACTGGCAGGTAGTACGGCACACCGCAATAGGGCCATCGCTCGCACTCGCCAGTGGACACGCGTCGCACTTGCACACCCTCCGCCGCGAGCGCGTTCAGCGTGCGCCCCGTATTGACGTCCAGCTCCGGCACCCAGAAGAAGTGCTCATCGGCACCGCTCTGATTTCCCGCGATGTGCACGGAGCGACGCACGTGGAACACCATGAGCCGCTGCGGCCGCTCTGCCGAGTAGGAGGCGGAGGGCGGTGATGCGAGCGCTACGAGGCAGCCCGCGGCGCACGCGCACACTAGCGCCCATACCTGCAGGGTCACTCGTCGCGTTACACTCAAGCCTCCGTTCTCAAGTGCAACCCTCTCCGCTTCCCTCAACTCACCAATCTCTGCTGGTTCCTCGCGACGACCACCAGCGGCAAGATCCAGCTGGACGCTGTCAACACGAGCGAGGACACCAGCACCGCCATCATCACCTGTTCCACATATGATTATAAGCAAATAAATATTGAAACATTGTTACAAACTTAATGTATTTAGATGTGAAAACAAATCAGCTGATGAGTCCTGTTATGTGAAGAAAAGAACAATAAAAATGAGATTCTAAAATTCCTTTATATTCAACCTAATTGCCCTTCTAGTGAACAAACAGTGTTTCTGTGTTATGTTTCTTTTAAGATCTACTTTTTGAAATTCGTAAGATTTACAATAAAACATTACACATGAGCGTTTTATATGAAAAAAATCCTATTCTTTTTAAACATTAAATAAAAGTTAAGTTTATATTCAATACAGCTTAAAACATACTTATAATAAACTAAAAATGTTAAAAGATTTATATTCAAATAAAAATTTAGATTGTTTATACATATAGACGTATAAAGTACTAGAAGTAAAATCGGTAATTTCAGGATACCGCACTTTTGTTGTACGTATCACGTGAAATGCCTCTAATGAACAGTCACTAGTGAATTTGGAATACTTCTTAATTCCTACCAAAATTGTCTTATCAGTTACATAAAAGTCAAGTTCCTCCTTAGTGAAAAAAAGCTGCTTCCACGGGTACGATGCGAAGAATTCACGCAATCCAACACGATCTACTGATTTATACTGACCCACGCGACGCAAGCTAGCTAGTCTGGAGGGATCGGGCCGTATGCATGGCGCATGAGGGCAAGACAGTGTTCAGATGAGCCAGGGGGCTCAACCACTGTAATGGAATATCTATCTGAACGTGCTGTCAGCGGAAGGCTAAAGATGTGGTATAGTATTCAATGTCAGCTCTTCTCGTTTGGGGATGGTTGTACCAGTTTTGAGAATCCATAAGTCAGAGCAAAATCATAAGCAGACCTCCCTGCGATGTAGATGGATCAAGAATTGACATAATTGATTACTACATGTTAAGCGTTGATGTATCCTAATTTGTATTAGGATCCGCAATTCCGCAATGGATACTGGTTGAGTACTCTATCAGTTGCCAACTGCAAGTGTTCGAAGAGTTGTAATGTGTCTATGTCGTCACTGTATAATCTGTATAACTGCACGTAAAAAGCGGTTATGACCACCAATAGCTACACGCACCCACAGTACTGACAGGTCCGTATCTTCCAGGCTACGAAGGCAGCGATAACAGATCTCTTCCCGGCCGCATATGCATACACCGGCACGCCCCAGGAATATAAGTTCGAGCTCATACCCTTGGTACAGTAAGCATGATGTATCGTAGAATATTTGCGTCTCCGTAAGAAATAAAATGATTTTCAAAAAAAATCTGTTCTAGATAAATGTGCCGCTGTGAATATCTTTTTCTTGGGCGAAAGATTTATTCGTATTGAAGGGAAGCGGCGCGGCAGAGGTTCAAGCCGAGATCCGATCCTCTAGAATATACCCCTCGAGCACGTTGCTTGCGAGACTACAGTGATACTGAATAAATTTTCAAACACTAGTTTTTACAACACAACACCGATCACCCCACACACGTGCACATACACACATGTAGGTACACATAGTGGTTGAGTTTGTTTTTTAATCCCTTTTTCGAACGGAGTTAGCTTAGATTAACTTAGTCGTCAAAGTGGGGTTCCTCTGTGCCCCTCCTCGTCCAGCAGAGGCGACGGATGCTACCGTTGCGGCGCGGCGGGCCATAAGGCAGCCGAGTGCAAGGCGGAAACAGCCCGCTGCGCCGTATGCGCCGACGCCGGAAGGCCCTCCGGGCACGTTATGGGGAGCCGCAATTGTCGGCCCCCCACCACGAAGGGAAGGGACTCCCACTTAGTGGGAAGCAAGCCCTAGGATGGCCGCCGCCAGGCTGGAGGAAACTGCTATGGACCAATAATGGAGCACACCATACGCAGTTTCCTCCAGGCGAACCTCAACCACTCCGCCGCTGCACAAGATCTGCTCGTGCAGTCAGTGGCGGAGTGGGGTATCGAGCTTACGGTCGCCGCGGAGCCGTACTTTGTTCCCTCCCAGCCGCAGTGGGCTGGGGACCGGACTGGCTCCGTGGCGATCGTGGCCGGTCGGGGTTCGCACCTGGCGGTGAGGGAGAAGGGGGACGGGTTCGTGACAGCCGTATGGGGAGAGTACGCCATTGTGGGGGCGTACTTCTCCCCTAACAAGCCCCTGTGGGAGTTCGAGGGGTTTCTTGGCTCCCTGCAGGGAGCTGTCAGGCGGCTGTCGCCTCTCCCCGTGGTCCTCATGGGCGAATTAAATGCTAAATCAAGGACCTGGGGAGGGGCAGCCACGGACCCGAGGGGCGTGGCCGTTGAGGAGTGGGCAGCCGAAGTGGGGCTGTCCCTCCTCAACCAGGGGAACGTGCACACGTGCGTGCGGCATAACGGGGGGTCGGTGGTAGACGTCTCGTTTGCCACCCCGTCTGTCGCACGCCGTGTCCGGGGGTGGAGGGTGCTGGAGGAGGTGGAGACCTTATCGGACCACCGATATATCAGGTTCGAGGTCTCCACCTCCCAAGCTGGAATTGGCACCCGCCCCCGGGGGGGTACAAAGTTCCCCTGTTGGGCGGTGAGCCGCCTCAACCGTAACTTAGCGGAAGAGGCGGCCATCGCCCAGGCGTGGGCCATGCCCCCCCCTCAAGATGATGTCGACGCGTCCGCAGCCCGCCTCCGTGGTGCCCTCACGGAGGATTGCGACGCGTCGATGCCGCGGAGCGTACGCCGCCCAGACAAACGGGCGGTGTACTGGTGGTCGCCGGAGATCGCCGATCTCCGTGCGGCCTGCTCCGCGGCCCGGCGGCTGTTCGGGCGCAGCCGCCGACGGCGGCATCGGAACCCCGAAGTGGAGGCCCGGCTGTATGGCAGCTACAGGGAGTGCAGGAAGACCCTGCAGGCTGCCATCAGCCGGGCAAAGGAAGAGGCATGGGAGGAGCTGCTTCAAACGCTGGAGAGAGATCCTTGGAGGCGCCCGTATCGGATCGTGCGCAAGAAGTTGCGATCCTGGGCGCCCCCCGTGACGGAAACCCTCCGGCCGGAGGTGGTGGGGAGGGTCGTGGGAGAGTTGTTCCCCGACCCTCCGCTGCTGGCAGCTCCTTCCATGCCTCCGCCTCGGGTGGAGGTTGAGGAGGCGCTTGACGACGGTCCTCCCCCAATAACGGAGGAGGAGATGGGGAGGGCTGTTGAGCGCCTCCTCAAAAGGCGGAGAGCGCCCGGCCCTGACGGGGTCCCGGGTCGGGTGCTCGGCCTAGCACTGGGCCAATTGGGGGGGTGGCTTCGGGAGCTGTTTGACCGGTGTTTAGCGGTCGGACAGTTCCCGAAGCCCTGGAAGCAAGGGCGGCTCTACCTTATGGCGAAGGAGGGCCGCCCTCTGGACTGCGCGTCCGGTTATCGGCCCCTCGTCCTGCTGGACGACGCCGGAAAGGCGTTGGAGAGAATTGTTTCCTGCCGGGTCATCCAGCACTTGGAGGCGACGGGGCCAAATCTATTGGACGCGCAGTATGGCTTCCGGGCACGGCGCTCCACGGTGGACGCCCTGTGCCTCCTCAAGTCGCTGTCTGCGGAGGCGACCTCCCAGGGGGATAGGGTCTTGGCGGTGTCCTTGGACATCGCCAACGCCTTCAACAGCCTGCCGCACGGGGTTATTCGGGAGGCACTCCGATATTTCGGAGTGCCCCCGTATTTGCGGCGGCTGTTGGAGGCGTACCTCGAGGACAGGGAGGTCGCCTACGTAGACGGCGACGGGCGAATGATTCGCCGGCCCACAGATAGGGGGGTTCCACAGGGGTCGGCATTGGGGCCGCTTCTGTGGAACATGGGCTACGACTGGGTGCTCCGCGGCGCTCTCCCATATGGAGCGCGTCTCATCTGTTACGCGGACGACACCCTAGTCGTGGCCCGGGGGGGGGGGGGGGGGAATGGCGGGGGGTGGAGCGCCGGGCCACGATGGCCACAACCCTCGTGGTCAGGCGCATTAGGAGGTTGGGCCTCAGGGTGGCCCTCGAGAAGACCGAGGCCATACTTTTCCATGGGCCTCGGCGAGGGCCACCACCTGGGGCCCACATAATGGTGGAGGGCGCCCGGATCAGGGTATCGGCTCAGATGAAATATCTGGGCCTCACCCTGGACGGGCGCTGGCGGTTCGAGCCCCACTTTGCGGGGCTCGGACCGCGTATTGCTGGGGCGGCGGCGGCACTCGGCCGATTGCTCCCCAACATAGGAGGGCCGGGTGCCGGGTGCCGTCGACTCTTTATGGGAGTCGTGCGGGCGATGGCCGCCTACGGGGCACCAGTCTGGGCTGATGCCCTCGGTGCCGCCAATGTGCGCGTGCTGCGTAGTGCGCAGCGCACGGTGGCACTGAGGGCAATCCGCGCGTACCAAACGGTGTCCTCAGCGGCGGCCTTCACGCTCGCCGGCTCCCTGCCTTGGGAGCTGGAGGCGGGAGTTCTCGCCGCCGTGTATGAATTCACGGCGGCGAGGAAGCGTAGTGGGGAGCCTCCGGCTCCCAAGGAGATCGAGGTAAAACGGAGGGAGATGAGGGAGGAGGCGACGGGAAGGTGGATGCAGGACCTGGCGGACGCGCGTTTCGGGACGTTCACCGTCGACGCCGTCCGCCCGGTCCTGCGGGAGTGGTTGGGGAGGAGTTGGGGCTCCCTGACGTTCCGACTGGTGCAGGTACTCACCGGCCATGGCTGTTTTGGGTGGTACCTGCACCAGATCGCTCGCAGGGAGCCGACCGCCACCTGTCATGAGTGCGGCGCTGACCTAGACACCGCGCAGCACACTCTGTCTGAGTGTGCTGCGTGGGAGGGAGAGCGCCGCACTCTGACGGCGGTGGTGGGAGCAGATTTGTCGCTGCCGAGCGTGGTTCTGTCCATGCTCGGCAGCGAACAGGCGTGGCGAGCTGTGGCCTCCTTTTGCGAGGAGGTCATCTCGCAAAAGGAGGCGGCGGAGAGGGCCCGAGAGGTAGATCTTTTAAGTGGCCGTCTCCGCCAAAGGAGGACAGGCGGGAGGAGGCGGCGCTTTGCCCAACTCCTCCCGCCACCGTAGCCGGACCTGAGGGGATGTAGTCGGGGGACTCATCCTCTCATTGCACAGGTCCGGCGGACGAGGAGAGGCAGCTGGTGTGTACCCAGTCTGCCTCTCTATAGGTAGGAGCCCGGCGGCTACCTTCCGCCGGGCGGACCGTTGGGGCGGCTATTCAAGGTGATTAGCGAGCACGATCCCTTGCCGCCCCAACAACACGGTCTGTCGGTACACCGTGGGGTTTTAGTCCGTGCGAGTCGGACATAACCCATCCTCTCCCCCGGGAGGGTGGGTATCCATAATGGATTTCCCAACGTAAAAAAAAAAAAAAAAAAAGTCGTCAAAGTGGGGGGGTCAAGTGGGGATGAGATACTTGTACCTCGGAACCGCTGGACCCACAGGCGAATACAGTTCCCTCGTGGAGCCTAAGCCTGCCTCCCAAGACCGTCAGTACGTGGTAAAGAGCCACATCCTACACGAGGTGACCCTGTCTAGCGGAACACTACGGATCTAGGCTAGAAAGCCGATAAACACTCCTGGGGCTCGGTTCAAGAACCGGGTCGTGGCGTATACCCCGGCAGACGGCGCCTCTCGCAGTACCCCTCTACTTATCAGAGGGGATAGGAAATGGGGTAAGGACAAAAAAGTCACCGTGGGAGAAAACCACGAAAAAAAGTTACGGAGGGTAGTGCCTTCAGGCGGCGGGAGGGAGGAAACCTCGGTAAAAAGACACCGTGGGAGGAAACCACGTTAAAAAGTGACAGAGCGGAGGCCTTCGGGCGGAGGGAGAGGGAGGAAACCTTACTAAAAAGTTCCTGTGGGAGGAAACCACATTAAAAAGTGACAGAGAGATGGCCTTCCGGCGGAGGGAGAGGGAGAAAACCTCGTTAAAAAGTCACCGTGGTAGAAAACCACGTAAAAAAGTTACAGGTGGTGGTGATTGGAGGGGGTGAACCCTTGATTGCCAAACCGGACCAAGGAGGGAAGGGGCTGGGGACCTGACTTTCCATTGCACATTGGTTCGATGCTGTGCCACTCCATAGCGCAGCAGACGGTATCTCATGGGTTTTTTTAGTCAATAAGAGTCTGACACCCCACAGCTCCCCAGGGCTGTGGGTGTCCAATGAAGGATTTCTTCCCACATTAAAAAAAAAAGTATCCTCCGTTAAATGTGAGATGAATGGGAAAACAATAAAATTATAATTTTTATACCAAACTCAAAAAGCTGAGCAATGATTATAAAACACAGAGAACACATACTTTAATTTTTGCAGAATCTGCAGATTTTATATACGGAAAGCCTTAATAGCTCTCGGAACTACCTAAGGAACGAGTACCAAAGGAAAAGAGAAGTGGTACTCACATCAGCAGGCACCGGCCCCGCGCCTGCGCGACCCAGCAACGGCACGAACATGTGTAGCGACCCCAACGCCAGGTACCACGTTTGCAGCGCCGGCACAGCCGCCCCCACCGCCCAGCTCGCCCCGACCCAACCCCCGAGGGGCACGCGCGTCACACGCACCGCTACTCCCGCCAGCGCGGGACTCAGCGCCCACAGCAGCGGCAGGAATCCCGAGCGCAGCCCCGCCGCCGTGCACACCGCCACACCCGCCGATGCCCCCACTGTACCCGCTTGCCGCCACGCCAGTGCGCCTCGCCACCCGCGCATCCCCCACTGCCCCCCGCCAGCGCGACTCCACGCCGCACTTCCCCACGCAGCCGCCAGAGCTGCGGCACACGCATACCCTCTCAATCACCCGTTGCCACATCCGCGCCCGCCTCCGCACCAATAGCCTCCTCCCTACCCGGCGCGGCGTATAGCGGCGCCAGCAGCCATCCGCGCGCATAGAACGAGAGCCGGGCACCCAGCGAATGCAACGCCAACGCCACCACCGCGGCTGCGAGCACGCCGCATACCTGCGCGCGCACCCACCCGCCCAGTGCCACCGCTACCGCGCGCCACCACCACGCGCTCCGCACGTACACTGCACCACGCAACACGCATTACAAACTCTTTATGCACATTCAACAGCCACATACTCATTCCACCATACCTATTAGTAAATAAATAATGAGTGTAATAGCTTGTACCAATAATGAATCTTGTCGTCAACCTCGTTGTTAGTTTACATACACCATGGTAATAATGTTTCGCACTCGCGTCACCTTCTTCAGCGCCACAATATATTCGCAGTAGAAAGGTTAATAAACTTACCAGTCATCAGCAGCCTTTTCACATTACTCGATTATATTTTTTCCGTCAAAAAGTAATCTCTACATTTCAAAATCGATAATATAAGAATAAAAATATAATCACGTTCTCTTTTAGCGTCGATTGCGCTCAGATGCACGTCGAGGATCACAATGCAGAGTGTTGCGAGCGCCACCAACAGTGCGAGCGGCGCGCGCGCCGACACTACCACCAGCCCCAATACGTCGAAGAACACCGGCTGCCGAGACGAACTGTCCACCTCAGAGTCTAGATCCTCACTTTGCAGCAACCCTGCGCGCCGACAACAGACCTGTCAGATGAGAGTGCGGGGGTGTCGGGAGGTGTCAGAGGGTATCAGGAGTGTCGGGGATCTCAGGGGTGTCGGGGGTCTCAGGGGTGTCGGGGGTCTCAGGGGTGTCGGGGGTCTCAGGGGTGTCGGGGGTCTCAGGGGTGTCGGGGGTCTCAGGGGTGTCGGGGGTGTCAGGGCGTGCACACCGTGCGTGAGCGCTAGCACGTTGTCGCCGGTGCGCTGCAGCGCCGGTAGCGGCACGTTCTCAGCGGTGTCGAGATGCGTGTGGTACACGTAGCCGTTCGCGCTCCACGCTAGGTCGACACCTGCAAACACCCGTCACTAGAAGCTGACCAGAACACGATGAAGAGTCCGTTGTGGCACGGAGCATCACCTGAAAGGTTCCCAAAATCCCTGAAGATACGATAGTCCGTGTCGGACGGGATGAACCCGCTCTGGAACAGCTCCTGCGCTAGCGAGGATGCAAATGGATGTGGAACCGCGCCCGCGTACACCTGTACCGACACGAGCACACTCTACAATACAAACAGTTCGGGCGGCGCATATTCCTAATCTTTCGGGAATATCTGTACATTTTACTAAGCCATTAGTTATTATTATATGTATTACCAGTCAAGTTCCATCATATAAATTTGTACGTGTGTTTATGAATAGACTACAGTGTTAAATGTAGTAAGTATTGACGTATTGTGAAATAGAATAAATCGAATTCGACCTCCATGATCCAGGGGTCATGCGGTCCCGCCTGGAAGAGGACCTCCCTGCCACCCGCCCCGCACGCCTCTATGTTCAGGAAAGCGCGCACCGACTTGGCCCACCTGTGGGCGAAGCAAGCGAGTGAGTGATGGGCGAGCGAGCGCAACACAACGATGGTTGCGGTGGCGACGGCGCCTGTACCTGTGCGTGGTGATGAAGGCATGCGAGGCCTGCAGGATGTTCTCCTCGGCGCCGTTGAGCAGCAACAACAGGTCGTGGCGCAGTGGCTGCGGACGCACGGTGAGTGCACGCAGCGTCTCGAGCAGCACAGCACACCCCGCACCGTCGTCGCTGGCGCCTGGCGACCGTTACCTATTCGATACTCTGACATCTACCATGGACTTACACTCGATGCTAACGATGGATGAGATACAACATGTTGTTTTCATTCAGTGGATACTACCAAACTCACCGACCATTATTTTATGAAGTTAAAACTTGTATATAGTAGGGCTTGAAAATTGAATGAAAATCTGAATCGCAACTATTTTGTGCGACGAAAAGTGGTGAGGGTAAGCTCTGGCAAAGAGTTGAAAAGATCGGTTAAGCAATGTCGTGCGTGGTCGGTATTTGTATGATTGACCGCCGGGAAACACCGCGTGACGTTGACATTTTGTTGTACTTTTTACAAAGATCTTTTCACTTTTTTAGTATTGTCACAAGTACACACGCACACACACACCGTGCTCATAACACTCTATGCATAAAATGTATTTTTGGATATTCTATTTACCATTATATTTTAAAAAGTCATTGTGATATGTAACGTTAAAACTTAGCGTACCTATGGTACCGAACATAAACCATGACCTTTTTACTTCAGTTTTAGCTAAAGATTAGTCTTATTTCATCATAATTTATCTTTTAAAGATAATTGACACAATATAACTACTATAGCTCTAAAAAATTGAGGACTTGTAACTAGATCGTCTTTATCTTTTAAAAATCCTAATAGTCTTATATTGTTTCATTTGAAATATCTTCATATATACATATGTGGTCTGATCGTTCTGTTACACGATACATTCTATTGATATTGAATCCGTTCAAAGAATATTTTTAACAATTTCATGGTACGTACATGGTAATGGCCACAGATCTTTTTTATATTGTAGTAGGTTAGATAAATTCAGTATTACGACACTACATGTGGGAAGAAATCAATGTGATCTCGTATTTATTCATAAACTACTGTATAATCATATTTCGTTGCTAGAATCTCTAAATTTCAACACTAATTTTACATAAATATTAATTTTCCAAGGCATTCGTTCTTAAAACTTATAGGAGAATAATACTTCATCCTGCTCTGCGTGTGACACGATTGTACAATAACCTATTTGGCATACAGACAAACAACATACAAGGAACAGTTATAATAAAAATTTATATTGATGACCTCTTTAAATACGTATAGTACATTATATTTCAATATTTTACTTAGCATTTAGTCTTATGGATACATACAATAAAAATGAAGTGTCTATATGTAATATCAAAATAACGACTTTTTACTGATTGGATATGAACGTATACACCATACTGATAACAAAAACACGATTTTTAAAATTGTTGTCTGTCTGTTTGTTCCGGGTAATCTCCGAAACGGCTGGACCGATTTTGACATAAACTTCACTGATGGATAGTTAAAATTACAGCGGGTCACATAGGCTACTTTATTTTAGACTAGCTGTCATCCGTGGCTTCGTCTGTAGTACTATCTCCAAAACGATTGGACCTATTTTCATGGGACTTTCACTGACAGATAGCTAACATTATAAAAAGTAATTAAAGCATTTTTATTTTGGACTAGCTTTTACCCCTGGCTTCGTTTTCAGTACTATCTCCAAAACGTTTGAACCATTTTTTACGGAACTTTCACTAACAGATAGCTGATCTTATAAGAAGTAATTTACAATGATAAAAAAACGCATGCGGAGCTGCGTGCAACAGCTAGTAAAGAATAAATAAGTATTAGAACGAATAACGGCGACACGTAGCGTCTAGAATTCAATTAATAAATCGCCATCTTTTTACTATTACTTATCTGATCTACAAACTGTACTGAGCTCAACAGACTTCAAAAATTTTAAATTGAGAAACCCTTTTGTTTCGAGAGCGGATTTCAATTAAATTAAATCTATGTTGCCACAACGTACAATCAAGTCACTTGTGCAAACCTCGTAAAAATTGGTCTAGTAGTTTAGGAGCGTGTTCAAACAGAAATAAAGTAGTCTTTAATGTATTCTGTTACATTTCCTACATCTTCTGTTATTACTTTCTGGCAAATAACTTGAATACATAGATAGAACGCGACGGTTCTGCTAAGTCATTATTGTATAGATATAATATAACACAATAACACAACTATTCCATGGTCCCTGTTGCCGCTCTCGGACTTTTATTTCATCTAAATACTGAATATTATGTCTGAAAAATTTAATATGTAGCTACCTACTGCTTCATTTGGTGAAGGAAATAATTACGATTCTTAACTACGCATTCAAAATAATAGTCCTATGACTAGATCTATATATATAAAAGGAGAAGCTGACTGACTTAAAGACTGACATATCAACGCAGGGCCTAAACTATAAGGGTTAGAAATTTGAAATTTTACACAGGGGTTCATTTTATAAAGTAGGGGAGCACTAAGAAAGGATTTTTGAAAATTCACCCCCTTAATGGGGTAAACGGGGGTGCATAGTTAATATGAAACTTTGCTGTTTTTGAAGTTATTCAAATGAAATTTGGTATAAAGGTTCTTAATTGAAAGTCATGAAACACGCGTAAAATACATATTCCATAATCATCCCTTAAGGTATATAAGGTGGTGCAAAGTTAGTATGAAAGTTCGCTAATTTTCAAACTAATTTCAATAAAATATTGTATTTTGGTTATAAGTTTCTAATAATGATTATTACCGATATTCCTTTTTGTGAATTCATTCGCTAAGGGGGTAAAGCAGGGGTGCAAATTTAGTAGGTATAAAAGTTATTCGTATTTACCTACATTATTTCAATGAAATTTTGTATTTCAGTTTTTAGTTCATAACTTCCTAATAAGTATTATTGGCGATATCTTATTCAGAGTTTAAAGTATAGGATTTGAAAGTATCGAAACTGCTATCTCGCGGGGAGCGCGCGCACGGATGTACCGTGGTGGTGCATGTGGTAGGAGGGGTGGGACATACGTAGTCGACAAGTGGGCAACCCGAACGCGGGCAAACATCGTTAATGGTCGCTTCGGTTATTAAAATTTCACTGCGATTTTCGAATTGAATTTCTTTATTCTTTCATGTGCTTAGATACCACCACATTATTTTCTTTCGTAATTTTTTTTTTCCTGTTGTTCTTAATTCTTGACTATAATAATACATTTTCTCAATTCTTCTTTGATTTAGTTAAAGTAAAGTTTCGTTTCTTTTTTACTTATTCTTTATGTAATTTTAATCTGCTTGCAAATCATTATGATTACTTGAAGATGATCAACATTGGCGTACAAATCTCGAAGAGGCAGTGCTGTGTCATTCTCCATTTAGGATGAGGGAGCTTTTCACTATAATGTTAGTTTTTTTGTCAATTAACAGATCCCTACAGTTTATGGGATGAATTTAAAGAATATCTTTCGGAAGATTTTAAGAGACAGACTACGAGGCAGGCAGAATGTGAAGTAGAAAATCTTACAAATTAAATTCTGAATAGTTTCTATTGGAAATAAAAGGAGCGTGTTTGACACTAGGAGGTTCTGCAATAGAAGGATATGGATTACCAAAACTCACTAGATCGGAGGGACTGGATGATGAGTTAGGTATATATGAACTTAACTACGACGTGCTTGTTCTTAACAGATTTGTATTTAACAATGAGAAGCCACTGTCAGATGAACAACTGGTAGTATACAATGAATTTATTTTATGCACAAATGCAAGTAATAGAGGAATATCCTTTTTAGATGCCCCAGATGGGACCTGTAAAACTTATCTCATCAATTTACTTTTAGCAAAGATTAGAAGTAATCGTGACATTGCATTAGCTGTCGCATCTTCCGGAATAGACGCTACTTTATTTGAAGGATGTAGAACCGCGCACTCAACTTTGAAATTGCTGCTTAATCTGCCCATTGTGGACACTCCAATGTGCAATATTTAAAAACAAAGTAATCTAGACAAAGTATTATGTAAAACAAAAATAATTATACGGGATGGAAGCACTATAGCGCACAAGATGTATTTTGAAACATTAAATAGAAATAAAAAATTGGCAGGAAGATTAAGTTCTGCTGCATTTGCATTTCGAAAGATTCGCCAACTAACAGATATTGCCACTGCTAGGTTGGTCTACTTCGCTTACTTTCATAGCTTTATGTCTCGGTATTTTGCTATGGGGGACAGCAGCTGAGGTAGACACCATATTTTTACTACAAAAACGGGCAGTTCGAGCAATTTATGATATGGGGCCACACGAATCATTAAAGGATAAGTTCCAGGATTTCGGTATCCTAACTCTAATGTACGTCCGCAAAAACTTAGATAAGCTAGATTTCGTAAAGGACCGACATAATCTAAATACAATAAATAATAAAAAATTGGTCATTCCATGTTTTAGGTTCACTAGGACCGGTAACAGTTTTTTAGGTAAAAGTGTTAGGTTTTATAATAAAATTCCAAAACACGTTACCGATTTGCCGGATACTAATTTCAAGCACCATATCAAGCAGGTTTTAATATCTAAAGGCTATTACAGGGTGGATTAATATGTGAACGACGGTGACGTCTGGAAATGACGCACTCTCTGTGCATCCACCAAAACCGAATGTAATTATTTATAACTATGTTTTAAAAATATAAGTTATAATATGTTAATGATAAGATAAACCAGAACGAGTTTCTTGCCAGTTCTTCTCGATGACTGGGTTATAATCCGAACCTGTGGTAACTTTGACGTTCATACGCTCCTTCTCAGGGCCTAAACTGAATAAAATATTTTTGATTTTAGAACTATACAAGACTTAAGGAACAATAATTCATTAATGGGCTGTATGACTGTGTTATTAGTGTGAGATTTTCGCCAAAAATTACCAGTAGTACCAAAGGGAACACGTGCAGATGAAATTAAGGCGTGTATTAAAAGATCTGTTTTATGGCCATCAGTAAGATTTTCGAAATTAAGCAGAATTAGTGCATTTGAGGGGGGACATTTCTGCACGCAACTTTTCATATCTTCTACTTAAAATAGGGAATGTTATATATCCGGAAATAGACGGATTGATAGCTTTACCCGAAGAACTATGCATTGTAGTTTCTATCGTCGGAGACTTGATAGAAAAAATTTACCCTGGTGTGTCCGAAATAAAGGATGAGCCTTTGGAATGGATCCGTGAAATAGCAATTACGACACCCACAAATGAACAAGCTAAAGTGATCAATGATATTTTACTAAAATCGTTTGAAAGTCAAGAAATGGTATACAGTTCAATAGATACAGTAATTAACACATATGAAGCTGATGAAGAGATTATCCCGTCGAGTTTTTGAACACAATTAATCCTGCCAGTCTCCCGTATCATAAGCGTAGATTGCATGTAGGCACACCCTTAATGTTACTTAGAAATTTAAATCCACCTAAATTGTGTAATGGCACCACACTGCAAGTGAAGGCTTTACATAATAATATCATAGAAGCGCTAATATTAACAGGCTCTGCCCAAGGTGAATCAGATAATATTCCATGCATTCCGCTAATCCTCAATGATCTCCCTTTCCAATTTAAAAGACTACAGTTTCCTTTAAAAGTTTGTTTTGCCATGACCATAAATAAATCCCAGAGCTAAAGTCTGAAATTTGTAGGGGTTGACTTAAGAAATCCAGCTTTTCAAAGTTTTTACAGACGTACATTAAATTATCAAGAATGTATTGGGACGGTAGAGTTAAGATACTGAATTTTTTAAACTTAGTCTTTAATGATTTGCGAGACCCAAAATTATCTTAATCTGTTGGCCATTTTTTTATGTGAAAACCCCATTGTAATTTGGGATGAAGCGTGATAACCGAAATACGGTATTGTCAATGAACCCTACCAAATCCACTTCGATCTTGATTCTACTATTAACCCGTGGCACATTAAACAAAGTAAATCTCATACATTTCGTTATCCCTGTATTTAGCATCAGGTTATTTAACGTAAACCAATGACAAATTTCATTTAACTTATTATTCAAATGCCCAACGACCGAATCTATCCTCTTAACTTTAAATATAAGTGAAGTATGTCTCCAAAAAGCACCATATCAGCACAGTTATTAACAAAGTGAACTCAACATATTTTTTTACTATGTACTCTATTATTGGTGTATCGCTAGTCCTTCTCCTACTGAGTCGCCTACTACTATATATCTGGGTTTCAATTAACACACACGACATTGCTTTATTGGTATTAGTCGCATCAAATGATTCAATCAGTGGAACGTTGCGACACGAGCACCGATATGACAGACTGACACGACTCGTCCATAATGTCACACGGTACTACTGGATAGATATTATACCAAGAGTTTGGAACACAAAACTAACAACAGTTTTAGAAGGTACGGACAAACAATTAGTCAAATATTAATATGTATGTGCATTGGTGAGTAGCGCTACGCTATAAAGCTTGATGCGTGGTGTATGGGTAACATGTGGGGTATATGCAATATTACATTATATGTGGGTCATTCGTTATCTAATCCGTAAGCGATATGTACTATCTGCGTGTGTCTGCTTACACGACAACCCCCACATTACTTAGAAGTATGTCATAATGGTACTCTCATACATGCGTGTATCGGCACGAATTTTTGTCAATGGTCAGACTAAATGCAGATGTGGGAAGATATTATCGTTATGCGTTACGAACTATCGGTTTGTGTGACGATACACGCAGCACGATAACTGGGGCCGCAGTTTCTACACACATCAAAGGAACTTGGAGACGCTAATTTCGAGTTACTATTGAAATGACAATGGTGTGTAAACGTTATTCCACGCCTTTATCGGAATTAATTTTAAGGTTACTTTTTAGCGCCACAAGTGACCGAAGCTTCGTCGTTAAAGTATGGGACTAGCAAAAGAGAGGGGCTGTCATGTCGACTGAACATAAGCTCACAAATTATGACGGTTGGGGGGTCTTTCATGGGATTCCAGTGATCGAAAACATACGATTACATATGGAAAGGTTCTCACACATTGTTCTCGTTATTATTATCATTAGCACCCTTCAACTGATCGCTAGATATAAGCTTCTTCCAGAGTGTACCACTATACGCAATATTTCGCCTACCCCGTCAGATTCCTTCAATGTGAATGGGCCGTTATACATTACTTTGCTAGCCTGTGGGATATGACTTCTACTAATACTATCTGTTCTAAGCGCAAGAATATAAAATGATATGAACTAGCTTTACTACATATTTGCGTGAACATGTTTCCTTTTGGAGTGGAACATTGCAAGAATATGATTTACTCGCGGTGAACAATCACTATGAGTTCTGGTCGTTCAGTCGGTGCTGATGGCGTTCGCTGCGACTCTCATCACTAACAGAGCGTAATTAAATCCTAACGCAATAGACAACAAAACTAAAGAAAGGAATCATTTATATAATGCATCGAACGATAAAAAGTATACAAAAGTAGATACAAATTTACACACAAATTAGATTCTTAATTGGTGGGTATATACAAACATTGCTATGTTAATAAAAACTTTTTAAAATTAATTCTAAACGTAAGTTACGCGTTGATATTGCGCATTGGAGGGAACTACTTCGAAGAGATTCCCTAATAGGGGCAAGCTCGACCGCTCCGTCTTCCATATCTTAAAACTGTTATTACTTATCTTAACATTTCAGACAACGTTATATACTACTGCATGTCGCTTCAGTGGATAGTTTTATATCGGATGTCTAAAACGTCTAGAAACACCCGCAGAAAGGATGTGGTCAACGTCATCCCGCTCTAAGCTATTTATGATACCACTATGAAGTTAATCTTACGAAGCACACTAAAAATCAACTCATAAAGTATACGTCACGTTGCGTTCGGTTAGATACGGTCTTTAGCAGGTAATGCTTACTCTTAACAAGTGTGCTAACACTTCATTAATTACACATTATTACGCTAATTATACATTACTATACTAATTACACATAATTACATGGTTATGTATGTATGTCAAGTACTGTAATTCTGTTAAGAAATGTGTAACATTATTTACCTAACTATGTAATGTATCAGACGCACACGTCATTTACGAATAATTGATTTAGAGATATGACATATTGTGTTTTCTATGTATTATCTGAATATTTTATACGAATTATAGGCTATTATACTACAGATATCGAGTCAAAATATGAAATTCCAAATAAACAAAAGGTACGGCACGTTAGGGATACGTTATTTTCATAATGAGTAAGTCAACTAGCGACAAGGAATATCAAGAAATTTATGTGGCTGCTGTAGTCTAAAGGCGGCTTCCGATGCGAGGCGCGAGCGCGCACTCATAGCACGGGCCTAGGAACGCGGGGCGCGAGGTACGGCACTTAAGCGAACGCATATCAGTGATTATAGGGGGAAATGTGAGAAATAAAAATACAAGCAATACTAATCACTTGAAAATTGTTTCAAAAAAGTTTCTTTTTATTTGTATTTTAAATTATACCGACATCTACAAGCGTGGCTTGTTTTACTTTATTTATTAGTGAATAATTCGCACCCTTAATGAAGTAAGGACACATATTGAATTTTTAGGTATTTTAGTTTTTGCCATAGAAGGGTTCATTATAAGTAGTGATACAAGGTGTATCTTAGTGTATCAGAAAAAGTAACTTTTCATGGCAATGACGTTGTAAATCAGGGAGTTAGGGCTAATTTTGTAAAAAAATTGTTATCGTCGAATTTGCTGTTTCCCAAAAACTACTTTTCTAAGTTAAGCCTTTACTTTATTAAGGGTGCGAATTATAAAACAGCTGCAGAGGCAAAAACATGGCCCCTTTCACTTAACACACTTGACAAGATAAAATAAATTGTAATCATGCACCCTCACGCGGACTCTAAATTCGGGGTGTGCGAATATTCAAATTAACGTATAATTCTATTCGAATCAACCGTTATTCGCACAACACTACATTAAATCATCATCACTTCGCAAGAGACTTATATTTACTTTCTTGTAGTATTATACGTTTTGTTGTACAAACGCAATAACTTCAATTTCGCTAGCAGAACTGAGAGTGATATTTTTAAACGCAGACGAATTAATGAATATATCATCATCATCATCATCAGCCCGTAAGAGACCCACTGCAGGTCTCATCAAATTTATGTTATTTTACTTTGAACTTTTTGACTTTTGAAAAATGCCGGTATCATTTGCCACAGGCTTGAAGAACAACCATCAAACACCGCTCGTATTGACCATCTACTCAGGAAATTTTTGACTTGAACCGGCTAGTTTCAAGGTTACATTTGATGACTAATTGAAAATCTCGAAAAGATTGAATATTTGAGTCGGTAGTATTCGAATAGTAAACAAGACTCAACATCGATTAGTAGGGCACTTTAAGCATACGAGTATATGGAGAACTTGAACCCAAAAAGACAAGGATGAGTAAATGTTTCCTGCCCCAAAACTAGAATAATATTTGAGAGTGACGTGACGCTTGTCATTTAACAATACCAAATAAAAAAAAAAATGTTCCATAATAACTCTACTTTAATCACAAATTAATTTAGAAAATTATAAATAAAAAGTCAACATTAACGCAGATATTTTGACAATGCGCATGTGCACGTTAAGTGTCCGTACTTAATTTTGAGTACTTTTGAGATAGGACAGCGACAAGGATCAGATATTTAATTAAATCTATATATAGCCGGAAGTTTTGTATGTTTGTAAGCGCCAGTCACGCATCCAGGTGCATAGGTACTACTATTAAGTACTATTTCAAGTACTGTTTTCGTGTTAGATAGTCCGTTTATTAATGTAAGTTCTAGGATATGTAACTTCACGTTATGATCTCAAGGAGCAGAACAATAAACGTTAACCAATGTAGCAAACTGTAGACAAATGTACGAAGTAGTTCTAATAAAGATTAAATTGGGAGACACAGCTAGTGAAAATTAAATTTGCTCCACGTAAGTTTAGAGATTTTCGTTTAGTATGATTTTTATCTTTCCTTGTGGTTCGTAAGATAGTATATGTGTAAATGCGTAGTAACTATAACAATATGACATTAATATTATGAGTTCTGACCTGGGCTGTCTGGCACCGTGTCGTAGTGACAATTGAGCAGCAGCGCCGAGCGCCGCGCGAACCCCCCGACCCCCTCGCGCCGACACGCGCACAGCCACCATCTGCACTCCGCGGTACACGTTGTTCATACCTGCAATCGTGGCGTTGACCGCTGTACTCACCTGTCTACAGAGCCCAAAGAGCAGGGCTCGAGGTGAGTGCACTCACCGTCGAGGAAGGCGAGCGGGAAGGCGCCGGAGCCGGTGTGCAGCTCGAGCTCGACGCGGTTATGCGGCGAGGCGAGACGCGCGATCTCCTGCACGGCGCTGACGAGCACGCGGACCGCCCGCACCTCGTTCTCGTAGCTACCGGCGACCTGCGCGTCCACACACACCTTTTGTTTTTTTATCTCCATCTTGAATCTTGCTGGAACACCACTGACCACAGGCCAGACCTCACTCTACTCTACGCGGTTACTAAGCCAAACGCTACGTAATAATGTACATACACTGCTCCTCCAAGAATTAAGAAATAAGAGTAGGTATATTAGTTTACGGGTACGCGCACAGATAAACATATAAATAATAAACAGCATATATAATGGTGTCCGAAATCGAATAATCGTGTTCGATTTGACTTCGAAACAAAAATTCGAACTGTTTTAATGATTTGGACTTCACGTATTCACCGTATGGCGAGGCTGTTCTCAACTACTCTATTGGTCTAATGACACACCGTATCTCGTGAAAAGGTACTTACCCAGCAAGGTGACACAAGCTAATATTTTAAAAGTAGTACTATTATTAAACATGCATATAATTTGTTCAAGTGTCGGTCAATTGGATGTATGATACAAACCCGGGGTCCGATAGCAGTTAAGTTGACTGATATGCTCGTATGCAATTTCAGCTATGAAACGGTCGGGTGCGGCGGAGGTACGCGTTCAGCGGCTCCGGGAGCGCGTGGTCGATGAGCGCGACTCCGCCCAGCGCCAGCGCGCTCCCCGCCAGCGCCAAACATACCCACCAGCTTGACAGTGGCGCACGCCACGACACGTTTTCCTTTACCACTGACTGTTGCATTATTGCACCCAATGCACTGGAAACGATTGGATCCTGCAATGCAACTCAACCATACTTGAAGACCGATCAGCTTTTTAACCAAACTTTAAAGAGACGTGGCCACGACAATCACTGGTAGCTGACTGTCCTGTTCTTTTCTTACTCGGTATTAGCAATCCTGCGATATTGGTTTCGAACACAATCGATTGATATCAATTCAAAGCAGAGTATAACAACTACGTACTGTTTCGAGAAAAATTAATAATCGGCTCAATTGGTCACTTCAGTGATCGTAATTTACATAAAAGTTGACTATTTCAATTTCAATATTCGACAATAATCAATAAATAGAATACATAAATACTATCTTTTCAAGACTTTAACCTCTCGGCTAATTTTTTAAGACCCAGATCTCAAAATGGCAGAGTATGTTTTTTTTGTTTTTTTACTACACGATACACTGTAAATTTCATGTTTTACTAAAAAAAAGTTCATACAAATGTAAAAACTATTTAAAAATACATTTTACATAAAACAATAATTTTACAATTCATAATTTGTTACGTTATAATGTTTAGGTATATTTTTAAGCTTACGCTGTTAACAGTGTGTTGACTTATGCCTCATAAGGTTTACATTCGTTTATATGGAACTTAAAGCTTTATGGATTTTTGGTTAGTCCATGGGTTAGCCAATTTTTGAACATAGATAGATTTTGTAACAATACTGGCTTTTCGTTCGCGCTTTCACTCACGTTAATGTAAATGTAACTTATCCCTGCGGGAATAGTACTTTTTTATGTATTAAAGATACCTCGCTGTCCTTTTCTATACCCCTCCTTACGTGTGTGCAAAATTTCATGATAATCGGTTGTGTACATTGATATACATTTTTAAATATTATATCAATGGTTCTGTAGTAAAACCGTGAAAACGCGAACAAACAAACAAACATTCGCTTACAATATTAGTTTAGTTTAAAAACAACCCTATTTTTTCTTATAACATGACATAATATAATACATAGTATATAATATAATTTACACCAATCATAAATACAAATATTGTATTAATTTTTGTTATAGCAATAGCTAAACGAGGTCAATTATTGAATGAGCTTACGAATAATTGTAAAAAATGAATACTACTTACCTCTACGAAATAAATATCACTCCCTAATTATTTTAATAAAAAAAATTACTTTCAACTCTCTACTAATGTTCAGAATAGACATTTAAAATAAAATTGCAGCCAAACAACATAAGCATTTCTTTCATGTTATTTCGCTTTGTCAATAAATGTCCCACCTTACTCACTTAGGTAGGTATGTAGCAGCCACACACAACAATCACACTGCGGTTGAAAGTGTACTCTACTCTGTGCTAAATTTACATTCTCTCTACTCTGTAGAGCTCGATTTGAATAAAATATGAGTCTATCATGCCTTCCATAGACTAATCAAAATATTTGTCTCTGACTTAATCATGATGGACTAAAATTATGATTACGGTGTAAATTTACAGATTAAAATTTTTAACTAAACAGATCGTAGATATAACAAAAACAATTTAGTAAAATAGCATACCTATTGTTATAAATTAGACGTAACAATTAATCGTCTTATTTGCAATTGGCTCTGCACAGTGACATTTAAAGACGGAACAACATGAGTACTAAATTATATCTTCATAATACATAATTCATATTAACATTATAAATGTAATATTTCAATAAGTATTTACACTAAGTTTATTATTTATATTTTTGTATTGAGCATTAATATTAGCTTAGCACTTAGAATATGAAATAGCTTATAGCACTTTTGATAATGATTGCAAGCCAGAATTAAGACTACGTAATTGCTTCTGATAGAATTGGAATCAAATAGTCCTGGTTCCCATCTAAATACTGTGTTGGAGTATTAATTTACAAGATTAGGCATTGTGAAAAGCATTTTTCAAATTTCCACAAGGACATGAAACGCATAAAACTGAAAATACTAATCTCACATTCGAAAATAGTAATGTTTTTGAAAAGTACTGGTTTGCCAAGAAGGAAAAAAAGAGAAAGAAAGAATATAAATCAGGTAGTTGTTAAAAGTAACACAATGATAACCACCATTATTTCTATGCACGCTTTATATTTTTCTCCTTTAACAATTTTATTATTTTTGTCTGACTAGGTTATTAGCCTAACAGGCCTTTAGAGCTTCACCGGACTACTTTCCTACAACAATTTTTTACAACCTATATAGATAGGCATACCAGATTCCCTTGTTTTTATGTTTAAGATTGGTTATGGTTATATTATTTTCTGTGGTAGATTGTGTCACAAGTAATAAATATTCTGTGAAGAATGTCAATATTGACGTCGCTACCTTTGTATGAAAGTAATTGCTCTTCACTTGTAAGTGTTGTACAAAGAATGCTCAGATTATAATAAATTGAACTACCTAAGTGAAAAGATTGTATCACATATGGATTTATGGTGAACATTGAGATATAATGTCTAAGTGGGTTGGTTACGCTGTGTCGGTAAACTGCGGGGAGCCTTTGGGTTGTTACCAGGGCACGATCCTCGAGGCAGACGGATCTACAATCACACTCACGAAAGCTTTCAGGAACGGATTTCCTTACCCCGAGTCTAAAGTGACCCTCAAGTGAGTTATCACATCCATTTATAACGTATGATCAGCACGCGTTTTAATGATTCACCAAATCAAATTTTCTTTGACAGTGCGGCTGACATAAAATCGTTAAAGATAATAGAATGCCGGTCAGAGCCATCGGAACAAACACATAGTACTGTCGCAATCACAAAAAGTAACAAGAAATGCCCACGCTCGACAGTATGTGAGAACTTGCAGGCGAACCCCACGAGTTCGAGTATGTATACCTGTAGACGTGTGTACAATGATACTTAAACATATTGTACAAACTCTCACTCTGAATATTACATTTTTTAGCAACAGGTAATGCCGGAGCAAGTAACAATAAAACAACAAGTTCTAGAGCTTTGGGTCAGGGTCCGTCGCGCAGTAAACCTATAGATATACAAGGCAACAGAACAAACAAGAATAGCAATCACATAGGTAATACTTGATATTTTTATGATAATGTGTAACACAACTAGCTTTTTTATGCTGTAAGTCCACAGAGCTATGTGTAAGTCAATTATATCTTTATAGTTGTGCTTGCAAGCAGTGGAAAGTTGTTTCCTTAATGTCATAATATTCATACCTCTGACTGTTGAACATGCTCAAAATATCTAGGTATATAACTATATCACATCTGATCAAAAAAAGAAGCTACTTGAAACAGGCTGTGTAGAGCTATAAGGGTTTAAAAATAATTAAGTAGCCTTCAAATGATTGTAATTCTTTGTTATAGGTAGCTATCTAATACAACTCAATCAATAATTAATGTATATACAAACATTACAAAAATAAAAAATCATCAATGAGTACATTGATATTGACCATGCTTAATTTATATGTACTTGATTTTTGATGACCATAATTTTATATGACCTTTGGTTACCTACAATGTTATTTGGAGGTTGCATTTGATTTCATCATAAATATTTGATTCCAGTACCTAGCAAATAAGAAAGCAAAAAGGATAGTGTTGTCAACATTACTGACTTGATTAGTATAAAGGGATCGACATGTGTTCTATATAAAATATGTACTATAATTAAAGTTACATTGTCATAAACATTACCTTTAAAATTTAATTACTGGTATTTGCTTCAAAATCTTCTTACTCATGACTAGGTTCAGCTATCTGTGTTTTCCTTAAATTGTAATCTAAAATTTGCCTTAGTGTCTTATGAGAGATCACTTATTAGACATTTTTGACATCTTTTATTTCTTATCGCATTTCATTTCTGTCTTAAAGTTATAAGAATTTACAACACTTGTGTTATCAAGTATGGTATAATGAGTATCCATCAGGGTATATATCCAATGATTGTTTTCCTTTAGAATTCTGTGTTAGAAATAAATACAATATACATATTTATTGTACATGTTACATATTGCAGTAGGACTACTTACTGTCACACTAATGCATGTCTAACCTATGAATATTTTTGAAAGAGTATTTTTGTAATTTTAAGTCCTATCTTAATTTTCCATTTACACATATAAAACATGTGCTGGGCTACGGGTAACAACTAGTACAAAATAAATTTAAGGTATTAGAGGTGAAGTGTTAGAGGAATGTGAAATTGTCGATTACAGTGTGTGATAATATTAGATTTATAATATTAATAATTTAGTATAATTAAATTTACTATAGTCCTATTATAAGATTGATAATACATTTTATCATAATTAGGTGTATAATTTGTTGAAAGAAATGAGGATATTTATATTTGATATAGGCAGCTATGGCAATGGCGGCGGGTCGACTCCGAAGGGTCCCCCCGCACCGCATGATCGCGCGCGCCGACGCAACGAGGCTTGTTTCGGCGACGAGGCCGAGTGCGCGCTCGATAACGAGTTCGACTTCGAGGGTAACCTCGCGCTTTTCGACAAACGCGCCGAGTGGGAGCGCCTCCGTAGTGTGCGGCCCGACCTCGTGCGCCACGCCGACGACGCTGCCACCTACCGGCACGACGAGAATATCCTTGGCGTCGCCGCGAGTCGCCCCGCCCTGCGCGTGCCTGCCCACCTGCGTGGCCCCTTCGACTACGTGACAGACGAGGGCGCGCTTGTGCCCTCCGGCGCACTCGCCCTCCGCAGCGCGCTCTGGCAGGGTCTCGCGCGGCTTGGTCCTGGCGGAGGGCGCGGCGTTACTACTGGCGCGTGCCGTTGCCGACGTATGCCTTCGGCTGGTGGGTGGCGGGCGTCGGCTGGAGGCCCGCAACGCACACCAGCCCCCCACGGTGGTGGCACTGGCGGGCGGGCACCGCACTGGTGCCGCGGGACTTGCTGCTGCGCGCCTGCTAGCCTCGCACGGCGCCCGCGTCGCTTTCCACCTGCCGCCCTCGGATGCCGCACCGTGCTCAGAGGTACAGCGCGAGGTGTCTGCACTCGCTCTGAACGCGATCCACGAGACGGCTGCGTTGGATCAGCTGCCGAGTCCCGACCTCGTCCTGCTCGCCCTGTACGACCCGTCGCTTGACAACCCGCAGGAGGGGTACCGAGCGGTGCTGGCGTGGGCGCAGAGGGCACGCGCGGCGCTGGTGGCGGTAGAACCCCCTGGCGAGGGCGGGGATGAGGCGTGGGGTGGGGTGAGCGCGAGAGCTAGTGTGTGTGGATGCTGGGTGGGGGCACTGGCGAGCTCACTGGGGCGAGTGTACCTAGCGGATGTGGCGCCACCGCTGCGGTTGTTCGCGGAGCTGCAGGTGTCGTACCGGCCACTGTTCGGCGCGAGCTCGGTGCTGGCTCTGCACGCGGCTGGCGAAGGGTCGGGGGGACCGGTGGGGGGCGCGGGCCCGCCAGAGTGACACGGAGTGCGGTCGGCCGGAAATCCTTATAACATTGGAGTTTTTCTTCTCAATGTCTATTCAAGATTTCGAACATTTTCAATAGTTCGTGAAGTCACGCCAACACTAATAAATGGAAGTACACTTTTATATATAATTTCAAATTAATTTATCTCATAATATTTCATGTTTATACACAATGCAAATGATTGTAAAGAAATTATCCATAGTGATACTGATAACATTGTAATTCAATCATCAATGCATGTTTTCTATGCCACTGACACAGAACATTCTCTTAATGATAGCGATTGATATAGAATAATAATAATAAAATAATTTTAGCTACTCAATTTTGTCTTTATTAATAATAATGTCATTATATACGAGAAAGAATAACTCACTCTCTTACAAGGTCATTGTACACTAAAAGTGACACAGATATGTATTTGTAAAAGTTGCAATGCGGTATCAATTATTTATAAATAATATTAATATTTCAAAAAATAGTATCAATATTTGTCTATATGAATAAAAATCATTAATATTAACCTAGTATTTCATTTTATAACTTCATATATTTCGCAGACATCTTACATCTTCGTACACATCTTACTGATGAACTGACTGATGATGATGATGACTAAACAATCAGACTCTATAGTCATTCCAGCTTCTCACAATATATTCTAAAGGTGGCACACAATTCTTTATAATTGTCGGCAAATAAGTTGACTAGCGGGAACTGCAGCAAGATATCGTTAAGATGTCGAAGTATTCGAATGAGGGGCGGGTTGAGATGTGCTACTGTACGACATTCAGTATACTAAGTAATTGAAGGCGACGTGCAGCTACATAATTATTTGGTAAAGTCGAACTAATCTAGACACAAGTCTATGGAATCAGAGTTACCTGTTATGATCATGGCACCACTGATTATACTCTCATAATTACGTTTGCAAGTAAGAGAGCTAAATTCTAACATACCCAGCAAAAACTTTATTAAGTATAGGAACGGGTAGTACCCGTATTTTTTCTTATAAAGAAAGCGTAAGAAGGCCTTTTGTATTTTTTCCAATAGAAGGCAGTACAGATTCTCGTGCGGATTCAAATAATTGATGATGTTTCTAATTTACTACGAACGAGAGTTGTATATAATAACTGCAAAGTATTTGGTTCATGAAAATCCTTTGCATTTCGAAGTACGAAACCAAGCCTGCGATAGCATTCCACCGCAAGGGTCTTAATGTGTTCGTTTAAAGTAAGTTTCGCATCAAACACCACTCCCAGGTCTTTCATCTTAATAACTCGTGCTATAGTATGTGGCCCCAAGTTAAGATTTAAATAAGATTTCAAGACGTTTTCCCAACCATCCAAGTACTGACCGCGCCCGACGTTGCCTTAACTCCGGAGATCGGATGAGAAAACCGGTATTTTCAACACTCTGCCCGACACAGTGTTGACCTCCACCACTTTTCGTTACACACAAAGAGATTACCGAAAAGACCTTCCATAAGAAGTTTTACTCCAACAATTCAATTCAAATGTCCTTATTCTAAAATAATAAGTAAAAGGACAAACGAATAAAAATTAGGGATATGCAAATATTCAAATTAACGAATGATTCTAATAATTAATTAAATATAAATTAATTATCACTTAAAATAATTCGGCTATTTCTATAACAATTTTATTACAATTGAAATGCTACAAAATTATTTATGTTTAATGGGAAAAGCATATTCTTAATAAATATTTTTACTAATAGGAATATATTATTTCAGAATTAAATTACATAGTAAATTAAAGTTCTTCTTCAAGAGTATTTACATTTTGATTTTTAAATTGTTTTTACGACGTTATCAATATTTTTTTATTTTGAATTATTAAAATAGTGGAAAATATTATTTTCCTATAACTATTAGCTTCATAACTCTTCCTTATTTTAAACATATTCGCATAGTTCCGATTATCGATTTGCCCAATTAAAAAAAAAATCAAATCGAACATCATTATTCGATTCGCAGACCCCGAATAAAAACTTATAAACGTATTACGTTTTATTAAAATCGGTCAAATGACATATGAATTAAATCGAAACACATAGGTAAGCACACCAGTTTGTTTTAATGTACTTGATCAATGTACTTTTACAATAGGTATCTATTACAAAATTGAATAAACAAATACGTAGGCAAAATTATAGAATTATTAATATTGATAACGCAAAGATGCCATACAGCGGAATCTGTTGTCATCTCTTCTGAATGACAAGGGTGTTCGTTTGTTCGATATATTTGTGAGGCACACGAGTAGGGCAGGTGGTACTTGTGAGATCCAAACGATTATCTTTGGGAGATCTACCTCCTCCGTCTATTAATTACGTGAGGCGTTTTCGACCTGCGCTCCTCACTGGTAAAGTGTGGTAACGTTTGTCTCGACCCCCTCCTCGAATCTCACATGAGATCTTTCAAAATTAGTATGTTGAGTATAAATGCGTTGGATTTATTAAAAAAAAACACAATTTGCTTTATTATTTTTATTAAGATTAGTATTTGAGATGTTTACATCATAATCTAAAATCACAGTGATACCATTAAATAATACTTGAATGGAAACTACAAAACTATATTGAAGAATTGTGCTAGATTTCAGCATAATTTAGTTTAGAGATATTACTTTAAATTAATCTGGCTTTCTCACATTTTTTGCTCGAAAAAAATTATGTGATATTTGCCGTATCCGCCTCTCTCCCACGTGCGATATCGGTTAACACCCTCAAGTAATTATGGACGCCCCTTAACAAAAAAAATATTGAAGAATTGTGTTGGGTTTCAGCATGATTTAGTCTAGACACACGTTTTACGTTAAATTCAAGTGATTTTCTCACATTTTGAAACTATTTTTAGCTTGAAAAAAATTACGTGATATTTGTCGTAACCTCCTCTCTCCCCCATGTGAGATTTAGTGAGATTCGGGTTGACCTCGCGTAATTAATGGACGTCCCTTAAAAACTTAAGTCAGTAGGATTCGGTTCAAAGACGAGCTGTGAGAATTGTTGATGGTCCCGAACTCAGTACCGAGCCATTATATCTAATGAGTGGCTTAGCTTTCTTGTGTGCGTTTATATAATGTACTGTATTCTAATTAGGGTCATTGTTAACGACGTCCGACAACGTTTCGTATTTAACGCAGGACCCTCGATAAAACAACACATCATATACCACTACCAATTATAGTATTTTTCTTTTCATGTCTTAAGCCACTTGTTTATTCTTTCTTTTCATTTTAAATGATAGTATAAATAATAGTTTATGGTAAAACAAAACGTATTCACATGTTTTTCTTCCTTTTTGTTCCCGTTTAAGGTATTTCCTTTAACTGTATTACGGAGAATTGACGGTACGATGTCTGACGATTGCCAAAGTACAATTAAGAACAATAGCGATCATTAAATCAAACCATCAATATCATTCTGGCTTGCAAACATCTCGGCTGCTTGAAACGCGATAAATCAAAAGGTGGTTGGTTAGTGTGAGGGGTTTATCATCAATGTTGCCGTGTCCTACCCCTCGGCATGTGATACAACCGTTCATAGCCTGTGATGACCGTTTACCATCAGGCGAATAGTAAGATTATTGGCCATGATTATAAAAAAAGAAAACAGTTACAGTTTATTGTAAATTAACCTTGCTTATTTGTTAATGTATAAAATAAAGGTAAATAATATTCTGGATAACATATTAGATAGAAGGTAAGTATTTACAACTAGAGGTACAACTGAATGTCTCATGGAAATAAATATACATTACAGACAAAATGTTTATTCAAAAATAAGAGCTACTATAAAAAGACGAAATAAATATACATACGCGACTCGTATAATACAGCGATATCTATTTACACACACTTTACGAACGAACATAACATCGTATTTCTTGAGAATATCAATTATATATCTAAGTATATCGCATTCGTAATTATTATCTAAATTATTCCTCTATATTCATATAAAACGATTTTTTTGTTCATAAAAAAAGTCTAATATCCGGTTCCATCGTAAACATTATATTCAATCATATAATTTTTATTATTGGAGTTAAAAGTAATAACCGAGTTTTATACACGGAGAAAATTCAGATTATGTATCAGCTGTGAGCAAAGTTCAGCGAAACGACGGCGCAGTCTCTATGCAATACCCAAATGTTTTAAGAGTGAGTTTACATAAAACATACAGTTAGCACATAATCTGAATCTATTATTATTATTATTTGTTATTTTTGGTAACAAAGTGACTACTTGATGCTGATAGATATTAGCAAAATGCGTAATGATGACGTCACGTCACAGTCGCTCTGATAAAAACAATTTTTTGAAGCTTTCGTTTAGATTTAGAGACAAATTACAGTTTCCATTAAAATATTTTCCCAATTAGTTTAATATGCGTGTAATAGATTGGGTCCGGACAATGCACGCCAGCAAGCACGCAGCTGCCAATGCATTGCACTGTGCTCACCGTCAGTTACAACTTAGTCACTTTGTTGTGCGATAATAAAAATATGTTAAACTGTAAAAAAAAATACTATAAATGTAATACACATGTGTATAGAAATGTTTTCAGGAAGATAGCGCGGAAGGGTCGCCATTGCGAATGCACTCGACAAGCGAGACTCGCACACACTACATACATCAAATATTCATTATCTAGGACTTTCACAAACCTTGAATGCATTCAATAACAACCGACGGAACTGAATACAGTTCACATTATCTACATACAAAAAAATACACAGTAGATTGCGATCGTTGCAAACAACACAGTTGTAACGACGTACGTACGTTGCCCGTTCCATTTTGTCATCTGTTTGTACGAAATTGTCGTCAGTACGTCACCTGTCACCGCTTGTTGCTTGTTTTAACGGTCGCAATGCACATACAAATTCACGCACATTTACATAGTGTAATATATATCAAACATATACTACATTATTTAATAGAAAACACTATAACAGAGTACATTTATATTATAACTAACTAGAGAGTAGTGTCGCGAAAGTTGCTGCAGGGCGGTAAAGGTTTAAAACTTGTAACGTTTTTTCTTACAAAACCTAACTTACATAATTAAAGTAGGGAAGCTCGACAATGGAATTGATAGAACGAGTGTAAGGAATCCCCATCGCGACTGACTCTTACGGTAAAACGGTATCGAAGTACAATTACCACATACACAATACACATATTACCTAACTACCTACACGACACGACACATACACACATATTCACACATACACATTTCTACGCTATATAAATACACAACAATAGCGACACGAAACAGGCGAAACCGATACTTCGATTAATTCGTAATTAATACTATTTTATATACAAACATACGACTTACTGTTTAAAATATCAAAAGATATACTGACACAGGATAATATTGCTAAAAGATTTAATATCACTATAGAAAGTCCAAGTTCTAACTGATATTAACAATGAAATTAGATGGAATATTACCGTATACTCGTTTCTGAACGAGCGTGTAAATGTAACGGACAAAATCCATTTAATGAATACTTCAATATTTGTAGTATCATTGGACCAGCATTCCTATGAACGCAACAGTTGAACATTTAAATCAAGGAACTCGCTAAAGAGTAGACGAAATATTTCTTCACACTGTCTGTCTACTCCAGAGACGACAAGGCGTGATAATATATAGAGAGATAATAATAAGTAATTAAATAATAGTTCATCTATATAATGTACATGTATGCGCATGTGTGCCTAGTATATATATATATATATATACATACATACATAATAGTAAACAAAAAAAAACCATTAGTAATATTGCAATAACCCTTTAAAACCACAAACCGGTATCAAATGTGAAACCAAACCAACTGACACCGGATTAGACTAACAATAGTGTTTGGCGCGCTTTGCAAACAACTCGTAAACTGTTGCCAATGATATTTTTATGACGAACAATTACACTTAAACTCGTTATGAAAATAACTCGTTAACTTTTGATATATTTCAGTCACGCGATGCTTCCCCCTCCTCCCCTTCTACACATACACTTAGTGTCCTTTGTTACTTGCCTCTACACATACTAGGCGTACATTTAGCAAACCCCCCCCCCCCCAAAGTCCACACACGCATTCTCTCTCCTACTAACAGATATACTCAATCTCCCCCTCCTTCCACCTAGACAGTTACTGAGGATATGTATTCAGTGCGTTCTCACGCAACTCTTATAAATCTAAAATTGATATAAATATTGTAGAAAGTGAAGAATGCCTGCTTAACACCAACATTATTTTAACAATATGATATATTTATTTCCAAAATCGTACACACACTTTCTGTACTGCTGCAAACCGCTACTCGAGGGTCACGATTTTCCCCTACAAACTTTTAATAGATCTCAACGATAAAGTACCACCGGTATTTGTGTATATATTATACAAAGTCGATGATCGATTATGGAATTTCTACTGTACATAGGGTTATCGTCATAGACGGCACAAATATGTTGCCGACGAACCAGTTGAATTATTGTTAGCAGTTCTTACGCCGAGACACGGCACAATACTAGAAAACGTTAAATTTTTCTTTACCTTTACATTTAAACTGGTATTTCATTGGGTATATCTAAAAGTGTTTTGGGATACTAGGTAATTCTGAGAACAAATCGCATCTAAATGTGAGAGATAAAGAGTGCAAGGTATTTTCTTCAATTGCAAATCGATTGACCATATAGCTTTTAAACTATTGCTGGGAGCAATGTATGTTTATCTGGTATACCTATCACTTATATGTTACATAGTTGGTAACATTTACGAAAAGTAACCATTTAACCATGGCATACTTTGAAATTACATAAAACAGTAAATATAGTAGTCAGCATATTGTTTAAAAAAGTGAAATGGAGGGATATTGGGTAGGTCCGGGCGCTCACACGTCCTTGTCCGCGTCGCGCTCCCCTCTTTCCTTGCCATTGGCGAGTGGGGAGTGAGGTGTGGATGAGAAGGAGTGGGGGGAGGGGGCGGCGGAAAGGGGGAACGCGTCGGCGTGGGGGCCGAGGGCGCGGCGGATGAGTGCGTGCGTACGGTCGCGGAGCCGCAGCAGCTCCTCCTGAATGCGGTCCGTTATCACTTTCCGTGTCTCCTCTTCCGTCGCATTCTCTTTCCTTAACCTGTAATATCCAACACGTTTATTTTATCAAGGTTGTATTAAACATAAGGGAAATTATTATAAGATCTATTTCAGTGATCAGATGTGGGCTACCAAAGAGATAAATGAAAGAAAATTACGTAAGCAAATATAGGAATGTCCAGAATTTATATGCTTGATTGATAATTAGAATGAATAAACTAAAGAAAGTGTAAGAATATACCGGTGACAAAAGTTGAAAAATGATAGATTAGTGTGATAATTGATAAAATAAAGGGAAAACAAAGAGATATGGTGTCGACTCTAGTAATTTGGGATAAGGCAGTTATAGTGTGGTGCGGTAGGAGCGCACTGACCTCTCGAGCAGGTGGTGGATCTGTATGGGTTCCCCGACGCTGAGGAAGACGCGGTTGCGGAACCGGAGCGAGTAGGGTTCGGTGTTGGGCAGCACGCGGTCCATGCCCTCGTGCCAGACCGGCAGCACGAGCGGAACGCGCGCGCTGTCCGCCACCAGCCGACCCACGCCCCACTTGAAGCGGAGGTGCTCCTTGTGCTGGTTGACGCGGCCCTCGGGGAAGATGTGCACCCAGTCCCCGCGCGACAGACGCTCCACACAGAACTGCATCGCAGGCTGGTGCACTCCTGCGCCGCGCACCACCGGCACGCACTTGCCCAGCGCGAAGAACCACGAGTGCAGCGCGCGCGTGAAGCAGATGTCGTGCGCCGCCAGCGACCAGCGCATGCGCGAGCCCCGCACCAGCGTCACGTAGTCCAGCACGCCTGCACACGCACCGATACTATTATTCACACTCACTTTCATCACAAACACTCTTCCGTAAAAAATACTCTTTTCAACTTTTACCAAAAACGTACATATGACGTCTTCAAAGGTCTTCAAATGAATATTCCCTTATTACCTTTATTACCTTTAGACACATATTCTGTCAAAAATCGACTAACAGAAGATTCAACTCTTTAACGCTTCTGATGATAATACAAACAGATGGAAATATAGATAAGAGGAACTCAGAACGAACGCAACATACACGTGCGATTCGGTACTTCCACAATACAAATGGAACTTCTCTGGGGATATATGATCAAGGCAATTATTTATTAATTAAGCCATAACACAAATGCTAACCTCTTTGATTTTAGGGACTATTTGTTTTATTTACCAAGTAAATTAGTTTAACTATTACAAAAAGTTTGACGGTGCAACTAGTTCTGGTAAATGTAGCTGTTAGTGGCTCTTGTCATTGTTATAGTTAACTTTAATCATTACAATAACCGACATTCTGGTGCAACTCAGCCATACTGTTCGATGTTTGTATTGATACTTGGTCATTTTATCAATATCAATATCAGTATTATAGTCATTTTCGTTTTCAGGATGGACGAATGTCAGGATCTTGTATATTTTTTACCTGAGGACTCACCTATAATTTATTATCTTAGAAGTTAAAAGTTTCTCTGATAGTAAAAGGTTAGTATTTATCTTCCCCAGCTGTATTGAATTACCAAGTTTCATTCGAGTATGTTGTGTATGTGTTTATTCGAACAACCCGAAAAGCTCGAATACTTGGTTCGGTAGTATTCGAATTGTTAATAAGGGCGAATTAAACGAATACTCGAATAGTATGCCATAGTCACTTTTTTTTCTTATGGACCTACGCTATTAGCCATGTATGACCTTTACAACTTCACCGAACTAAGGGCAACGCTTACATACGCGCGTCGATCTAAGATCTAAGTCACAATGCACATAATTTAAAATAATGAATCCCGAAATAAAATGTAGTCGGTGTGAAAATACTCAAAAATTAATATGGACATTTTTTAAAATGATGTTAAGAAACGATTACTTTGAAAATATACTAATTCTATGATAATATAATTATCAAAACATGATAATGACTTAAGTGTATATCATAAGTATCACGAAACCAGGCGGTCAATGCAAACAACAACGTATTTATTTGCAATAATACATACATAAGATATTCCACGATTACTATCTACTCGCTATCTATAAAAGAGATACGCTGAGACTATTCCATCTGTGTGTCTTATAAAATACAGTTATTGTTGTCGTAGTTTTACGGATGCCAGAACATTGTCAGTTAGGGATACGACTGCAATCATTAAAGCGACAACGTGGCAAACAAATACAAACATCAAGGTCACATAGCATCATCCCTCCCCGAGCTAAACTCTTTATTAATCTACTCTACGTGTACTTCTAATTATTGTAATAAAAATACTATAACGTTATTATTATTGTACAGTTTCCTTATAATATGGTGTCACACATTCTGGATCTTTCTGTTTGACTTATGGGATTTTCAATGTTTAGATCATAGATTAAAATGTAAATTATACTATTTCTCACTTTAGTTAAGCACTTGCACCCTCGGGGTACTCTATAAATATGAGAACAATATTCTGTTTAAAGGGACATTGAAAGGTTTCTGATAACATTACTATGGTTTACTGTATTTAAAAGGTTGAATTTTAATAAAAAGTCAACACAAGTAGTTTAAAATAACGATTTTTATAAGGATTAAAGGAAAAACAAAATATGTATGGAATAGGATAGAATGTTGGGAATAGTCTACGCACTTTTTAATAACAGAACTCGTTTATGAGCTATTAAAGAGTCCGTATAATTAATGTTAATGCAATCAAAAAGGTAATTCTCATAGTAAACGGAAAGTGGATCATCATCATGGAATACACTTATCTAAAGCTCGAAATGTCCGATAAGAACTAGACAATCTGATAAATTACACTTGTCACGAAAACGTTGTAAATTATAAACAATCAAACGTCTATTCGGATTAATTTAGTCACCAGACAATAGCAGTGCCTTTGTTTCACTGAAACATTTGAAAGTCAATAAGGGCCAATGACTGTAGCAGTAGGTCAATGATTTACGTATGAGTGCTGGTATTTTTAGTTAACCCTCTAACAACGTTCTAATTACATTGTAAGATGCATTATTGGCAACACTAACAATATACAGCGCACAATGTATATATATATATATAATATGAAAATATTACATTATACACATATATCACATTACATTTGAGATTCAATCGCGTCAAATCCACTAATCGTATCCGCATAGTGCTTTGCCATAAATGCCCAACGAGGTGAGCGGGAATCTGCTACTACTCACATTATCGTGGGTAATTTAAAAATAGTATCCAATATTTCGAAAATGTATTCTTGGTATTATTATGCAGTATGCGTTTGTATAATAATCGAAATTCAGAACAACACTCACTATTCGTAAAATTAGTAATGTATCAGTAGCACCAGCGAAACATTTAATTCACTTCGAGGCCAATAAAATGAAGTCATCGTTGAACAGTGAGTAAGCACTAGGCAGGCTGGCAGGTTAAAATCCGTACCATTCGCTAATTCTTCACAATTGATTCACAATTGTTGTGAATAGTTGGCAATTCAAAGGTTGTTGGCTACTCAAGGCCTTTTCTTTAAATGTTTTGTTTATATTTGAATCAATTTATTATTTTGCTTGGTTTTATTTCTAAGTTCTCATAGAAAATGAATTCGCGCATATTTAAAAACTTTCACTCAATTATTGACATAATTTGCTGACAGTTAGCGAAAATATTCCTGAGAAATTTCAATTTCAAATTCTTATGTCATAATCTCGTGTGACGTAGACCCTTGCATTTTCTCAGTATGCGATCCTTATATAGGAAAGAGTATTTTAGACACTGATATTAACAAATCCAGAAGCTAGTATATGGTGCCTTTTAAATTTGTAGAGATGGAAACGATTTGGATACATTATCTAAGAGTTTCACAAGATGTTTATGGAACTGGTTTAGTTAATGATCTGAATAATGTTTGTATAGTTTGTTAGTAAAAGTCAGATGGCGGTAAGGGGTAGGAACTGACCCCAGAGGCCGGGGTCGTCGAAGCAGGAGTGGTGGTTGGAGACGGTGAGCAGCGGCACTCCGGGCGGGCGCCGCACCGCGCTCTGTAGCCTCTCCTTGTTGTACACTGTCGTCTTGTTCAGCAAGTCTGTAATCATTAACAATATCGCGTGTTGTAACTGTTTTCCACGGTTAATTCTATACTAACTATTTATTCAGTTGTAAGATGACTCCGGTTCAACATACCTTCATGAAAAATCTATCTAAGTACAATCAAATATTGGTAAGTGAGAGAGGCTGAACTCATGTGAGATTTTGTTGCGAAAGCAGAGTCCTGGCACAGTGTAGCAGCACTACTCGCGTTGCGTTCCTATCCGTAAGGTGTAGATGGTAACATATACTGTCACACAAATCACTCTTCACGAACAATTACTTATTATTAATTGGCCTCTGTTAGGACTGCGTACTTTTTAAGACATGTACTTAGTCTGGCCATAAATACAGTTACAATTAGAAATAAACAAAATATTACATTTGAATTTGGAATCTGTCATTTTTATATAATTCTTCATTGAGTTTTCTCATTTTGGCGCCAATACATTGTACAATATTTTGCGATATTAAAATGGAGTGGGGTGATAAAGAGAACCGAATCGCTGTGATTGCATTACACAAATGGTTGGAGGTATGGAGCCAAATGCAATTTTTAAAACTGTCCATACACTTGGTATTAGTAAAATGTTTGTGTACCGGGCTATTAATAGGTATAATAAAACCTACTCTGTTTGTGACTGAAAAAGATCTAGCCGTCCGCGTAGTGTTAATAGATAATTTAAAAAAGAATAGGGTGGTAAAATCGAAACAACTACTGAACCGGTACGCAATAGGAGGTCACAGAAAAATTTTTGTTTACGGATGAGAACATTTTTACAATTGAGCAACATTTTAACAAACAAAATTACCGTATTTCTGCTCAAAGCTCTAAGGAAGATTCCCAATTAGTAGACAGAGTGCAACGTGGGCACTATTCGACTTCAGTGATGGTTTGGTGGGGTATTAGCTATGAAGGAGTGACTGAGCCATACTTTTGTGTGTAGTCCGGTGGAACTGTAGAGGCCTGACGGATCCAACAATGTAGGTCAGTTCGAAAGAAAAAAAAAACAACCATACTATTGTTAAAAAGGTATCAAAACATAGGCACAAGTGTATCAAGATACTATTCTTGAGAAGGTAGTGAAGCCCCTTAACAACACCATGTTCAATAACCAAGACTAGTCCTTCTAAAAAGACTCGGCGCCGGGTCATAAAGCTCGGTCTACGCAGTCTTGGTTGGAAACGAACGTTTCGGTTTTCATCAGAGCTGAAGACTGGCCGTCGTCTAGTCCCGAACTTAATCCGCTCGATTATGATTTATGGTCAGTTTTAGAGAGTACGGCTTGCTCTAAACGCCATGATAATTTGGAGTCCCTAAAACCATCCGTACGATTGGCCGTAAAGAATTTTCCCATAGAAAGAATGCGTGCTTCTATATAACTGGCCTCAACGTTTAAAGGACTGTCTTGCAGCCAATGGAGACCACTTCGAATAAGCTGTTTATATTTTTAATTGTTTTATATTGATGTATTAAACTAACACACTCTAAAAGTAATGAATGTTATTTGCAATAGCATTTTTTTTTCTGTTTCAGTATTTATGGCAAGACTATGTATGTATAGAGGCTGCTATAACCATATTACATATATATCATATTAAAAAATTGAATACACAAAGGATTTTATGAATTCTTCATAAATTAAGCAATCAACTATGAGAAAATGTAACACAAATGTATAAATACTTTAACAACAAAACAGATTTCTTTAATAAATATGTTGATTAAATAAACTCAAATTAATATAGTTTAATAATTTGAACTTAATTTTATGTAAATTATGTTACAACTGCATACTAAATGGTACAGTAAATAAAATAGGAAGTGCAAAGTATATTTTTTTAAAAACTAACAAACCTAGTAGACTCATATTGTCCTGCTATAGACACTAGTGAATCTTGAATATAAAAAAAAGTTAATTAAGGAACATTGAAAGGTGGTGGGTGGCTAATAATTTAGAATTGTGTTTTATTTTTATGTAAGATCCCGAATAACAATATTCAAGAAATTCTACTTTTTAATGGTGTCGCCTATCGAGTTCAAATATAGCTACAAACCATACATTCCATATAAAATAATTAATAAAGAACATATAACAGCTATTCATAATAGTCTTTTTATGATATTCTACATCTAAATGGTTGCAAAAAAGATTATTTTTTGATAGTTTGAAAAAATCTAGCAAGCATTCAGGAGAAGAATTATGAACATATCCACAGTGGAATTATATATATAAAGGTGCTAATTATAAGCAATTAATTTTTAGTAATTATTAAATACAATTAAGACATATTTTATAGAGTACCTATGTAATAACAATAACTAAAATATAAGTGGATACAGTACAGTATGTTTAGAAATATTTCAACAAGAATTTATTGGTTCAGATAGTTACATGGACAAACTGAGAATTGTGGAGGTGTACATATTCATATGTATACAGATGGTACTTTGATAGATTATCATATTCAAATGAGAATACCGATTATAGGAATTGTACAAATATCATGTATTTGCTTGAATGCTAAGTTGATCTATATTTAATATAAAGAATAACTTATTATAATTAAGGTCGAGAGCACTTTTTTGTTTTTTTTTTTACTTTTTTTAGCAAGTCTACAATCAATTTATCAATCTAAAATTAGCTTTCATTTACATCTCATTTTAATTAATCAAAATTCGCTGACATATTATCATCTGTCTACTTTCGCATGGGAAAGCGAATTTAGCTAAGTTAAATCACTTAATAAAATACAAAATAATCAGTATGTTAATATTTTTTAATTATCTGAATGAATTAGAAGCAGTAATAGCTAATGTGATGCATTCACTAACAACATGCTACTATTTTATTTTTATTTAGTATCAATAAACTTGCAATAAAACTGCATATACATTAAAATTTACAAATTTGAAATACATTGTTTGTTACCTGTGTACTATTTCTATTACTTTACTATTTGTAAAACAGAAAGTTCTCACTGAACTTTGAATACAAAAGGTGCATTATAAGAATCTGAACCTAACCACTTACATTACAAATATTGAAAAAGTAATTATGACAATTGAAAATGGAACTTTTGGCTAAAAATACAGATTGTTTCATATACTTGCCACTTGTTTTTACATTTTGGAACCAATTTAAATTATTCGTATCTACCTTACCATGGATTTAATTTGTGAAAAATGTTGTAGTATGATTTATTACGATTATAAGTATAGTTTGACGCTTCAGCAGAGTGTCGTTTACTTTCAAACTGCTTTTGGTAATGAAGCATCAGATAAGTTAACTGGTTTGCAAAATTCCAATGCAGTAACGAATTTCGACATGGTCGTTTGTCTATGCTGTGAACAATAAAAACATTGGTGCTTTATGACGGTATGATCAAAATAAACAGGCATGCGACCCATTATTAGCTACAGACATCCTTAAACATAGGCATGAATTCTGACTTTATGTGAAAAACTCTGTATTTCCGATGGATCCCTTCCAATTTAATATAATGTAATGACTAGCTAACAAGATTTAAGCAAGAGGTGTTATCAAAGTTGTAGGGCATAGGAACAGATGACGTAACATTGATTTACAGCTATGAACTAATCAATGCAGCAAGTGTGCAATAAGGCGACAAATGCTACTCTTTTTAATAAAACTCGACACTTGGATACTGTCCCTTTGGAGGATCCTCCTACAATCAATGATGTCGATTGATACATGACTACTTGTTTAACGAATATTATTGGCGAATTCGGTAAAATAACTGAAAATGTGGTATTATCATCTTACACCATGACAATGTTCAGCTCTCACATGGTCAGACATGCAAACAAACTTTTGAAAGGGAAAACATAGATGTTATGGATCGTCTTGCATACAGTCCCAACCTGGCACTATGCGACTTCATCCTGTTTTCTAAAATTAATAATCATTTACAAGCTCAATGATTTTCAACATCAGAAGAGGTTGTTCAATAGTATAAAAAGCATGATTCCAAGGTCACCAAGAAGTCACATAGATGTTTTGAAAATTAGTTTATTCCTATGAAAAGGTGCATTGAAACTAAGAGAGAATATTTTTAAAAACTAAATTAATTTTCATCCAGTCATAGATTTTTTTATCATTCTGGATATTTTTTGTGCGCTCAGCACATAACAGTCATAATTTATACAACAATTATTCAAATAAACATATTTTTTCCTTATATATATGTTTACAATTGGAATTTCTCAGAGGTGTTTCCCTAAACAGAGGTTAGCCATAGAAAATTGTTAAAATAATTTTAATGATATTTCTAAGAAAACTAAGACTTTTTCTCAAAATGAAAAACTCTGATGTTCTGATGAGCTTTAAATATTTTATCAGCTGTGGTTGCAAGCAATGAGGGCACTTAGTTGAAATGACACCTAGCTTAAGGGTGCTAAAGTGCTTACACCTAGGCTTGGGCTATTGCCATTCATGCAGATTCTACAAATTCGAGTCTGAAGTGTTATTGAGTTTCTGAGTTGTTATTATTTGTTACAATTTTAATCTTTAATTTTCTTAATGATCACTTGCATAGATCATATATTGCCAAGGCCATTGCGCCAGCGATATGTAGAAATTATGAATACATATATGCTTCTATCTTCTTACCTATACATTTTCCCAAAAAACAGAGCAAGTTATAATGTGATTGTAATCAAGTAAACATAATAGATTCTGACTGTTTAACAGTTCACCAGAAATAATTGTTTTCTATCAACATTTCAAACAAACTATCTAAAAAATAATGTTTAGTACAAATCTTTACCCTTTCACAATATATTATTAAAATGTATTTTCAGAAAAATAATTGTACTTGTGACTGTATGTATGTCATAGCTACCAGAACAAAAATGTCTCTTATTACAATTAATATATGTACATAAATTTATACAGGATTTTAATACATCCTTTATGTTTTTAGCAAGCAATTATAAATAATATATTGCTTCTGATAGTAAATTAAGAAAAACATTTGACTTAAGCAACTCAGTTAACTTGTTGATGAATTTTAATATTTGTAAACACAAATTGTTATTTGGAATATTCTTTATAATTCCTTCTTGAGATATCTGCAGTGCTAATGTTATATGACTTTGATCCACGTAGACAATCCTTCCGATTCCTTCATAACTAAGTGTTACATAAACAACATTTAAACAGTTTAATTAAATATGAAGGTTTTACGAACTGCCGCTATATTTACCACCGCTATATTAACATATTAAGCAGTAAACATATAGTCTGCATGGGCCCCTATACTTCGCATAGCACTGGTTCTAGGAAACGAGTTCTAAACCAAGTTGTAATTAAAATTACTATTAGCTCGTCGACAGGTACTATTCCGACTTTTACTTGCTTACACTAATAAATTATAGTTTATAAACAATGTTATAAAAGTCTAGTTTGTTACAAAGTTTATTTAGTACTCACCAATAATTATTTTACTAAATATTCCAACTACAGCTACAGTAAACGAGCTCGCGCAGTACCATAGTTTCCCAGGGTTCCTCAACCGCGGGATAATCCACCCGATGTCGTAGCCCATGCTCGTCAACAACTTAACAATACATAGACACACTATTCGGACATCGTTACTGTGAAATTTTTTGAAAATAATCTATTTTATGTTTACTGATAATACAACACTATTACAACCTTTGTGCGTAAAGAATTGAATGAATGAAAATAGTGCCGAATGAATGATAAGCTATCTGGGAAGTGGTATGACGGGTATGACATTTGTAAACAGAGACAAATCAATATGCAAATTACGTCTATGATCAAATGCACTCTGTGGACTGCGAACAACACACAGCCAGACTAAAATATGGAGGAGATATTCGAATGTATATTGAATAAAAATTATAAGAATGTTAACATTTTTAACACGCAATAAAGAGTAAAATTATATTGCGTTATAACATTATAGTGTAAAGATCGTAATGAAACATGTAATTTTTTATAAACATTTCCAATAAGATATGTACATTGCAGCTCGGTTCCGCATTTTAATGAAATGCGACGCGGTGCAGAGCACAGAGTATTTTGCGATGCATGGCAATTATAATAAAATATCATATCCCATTTTATAATACACGACATTAGCGGGTGTATGTCAATAAGGAATTAAGCTATGCCTTTATATATTTTATTTGTTTGTTTTATTTATTTATTATTTTTTACTTTCCAAAAACTCTAAATATAAAATTTACATTTTACTTTAAAACGATAGATATATTCTATGTGCAGATTGCAGTACCTATATTTTATGTTATATCAGGTTGGTACTTAGTATATGGATTTTAGCATATTAATTAAAATTATTTTAAATATTAAAAAAAAAGCCAGCGCGAACTCTCTGATGCTCATTATATGTGTATTGTTAACTTTACTTTACAGTGCGTTGTGAATACAGTAGAATTGCGATAGAGTATTAATTTGTAGCAAGCACGTGTTATTCATATAATTCCTTCATGGAAATGTCGAGGTCTTGGTTTTGGTTTTAAGGAAATTGTTATATATAGATATTATTTAAGTTGTATTTTTGTGTATTTCTATATTTTGACGTGATCGGTCTAAGCGTACAGCTTGTGACGCATTTATCTCTCTTCCACTTTGTATTATGCACAATAATGATAATTCAGTGATAATCATTCAATTCAATTCATAAAAGTATACAATTTTTCATCAATGTTTTTTATGACTTTATCATGTAAAATTATCGTTCATAAACCGACTTTACAGACAACCGACTTTTTAACTCATTTTTTATTTTTAATTCGGTACATATCATGCCCATCATCTTTTACATGAATTATGCAGCAACGACAGATTAAAAATGTAATAAAATTTATTCAAAACCATACTATTATTAGTAGGTGAATTGAGGGTAGTGACATATTTAAACGTGAAGTGACCCGCTATCAAAAGTTCTTCGAGGGTGTTTTTTTTCTTTTCACATGTAATCTAGGGTTACTAGAGACTTTAGGACGCGGGAGCGGCGTCGCGTCACCATTTTAGCGGAAGTGGTAGTGTGATTACCACTATGCTATATCAGAAGGTTGAAATAAAATAACTGACTCCGTTTGTGCAGACTAGTAATCGCTTTTGCAGCTGGATTACGAATCTCCTTTATTGAAGGCGAGCAGGCATATTTAAATGGGATAGAAACAGAATACGTGTAAAGGATTAGATATAAAATACGCAGGCATTAAATTACAAACAATTTTACAGTCGTAAAGTAAAAGTGAAACAAAGAATTAACAATGGAAACAATAAAGCACGGACAATATGAGTATTTAAATGTACAATAAAAGTAAAAAATAATAATGCGCCGCATTGTTAATGGAATTTGTCGGCGGGATTTCAATTGCACCCAGGTAACATGTGGTCGCCACTTGGGCGGCAAGTCTTGACTAATTTCGAACTTTTGTAATTCCACTAGAATTATTGTAGTACACACATACTACGATGTATGTAGTTATGTGTGTCGCTACAGGTCTATAGAACGCTGTTATTGTTCCTGGTTCATTTTTATTAAATCATTAAAGGACACATTAGAAACTCTGCAATTTACTAGAAATTCAATAATTATATACTCATAACAGCAAAAAATAATGTACCACGACTTAAATATATTCCAATCTTTGTATTGGTTTATAGTATTGTATACGTACTGTCGTTAGGTATAATTTTAATTTTCGGTCGGTAATGTTGCGCCGTTTACACGTCCAACAGGATTTTCTGTTTGCGATAAGTTTTTTGTGAGTGTATATGGTAGATAGTCATAGGCGCGTGAGCAATATGAGTGACGTTTTGCAGTTTAAAAACAAAATGAAAAATACTTTATTCAATTTAGGCCCTGCTTCCTATAATAGTTAGTTAATTACTTGATTAGCGATGTGTGTTTTCTTACCGTGAAGAAGTGGGGCAAGCGTTATGGTGCGCATGCGAAAGACAACGCAGACGGAGTCACGAGCATCAACTAGTATTTATAATTAAAGAGTAGACGATATCTGTACATCATCATCTTACCCTTATCCCACCTAAATAAGGGCAGCATAACATGTTATCCTTTTCCACTCTCCCCCATCAAATGTCATCTCTGATCTCAGTATACACACGTTTTAGATACATATCATTTTCCTCACCTTTTTCAGTCTTGCTCTACCTCTACATCCGTCCATTTTCAAACTCCAAACTTTTCTTGTTACATGACTTTCATCTCTTCTAATTATATGCCCGTACCAAGCTAACCTATTAATCCTTAACTTCTCTATCACTGGTGCTATTTTCAAACTTCTTCGTATTCTTAATCTTATCCGTTCTAGTTACACCACACATCCATCTTAACATTCGCATTTCTGCCACATGTAATCTTTCCTCATCCATCTCTTTCGTAGCTCAGCTCTTGGAACCATATAACACGTCTGCTCTTATTTCTATTCCTTGAGTTTCCATGGCATTCGTGGGTTATGAGCCACCTTTCGCCAATTCATCCACCCTGCATTTGCTGAATATGCCACCGTCGTTTTGGATCAATAAACCGAAATACCGAAAATTGCAGCAGGCTGGTAAGGATACACTATCTTAGGTAATATGACATAACCTGGATGGACCCCCGAAGTCGCAGAACGAATGTTCAGTTTTTATCCTACTGATCTTTAAACCAACATTCACCAGTTTTTCTCGCCATTTCTCTAGCCTACTCGGGAACTTGGCATCATTTTCTCCAACAAGAACAAAATCATCAGCAAACATCATACACCAAGGGGCCTCCTCCTGTATTTCTGGTGTTATTGCATCCATGACAAGAAGGAATAAATAAGGACTTAAAGCTAATCCCTGATGCGAGCCTACAGCCACATGGAAATTGTCAGTAACTCCAGCTTTTTTTTTCAGCGCCCACCACATAACATCCCGAGGTACTCGATCATATGCCTTTTCCAGATCAACAAACACCATATGCAAGTTTTTATATACACGTCTGTCTAATTCGCACAGTTAGCGAAGTGTGAAAACTGCCATCTGTTGTCGCACGGCCAGGCATAAATCCGAATTGATTTTTAGTCACTCCAGTTTCATCTCTTATTCGACTCGCTATCACTTTTTCCCAAACGTTCATACTATGTGACATACGCAATCGGAAATTTGTACATTAAATGTATTTGAGAAAAAATATTCTGGGGCTCTATAAACGAATGACAGATTACATTTCCATGTTTTTAGAGTTTTTATCTGTCTGTCAACCTGTCTGTCTGTCCTTTATATACGATTGATAATAAATCTACTAGATAGATTTTGAAGAACTTTGTTATCATAATAGTTTATATACTAATTGGATAACAAACAAAATGTATTTTTATCACATATATGTCCTCCTGAGACCCAAGACTTAATTATGAATAACTACTTAGACCAAACTTACAAATGAGAGCTTAATTTTATAAGATATTATATACGATTGATAATAAATCTACTAGATAGGTTTTGAAGAACTTTGTTATCATAATAGTTTATATACTAATAGGATAACAAACAAAATGTATTTTTATCACATATATGTCCTCCTGAGACCCAAGACTTAATTATTAATAACTACTTAGACCAGACTTACAAATGAGAGCTTAATTTTATAAGATACAAATAACCTAGACACTTATCTTCTAGACACCATACATTTCCTATTCGATTTGAGCATTTCTCTAGTTTATCTTCGAAATCTAAAATCTAATATAAAGGAAATGGGATCCCTGAAAGTATCTCTAATAAAAAAAGAATTACCTAATTGGTTTATACATGGAATCGAATTGAGAATCACCTCCTTTTTGTGGTCGGTTAAAACGATTATTACTTTAATATAAAGTAATTTTATAACGTATCTTGTTTTAGTTTTTGTTTTATTACCTGTTTTTGCTTGCATTTACCTATAAACAGGATTACTTGCTCATCACTGGCGACGTGCTATTTATTTCTATTCTCTCGGTAAACTTTGTCAGAAACAAGAGCGCGTATTTCCTCAAACTTATTGTCATCCTGAGTGTTTGGTCAACAGTTTCATTATTTCCAACTCTCAAATTTAATCTCAATTAAAAAAAGTAATAATTTATTGTGTTTACTATTTAATGTATTCCAATGCCAGAACAAACGCCATTCCTTTTCTTCTGTGGTCGGTATTACTTTCTGTTGACTTATTTGTAGATAACTTTCATCATCGCTACCTTTGTCCTCAATGCCTAAAAATAAAAATTAATCCAGACCATTCTATATTTACTTGCCGAATAACCTATAGCATTAATAATAGAAGTGGCCTAAGTACCACCTATGATACACCTAAATATATAATGAAATTACTGATTAAATTTTAAACTTTTTGTCAAATATGAACTGCAATGTAAAATATATCGCCAATACTTCTAATTTAAAGTAAAACAGTAATAAATATGTTAATTAAATGAATTTTTACTTTTGAGCAAAGTCGAAATGATCTAACGGCAAAAAAAATAAACTTGTACAAATTGCAATTGCTACAAACTAATAACCATGGACTTATTATACTAAACTATATTATATCCATGGCTGACAACTATAGAAAGGGACTTTAAAAAGAAAACGTGTATTCGAACCCGAAAACATTTTATCAAATTCCGATAGATGGCTTGGAAATAGTCTGTATCACTCGTGATACCGTAAGCTTTTTTTTCTTTCGAACTGACTACATTATTGGCTTGTTAAGGCCGCTACTGTTTCACCGGACTACTAAGGGGAGCGCTTAAGGCACTCACCCGATTTGTTTAGGCGATCAGCGCAAAGGCACACGGTGCACCTCGGCTTGAACTGTCGTCGAGTTTCCCAATCTAACTAAGCTAATCTAAGCTAAGCTATCTATCCATTTCATCGGGGGTTAAGTGGGGATGAGATACTTGTACCTCGGAACCGCAGAGGGTGGACTCACAGGCGAATACAGTTCCCTCGTGGAACCTTAGCCTGCCTCCCAAGACCGTCAGTACGTGGTGAATAGCCACATCCTACACGGGGTGACCCTGTTTAGCAGACCATTACGGATCTAGGCTAGAGAGCCGATAAACACTCCTGGGGCTCGGTTCCAGAATCGGGTCGGGGCGTATACCTCGGCAGACGGCGCCCCTCGTAGTACCCCTCTGCTTATCAGAGGGGACAGGGGATGGGGTAAGGACGAGCCTGCTTCGGTTCGCCCGTCAGAGGGTGGAGGGAGAAAACCTCCTTAAAAAATACATAATAGTACATAGTAAACAAAAAAAAACCATTAGTAATATTGCAATAACCCTTTAAAACCACAAACCGGTATCAAATGTGAAACCAAACCAACTGACACCGGATTAGACTAACAATAGTGTTTGGCGCGCTTTGCAAACAACTCGTAAACTGTTGCCAATGATATTTTTATGACGAACAATTACACTTAAACTCGTTATGAAAATAACTCGTTAACTTTTGATATATTTCAGTCACGCGATGCTTCCCCCTCCTCCCCTTCTACACATACACTTAGTGTCCTTTGTTACTTGCCTCTACACATACTAGGCGTACATTTAGCAAACCCCCCCCCCCCAAAGTCCACACACGCATTCTCTCTCCTACTAACAGATATACTCAATCTCCCCCTCCTTCCACCTAGACAGTTACTGAGGATATGTATTCAGTGCGTTCTCACGCAATTCTTATAAATCTAAAATTGATATAAATATTGTAGAAAGTGAAGAATGCCTGCTTAACACCAACATTATTTTAACAATATGATATATTTATTTCCAAAATCGTACACACACTTTCTGTACTGCTGCAAACCGCTACTCGAGGGTCACGATTTTCCCCTACAAACTTTTAATAGATCTCAACGATAAAGTACCACCGGTATTTGTGTATATATTATACGAGTTCCGATCCAGCAGCCGTCGTGTACGGACGTGTCCGTTGCGCGCCAGATGTTGTTCCGCGAACTAATAAATTGTCGTTCAGGTGCGCAGTACGGTCGAATGACTCATCGCTCGATACTATTGTGTTTCTGAACTTCGATTACTTCCAAGAAACGCACCTGTGTGAAGTGTTTTGTTTTTGTTTTGTGCGATTGTTATTGTGATCGTAAACCGCACTTCTTAGTGCGACCCACGTGTTAAGTTTACAGTGTCTACAAGTGTGTGAAGTGTTCCGAAAATTTGTTTACGCGCACCCCCTGCCCTTCAGGCAGGGAGGTTATTTTGTATCGCACCGTGCCCGTAAAGTTACGGCATGGCGTCACTACAGGAACAGTTCGATAGGTTGCGACATCTTGTCGCTACTCGCGCCCCATCGTTATTCACGGAATTCGTTAACGATGCCGCTACCACGTCCTCGGAAAATGTTATATGCGTGCCCCGTGTGGCTACGATGAATTCTTTCGCGTCATTGGCGTCATCTCTGTCTGAGGAGATCCCGGAGGATAGAAGAGTACTTGAAGCTACCATCCCAAACTCTAGCTCCGATTCCGATATGGAGCTCGATACCGGCGCGTCACCCGGAATCACGAACGATGGTTTTACAACCGTAAACCGAAAGCGGCAACGGCCCGTTCCCGTCACCTCGCGCGCCTCAGATTCCGAATCGGGTACGGAATACCCGGTAAGTAAGAAGGTGCAAGTAGAGGGTGGGTCTGTCTCAGCCAATCACAAGCCGACTCACTCAGGTAGGTCTAGTCCCGATCTTTTATCCCAAGCCCGAGCTACAGGTTCTGTAGCCGAGGCCAAGAAGCCCCGCACTCCACCCCCCGTTACTATACAAGACAAGGCATCCTGGATGACGATATCCACTCGGTTAAACGAGAAGAACATCCGGTACACGTCCGCCTTGAATACGCCTGCAGGTATTCAAGTAAAAGTTTCATCTACCACCGACCACCGCAAGCTTACCTCTCTTCTCCGAGAGAGGAAGCTCGCTTATTTTACTTACGCACTCGAAGAAGAGCGCCTCCTTCGCGCTGTAGTTAGGCGTGTCCCGGTCGAGTTATCGACCGATGATGTCTCAGGCTCCCTTAAGGAGCAAGACTTTCCTGTCCGAGAGGTACATAGGATGTACCACCCCCGTACCAAAGCCCCATACCCAATGGTCCTGGTCGTCCTCGACCGATCACAAGAGGGTAAGGCTATTTTTGGCCTCACCTCTGTCTGTGGCCTCACCGGCATCACTGTTGAGGCCCCTCGCAAGTTCCATACTCCTTCGCAGTGCCATAACTGCCAGAGTTATGGTCACTCAGCCCGCAATTGCCATCTTCGTCCCAGGTGCGTTAAGTGCCTAGGGGACCACCCTACGAAGGAGTGCGCACGCACTCCCGACACTCCCGAGCCTCCGAGCTGCGTTCTCTGCGGTAACGCAGGTCACCCCGCGAACTATCGCGGGTGTCCTCGCGCGCCACGCACACAACGTCCCCGCCAAGCGAGACAAGCCCGTAGGGCGCCTGTTGTCTCCGCACGTCCCCCGCCTCTACCTCTCATATCCGTGGAGGCCTTCCCTGACCTGCCGGGTACCTCCCGTGTCCCGGTAGCGCCGGTTCCCACACCACGTGAGGCACCCTCTGTGCCGCGCGTGCCCCAAACCTGGCGTGCGCCCGTAGCGCCCTGGGCTCCTAAACCACAGCCTCAGGCTCTCAAGCCTCAGGCCCAGCCCCAACCACAAGGAGCGATGCCTGTTCAGGCTACCCACGCTTTCTCGTTCTCCCAGTCTGGAATTGATTGGCTGACACAGGTACTGCTCGAACACGATATTCAGGAGATCGTCGCGTTCAATAAAATAGTTAACAGCAATAGGGACATCGGCCTCCTTAATGCGGTCTCTTCATTCCCAGGCGTTGCTGCGACGATACAACGCCTTGCCCGCGCCTCAGTAAATAGTAATAAATAGATTTCGCGTCGTTAAATAGAATTAAACCGCGTGGTCTTTGTCTTTCGTTCTTTAACGCGAGAAATCTTCGAACACAACGAGAGTTAGTAGCCGCCTTCCTACGTGATAGACAGATAGACATATTTTTAGTTCAAGAAACGCTTTTAAAACCGAAGATGAGCAGTCCCGCGATCGCGAATTATAGTATAATTAGAAACGACCGTGTCACCCGCGGGGGCGGCACTTTGATTTATTATAAACGTTCGTTGTATTGCATGCCGGTAGAGCCGCCCGTTCTTTCCAATATGGAAGTGTCAGTGTGCAAGTTAGGCATGACCGGTCATCAGACGATTACAATAGTATCCGCGTACCTTTCACCGAATAAAAAGCTTCTCAAGTCCGACTTAGAGGCGTTGTTCGCTTTAGGGAATTCGGTCATTATAGCCGGGGACCTCAACAGCGGGAACGTTATATGGAACAGTTCGAGTACTTCTCGTAACGGGGTGATTCTCGACAAGCTAGGTAATGATCTCGCTTTTGATGTCATAGCCCCGCCGGAACCCACTCACTATCAGGATCGCTGTCGGCCGACAGTGTTAGATGTAGCTCTGTTAAAGAACGTCGCGCTTGAGGTACGACTCATACAAGTCGTACACGAACTCGACTCTGATCACCGTCCTGTGGTATTACAGTTAGGTTCTAGTTCCGACATCGACTTTCAGCCCGCGCGCGTAGCTGACTACACGAAGCTTAGTAAATATTTTAAAGATAATCCTTCCTCGGTTAGTTTAAATAGAATCCCGGACGTGTTGGTGTCTAAAACCGACGCGGATCAGGCTATCGATTCCCTGGTCGACTTTCTTCAGACCGCCGTTAGGGAGACCTCGAAAGAAGTACAAGCGGTGAATGATCGCCGCTTTATACTCCCCAACGACGTGAGAGCGTTGATCACGGAAAAGAACGCTGCGACTCGAGCCTACGACACTTACCCGTCCGTAGATAATCGCCATCGGTTACGTTTGTTACGTAAATTAGTTAAAAAACGTATTTCGGAAATCCGAGACGCCAGGTGGGACAAACTTTTGGAGGAGATCCAGCCATCCCACGTGGCGTATTGGACACTCGCACGAAAGTTCAAATCAGATCTCAGTACACCGATGCCCCCATTAGACAGAGGTCCTGGGTTGCCTCCCGCGTTCGATAGTATAGACAAAGCGGAATGTCTCGCCGCGAATTTAGAGGAGCAATGCTCTCCGAACACTGCTAACACTGACCCTACCCATATTGGATCGATCGAATCCTCGGTAGAGCGTTCTCTCGCATCTCCTCGCGCGGATACCCTAACCCCGGTTAATTTCGATGAAGTATCGGCCGCCATCAAGCGTCTCAAGCTTAGAAAGTCGCCAGGTCCTGATGGGATCAGGAACGAGGTACTGAAGCTCCTTCCTGACCACATTACAGCTCTCCTGGTCTGCATCTTCAATGCGGCCATGTCCCAGGGTCACTTTCCAGCCGTCTGGAAAAAGGCCGTAGTGATAGGAATTCACAAACCGGGCAAAAAAGCTACGCTTCCCACAAGTTATCGCCCTATCAGTCTCCTCGATACATTAGGCAAACTATACGAGCGGCTCCTTCTGAACCGTCTCCAGACCTCTATTTCAGAGTTAGATTTGTTACCACCTGAGCAGTTTGGATTTCGAGGTAAACACTCATGTACGAATCAAGTACACCGCCTCACGGAGTACATTTTTTCTAAATTTAACGAAGATCCCCAAAAGAAGGTCAACCCGGATAAACCTAAACCGAAACGCACGATAGCAGTCTTTTTCGATGTTGCCAAGGCCTTCGATAAGGTCTGGCATGCCGGGCTCGTTTATAAACTTTTTCAGTCTCGCATACCCGATAGCTTAGTACATATAATCCGCGATTATCTCACTGATAGGACTTTCCGCTATAGAGTGGAAGGTGAGCTATCCCCGCCCCACCCGATACGCTCAGGTGTGCCCCAAGGGTCTATTCTTGCGCCCTCTCTCTTCAACCTGTTCATCAGTGACCTACCTCGGTCCCCGGGGATCGAGGTAGGTTGCTATGCTGACGATACAGTTATCTACGCTTCCGGTTGGCGGCCGGACTTTCTTAGAAATCGCATCAATCGAGCCATCGTCACACTCGGTGAATGGTATCGTCAATGGCGAATAGAGGTTAATCCCGAAAAAAGCGCCGCGATATTTTTCGACCCCGTAAATCGTCCGCAACCCAAGTATCTAAAGCCCCTCAGGCTGTACGAAACCGAGATTCCTTGGGTACGTGAGGTCAAATACCTAGGAGTTACATTAGATAGGCGCCTCACTTTTAAAGCGCATACTGATAGAGTTCGAAACAAGGCCGCTATGGTCTTGGGTCGCTTGCACCCATTAGTTTGTCCTAAAAGTAAAATGTCCTTCAGACATAAACTTACTTTGTATAAGACGTGTATCCGTCCTATTCTGACATATAGTTGTCCCGTTTTCGCGCATATGTCAAGTTATAACTTCGAAAAGTTGCAAAAACTACAGAATCGTTTTCTTCGTAGGGCAGTAGGTGCCCCTTGGTATATACGGAGAGTCGACCTCCACAGGGACCTGGAGATGCCGTCTATCTGGGAGTACGTTAGGACACTCACTAGTAGCTATTTTGAGAAAGCCGCGAATCATCCCAGTCCGTTAGTGGTATCCGCCGCGACTTACAACACCGTACCCGATGCGCCGCGTTACAAAAGACGTCCGCGATATATTTTTACAGATCCTCCCGACAAAATAACGGCAGCTAACTTCCAGTACCCTTCCGTCCCTCGAAACAGAGCGTGTGCGCGCCCACGTCCGCGTAATCACAGATCACGCCGCCGCGGCTTGACTGTGAATTTTGCTCCAGTACACTCATCTAGGCCCCCCTCGGCAGCGGCTCAAGCCGAGGTCCGATCCTCCGGAATGGAGCCCTCGAGCACGTTGCTTGCGCGACAACAGTGACACTGAATTAATTTTCAAACACTAGTTTTTGACACACAACACCGATCACCCCACACACGTGCACATACACACATGTAGGTTACACATAGTGGTTGGGTTGTTTTTTTTATTTTTGAACCCTTTTCTCGAACAGAGTTAGCTTATACTAACTTAGTAGTCAGATTCAAGATACATGTATGAGTTCCTGAAACATACATGCTTGGTACACGTGTATGTTTCACGAATTTATATATGTATGAAATAATAGTTGGCCTAAGCTTAGTTAGACTCGGGATATTCGGTAACAGTCCAAGCCGAGGCGCGCCGTGCGCCCTTGTGCTGGTTGCCTACATAAAATCGGGTGAGTGCCTTAAGCGCTCCCCTTGGTGGTCCGGTGAAACTGTGGATGCCTTGCCGGGTTGACAGTGTAGTAAGTTCGAAAAAAAAAAAAAAAAAAAAAAAAAATATATTATACAAAGTCGATGATCGATTATGGAATTTCTACTGTACATAGGTTACCGGGTTATCGTCATAGGCGGCACAAATATGTTGCCGACGAACCAGTTGAGTTATTGTTAGCAGTTCTTACGCCGAGACACGGCACAATATTAGAAAACGTTAAATTTTCTCTTTACTTTTACATTTAAACTGGTATTTCATGGGGTATATCTAAAACTGTTTTGGGATAGTCGGTAATTCTGAGAACAAATCGCATCTAAATGTAAGAGATAAAGAGTGCAAGGTATTTTCTTCAATTGCAAATCGATTGACAGTATAGCTTTTAAACTATTGCTGGGAGCAATGTATGTTTATCTGGTATACCTATCACTTATATGTTACATAGTTGGTAACATTTACGAAAAGTAACCATTTAACCATGGCATACTTTGAAATTACATAAAACAGTAAATATAGTAGTCAGCATATTGTTTAAAAAAGTGAAATGGAGGGATATTGGGTAGGTCCGGGCGCTCACACGTCCTTGTCCGCGTCGCGCTCCCCTCTTTCCTTGCCATTGGCGAGTGGGGAGTGAGGTGTGGATGAGAAGGAGTGGGGGGAGGGGGCGGCGGAAAGGGGGAACGCGTCGGCGTGGGGGCCGAGGGCGCGGCGGATGAGTGCGTGCGTACGGTCGCGGAGCCGCAGCAGCTCCTCCTGAATGCGGTCCGTTATCACTTTCCGTGTCTCCTCTTCCGTCGCATTCTCTTTCCTTAACCTGTAATATCCAACACGTTTATTTTATCAAGGTTGTATTAAACATAAGGGAAATTATTATAAGATCTATTTCAGTGATCAGATGTGGGCTACCAAAGAGATAAATGAAAGAAAATTACGTAAGCAAATATAGGAATGTCCAGAATTTATATGCTTGATTGATAATTAGAATGAATAAACTAAAGAAAGTGTAAGAATATACCGGTGACAAAAGTTGAAAAATGATAGATTAGTGTGATAATTGATAAAATAAAGGGAAAACAAAGAGATATGGTGTCGACTCTAGTAATTTGGGATAAGGCAGTTATAGTGTGGTGCGGTAGGAGCGCACTGACCTCTCGAGCAGGTGGTGGATCTGTATGGGTTCCCCGACGCTGAGGAAGACGCGATTGCGGAACCGGAGCGAGTAGGGTTCGGTGTTGGGCAGCACGCGGTCCATGCCCTCGTGCCAGACCGGCAGCACGAGCGGAACGCGCGCGCTGTCCGCCACCAGCCGACCCACGCCCCACTTGAAGCGGAGGTGCTCCTTGTGCTGGTTAACGCGGCCCTCGGGGAAGATGTGCACCCAGTCCCCGCGCGACAGACGCTCCACGCAGAACTGCATCGCGGGCTGGTGCACTCCCGCGCCGCGCACCACCGGCACGCACTTGCCCAGCGCGAAGAACCACGAGTGCAGCGCGCGTGTGAAGCAGATGTCGTGCGCCGCCAGCGACCAGCGCATGCGCGAGCCCCGCACCAGCGTCACGTAGTCCAGCACGCCTGCGCATGCACCGATACTATTGTTCACACTCGCTTTCATCACAAACACTCTTCCGTAAAAAATACTTTTTTCAACCTTTACCAAAAACGTACATATGACGTCTTCAAAGGCATTTACAAATTAATATTGCCTTAGACACGTGTTCTGTCAAAAATCGACTAACAGAAAATTCAACTCTTTAACGCTTCTGATGATAATACAAACAGATGGAAATATAGATAAAAGGAACTCAGAACGAACGCAACATACACGTACAATTCGGTACTTCCACAATACAAATGGAACTTCTCTGGGGATATATGATCAAGGCAATTATTTATTAATTAAGCCATAACACAAATGCTAACCTCTTTGATTTTAGGGACTATTTGTTTTATTTACCAAGTAAATTAGTTTAACTATTACAAAAAGTTTGACGGTGCAACTAGTTCTGGTAAATGTAGCTGTTAGTGGCTCTTGTCATTGTTATAGTTAACTTTAATCATTACAATAACCGACATTCTGGTGCAACTCAGCCATACTGTTCGATGTTTGTATTGATACTTGGTCATTTTATCAATTATTGTATTATAGTCATTTTCGTTTTCAGGATGGACGAATGTCAGGATCTTGTATATTTTTTACCTGAGGACTCACCTATAATTTATTATCTTAGAAGTTAAAAGTTTCTCTGATAGTAAAAGGTTAGTATTTATCTTCTCCAGCTGTATTGAATTACCAAGTTTCATTCGAGTATGTTGTGTATGTGTTTATTCGAACAACCCGAAAAGCTCGAATACTTGGTTCGGTAGTATTCGAATTGTTAATAAGGGCGAATTAAACGAATACTCGAATAGTATGCCCTAGTCACTTTTTTTTCTTACAGACCTACGCTATTAGCCATGTATGACCTTTACAACTTCACCAAACTACTAAGGGGAACGCTTACATACGCGCATCGATCTAAGATCTAAGTCACAATGCACATAATTTAAAATAATGAATCCCGAAATATATATGGACATTTTTTTAAATGATGTTAAGAAACGATTACTTTGAAAATATACTAATTCTATGATAATATAATTATCAAAACATGATAATGACTTAAGTGTATATCATAAGTATCACGAAACCAGGCGGTCAATGCAAACAACAACGTATTTATTTGCAATAATACATACATAAGATATTCCACGATCACTATCTACTCGCTATCTATAAAAGAGATACGCTGAGACTATTCCATCTGTGTGTCTTATAAAATACAGTTATTGTTGTCGTAGTTTTACGGATGCCAGAACATTGTCAGTTAGGGATACGACTGCAATCATTAAAGCGACAACGTGGGAAACAAATACAAACATCAAGGTCACATAGCATCATCCCTCCCCGAGCTAAACTCTTTATTAATCTACTCTACGTGTACTTCTAATTATTGTAATATATATACTATAACGTTATTATTATTGTACCGTTTCCTTATAATATGGTGTCACACATTCTGGATCTTTCTGTTTGACTTATGGGATTTTCAATGTTTAGATCATAGATTAAAATGTAAATTATACTATTTCTCACTTTAGTTAAGCACTTGCACCCTCGGGGTACTCTATAAATATGAGAACAATATTCTGTTTAAAGGGACATTGAAAGGTTTCTGATAACATTACTATGGTTTACTGTATTTAAAAGGTTGAATTTTAATAAAAAGTCAACACAAGTAGTTTGAAATAACGATTTTTATAAGGATTAAAGGAAAAACAAAATATGTATGGAATAGGATAGAATGTTGGGAATAGTCTACGCACTTTTTAATAACAGAACTCGTTTATGAGCTATTAAATAGTCCGTATAATTAATGTTAATGCAATCAAAAAGGTAATTCTCATAGTAAACGGAAAGTGGATCATCATCATGGAATACACTTATCTAAAGCTCGAAATGTCCGATAAGAACTAGACAATCTGATAAATTACACTTGTCACGAAAACGTTGTAAATTATAAACAATCAAACGTCTATTCGGATTAATTTAGTCACCAGACAATAGCAGTGCCTTTGTTTCACTGAAACATTTGAAAGTCAATAAGGGCCAATGACTGTAGCAGTAGGTCAATGATTTACGTATGAGTGCTGGTATTTTTAGTTAACCCTCTAACAACGTTCTAATTATATTGTAAGATGCATTGTTGGCAACACTAACAATATACAGCGCACAATGTATATATATATATATATATATATATATAATATGAAAATATTACATTACACACATATATCACATTACATTTGAGATTCAATCGCGTCAAATCCACTAATCGTATCCGCATAGTGCTTTGCCATAAATGCCCAACGAGGTGAGCGGGAATCTGCTACTACTCACATTATCGTGGGTAATTTAAAAATAGTATCCAATATTTCGAAAATGTATTCTTGGTATTATTATGCAGTATGCGTTTGTATAATAATCGAAGTTCAGAACAACACTCACTATTCGTAAAATTAGTAATATATCAGTAGCACCAGCGAAACATTTAATTCACTTCGAGGCCAATAAAATGAAGTCATCGTTGAACAGTGAGTAAGCACTAGGCAGGCTGGCAGGTTAAAATCCGTACCATTCGCTAATTCTTCACAATTGATTCACAATTGTTGTGAATAGTTGGCAATTCAAAGGTTGTTGGCTACTCAAGGCCTTTTCTTTAAATGTTTTGTTTATATTTGAATCAATTTATTATTTTGCTTGGTTTTATTTCTAAGTTCTCATAGAAAATGAATTCGCGCATATTTAAAAACTTTCACTCAATTATTGACATAATTTGCTGACAGTTAGCGAAAATATTCCTGAGAAATTTCAATTTCAAATTCTTATGTCATAATCTCGTGTGACGTAGACCCTTGCATTTTCTCAGTATGCGATCCTTATATAGGAAAGAGTATTTTAGACACTGATATTAACAAATCCAGAAGCTAGTATATGGTGCCTTTTAAATTTGTAGAGATGGAAACGATTTGGATACATTATCTAAGAGTTTCACAAGATGTTTATGGAACTGGTTTAGTTAATGATCTGAATAATGTTTGTATAGTTTGTTAGTAAAAGTCAGATGGCGGTAAGGGGTAGGAACTGACCCCAGAGGCCGGGGTCGTCGAAGCAGGAGTGGTGGTTGGAGACGGTGAGCAGCGGCACTCCGGGCGGGCGCCGCACCGCGCTCTGTAGCCTCTCCTTGTTGTACACTGTCGTCTTGTTCAGCAAGTCTGTAATCATTAACAATATCGCGTGTTGTAACTGTTTTCCACGGTTAATTCTATACTAACTATTTATTCAGTTGTAAGATGACTCCGGTTCAACATACCTTCATGAAAAATCTATCTAAGTACAATCAAATATTGGTAAGTGAGAGAGGCTGAACTCATGTGAGATTTTGTTGCGAAAGCAGAGTCCTGGCACAGTGTAGCAGCACTACTCGCGTTGCGTTCCTATCCGTAAGGTGTAGATGGTAACATATACTGTCACACAAATCACTCTTCACGAACAATTACTTATTATTAATTGGCCTCTGTTAGGACTGCGTACTTTTTAAGACATGTACTTAGTCTGGCCATAAATACAGTTACAATTAGAAATAAACAAAATATTACATTTGAATTTGGAATCTGTCATTTTTATATAATTCTTCATTGAGTTTTCTCATTTTGGCGCCAATACATTGTACAATATTTTGCGATATTAAAATGGAGTGGGGTGATAAAGAGAACCGAATCGCTGTGATTGCATTACACAAATGGTTGGAGGTATGGAGCCAAATGCAATTTTTAAAACTGTCCATACACTTGGTATTAGTAAAATGTTTGTGTACCGGGCTATTAATAGGTATAATAAAACCTACTCTGTTTGTGACTGAAAAAGATCTAGCCGTCCGCGTAGTGTTAATAGATAATTTAAAAAAGAATAGGGTGGTAAAATCGAAACAACTACTGAACCGGTACGCAATAGGAGGTCACAGAAAAATTTTTGTTTACGGATGAGAACATTTTTACAATTGAGCAACATTTTAACAAACAAAATTACCGTATTTCTGCTCAAAGCTCTAAGGAAGATTCCCAATTAGTAGACAGAGTGCAACGTGGGCACTATTCGACTTCAGTGATGGTTTGGTGGGGTATTAGCTATGAAGGAGTGACTGAGCCATACTTTTGTGTGTAGTCCGGTGGAACTGTAGAGGCCTGACGGATCCAACAATGTAGGTCAGTTCGAAAGAAAAAAAAAACAACCATACTATTGTTAAAAAGGTATCAAAACATAGGCACAAGTGTATCAAGATACTATTCTTGAGAAGGTAGTGAAGCCCCTTAACAACACCATGTTCAATAACCAAGACTAGTCCTTCTAAAAAGACTCGGCGCCGGGTCATAAAGCTCGGTCTACGCAGTCTTGGTTGGAAACGAACGTTTCGGTTTTCATCAGAGCTGAAGACTGGCCGTCGTCTAGTCCCGAACTTAATCCGCTCGATTATGATTTATGGTCAGTTTTAGAGAGTACGGCTTGCTCTAAACGCCATGATAATTTGGAGTCCCTAAAACCATCCGTACGATTGGCCGTAAAGAATTTTCCCATAGAAAGAATGCGTGCTTCTATATAACTGGCCTCAACGTTTAAAGGACTGTCTTGCAGCCAATGGAGACCACTTCGAATAAGCTGTTTATATTTTTAATTGTTTTATATTGATGTATTAAACTAACACACTCTAAAAGTAATGAATGTTATTTGCAATAGCATTTTTTTTTCTGTTTCAGTATTTATGGCAAGACTATGTATGTATAGAGGCTGCTATAACCATATTACATATATATCATATTAAAAAATTGAATACACAAAGGATTTTATGAATTCTTCATAAATTAAGCAATCAACTATGAGAAAATGTAACACAAATGTATAAATACTTTAACAACAAAACAGATTTCTTTAATAAATATGTTGATTAAATAAACTCAAATTAATATAGTTTAATAATTTGAACTTAATTTTATGTAAATTATGTTACAACTGCATACTAAATGGTACAGTAAATAAAATAGGAAGTGCAAAGTATATTTTTTTAAAAACTAACAAACCTAGTAGACTCATATTGTCCTGCTATAGACACTAGTGAATCTTGAATATAAAAAAAGTTAATTAAGGAACATTGAAAGGTGGTGGGTGGCTAATAATTTAGAATTGTGTTTTATTTTTATGTAAGATCCCGAATAACAATATTCAAGAAATTCTACTTTTTAATGGTGTCGCCTATCGAGTTCAAATATAGCTACAAACCATACATTCCATATAAAATAATTAATAAAGAACATATAACAGCTATTCATAATAGTCTTTTTATGATATTCTACATCTAAATGGTTGCAAAAAAGATTATTTTTTGATAGTTTGAAAAAATCTAGCAAGCATTCAGGAGAAGAATTATGAACATATCCACAGTGGAATTATATATATAAAGGTGCTAATTATAAGCAATTAATTTTTAGTAATTATTAAATACAATTAAGACATATTTTATAGAGTACCTATGTAATAACAATAACTAAAATATAAGTGGATACAATACAATATGTTTAGAAATATTTCAACAAGAATTTATTGGTTCAGATAGTTACATGGACAAGCTGAGAATTGTGGAGGTGTACATATTCATATGTATACAGATGGTACTTTGATAGATTATCATATTCAAATGAGAATACCGATTATAGGAATTGTACAAATATCATGTATTTGCTTGAATGCTAAGTTGATCTATATTTAATATAAAGAATAACTTATTATAATTAAGGTCGAGAGCACTTTTTTGTTTTTTTTTTTTACTTTTTTTAGCAAGTCTACAATCAATTTATCAATCTAAAATTAGCTTTCATTTACATCTCATTTTAATTAATCAAAATTCGCTGACATATTATCATCTGTCTACTTTCGCATGGGAAAGCGAATTTAGCTAAGTTAAATCACTTAATAAAATACAAAATAATCAGTATGTTAATATTTTTTAATTATCTGAATGAATTAGAAGCAGTAATAGCTAATGTGATGCATTCACTAACAACATGCCACTATTTTATTTTTATTTAGTATCAATAAACTTGCAATAAAACTGCATATACATTAAAATTTACAAATTTGAAATACATTGTTTGTTACCTGTGTACTATTTCTATTACTTTACTATTTGTAAAACAGAAAGTTCTCACTGAACTTTGAATACAAAAGGTGCATTATAAGAATCTGAACCTAACCACTTACATTACAAATATTGAAAAAGTAATTATGACAATTGAAAATGGAACTTTTGGCTAAAAATACAGATTGTTTCATATACTTGCCACTTGTTTTTACATTTTGGAACCAATTTAAATTATTCGTATCTACCTTACCATGGATTTAATTTGTGAAAAATGTTGTAGTATGATTTATTACGATTATAAGTATAGTTTGACGCTTCAGCAGAGTGTCGTTTACTTTCAAACTGCTTTTGGTAATGAAGCATCAGATAAGTTAACTGGTTTGCAAAATTCCAATGCAGTAACGAATTTCGACATGGTCGTTTGTCTATGCTGTGAACAATAAAAACATTGGTGCTTTATGACGGTATGATCAAAATAAACAGGCATGCGACCCATTATTAGCTACAGACATCCTTAAACATAGGCATGAATTCTGACTTTATGTGAAAAACTCTGTATTTCCGATGGATCCCTTCCAATTTAATATAATGTAATGACTAGCTAACAAGATTTAAGCAAGAGGTGTTATCAAAGTTGTAGGGCATAGGAACAGATGACGTAACATTGATTTACAGCTATGAACTAATCAATGCAGCAAGTGTGCAATAAGGCGACAAATGCTACTCTTTTTAATAAAACTCGACACTTGGATACTGTCCCTTTGGAGGATCCTCCTACAATCAATGATGTCGATTGATACATGACTACTTGTTTAACGAATATTATTGGCGAATTCGGTAAAATAACTGAAAATGTGGTATTATCATCTTACACCATGACAATGTTCAGCTCTCACATGGTCAGACATGCAAACAAACTTTTGAAAGGGAAAACATAGATGTTATGGATCGTCTTGCATACAGTCCCAACCTGGCACTATGCGACTTCATCCTGTTTTCTAAAATTAATAATCATTTACAAGCTCAATGATTTTCAACATCAGAAGAGGTTGTTCAATAGTATAAAAAGCATGATTCCAAGGTCACCAAGAAGTCACATAGATGTTTTGAAAATTAGTTTATTCCTATGAAAAGGTGCATTGAAACTAAGAGAGAATATTTTTAAAAACTAAATTAATTTTCATCCAGTCATAGATTTTTTTATCATTCTGGATATTTTTTGTGCGCTCAGCACATAACAGTCATAATTTATACAACAATTATTCAAATAAACATATTTTTTCCTTATATATATGTTTACAATTGGAATTTCTCAGAGGTGTTTCCCTAAACAGAGGTTAGCCATAGAAAATTGTTAAAATAATTTTAATGATATTTCTAAGAAAACTAAGACTTTTTCTCAAAATGAAAAACTCTGATGTTCTGATGAGCTTTAAATATTTTATCAGCTGTGGTTGCAAGCAATGAGGGCACTTAGTTGAAATGACACCTAGCTTAAGGGTGCTAAAGTGCTTACACCTAGGCTTGGGCTATTGCCATTCATGCAGATTCTACAAATTCGAGTCTGAAGTGTTATTGAGTTTCTGAGTTGTTATTATTTGTTACAATTTTAATCTTTAATTTTCTTAATGATCACTTGCATAGATCATATATTGCCAAGGCCATTGCGCCAGCGATATGTAGAAATTATGAATACATATATGCTTCTATCTTCTTACCTATACATTTTCCCAAAAAACAGAGCAAGTTATAATGTGATTGTAATCAAGTAAACATAATAGATTCTGACTGTTTAACAGTTCACCAGAAATAATTGTTTTCTATCAACATTTCAAACAAACTATCTAAAAAATAATGTTTAGTACAAATCTTTACCCTTTCACAATATATTATTAAAATGTATTTTCAGAAAAATAATTGTACTTGTGACTGTATGTATGTCATAGCTACCAGAACAAAAATGTCTCTTATTACAATTAATATATGTACATAAATTTATACAGGATTTTAATACATCCTTTATGTTTTTAGCAAGCAATTATAAATAATATATTGCTTCTGATAGTAAATTAAGAAAAACATTTGACTTAAGCAACTCAGTTAACTTGTTGATGAATTTTAATATTTGTAAACACAAATTGTTATTTGGAATATTCTTTATAATTCCTTCTTGAGATATCTGCAGTGCTAATGTTATATGACTTTGATCCACGTAGACAATCCTTCCGATTCCTTCATAACTAAGTGTTACATAAACAACATTTAAACAGTTTAATTAAATATGAAGGTTTTACGAACTGCCGCTATATTTACCACCGCTATATTAACATATTAAGCAGTAAACATATAGTCTGCATGGGCCCCTATACTTCGCATAGCACTGGTTCTAGGAAACGAGTTCTAAACCAAGTTGTAATTAAAATTACTATTAGCTCGTCGACAGGTACTATTCCGACTTTTACTTGCTTACACTAATAAATTATAGTTTATAAACAATGTTATAAAAGTCTAGTTTGTTACAAAGTTTATTTAGTACTCACCAATAATTATTTTACTAAATATTCCAACTACAGCTACAGTAAACGAGCTCGCGCAGTACCATAGTTTCCCAGGGTTCCTCAACCGCGGGATAATCCACCCGATGTCGTAGCCCATGCTCGTCAACAACTTAACAATACATAGACACACTATTCGGACATCGTTACTGTGAAATTTTTTGAAAATAATCTATTTTATGTTTACTGATAATACAACACTATTACAACCTTTGTGCGTAAAGAATTGAATGAATGAAAATAGTGCCGAATGAATGATAAGCTATCTGGGAAGTGGTATGACGGGTATGACATTTGTAAACAGAGACAAATCAATATGCAAATTACGTCTATGATCAAATGCACTCTGTGGACTGCGAACAACACACAGCCAGACTAAAATATGGAGGAGATATTCGAATGTATATTGAATAAAAATTATAAGAATGTTAACATTTTTAACACGCAATAAAGAGTAAAATTATATTGCGTTATAACATTATAGTGTAAAGATCGTAATGAAACATGTAATTTTTTATAAACATTTCCAATAAGATATGTACATTGTAGCTCGGTTCCGCATTTTAATGAAATGCGACGCGGTGCAGAGCACAGAGTATTTTGCGATGCATGGCAATTATAATAAAATATCATATCCCATTTTATAATACACGACATTAGCGGGTGTATGTCAATAAGGAATTAAGCTATGCCTTTATATATTTTATTTGTTTGTTTTATTTATTTATTATTTTTTACTTTCCAAAAACTCTAAATATAAATTTACATTTTACTTTAAAACGATAGATATATTCTATGTGCAGATTGCAGTACCTATATTTTATGTTATATCAGGTTGGTACTTAGTATATGGATTTTAGCATATTAATTAAAATTATTTTAAATATTAAAAAAAAGCCAGCGCGAACTCTCTGATGCTCATTATATGTGCATTGTTAACTTTACTTTACAGTGCGTTGTGAATACAGTAGAATTGCGATAGAGTATTAATTTGTAGCAAGCACGTGTTATTCATATAATTCCTTCATGGAAATGTCGAGGTCTTGGTTTTGGTTTTAAGGAAATTGTTATATATAGATATTATTTAAGTTGTATTTTTGTGTATTTCTATATTTTGACGTGATCGGTCTAAGCGTACAGCTTGTGACGCATTTATCTCTCTTCCACTTTGTATTATGCACAATAATGATAATTCAGTGATAATCATTCAATTCAATTCATAAAAGTATACAATTTTTCATCAATGTTTTTTATGACTTTATCACGTAAAATTATCGTTCATAAACCGACTTTACAGACAACCGACTTTTTAACTCATATATCATGCCCATCATCTTTTACATGAATTATGCAGCAACGACAGATTAAAAATGTAATAAAATTTATTCAAAACCATACTATTATTAGTAGGTGAATTGAGGGTAGTGACATATTTAAACGTGAAGTGACCCGCTATCAAAAGTTCTTCGAGGGTGTTTTTTTTCTTTTCACATGTAATCTAGGGTTACTAGAGACTTTAGGACGCGGGAGCGGCGTCGCGTCACCATTTTAGCGGAAGTGGTAGTGTGATTACCACTATGCTATATCAGAAGGTTGAAATAAAATAACTGACTCCGTTTGTGCAGACTAGTAATCGCTTTTGCAGCTGGATTACGAATCTCCTTTATTGAAGGCGAGCAGGCATATTTAAATGGGATAGAAACAGAATACGTGTAAAGGATTAGATATAAAATACGCAGGCATTAAATTACAAACAATTTTACAGTCGTAAAGTAAAAGTGAAACAAAGAATTAACAATGGAAACAATAAAGCACGGACAATATGAGTATTTAAATGTACAATAAAAGTAAAAAATAATAATGCGCCGCATTGTTAATGGAATTTGTCGGCGGGATTTCAATTGCACCCAGGTAACATGTGGTCGCCACTTGGGCGGCAAGTCTTGACTAATTTCGAACTTTTGTAATTCCACTAGAATTATTGTAGTACACACATACTACGATGTATGTAGTTATGTGTGTCGCTACAGGTCTATAGAACGCTGTTATTGTTCCTGGTTCATTTTTATTAAATCATTAAAGGACACATTAGAAACTCTGCAATTTACTAGAAATTCAATAATTATATACTCATAACAGCAAAAAATAATGTACCACGACTTAAATATATTCCAATCTTTGTATTGGTTTATAGTATTGTATACGTACTGTCGTTAGGTATAATTTTAATTTTCGGTCGGTAATGTTGCGCCGTTTACACGTCCAACAGGATTTTCTGTTTGCGATAAGTTTTTTGTGAGTGTATATGGTAGATAGTCATAGGCGCGTGAGCAATATGAGTGACGTTTTGCAGTTTAAAATGAAAAATACTTTATTCAATTTAGGCCCTGCTTCCTATAATAGTTAGTTAATTACTTGATTAGCGATGTGTGTTTTCTTACCGTGAAGAAGTGGGGCAAGCGTTATGGTGCGCATGCGAAAGACAACGCAGACGGAGTCACGAGCATCAACTAGTATTTATAATTAAAGAGTAGACGATATCTGTACATCATCATCTTACCCTTATCCCACCTAAATAAGGGCAGCATAACATGTTATCCTTTTCCACTCTCCCCCATCAAATGTCATCTCTGATCTCAGTATACACACGTTTTAGATACATATCATTTTCCTCACCTTTTTAGTCTTGCTCTACCTCTACATCCGTCCATTTTCAAACTCCAAACTTTTCTTGTTACATGACTTTCATCTCTTCTAATTATATGCCCGTACCAAGCTAACCTATTAATCCTTAACTTCTCTATCACTGGTGCTATTTTCAAACTTCTTCGTATTCTTAATCTTATCCGTTCTAGTTACACCACACATCCATCTTAACATTCGCATTTCTGCCACATGTAATCTTTCCTCATCCATCTCTTTCGTAGCTCAGCTCTTGGAACCATATAACACGTCTGCTCTTATTTCTATTCCTTGAGTTTCCATGGCATTCGTGGGTTATGAGCCACCTTTCGCCAATTCATCCACCCTGCATTTGCTGAATATGCCACCGTCGTTTTGGATCAATAAACCGAAATACCGAAAATTGCAGCAGGCTGGTAAGGATACACTATCTTAGGTAATATGACATAACCTGGATGGACCCCCGAAGTCGCAGAACGAATGTTCAGTTTTTATCCTACTGATCTTTAAACCAACATTCACCAGTTTTTCTCGCCATTTCTCTAGCCTACTCGGGAACTTGGCATCATTTTCTCCAACAAGAACAAAATCATCAGCAAACATCATACACCAAGGGGCCTCCTCCTGTATTTCTGGTGTTATTGCATCCATGACAAGAAGGAATAAATAAGGACTTAAAGCTAATCCCTGATGCGAGCCTACAGCCACATGGAAATTGTCAGTAACTCCAGCTTTTTTTTTCAGCGCCCACCACATAACATCCCGAGGTACTCGATCATATGCCTTTTCCAGATCAACAAACACCATATGCAAGTTTTTATATACACGTCTGTCTAATTCGCACAGTTAGCGAAGTGTGAAAACTGCCATCTGTTGTCGCACGGCCAGGCATAAATCCGAATTGATTTTTAGTCACTCCAGTTTCATCTCTTATTCGACTCGCTATCACTTTTTCCCAAACGTTCATACTATGTGACATACGCAATCGGAAATTTGTACATTAAATGTATTTGAGAAAAAATATTCTGGGGCTCTATAAACGAATGACAGATTACATTTCCATGTTTTTAGAGTTTTTATCTGTCTGTCAACCTGTCTGTCTGTCCTTTATATACGATTGATAATAAATCTACTAGATAGATTTTGAAGAACTTTGTTATCATAATAGTTTATATACTAATTGGATAACAAACAAAATGTATTTTTATCACATATATGTCCTCCTGAGACCCAAGACTTAATTATGAATAACTACTTAGACCAAACTTACAAATGAGAGCTTAATTTTATAAGATATTATATACGATTGATAATAAATCTACTAGATAGGTTTTGAAGAACTTTGTTATCATAATAGTTTATATACTAATAGGATAACAAACAAAATGTATTTTTATCACATATATGTCCTCCTGAGACCCAAGACTTAATTATTAATAACTACTTAGACCAGACTTACAAATGAGAGCTTAATTTTATAAGATACAAATAACCTAGACACTTATCTTCTAGACACCATACATTTCCTATTCGATTTGAGCATTTCTCTAGTTTATCTTCGAAATCTAAAATCTAATATAAAGGAAATGGGATCCCTGAAAGTATCTCTAATAAAAAAAGAATTACCTAATTGGTTTATACATGGAATCGAATTGAGAATCACCTCCTTTTTGTGGTCGGTTAAAACGATTATTACTTTAATATAAAGTAATTTTATAACGTATCTTGTTTTAGTTTTTGTTTTATTACCTGTTTTTGCTTGCATTTACCTATAAACAGGATTACTTGCTCATCACTGGCGACGTGCTATTTATTTCTATTCTCTCGGTAAACTTTGTCAGAAACAAGAGCGCGTATTTCCTCAAACTTATTGTCATCCTGAGTGTTTGGTCAACAGTTTCATTATTTCCAACTCTCAAATTTAATCTCAATTAAAAAAAAGTAATAATTTATTGTGTTTACTATTTAATGTATTCCAATGCCAGAACAAACGCCATTCCTTTTCTTCTGTGGTCGGTATTACTTTCTGTTGACTTATTTGTAGATAACTTTCATCATCGCTACCTTTGTCCTCAATGCCTAAAAATAAAAATTAATCCAGACCATTCTATATTTACTTGCCGAATAACCTATAGCATTAATAATAGAAGTGGCCTAAGTACCACCTATGATACACCTAAATATATAATGAAATTACTGATTAAATTTTAAACTTTTTGTCAAATATGAACTGCAATGTAAAATATATCGCCAATACTTCTAATTTAAAGTAAAACAGTAATAAATATGTTAATTAAATGAATTTTTACTTTTGAGCAAAGTCGAAATGATCTAACGGCAAAAAAAATAAACTTGTACAAATTGCAATTGCTACAAACTAATAACCATGGACTTATTATACTAAACTATATTATATCCATGGCTGACAACTATAGAAAGGGACTTTAAAAAGAAAACGTGTATTCGAACCCGAAAACATTTATCAAATTCCGATAGATGGCTTGGAAATAGTCTGTATCACTCGTGATACCGTAAGCTTTTTTTTCTTTCGAACTGACTACATTATTGGCTTGTTAAGGCCGCTACTGTTTCACCGGACTACTAAGGGGAGCGCTTAAGGCACTCACCCGATTTGTTTAGGCGATCAGCGCAAAGGCACACGGTGCACCTCGGCTTGAACTGTCGTCGAGTTTCCCAATCTAACTAAGCTAATCTAAGCTAAGCTATCTATCCATTTCATCGGGGGTTAAGTGGGGATGAGATACTTGTACCTCGGAACCGCAGAGGGTGGACTCACAGGCGAATACAGTTCCCTCGTGGAACCTTAGCCTGCCTCCCAAGACCGTCAGTACGTGGTGAATAGCCACATCCTACACGGGGTGACCCTGTTTAGCAGACCATTACGGATCTAGGCTAGAGAGCCGATAAACACTCCTGGGGCTCGGTTCCAGAATCGGGTCGGGGCGTATACCTCGGCAGACGGCGCCCCTCGCAGTACCCCTCTGCTTATCAGAGGGGACAGGGGATGGGGTAAGGACGAGCCTGCTTCGGTTCGCCCGTCAGAGGGTGGAGGGAGAAAACCTCCTTAAAAAATTACCGTGGGAGAAAGCCACGTAAAAAAGTTACGGAGGGGTGTGCCTTCGGGCGGCGGGAGGGAGAAAACCTCGGTAAAAAGTTACCGTGGGTGAAAACCACGATAAAAAGTTATAGACGGGTGTGCCTTCGGGCGGAGAGAGAGGGAGAAAACCTCGTTAAAAAGTTACCGTGGTAGAAAACCACGTAAAAAAGTTACAGGTGGTGGTGGTTGGGGGGGGTGACCCCTTGACTGCCAGCCGGACCAAGGAAGGAAGGGGCTGGGGACCTAACTTTCCATTTCACATTGGTTCGGTTAACGGGTAGGCAGCTTGACCAGGCTGTCGTCGCGGTCAGGGCGTTCGCGCTGGGCCTTGTCGCCGGGGTGGCATGGTGCTTGCTTGTTCGATCCTGTGCCACTCCATAGCACGGCAGACGGTATCTCGTGGGTTTTTTAGTCAGTAAGAGTCTGACACCCCACAGCTCCTCAGGGCTGTGGGTGTCCAATGTAGGATTTCTTCCCACATTAAAAAATAAAAAAATCTATCCATTTCATACACATATGAAATCCGTAGTGGAGTGATCCCCGAGACATTTGACACACCTGGGACGCGGATGGCAGTGCCGGGCGTAGTGGCCATACACCTGGTAGTTGTGATACTGAGAGGGTACATAGGTCTTGCGAGGAGACCTTACGAAGATACGGGAGAGACTGCAAACAGAGGTGAGGTTGAAAATGGCCTTACCTTCCATAGTACGGTCCAGTGTGACCAGCACCAAGTTGAAGGTGGCCTTCGTACGGGGGTGTTACATGCGATGTACACTCCGGACTGGGAAGTTCTGAGTGTTCAGGCAGTCGGAGATATCGTCGGTAGAAAGTTCAGAAGGAACACTACGAATGACGACACGAAGGAGGCGTTCCTCTTCGAGTGCGTGGGTGTAAAAGGGGAGTTTTTCCTCCCAGAGGTATTTTGTGAGCAGACGATGCCCATCGGATGTGGGTATACCGTATGTTTCAGGAGGTTATATGGGTACATAATTATTGTGTATAAATGCGAAAATTTGTGTGTATAATGATCTATGTATGTATCATATATAAAATCCGAGGGGTCTCAAAGCTTTCATAATTTAAAAAAAATAGAATGTTCACAAAATATTTTTATTGAGAAAATGTAATTAAATAAGATTCACACATGAATACAAATTAACAAAAATAAAAGAGAAGATACCTATGAGTGTGAGTAACGACTGTATACAAATCATAGTGTCAGGCTGTGTCTCGGAGAACAGAATCGTCCACAAAGGGTGAAGACCGATTAAATCGTCACGCGTCAATATTAAATTTTAATACACCCATTTTCTTATGAATAGATTATAAATCACCGTTTTTATAAATCAACGCGGATGTAGTCGCGGACACAGCTAAGTAGATTACATAATAATAGAGTATGGGGTATGTAATTTAAAAATGTAGGATTTCCATTCGGAATTCTTGTTTACAAGCAATAGACAATGACAGACTTGATACTGGCAGAATTCGTATTTACAAGTCGCCATTATGAAAAAGTTGCAGTTAAACAATATACAAAAAGTATAAACCCGAATGAAAACCTGTATGTTAAGTCCGTGTTAATAAATGATTCCACTTTTTAATAAATAACGTATCAAAACGAAACTTAATATTCTTAAAATACACTTTATTTCAATTCAAGTCGTTAAAAGACTATATTGTGGCACAAATTGAATAAAACAAAGTAGTAAGTATAATTTAGTAATAACTTCAGTAGTTGGTGCATTATTAATCAAAACACACTTTCATTTTTTACACAAAGCTATTACTACATGAATATAACATTAAAATAAGTTGGCACTCGGTTCCGCTATTCTGTTCAAATTATTTAAATATTCTTAACGCATTTACTTAAAGCATATTTTTATCAGTCAACAGTGTTCTCATTTCCGGTGTCTTTGGTATTTATTCACAGTGTCGCATTATTTCATAAGCTGCCATAGAACTTGTCAGAAATTGACGGAATTCGTTTTGGCTCCTTTTTCAGTTGGCAACAAATTAAACTCGTAGATTTCAGGGTGGCATTTGGGATCCCCCGGTTCCGGGCAAGGAACTATTTTCATATAGACATTTCTTTTTGGAGGATCGACTTCGTCAATCAAGGGAGTATCAGTATTAGAGTTGCGTGCTTGTCGAACAGCTGAGTGTCGGATGAGCGCGGCTGCGTGTGAGGGTGCAGTCTCGATGTCGACCAGCAGTAGTAGCAGGAGGAAGGCGAGCGTGAGACGCAGCATGGTTGCGGAGGCGCGAAACTGACTCGACTGGTTCCCTTGCACGCCGCGAACATCTTATTTATACACGAGTTCGTATCGCAGTTCTCGCGGCCGTGTACCTCTGATGATGCAGATAAGCTAGTTATGGTTTTTCCCTTTCGTTACTTTAACCAATGTGCACATGTGAAGGTCATCTCTAAATATACCTAACCGCATTTGGCGTCGGTGCAAGTTCCCTAAACACAACAATAACATTCATATTATTATAATAATAAAAAAAAAAGGAATTTACATAGTGAGCTCGAGATATGTAAGTTATGTAATCTATAAGCGAGCTATGGCCCAGATTTAAAAGATTCGTCTGTACTGAGGATCCCAAACATACTTGTCAATAAATATATATATTATAAATGTGAAAGAATGCTTACTTAAATGTCGATTACCTGGTGGAATAGAATGTTAACGAATTAAAATTATATATTAAATATCTGTAAATGTACAATGTGAAATACAGAATTTTTGTGCCAATGTTAATCAATGGCATGATTTGAAATATTTTTATTTAAAGAAAGATTTTAATAAGATTTTATTTAGAAAAAAGTAAAATATTTATTACAGTAATAAAACAAGCATACAAATCAATAAATATAAACTCGAACTATAACATAATCATATGTAAGATGGAAACTATATGATAGTAATAAGATAACAGTTTGTCTCGAACAGTGTCCACTAGTTTTTAGCGCAAAACATATCTGGGTTGTGATTTCGCACGCCACGCCGCGCATCCTTGACTACAACAACATGTCGAGTTTAATAAGGTAACCATTAGATTTTCTACTGGCTTACGTCCTTCGGGTATTTTTTATGTTTATGATACTTAATTATAGTCAATGTAAAAATGAAAACGTGAGTAGCGCTTGTGTGAGGGCGCGTCGGTCGCAGGTCCGCATCGTATTTCCCATGTGAATATGATTTTGAAGTTTCCTCGACGAAATCGGCTTATGTAAATCCGTGAACCGGTGCAGAGCGCAAACTCGTTTCTGTTTCATTTCACTGACTTCAAACGAGAACAAGTTGCCGTACAACATCACAACTTAGTTTTCACTCGAGGTATTTATTATTTGGAATACGCTTCCAACACACAGTACTAATGAGCATTGCTAAGATACGCCTGTAGTTTAGAGATATGTATCAAGGAAGGGCTATTCAAATTCAATTATATTGCAGTGTAAAGTTTTCGAAAATCACTCATCGAGTCATGAAAAAACTCATAACTGTTCATATCATGCTGTTTGAAAGCTCTGAAAGAAAAATAAGCCTGTGCTTACCTTGGCGGACTTAACAATGGAGTATATTAGCTGTTATTTCTGTAGATGTTGTTAGTGAAAGACTAAATATAAGGTTCAATAGCACTGAAGGTTTACGAAAACAACCAAAATTTCGTTACTTGTCACGGCCACCCCAGGTGTCCCAGGAGGGTCACTAATAGTGATAAATAATATTGAGTGAAAATAATATTAACGGGTAGATTTATTGAATTATACCTTTATATATCTCAACTCATCGTGATGTTTTTATGTCATTATTTTCATTAACAAGTAACGAAAGCAATGCTACTATTGCTAATTGCCAATATGTGGTTTGGTATTGAATCGTGTAGAGCGATCGATGGTGAAGTTATTAGTATCATAGCTCAGAGACGGATAAAAATTATGCCCAATTAGATAATTATAATTGTATTGTAGAAAATGAAGTTCAGGGAAAAAAACTCTATTGTATAGTTAAGTAATTATTTTACTAAACAAGTTTCAGTTCGCTCGACTTGGTTCTGGAAAATCCCAATTTTATTTTAAGTTAAAAAATCGAATGCTATATATATCTGCTTTTGTGCTCAAAACTCACAAACGTAAATTGTACTGTTTCTTGAAAAATCAACGTCGGTTCAAATATAAACTTATACTAAATTGAAGAACTCGATGTATAGCAATTTCATTATAATTGTATTATACGATAATTATAACTATAAGACAGTATTTTAAACACATAAAGAATAATAATCATCGAGTGCGTTGGTGAAGTTGTGCGGGCAGTGCGCGGAGCAGAGGTGCGCGGCGCGGGTGGAATGCAGCGGGAAAGCCCCAACGCACAGCGGTTACGTGTTCGGGCTCGCAGCAGAAACCGCGCCGATCCACTTCATGTTATACAATTTACACGGTTATTACGTCTGCTTCTACCATACCTTAAGGCCGTTCAGGAAATTACCAGTGAATTAATCCCACGTTCTAGTAAAGTATTCGAGGATAAAATCATGTAATAATTCATAGAAATACCTTGGGTGAAATACACATATTGATTCAGTTAAAATAATTTGTTCTTGTTGTCTTTATAGGAAATAATTAAAATTCTACGTATAACAGTGAACAGGATCGAAACAATCAGCCCTACCATCGTTGCTAATATCAAAACAAAAACCTCTAAAGTGGCCAAATACATTACACTGGTAATCTGTACCCAGTGGCCTGTATTCATAGTCGTATTTTTTAAAAAAATCGTCAGATAACACAAAGAAAACATTTTAGTATTATAGCAACTTTATTTGACAGTTTTATAATATACGCTTTACTGGTCACGCGTCGCGCCGCCGCGCTGGTAGGACGCGTTCGGCGCGGATGAGCCCCAATACCGGGACCTATGTTACTCATACACGCTTCTGACAGACGTGTCCCACTAGTTCGAGTACTGAATGCCTACTTCTACATTGTTTACAATAAACGACGATAACGGTTGTATAACATTAAAGCATAACCTTGTTGTATTATTTTACAACAATTGTTGTCATAAACTGTTTTTTATTATTCTACTGTTGAAAATTTCCTGTTTTATATCCTGTTGTAATTTGCAACTGACATGATAATAATGTTCGTTAGTCGTATTGAGACTTTGAGTGTGAACAACGTGATGTGTTCTCGTTTTTACATCTATTGCTTGTTACATTGTTCTTACTTGTTCAGCAGATGTTTCCGATGACGCCGGCCGATCATTGTAGTTGTCAATAATACTCAAGATAATAAGAACACCGATTATCATAAATAATTAACACATTGAATAAGAATAATCCATTAAACTTTAAGCATTAATATACATTCTTGAATTTAAGTTTTCAGTTATTTTAGTTTACCCCAATTTAAAATATCTGAATACGTGAATTGCTGATTTGAATAGTTTAGTTTAGTGATAAGTATTGACGTAATAACCAGACTGAGAAATCTATAAGAACTGTTGGTTCTTATAGACTTAAAGATGGTGGACTATAAGAAGGAACTTAAGCCAACTGCTTTTATAAATTTGTCTTTTCAGTTACGACTAGGGGTATCTTATCTTTTATGGATGACTTTAATACCGCCTCCAAGCGTTTCGTCACACGAAGTCAAGTGCAGCACAGCATTACGATACGATGTAAAAGGAACGTGTTGACGAAACAAAAATTTAATTATAGGAATTATATATTATATATTGGGCCGGCCCCAAGTAAAACCAAACAACTGAGGAGGGTATTTAAACACAATTAGCAATTGGATACAGCGGTCACGCATCTCTAAAATTATGCCAAAACTAATTTATTCGTTATCTCTCTTCATTTTATGTTTTTTACCACAGAGGCGCGCCGGCTTGCTCACAGACTTTCAACTGGGTATACGCTAAACGGTGCGTGGGACACTGGAGTCCCAACACAAATCATTAGTAAAGTGAATTTATTGTAAGGGCGCCGCTACACTGCTATGCGATGCGCTATAAATGTCTTCAGTCGAACTCATTTTAATCCTCATTAATAATGATAGGTTTTACTTAGCTGATAATTTTATTAATCGTATTATGAGGCTGTGAGCAGTGAGATACTTGTTCTCTATCGGAAAGTGCCTCTCATATCTGATATCTGATATACCTTGTGTAAATATTTATTTTGGGATCTCCGGATGCAAAGAAAAGGAAAAAGGACCAGTTACATTATTGAGAAGTAATTCATTTTTATACAAGACACATGACAATGTCAAATTTGAAATTAAGAATAAAAAGAAAAATATAATAATTGTACACAAATAAGGTTTGTCTTGAACACCTTGTCGCATGAAACTTGTTACGATACGAGGCGCGCATGTATTATATTTATGGACACCCTCTATTCATTGTTATTTGTTTTGTATGTAATTAGCATTACAACGCTATCAGGCATACTACTGCCAGTTAGATAATCTCATCTGCTGTAGTTTTGAGTTGTGACTTGATTTTAACAACTAACTCTTATATGTGATACTTGTGGATTCAATCATTTAGTTATATTAATTACTTATCTAATTGCATTAACTGTAGAATTATCCAGTTTTTCATTGTTGATTATGTATGATTACTCCTTATTACAGCTGAAAGCTGTTAGTGGAATGATAACGCGAGTGTCGCACGTGTCGGAGTCGCGCTTGCGAACTTCGACTGGGTATTTCCAACCCACATGAGGATGCCAGCAAAATGACACAGGGTACACGACGCGACGCCGCGGCGGAACTCCATCAGATCTGTAGTTTTTGTGAAGCGAATAACACATATAATGAGTTATTAAACGTGCGGGTTTCCTCTTCTTGTATGATTGAAGGTTAATGTTCGTCGTTGCTTTATCCATTATTATACCAGTAGCGTTTATTGAACTTAGTAACTTAGTACTACTTTTGATTACTTAGTAAGAAACTAGGTCCGCAGTAGTCTGGATATTGAATGTATTCATTACTAGTCCCGGGACGTCCCGGCTAGAAGCGCGCTGAGTAATGTATGTGTTCACTAGTAGGTGTATTACTTTGCTGGTAAGGGTAGAGAGTACAGGCGTCGTGTTAGTAGGCCGGTAGTCTTGTGTACTATGACGATACTATTATTGCGGTTTTAATCCTTATTTTTATAAACAAATGAAGGTCAAGTTGTGATGTCGTATGACGCAGAATTTGCACTCATACCTGACTTGCATGCAAATTAAGTACTTATTTCAAAAGGACTCCACTCGGTTATTAAGTAAATAATATATATTCGTTTTTATATATGCAAATGGTCGGTAGCATTAACTACATCAGGGCCTTACTCCTTCTATATTACAGTAGTAGAAATCACGCGAAGTGTGTCTAGTAGTCCGGTGAAGCTATGATCGTCAGGCCAATAGCCGTTGGTCAATTTGAAAAAAAAGCACACACTTATATCTTTTTAACCACTAGGACTGTCCAAAACCATAAAGGATTGAATTCCATACAAACGAATATATACTGCACGAGGCACAGGTCAACAAACTGTTGGCAGCATAAGTTTGATTTATTGAAAAAACTTTGAAAATTAATAAATTATGTATTGTAAAATTAGAATTTTTATGCAAAATGTATTTTTAAATTATTTTTTTATTTGTTCGAACTTTTTTTTACTAAACCATGAAATTTACAACGTACGATGGCGTGAAATTAAAAAAAAACATAATGCGCTATTTTGAGATCTGGATCTTACAAAATCAGCCGAGGTGTTAAGTGATGCTGTGTCAATGTTGATCAAATCAGAATATTAGGTCTTTTCAAATGATATTCTACATTATTTCGAACGATGTATTTATTAAATAATTCGATAAGAATCTTATGTATTGTGATAAGTATGCAACTCGTTCGTGCGTTCAAGCTTATACTGTTGCTAATAAATACATTGTTTCCGAATTCCCCTTCCTCGTCTAAATAAATTGTAAGGAACGAGAACGTAAATAAGCATATAATAAAAATAATATATATTATTATAATAAAAAAATAATATGTAATAGTAATAATAATGAAAGAAACGTGTGACATATCTACAAATAAGCGGTCTTCATCTGTGTTTTTTTATATCTTTACAAAGGACGATAGCATACATTACATCGTGTAGATAACTGTAAAGATCTATGTACCGCACGTCAAGATAGCTCACAGATGGTAACATTTTTTCAAATTTATTTGACACTTATCGATATATTTTTGCCATTTAAATAATATTTATACAAAATATAGCGTTTGGGTTATTTTGATGTATAAGTTATATTACTATATATAATCTTTCATTAAAATTCATTCAATAGTTTTTGCGTGAACTGGATAACAAACAGCCGTCGACCCTCATAAACAATCTAATTTATAATATCAATAGCGTGTAGTATGTTAACTCTGCCCACTCAATACATTCTTGATAATTTACTGTAAGTCCGCAAAAACTTTGAAAAGCTGGTTTTCGTAAAAGACCGGCATGATTTAAATACTAGAAATTGGTAACGAACCGGTCACCCCATGTTTCAGATTGAATAAAACCAGTAACTGTTTCAGGTAATAGTGTTGGGTTTTACAACAAAGTCTCTAAGCATATTACCGATTTCACGGATTGTAAGTAAAGGGTTATATCAAGCAGGGTTTTGGTGTCAAAAGGCTATTAGAGCTTATAGAGTGGATCAATGTATGAACGATGGTGATGTATGGTATTGACGCCTCTCTCTGTGCATCCACTAAAAACGATTGTAGCGCTAATATGTTTTTTAAATATATGTGTGTTAAAAAGATAAACCCGATCGAGTTTCCTGCCGATTCCTCTTGATGACTGAATAGTTTTCTGAACCGGTGGTAGTTTTAAATGTTCATCAGCGCCTTCTTAGGACCTAAATTGAATAAAGTGTTTTTGATTTGGATCTTGTTTTTAACGGAATGATTTAATACATATTTGTTTGTATCGATTTATTAATATAGACTTGTTTACATCGAGATACTATGTTAATATTCATTTGTATACAACCGCATTTCGCGTAACGACGCGAAACAAACTATTGCGTTATGAGTCGACAGCACCCGAGCACACGCACTCACATATACACATACTGTTGTGATCTGTTTGAGAACGTCACACGTAAATTAAATACTATGTTTAGTTATTACAAGGAGGCCCATGCGGACGTTGTCCTGCCCTCATAATAAAAAAAAAACTTATATGCATGAAATGCTTAAGGTAAGTAATGTGTTCAATTTGATAGGGATTAATACTGTATCCGTATAAATAGCCTTCCAATTACCTTATTGTATGTGACCATGTTTTTAAAAGACATATGGTATAGTAAGATATCCATAAAAGATAGGTATATGCCGTCGCAGATGTTTTTGTAGATCTATAGAAGAGGAATATTTCACTATGCATTGTTTTGTTATATCTAAAAATTATTATATTATATTATATTCCAACTATTATCGTTATAAATTAACCAATTTACAGAAAACCTTGACAAATTATATACCTAAACCTTCCTCATGTATTACTCTATCTATTGGTGCATTACAATCCGTTCAGTAGTTGTCGAGTTTATCGTGAACATTCAGACAGACGCCGCGGACAATTTTGTTTTATAATATGTAGTGATATGGAAGCTGAGGGGCACGATGTGGGCTTGATAAATACTCTTTCAAATGATATTTCTCGGTATTATCTCCGGCTTCCAGTTGGGGTCCGCCATCTTCTCGCGTAAACTGTACAGGAGCGAGTCGTTCCCTTCCGTGTCGTTGTCTCGGTCGAAATAGCTGCGGGCCAGGATCCTGGTGGGTGGCGAGCTCGCACTCGCCCTTTGCTGCGGGGCGGGCGGGTAGTATAACGCCGCGAAGATAGCTTGTTCCGCCTGGGCGAGCACCGCACCGACCAGACAAACAAACACCAATATCCTGAACATACTGGAAGAGAAAGACTCTGACACGAATATAATTGTAATCTACACTTTATATGTCGTTGTATTCAGGAAAACTCGTTGCGTTGGTGATCTCGCACACCGCGCACTTCCCCATACAACTACTATGTACACGGTTGTGACGCGACATTAAATACTAGTTAATAAATGAATCATTTGCATCATGTTCCAGCAAGTTCTGTTTGTAACTACGTCGTGATGTCATTACCGGTTAGCAGAAGAGCTTATGTCCCAGACGACTCAGATTCGAATATTAAAATAAAGTCAGGTGGTTTTCCCAACCCTCGTGAATCTGTTCCGCGACACCAATGTAATATCGAACAAATTAGTTAGATCATGCCTGCCCTCGCTCCGTGGTTCATAATATCAACAGACACCTACAACTCTAAGGGGTGCGCTTTAGACGTTAGACTCACACTTCAATGATCTCTGGTCGCAGTGATACACGACTACATATTGCTGTAAATCATGTACACAATAATATGATTGCTTAAGGTGCAAAAATTCGAAATTAATCTTTTTCCCACTGTCGAGTGACACTCTGCGTTAGATTATAGAGAACTTTTTAACGTAATTTTTACATTCTTATTTTCTAAAGTGCGTGCGTTTTTCAATATCATAACTAGTGATCATCTAAATTCGACCACAATTCAATACTGTTTTTTGGTTTTAAGATCGAAGATCATTGCAATTCTTTTGTCAATGACTCTAACTTCTATAATCATTGCGTATAATTTTTCACTATTTTTAACACTTCTGCATTTATTAAAATGTGAAGTTAATCAAAAATCTAGCTCCATTCTATATTGCCGTAAGCGCCAATGTTTATATTACGAGATAAGAGGCGGTATAAATCAAAAGATGATACATAAAACGTCAAATTTGAAATATAAATAAATCAAATGACATTTTGATTTCGGACGCTATTTTGAAACTAGTGATGACCATACTTTCGATGAAGTATGGATAAAGAAATTCTTCTATTATTTATAAATTAATATTTATTTAGTTAAATTTATCCCAAACAGCGAAACTATAGGTATTTATGTTGAATATTATTGAAATAAACATATTATTACGAATACTTTGTCTATGAATAAATAAAGTTAGAAATTATCATATAAATAATATTTGTGTTCTTACTGCTCTCTAACTAGTATTCTTATATTAACATTGACGAGCTATTATAAAAACCAACACACATACAGAAAAAAAAAACAACTTGTCTAGTGTGTCAAAAGTCATTCACTCCCATAATTAACACGTGCAATCAGGAAAAACAGTAAATGCATATGTTCTATCAACGTTTCATATCGAAAACAATAGCACCATCATACAGCATTACATACATAGATTTGCGTTCGGAACCATTCCTTGACCACAGACAAATATGTGCTCGACTTTTATATTTTTCAAATTCAGTGTAAACGTAAATAATGACAGCTTTATTTCAATTTGACTTTATTTAATGTGTTTGTAACGGAAATTATACATAAATTTTGTGTTTTTGCATTCTTTCTCCATATGAATTTTAACTGTGCCAAATCTCGCGGTCCTCCGTACTGGGCTTAAAAAGTGTGCAAAGTTTTTCATTCACGAATTTGTGCAAGAATCTAGACCTCTAGACCTCTGTGATTTTGAATCATATGATGTATCTACATAATACATATACGAATTTTGCCATAGAAGTTAAGAACAGGATTGCATTTAGTTCTTAGAAATATCGCTAGATGTCACAATTCGCAATTTTTTCTTGTTGCGTATTTTGGCAAAATGTATCAGAGAATTTACAAGTTCTCCAAATTCTGTAAGTGAATATAAAAAAATTAAAACTGAGCCATCGTTACGGAAGGTTTCAGAATATTCTGATAAGTATATGTAAGTGGTTGAATAAATTGCATTCATTGATGTATTTGGTAAACGCAATAAATATAAAAACGGTTAAGATTGTTTTAATAATGACTAGTTGCAGAGTGTGACGGTACCGCGGTCGCGGTCGCTCACATGAACATGATTGACTTTCTTGTACGTTATTATAATGTTACGGTAACACGACATTAATTTGCGATTATATACAATCGATATTTATTAACACCTACGGCGGTATGACCTTGAGTATTGATTATACGTCATACTTACTGGTCAGTTAGATAAAATTGTATTAAATTTAAGTTATTTCTTTATGATTGAAATTGAAATGATTTTTTCAAAACGTGTATTTTTATGAGTATTTATAGTACATTGTTATTATAACATTATGACAGGTTTCAATTTGTATATGTATGTTACAATTAAATTTACAATTCAGATCATCGACTCCGTGGCGCAACGGTAGCGCGTCTGACTCCAGATCAGAAGGTTGCGTGTTCAAATCACGTCGGGGTCAAAGACATTTTTCTTTTTCTAAAAACGTAATAATTAGGGTTGTCCTAACCTTCTACAGGAAAAATAATTAGATATTGTTTTTGCAATGTTTATGATGTAGCTAAGTTAAGTTAAGTTAAGTTAGCTATTACTTCTGAACATCAAGTACATTTCTTATTGTGCTGCTCGAAACTTCTACACAAACATGTTTTTCGGTAACTCCAATCGTTATCATAATTAATACTTATATTACTTTATCAATAACGCAATACGTGTAAAAAAAGTAACTGCAAAAGTTTGGAGATGCCGGGGATCGAACCCGGGGCCTTTCACATGCAAAGCGAACGCTCTACCACTGAGCTACATCCCCGAACGAAATGATTGTCTAAAATTTACAATTGCAATTCGCTATCGTCTTATTAGATTCAGTAATACATATGAAGTTGTGTAATTCTTTAAGGACGTGTATTCAATTTTACGTACTGCAGTTTTAAGGCGTCGAGTCATACTAGTTCCCGTAGACGGCTCACGCACACAGTGAAGTGTGATAAGAAGAGAATTTGTTTCTCACTTGAAACGACTTTGATACTTTTAGTAAAAAAAATATAGCAATATTTTCTTATTATTAATTATGCTGTTTTATTATGTTTAGTCTCACGGTGCCGGATCAAAGTATGACTTCTCAAGATCCTGGCGAGGACATTGTCGTGGTAACTGAATATAAGTACAGTAAGAAATAGAAACCATCGAATTTATGTTCAGATGCTTAGTGCTAAATCAAGGCATCATTTCTCAATAGCCTGATGATTAATAATATTATGACAACTGGATGTTAGTATAGATAATAGCTAGGAACATGATATTCGTGCTTGGATATTTAGTATCATAGTGTCAGATCAAGATTTCATTTCTCAAGTATTTGGTAAATATTTCTGGTAACTAAATCTATATATAGATAATAATTAGAAATATCAAATTTGTGCTTAGAGGTTTATTTTAATAGTGTCAGATCAACGTTTTATTACTTATACGCTAGGTGAATAGTTGTTTGTTTCTGCACGCATCACTACTAAAGTATAACGCTTATGATAAAACGTCAAGAACAAGAAAACAAAACAATCATAAAACAATTCCTGGCATAACATTTACTTTTTATTTCATTAAAGACTAAACGCTACGTGTCAACTATTCGACTGTGCAGACAAAGTGAGTCATCGCAAGGAAATAACGATTGATATTGTAATATTCCTTATATTTGCAAACATTAACTAACAGACGGCCCGTCCCTTTTTTATAACTATTATAATATTTCTCTACAACTTACATAAATTAAAGAGAGATACAAGTTCAAAGTTACAGTGTAAGAAATAGATTTTAGTACTAAACAGTTAGTTAAATGTATGGTAATTGGTTTTTATCTTATATTATTCGTCGCCCTTTATGACATTTCATTTTTTTTATTATACTGTATATACCGTACCTACACTTATGAACCACAAAGGAAAGTATGTACTATTATATATAACGCAGCACTCTGTAGTCTCTGTAGTCCGGTCTTGCCAGGTCAACAATGTAGACAGTTCGAAAAACAAAAACAGCACTCTGTGATGTAGTAAGTTGTGCTCTTTAATTAATTCCTGTATGCTCGCTGGTAAATATATATTAATTTAATATTAATGAAGTATCATTTTATTTTTATATTTTTGAAGCTGTATGAGCATAGGGTTTTTTATGTATAAGTACCTAATTGAATAAATCTACCATATAACGGGTAATGAAACATTTCAAAATGCTATTATTTCTTTAAGGTTGCATATAATTTTGGTTTGGCCCGAGTCTAGTGTACTAATTAGTGTCGAGCAGCGCTTACACTTACTACCTTATACAGTCGGTTATATTTCTCTCTCTCTACCGAAATAAACTAAAGATGGTAAAAGAAACAGCTTCATATTTGTACTATGGACATTATGACAAAATAACTACACCAGTATTCTGATGTATTATTTGATTATTTCTATAGATTGCTAGTGGCATTCTTTGTTGAATTAATACGTTTACTACTGAGATAATGTCTGGAAAACAGACACATTATAATAATAGAATATAAATAGTGAAATAAATGTAATTTAAAATGATTCTCGTTTATCGTTCAATCGCACGCACGTAATATGAATTCAAAAATATGCTGCAGAGATTGTTATGTATAGTTTAGTAAACGACTGAAGACATAGTAGTGTATAACACATGGGTCAGTTGATTTCGGATTCAATGATAAATTCCGCCATGAGCATCTCCATGGAGGGTGCGATGCCGGTTTGTTGGCAGGTGCGCTTGAAGCACTCGGCAATGCGCAGTATGCGCCAGCAGTGATCCGGCTCCGTGTCGTGCTGCTGCTCACACGAGTGTATAAGGTTCACCATCTGCTTCGACAGCACCTCACCTGGAAATGTCATATGGGTTTCAAAAGGTTATAGTTCAGTGGTTTACCTAGCAGGCGAGAGTCTTACAGGCTGGTAAGACAGCGACGACTATGCTTTGGTACTTTTGTTTTTGGATGCCACTGTGTGTAGCATCTGTATTTGAGAATCATCCCCATCACTAGACTTAGGCCTGATGACACATTGACGAGTGTTTTCCTCGAACTCAAAGTACACTTTTTATCCTAGTAAAATAACATATGATATGAAAAAGACACGGTTGAGTGTCGCACATTTCCACCTGTACACTAAAATTTGTATGTTATTTGCAAAATAAAAGCAACCTAAAAATAAAGATACAGTAAGTATGTTTGTGTGCGTGTGTGTGACATCAGCATGCCTGTAGGTAAACGGTTTGATGATGAAATGATTCGTAGATCTCTCGGTTTTTCCGAACCTGTTGATTCTTTAATACCGGGTGGAAGATTGGCAAGTTTTCCTTATGTGTGCTCGTTCACGTGCTCGGATATAGTGACGATGTGTGTGCGATGGCTTTTTTGTTTCTTAAATATCTACGTCATACAAGACATTTGCAGGTTTTTATTTAGTAATTGGGATGTAATTTTTGTACCATTTTAGCTGGAAAAATTTAGATCGTTTGTAAAAGGTATTTACGTTGGTTTTTTGTCTCTCGCAGTAGTACAATAGTAATGTCAATGATATTCAATTTATGGTTCAACGTTTCAAGTAGTTACTAATCCAAGACAATACATAATTACAATTATATTTAGCTTATACTAGTAGGCCCGGCGGAGCGTTGTCCTGTCCTGATAATAAAGAAATATATACTTATGTGCATGAAACGCTTAGGCGACTTGAATTTTGCCGACTCTTTCAACAATTATCATTATATTTCAACCAACTAACAAAAAAAACCTTGACAAATTGTATACCTAAGCCTTTCCCGTGAATCACTCTATCTATTGGTGAAGACCGCTTTACAATCAGTTCAGTAGTTTTTGAGTTTATCGCGAACATCCAGACAGACAGACAGACGCGGTGGATGACTTTGTTTTATAATATGTATTGATTATAAGATATAGAAATATGTGTGTGTGTGTGTGGATGAAACGTAAAGATTCTGTAAGGAAAGCGCTCACTCCGATTAAGTCAATTCTTTTTTAATAATCCCTTCATATGTTGTAGGAGTATTTTAGTATACACGAGAGTAGCGTGTTGTGACAAACCGTTTGGAAAGGACTTGATAAACTTGTCCGTGTTCTCGTGATGCATCCTGCTGGCATCGGTGAGCAGGTTGAAATGTCGGCTCATGCAGAGGATTGCGCAGCCGAGCTCTCGGTGATCGAACTTGAAATCCTCGCTCCAGAAATGGAAGAACTCTTCCATCTTCTCCTCGGTTAATTGACTCTGAGTTTAATAATTATGTGATAAGATGGGTCGTTGACGATAAACAGTACAATATTATATTATATGTATTGAGGGAGGTTAGCACACAGCTTTATAGAAAACAATCTTTGTCTATTTTAGCTTTTCTAATTTAAGCTAACAATCATTACTTGTTATACTGTTACTAAATAGCTGATATACACATATATTGCTATATGCACAAACAAAGAAATAATCATGCTGCTCATCGAATGAAAGACAACGCTGTACTTCCGTTTCATTTTAGTATTTGTTATTATTGCGTTACAATCCTTGTACGTTACCTAAGAGGGAACGCCTTTCCAACGCAGCTGTTATAACACACCTATAGACGCTTGGTAACATACATACATACATTTACCAATTGGGTGTGGTAGCTAGAAAAGTCAGAAGGATATTATAATAAGGCAAGTAGGTAAAAGGTGAAGCGCAAACGTGTTTAATTTAGTACAGGTTTTAATACTGACTAATTCAATGATTTAAGTGAATGGTCATGAGCAGCAATGTATAGAATTACAGTTTTATTCGAAGATCATCAGGTGAAATCTATTCCTATTTGCTATGACGACACAACACAACAAAGTTCCAACCGAATATATCTCACCTCCTCCCTACATTTTTCCAGCGCTTGTCCGAAGCCAAGGGTAACATCTTTCATAACGTTCACATCGGTAAGTATGATATGTAAGAGGCTTGTACTCAGAAGCAAAACCACAGCCCGTAGCGTGCGTGACATCGTTCCCGAACTTCTAGACTGAAGGAGCTGAAGTCGATGGCATGCTGATATAGCATAGCAGGTGGTGGCGGGCGCAGGCGGGCGGATACTTATGTAAATGATCAGTTTCGTTAATGTATAGTATTGAGTCCTGCGTTTATAAAAGTAGGAGGGTCGGATTTTGAAGGTTGAGTGAGACACTGATTATTAAATTGCACAGAGCCTGATCGTTCTTGGATTTTTATTTAGCTGTGTCCGCGAGTTCGTACGCTCATTCATATAAAACTTTTAAAGTACGTATTAGAAGTGTTTATCTCTTTCATTAACACGTGAGAGAGCCACATAAAGTTGGTCATGCATAAAAGAAACATGCACCGTCTAAAAATCAAATAACACGCTATCTTTTGATTTTTTATTTTTCTACCGAGTACACTTAAAAAACTTTGAATTAAGATGTAGGTATTTTCTTCCGTAAGCCAATTTTGATGATATGAGATATATATGTTGGCTCAAAATGCACTCAAATCGCCTGTGAAACCCAAGGAGTTTTTTTTCATAATTTAGTAGATTATTCTTTTGTAAGACACAAATAGTTGGACAAAAATTGTGAAACTTGGTTTATTGTATTCTTTTACACTTTTGATAATTTCGGACATCAGTTTTTGGCTAATATTTTCAATTCTATAGTTTTTAGTTTTATTATAATATCGGAAATGTGTTATTATTGTTATTAATATTTTACATATAATAAAAGAATGCGTACCTGCATTGTAACAACACACAGACTTGGACGATTCTATAGCCGCGTTCCTAGGAGTGTTGGTGTTGTTTGTTTTGCGTACTTTTTGAAAATTATTTAACTGTATTAATACAAAGGCCGATAATGAGTGTAATAGAGTAATTTAATGAGATAAAACAAACAAAGAATTGATAGATGAGCTACGGTGTACCAATAACTAGTGTATTCAGGTAAGAGCAATTTCACAATTCAGAAGACAGTCTTAAAAATAGTGAAATTAGTAAAACAATAATGAATTAAAATATTAATAAAGTTATTAATCTTAACATCGATATCTGACGCATATCCCATAATTATCTCGATTGTGATATATCAAATAGAAACGCCTAACAAAGCATTTTAGCAATTTTGCATTTATTACAATCATCATTTCTGTACAGGCGTAAGGCATAGAGTAAACAACAAGTTATTAATGTTGCACTACGATATCGTTTCAAACGTACCGTAGTAGGTGTTTAAACATTAATTTGTCTACAATGTACAGAATAACGAGACCCTCCATTATTGTTAACTACCTCATATAATTAGTTCATTAATACGTATGGCATGACACAGCATAGATTGCTGTACTTTACTAATAATTGTACATTTTTACGCGACACACGAGCTCATATTGTATTTAAGTGTTTTGCTTACATTGTCATGAATGTCGCCAAAGCGGAAATTATTAGCTAATTATTTTTTAATATGTAATGAAGTTATTAGGTATTTATTCACAGCTCATCATACATCATGTCGTTCGATTTGAGGTGGTTAGTTCACTTAATTAGATTTCTTTACGGCCCATGCTTTTGGGCACGGGACAATAACACTAAGTGCCCACTAACCCTGCGGTGGCATGAGTTGCGATGCGTTTTTAATTTCAAAATATGTAGTACACGCACAGCGGTATAATTCCTGCAATTTACCATTCATAAGAATGTAAATAATAAGAAACACTGCCAGTCGACTACAAAATTGAAGTTCAATTTTGTTTATTTATTTTTTAAATGAAATATAAATTTTAATGTTAATGTCGTGTACATCAATTAACAATACTGCAAACTATTTTTTCGAACTACCTGACGCGCCTCGTCTTTGCATATGTTAAAAATAAAAGTAATTATAGGGAATATCTGTGATAGGTACACATTAGGCTGATCAAAACCATTTTTTTTTGTCGTAACCACGGTCAAAAGTTTCGTTATGTATAAAAATGAGCCTGTGAAGAGATGAACACTTAAGCTTAAATATTAAGATGCTCCACATCGCACTTTCCGATTTTCCATAAGAACAACATAGGAAAAAATATTTTTGTTCATTCTAATTTTTGTAACTAACGAACGATAGGCCCTATTGTAAGGTTCTTATTATATGTTTTTACAGAATAAATAGATAGTATGTTATGATTTTTTGATAAATTGTATCCTTGAAAAGTAATTTAGGCCAAAGTTCAAATTGTACTTTTTTACGTTTTTAGTGAAGTCTATTCGACTTACTTAAATATTTTGTAGATTATTGAACGCTCTACAATTAAGGCCCGTAGTATTTTTTCGTTAAATTAACATGGTTAAATGTTATTCAAGATTAAAATAAATTAACCGTTAATTCAGCGGTTTTATCGAAAATTCCTAGATTTTTGAGTTCCGAGAAGGCTAAGAACGAATCAAAGTTTTGTTTTTAAGCTTTGGAAATTCGGAAAAACATAATATATCGATATATTATGATCTCGAAAAGCTCAAAAGAAAAAGGTTTCTAAAAACTCATTTTTACGACTTCATTAGAATACGGCGACTTATATCTTGTTTATACAAAATCCTCCAAAAATAATTTTCTGAATTTCGCTTGAGTCACAAGTCGTTGCGTAGTTTTACTAAAGAAACTTACAGCCAGACACAAAAAACGACTTTGTTTTATAATATTTATACTCATTAATACCCAAAAAATATATACAAAAACAGTATTGGGCACATCGATTCACAGTACTGAAATTTAAAAAATTATAATTCAATAAAGTCTCCTACGTACTGTAGTATAAAAATATTTAAATTACTTTAGAAGGACTATAAAACTATATGACAAGTTGATAACAAATATAGACCATGAAATGTACACCGCCTCCTTACTATCTAAAACACGTAGCGGCGACATTCTTTCATCGTAGTTCAGCCATTACTGCAATAATTTGTGATTTTTTTCCGTAATGCACGAGATTTCGTACTATATAATGTACTCTGTGGTTTCATATGAGCTTGTAGGATGCAAAAACTCCATACAGAGACGCACCTACAACAAATTTGGAGCAATCTAACAGGATTTAAATCTGGTCTGGAGTTTTATCCACAGTGCGCGCGCTTCTAGGTAATTCTATAAATCACAGATATTGCGAAAAAAAACACTTTTGCGAAAAAAGTAATAAAACACTTTTGTGATAGATAAAAGTGTATTCGTTCTGCGGTTGTTTCCGTAGTGTTTTCGTTTACAGATTACAACGTTTATTTTGTAATTATTATATCTAATAGTTAGCTGTTGCCCGCGACTTCGCGCGCACGTAAGCATGTTATTGTTGCTTGATCATGCCCAGCTCTGATTATTTGATAGCAAATATTTCGTGTACCCACGTATTTTGTTGGAGTCATATCAGGTTGCTACATAATCGGAATTTAACATTTTGGAGTCCATATTATGCCACTTCGTTCTATCGTATCGTTCTGCTCTTATAAGATACGTCATGAATGGCAGATTTTTCTGGTTTACTACATATGAATGTAAGATGCTGTGACACCGTATCCGTGCAGATAACGTATCGTATTTGCGAGTTCGTTATAATTTTTGTAAGCCATTATTGTGGTTATTACTCTGGCCCTTCTCGTTGCATCTCTTTTATGTTGCTCTCGACTTTCTACATTGAGTATTTTAACAATCTGAGTCGTTGCTGACGCAATTAAATAGTTCTTATAGGAAATGTACTGAAAATCATTCGTTATAATGAAACAATTACGAATAATTGAAATATGATTTGGTCTACAAAAAATTCGAAGCGGTTACCGCAACCGATTTAAATAGATGTATAGTTCAGTCGGTTTGCCAATTTGGATTGAATGCGCCAGTTGCTTTGGTAACAGATCATCGTAGCGTTCGATCAATAATAACAGTTACTATTGTTGATCGAAGATCGTAGCGGTACGAGGTGACCATTATAAATAACATTTATTTATTTTCATTTTATTAGTATAATTGCGCATGTGTCGGTTGGCGATCACGTTTGCAGGTGTCTGTGCACTCGGTCGCTCAGCGCACGAGCTTAGCGCGAATCTCTCGCAATAATCACTGCACCGGTGAGGTCGGTAATTGCTACTTCGCTCCCGCCTCCCTCAACCCCCCGCGTGCAGGCCTCAGGATTCCGTGATATCGGAGTCGCGGTTACCCTTATTTAATTACAATAATTATAGCAGAGAGTAAGAACAAAAGTTGATTAGAGCGAGTTGCGTCCGTGACCGGTGGGTGTTACTGTGCGTGATGCTATGCAGACAGAACTTCGTAGGGCGCTGTATATCACATTGCTGCTCCATAATAGTCCTTAGTAAACTGTTCAGTTGTAGTGCTTATAGATTATATTCTAGTGCAAATGAATAAGAACACCTAAAGTTCATAAATCAAACATTATTATGTTATTTCAAGGTATAACTAGAATAATGGCGATGGTCACGTTCGCGGTAAGATACGAGTCACTGTGGCGTGCATAGATTATTCACTATGTATTCTTCCGATCCACTAGTAACGGAATAACCACAGCTGCCATAGCCTTCCCTGCCGGAAAAATCCATATTATTTGTACTAAGCCTGATTTGATGATTGTTGGATTCAAAGTGCTCATTTCTAGAAGTACCGGTCTGAATTTAAAAATCGTTTTTGTATTACTTTATTTATCGAGGAATGTTCAAGTTAGCATTACGCTATAACTCTTAGGAGTACAGGAATTATCATACCCGGTGTAGATGTGAAAATATGTCAAACGAAAGCAAAATAATGGTGCGAGCTACCCGAGGTATCCATCCACGAGAACCGAGCATTAGATACCTACAGAGAGGGTCGAACTCTGAGTAGCAACCTCAGCGAGATATCGTGTCATGAGGCTCAGCAGTGTAGTCAGCGCCCTACGTAAACATCGTGTCTTATTCAAGATTTAATTAAACTTATCTAATTGTGCTGACAGTAAAAACAGTTGAGAGTTTAGTCACTGTTAAATGAGTCCTCTTAGTTAACATGAAGAAGGCGAGATCTACATGTAGGCGAGACGTGAGGTGCGGGAGCAGCGTGTTCGCAAGCCGAGTTCACATGTCTGCTGCAATGTACGAGTACTAACATCAATATAAGTAATAGTGCCGGTGCGGCGGTCGCGATCGCGTGACGAGATATCAGCAGCGGTGCGGGTTCGACTCCCGAGTCCCGGCAGCGGCTGATGTCTCAGATACTCTTATAATGCGCTGTTTAATTCGTGAATGCAGACGCAAGCAGGGAGGGATCACGCACCGCATCACAGTATTGCAATAAAACTTATTTGTTTTCTTTTACCATTTAACAGTGTACGTTTGTTTCAAGACTCGTAATTTTCAAAATAATGGCATATTTTGTTAACACTAAAGTCAATTAGTCATATTTTTAAATTTCATACAAATCTTGTTAGAGGTAATAGTATACTTTACAATTTTTCGCTTGAACATTTTAAAGCGAATGAAGATGCGATTGAAGCGATGATGGCTTAGTTGATAGCGTGTTCGGTCACAGCTGTCGAAGGACGTAGGTTCGAGTCCTAGCAACTGAGTCGGAGCTTTCGCTGAAGGAAAACATCGTGATGATACCATAATATGGTGGTAAAGCTTTTTCTAAGTCTGCACTTGCACTAACCTGCACTTGAGAGCCTGTTTCCCTCTAGGTTTAGCGTGACTACCATCTTAGAAGACCACATCATCATTTAACGTCAGACGAGGTTGTGGTCAATAGCTAACCTACAAAGCATAAAAAATAAATTGGGTCTATTATTATTTCAGTTTTAATTATATTTTTTATTGTTACAGAGGTTATAGTTTATAACAATTATATATTATCGAATATCTAACTCACTAGTGTTAATGTCGTATATATTAATGTTACTAAAGCACGCCATATCTTGAGAAGTTTATAATATATTTAAAAAATTGTATGAAGCTTTTTCTATATAAGCTATTATATAGATTTGTGTTGTTGCATCCGAGGCAATAGCCCAAGACGAGGTTCGACCACTTTGGCACCCTTGTGCTTGTTGCCAAGCGGCAGAGCTGTGAAGGCCCATCAAGCCGACAGCGTATAGTCACTTCGAAAAAAAAAACATTAGTAGTATGAGTCTATGTAAAAGTGGTGTTCCCGTAGTCGAAGTTTTCCTACTACATCGAATCAAAGATCTTGGGTAATATAAACGTAATTAATCGGTTAAGTACAAATTTAAATATCTAGCATAATTTATATTTATTATTTGGTATAATTTCAATTGATTATACACAGTTATTTCCTACGATTTAGCTTTTGGAAACATAACCGCAAGTTCATATTATATTTCATTAATATAAAATCCGTAAGTAACAGTCTTTTAGCAAAATGCTAATTATTTTTACGACTCTGCCATTACGAAACAAATTATAATCGTATTCTCAGTTGTCAATAAATAAAAGGGTTAAATATGCGTGCGATAAAACTGCATGTATTTCATTCGTTTGGCGGCAACTCGGCGGCCATTTTTTGAATTTTACGCGGGTCTTTGATAATGTCCATAGTTTAGTGATGTATTTGAGTTCCTGTTGTCGATACACTATCGAAAATAATATATCGAGTAGTTCTTAAATAACATTACCAGTGTTCTATGGTACATTATTAGATTGATGGCAATGCCAACCCCACACGAGTTCGCATGCGTTAATTACAATTATAATTTCTGTACCCTTATCTCACATAAGTAGGATCGGTTCAACACGTTTTCCTCTTCTACTCTACCCTGTAAAAGGTCATCTCAGTATTCACACCTTAACCACTGTGTTAATTACAATATGGAACTTTATAATAATGAAAATTAAGAATAATATAAAATTGTTACTTGAGCTTTGACTGATCAAATTTATATGTTTGATTTGACATATTACGGTTTTGCTCATTGTTAAAACTCATCGTTATATGAGACATGTCATCGGAATTCGACTAATATATATCTCAGTAATCCAGAACAAATAAAAAGCCGATAAATCTTGGTGTGATAGCGTATATACACAGGACTATTCAATATACTCAAATATACATACTGAGATACCAGCATATTGTCTAATGTTTCAGAATACTGTATATTAAAATACACCTGCAGCTTATTATCGTAGTATTTGCAGGTTAAAGGTATCGCGATAACATATGAATATCTACTACTATCGTTAACTACTTGTTTCTTAATAATTATCATTGCTTTTGAATTTGTATGCACCTTGCAGAAATAATATATTATATGATTTAATATAATAAACGATAAATATAGTAAGATCATGAAATAGATAATTATAAGAATGAGGCGAACGTGCAAATCGTTATCGAGCATCGACGAGGTGCATCACCGGGTGCATTCCGAGGTGGGTGGTCGAGCGTTCGATAAACGAACGCTCGCGAAACGTTAATAAACTAACGTGTAATAAAGTAAATAACGCGTAACGACGCGATAACGCGACAATAAAACGATGTTCGATTTTTGAATGCCTTCTTTGTGACTGTTTCGAGACATGCTATATGTTAGTAAGTAAGTTTCGTAAAAAATATTAAACACAACTTAATATGATGTCTTTTTTATATTTTAGAGTATGAAATATCCGATTTGTTCGAGATATAAATTTTGAGTCGTTTTAAAGTCTTTGAGTGTTGCGAAGATCAGTCGATGTAGTAGAAAAAGTTAACATCTCACCGTTTTCCAACGACAGTTTTATGGAATGTGTACACAATTTATTTGATATGTATAAATGAATTTTCATCGATTAATATTTTTATTTCGATTACAATTAGCTTCTATGTTATAATTAAGATGAATTCCAAAGGATAGTATAAATCGTGAATATTGAGTTCTCATATACTTTCCAAATACATTAACAACTATTTTACTATAATGTGTTTTTAATATATTGTGTATAAACTAAAGGATATAAAAATAATAAGGGATACCAACCGTGAACTCTAATCATAGGTTTAGTGAAATTTACAACACTTATAACTTACAAGAACAGGGATATGTATGTAATTAGCAACAGTTCACTTTGTAACATAGTTATATGATGTTTCTCTTGACAAATTGTAATTAAATTTAATCTGTTGTTAATTGGATATAATGTTGTCGGTGTGATTAAATATAATTACGTATAAATATGTAGTTTGAATGTCGTCTGTGTTGCCGCGTCGGTTGTCGGACTGCATGTTGTGTGATCGCTGTCGGCCGCGGGACGGAGATTCAGCGTCTTAGGTAACTATATTTAGAATTGCAGAAGTGGAACATAAATAAAGATAAATTAGTTACGGCTCTCTATTTGTAAATAAACTTGTAATATACGTGTATATAGAACTAAATTGTTCATTAAAATAATAATAAAAAACTTTCAATTAATTTAGTTACTAAAAGCTTAATGACATGTCTTCTAAACGTTCCTAGGTCCGATCCTCCAGAGTGTAACCCTCGAGCACACTACTAGTGCGACACAGTGACACTGAATGCTTTCACTCACTAGCTTAACAGACATAATGCAGATCACCCCCACATACGTGAACTCCTACGGGTAGGTACACGTATGGTAGAAGGGTTTATTTTTTCCCCTTGTTTTCCAAACCTGGTTAGTTAGTTTAGCGGAGATGACAAATACAAAATCCATGTATTTAAGTTCGTGAAGTACACATGCTCGTACACTGGTGCAATAGCTCAAGCCGAGGTTCGGCCACTTTGGCACCCTTGTGCTTGTTGCCAAGTGGCCGAGCGCCCTAAGTGCTCGCCCTTTTTGTCCAGTGAAGCTGTGAAGGCCCCTCAAGCCAACAACGTATAGTCAGTTCGAAAAAAAAATGTTGTGTAAATAAGAATGTTTATTAGAAAAAAATGTTTAAGAAATACAAACAAATTAATCTTAAGTAAACCAAGAACAACAAAATATGGTATACAAAACTTAAAACTTGAGGGAGCTAAACTGTTTCATTAGTAAAGGACCTGAGAGATACTGAATCATTAAACGTGTTTAAAGCAAGACTAAAAATGTATCAAAAGAGAAATATTTTCAAATATAGTTTTTTACGACTTGTCTAGAATTTGCTTTGTTGATGGCGTGACAATTTTTTTTGTTTTTCTTTCGTCAATATTCTAGCAATAGAAGTATTATAAACAATCTTTATTTTTTTGTATCACTGGATGATGCTAAAGATTACTAATTAAAATGAATGTTTTTAATGTAATTCTCATTAAGTGAACTATGTTCTTTTGATTAAATAAATGTTATTTAAATCGATTACAACTTCTGGTAAAAGTTCCGTCAAAATCGGTTCATCCGTTTCGGAAATTGTCGCGAATAACAACATATTTTAATTTGATGTATATGTACGTACAGGTCTCCCTACTTTATCCCATTTTCTCTGAGCCACGAGCCTGACACAAGTATTAGAACCAGACAAAACGCAGTAAGAATCGATCGTCCCTCACATACATTCGTTCACACATAAAGGCGCTTTGCTTACTATTCAATTTTATATTAAATCTGTCGAATTAATGTATTGAATGATCTTGCCTATTTCAACATCTAGTAAGCACGCTTGATAGTAGATAGTAATATTGCCGTTACATATGTTCAAGTCGCATTCTTGGTACAGGTAGATAAGATATACGTTTTGTTGTAAAGTATAGGATATCTTTAAAGAACTACCAGATTGGTAAAACAGTAATTATCTCGATAAAAGAATATACGTGATGGTGGGGATCTATACTCGCCATGGTGATGGTGATGTTTCTGATAAGACGATCTACCTGCGGAGAAGCTTCCATACCAGCATGACAGCGGCGAATGATGATGGGTGGCAGATCTCTTAATATATTCTTACCTTCAGGTACAATGTAGTAACTTTGTTGTGCTGGTACAAAAAAAATGTTTCGCTGCTTCTAGAAGTAGGTAGGTATACGAACAGATTGACAAAGAGGCTGAAAACGAAAATCTCCAAAAGATTTGACATTTGTCACTACATATTATAAAACAAAGTCGTCCGCCGCGTCTGTATCTGTCTGGATGTTCGCGATAAACTCAAAAATTACTGAACTGCGGTTGTCACCAATAGATAGAGTAATTCACGAGAAAGGTTTAGGTATATATTTTGTCAAGGTTTTTTTGTAAATTGGTTGAAATATAATGATAATTGTTGAAAGAATCGGAAAAAGTCAAGCCGCCTGGGAGCTTGCATCGAAAACGCTGCCTAATCCCTTTGAGATATAACAAAACAATGTCTACTGAGATATTCCTCTTTTATAGATGTACAAAATCTTCTACGATGACATACACGATATACCTATATTTTTAGGATAGTTTACTATACGCATCTATCTTTTAAAAATGGTCACATATAATGAGGTAATCGGAAAGCTATTTAGACGGATACAGTATTAATCCTTATCAAATAAAGTACATTAGTTACCTTAAGCATTTCATGTGTATAAGTATATATTTTTTATTATCAAGGCAGGACAACGTCCGCCGGGCCTGCTAGTATTTGATAAAACTATTGAATATGAAATTAAACAGTCAATAAGTGCCCTAAATCCTAACAAAGTATATTTTAATACAGTGTATGTCATACGTTAGGTAACTGATGACTAAAAGGTGACTTTGATATTCGGACAGCGCGTCGATTGTGCAGTGGAAGATAAACTTTGAATAAGATCTGTGTAAGAAGATTGTGCGAACTGACATAAGTAAGACGGGACTTTTACTCAACAGTGGACAAATATGGTTTGAATGAATTAATCGAATATCTTTTTGTAATAAAACAATAGATTTGTCATTTCCGCGTTCAATACGTATGTGATACGTTAGTATGCGTATGTGCCAGCAAAGACTAAATTATACTTCATAACGTTGTCAGCATGCAGGTTTAGATGTGGCTTAGCTGCATGGGTTACGGTTATCCAAGTAAAATAAGATCTTATTGTTATCTGGTTATGGACTCAGAGGTAGCTTGATACTGCTCCACTCCACACAAGGTGGTCCCTTCATAATGTAACGTTAAAATATATTCGTTATATATCTAACGAGCTGTTCGCGTTCCAATGCGCTGGTTTTTGCTTCTTTCCTGATGTAACGATGTTAGCTTAAGTTACAGGTGCATAGCCTATATTTACTGCATGCATCTGTCAGATGTATGATAGTACCGCGAGTAACGCCCGTATACTTGTAGCTGTAACTATGCAAGTAAAGAGAGTTATAACCATTCCAATGTAGTACTATATTATAAAATAAGTGCAGATTTGGTGAGAGCGAGATATCATGATGCGATGCCACTATTATGAGAGAACTTGCGGACTATTTTAAATGTGCTAAATTGAGTTCCGGTTCTGTTCCATAGTAATACAGTCTATACTACTCTATGCTATATTAGACTAGCAATTTGAACTAAAAATTGTAGAGGGAAACTCTGTTTCTATAGTCGCGTATATTTTTTGGGCTATATTATCTGTTACATGTGTAATTTGAATTAGGGATTTAATTGATGAAGGCGTTACTTTGCGAAAGTTCATCTTTAAAAAAATAGGGTGGACGTTACTTCGCACTTCCGCTAGGAGTTGTTTGGCCGCTGTAACGTCTTAATGGAACAGAAAACGATTGTGAAACAAATAAAGGTAATTGAAAAGCGTCGTTGGTCGGCGGTTGAACTTGACGTTGGCGGATCGTTGAAACTGTTGGCGATTAACATTGTTGGTAAATGAAATATTAAAAATATATAATTTATTAAAAATATGTTGCAGGGTAGGCGGTGACGTGGTCGACCTAGACAGACCTGGAGAAGATCTGTGCTCGTAAAGTCTTCTAAGACTGGACTTACTTGGTGTGAAGTAAAGCGTGAACCCACTGGACAATGAGATGGAAAATAAAAGAATAGTAGGTACTTCCTGATATTATGAGAAGCGGATGTAAGCAGTATCCAGAGTATACGAGTAGATACATGAACGAAGTTAACGCCATATTGTTATATAATATAAATAGCAGCACACTATAAAGCAACAAAAGTCTAAAGGAATTTATAAATTAGTACGTACTTTATGGAGATACGCCCTAAATAGTGTTGCCAGATTAAATCTTATCTCGATTCTAATTACTTTTTGTTTTGTTAAATTCACTCCAAACTTAGGTTAATAATTTCAAATACTGCAGAACTGATTAGCGTCTTTAATAGAACCAGGTTTTGGTTTTCTCGAGATCTTAATGAATACGTTTAAAAGCAATATCTGATGCCAGGATAAAGGTACTGAGAGCCGGTATGTTTTGGCGGTATACAAATTTGGTGACATGTGTCACACTGTTCGCTGTGAAGCCGAAGCAAACTTTTTTTAGCACATTCACATTTAAACATAGTTAATTATGATTAGGCGTGATTGTGGTCAACAGCTGAAACCTGTAAGGTGTAAAAAAAACTAAACTCAAATATTCATGATGATTGCTAATTTTACTGGAAAACGTAAAGGCGATATTGAGAGAGAATTGGTTTCTTTAGAATATAAGTATAAAATAGGTGTTTAATGAAATTGCATATTAGAAGATTTATAAAAGTTCATTAATTGGCAACATTGGAGTGAAGCTCTTTTTTGTGCGGGATTGCCTACATTTTTGCTAATTCTCTGAAAGGTTTTGCATGTGAACTGGTTTAGACGAACCGCCGTCGGTGCGCTTACGGGAAGGGAAGGGCACGTAATTGTAGCCCGAGATAATTGTGCGAGATTCTCACAACTGGATTCTCGGCGGTGCTCTGCGGCCTCGCTATTACTTACCGGGGTTATTAAATCTTTACCTTCATGCTTATTATCCAATGGAAACGTAACCGGATTGTACGTTATGAATCAAAGAATATCATTGCCATAGATTCTGTTTATACTATATGTACTCATTAAAGCCGCGAACGGAGATGAGAGAAGACGAACAAACGAATTAATAGTATAAGATGAGAATGAACTGCCGAAAGCGAACGAGATATCATTGTTAGTAATTGATACGTCTAGTGTTATATCTGATAATCATGTAAGAAGTATTTAAAGTATATGTCATTTCTTAAAAATTGCGATAAAAAAGGCATAAGCTTGTTATGGAGAATTATTTTTAAAACTTGATTGGTTGCGAATTTTAAGTTAAACTCATTTAGGGGGTACGCAAGTCGGTATTCTTGCAACACTACTTGTCTTTTGTTGTCTATCGCTGAGAGGCGCTTGTTCACTTGATAATGTCGCAACAACGAAGTCGAGGGTGCATGTGGTGTCCATTGGACAAAACTATTCGTGAGTGTTGGTATGATTCGTGTGTACGCGGTATAACAGCGCGCTGTTCACAATGGTGCGAAGAGCTTATATGCAAGATATATGATAGTATATATAAACACAAGGAAAGAAAGTATCTGTTATAATAACCGAACCCTGAGCTTCAAATATGGAGATTTGTCAAAATGAACGATAAAGTCACAGAAATCCTGATCCCAAATGTGGGGTAGTTTACGTACTTACGTTTTTGTGTTGGTAATAATGTCAATAAAGTGTTGAACATTAATTTAGAATATGGGTGACGGTAACAAGAAAGAAGTAGCCGGCTATGATGCCTGAGTGATCTGAGGAGTGTTTCAACCGAGGGCAGTAAGATGAAGTGAGCGAGCTAGTGAAATTAGCTTTTTATCATTTTTAAGCTACTAAATAGTTTCATAAGTTACCGTCTCGAGCTACAATTATTTAATACTAGCTGATACCCGTGACTTTGTCTGCATTGTCCTGCGCATGCGCACCACATCGCTTGCCCCACTTCTCCACGGGACGAAAATACTTATAAAAATCGTAGTTTAAGCTATCGTATTGTAGTAAAACGTTAATGAATTCATATAAAACTAGCTGATACCCGCGACTTCGTCTACGTTGTTTATTGTCTTGACAAAAAAAATTAAAAGCAAAGATACGTTTTGCTTACAACATTTCTTTATAAACAATGTTATTCATATAATTCCCTTCTTCTATGCATGCACCCTGTGGGGTGCCGCTTGCCCCATAATATTCATCGCTGATTGCGTAATGTGCTTCTTAGAGCTATACATTCTATCTTATATATAAAACAAAGTCTCCCGCCGCGTCTGTCTGTCTGTCTGGATGTTCGCGATAAACTCAAAAACTACTAAACGGATTGTAATGCGGTGTTCACCAATAGATAGAGTAATTCACGGGGAAGGTTCTGGTATATAATTTGTCAAGGTTTTGAGTAAATTGGTTGAAATCTATATAAATATAAGCGAAATACGACTGACTGACAATTACATATTCTCCTACAGACACCGACAATCCCTGACATTAGGCGACCGTTGTTATAGTAACCAATAATATTATTCCCGTGGCAATAAGTATATTTTTAGGGGTGTGCAAATAATGCTCCAATCGAACCGAATCGAATTATGATGTTAAATTTCGAACTATTCCTATATTTTTAAAGTAAGGTAGAATTATTACACTAATAGTTATAGGAAAAATTACAACATTTTACACTACTTTAATAACTGAAATTAAAAAAATTATAACGTTTAAAAAACTATTATTTAAACATCAAGATTACCTTTGAAAAATAACTTTAATTTACTATGTAATTCAATTCTACAATAATAAATTTCTATTAGTGAAAATATTTATTAAAAATATACTTTCTCCCTTAAATCTAAGTAATTTTATAGCATTTCAATTTTAACAAAATTTTGATAGAAATAGCCGAAATATTTCCTTTAAAAGAAATTACAATATTTTTATAATTTCATATTTTAACAGGTTTCTACAATTTTGTGCTCTTATTTTATACTACATACATAAAAAAATGTTTTAAATTTTAGCACTCAAAATTCATTAACAACTAATAAGGTACAAACATATAGCTTTTACTATATTGGTATATTTTGAGTGGTCATTTATAAATAAAAAAATCGATTATAGTTTATAAAGAAGATAGTCAGATGCGTTGAAAAAAAGCATTTTCATATAAAAATAAATGACATTTAATTTCTTGAATTTGTACTTTACGCTTTGTCCGCCAGTTTTTGGCTAGAAATAGAGATACAGTAATTTTTTATGCACTCCATGGCTGATGTAGACTATAATGGTGTTGCTGGTTAGTTCGTAACATTCTATAGTTAATGCTTATTTAACGTATAAATTATTTGAATAATCCGAAGAGTTCGAATTATACGTGTGTTCAATTCGGATTTCGAATCGTATAATTCGGTTCGATTTGATATCGATTTATTCGTTAATTCGCACACCCCTATTTATTTTGTGTTCATTGAATTAGTAAGTTTTCATTTAAAAATGACATTTTAAGTCAGTATTATTTCGAATTTTTGATTTGCAATCTATAGATATAATAAAAAAAAGTGTCTATAAATAATAATATTAAAATACCTACTTTTTACTGACTGGATATGAAAGTGTATAAACTACTTATAGTAAAAATCGTTTTTTTTTAATTTATTGTCAGTCTATATGTCTGTTTGTTCCGGTTAATCTCCGAAATGGCTGGACCCACTTTGACGGAAATTTTACTGACAAAGAGCTAAAATTGCAGGCTATATTTTAGACTAGCTATTATTCACAACTTTGCCTACAGTGGAATATCCGAAACGGCAAAACCAATTTTCACGTGACTTTTACAGACACATAGCTGATCTTATTAGTTAGCTATTACCCGTGGCATTGTCCATAGAGGAATACTTAAAACGGCAATACCGATTTTTTCGGAACCTTCACCGTCATATAGCTGACCCCATAAGAAGTAATTTAGGCTATTTTATTTTAAAGTAGCTGTTACTTACGCCTTTGTCCGCAGTGATATATCCAAAGCGCTTTAACCGAACTTAACGGGACTTTTACTGGCATATAACTGACTTTATAAGAACTGACTTAGGTTATTTTTTTTTATATATTATAGGGGGCAAACGAACAGGTGGATCACCTGATGGTAAGTGATCACCACCGTCCATAGACACTAGCAACACGAGGGGAGTCGCAAGTGCGTTGCCGGCCTTTTAAATATGTGGGCCTCCGGCGCTCTTACTGGCCGAACGAAACGCAACAGTGCAAGCACTGTTACTTCACGTCGGTTTTCTGTGAGAGGGTGGTACCAACCCGGGCGAGCCGACCCATTCACGCTGAAACCAGTAATAGCTTCAGCGTAGCTCTACCACCTTTAAACTAGCTGTTATCTGTAACTGTGCCCACAAAGTAATCCCCAAAACAGATAGAACGATGTTTATGTGACTTTTACAGGCACGTAGTTGATCTTATAAAGAGTAACTTAGGCTATTTTATTTTAGACTAACCGTTACTTGCGATTTTCTTCTGTCCAATGTGGACTCTCCAAAACAATTCAACCAATTTTAAGGACACTTTCACTTACATACAACTAAAGTAATGAGCACTAACTAGAGCTATTTTATTTTCAACTAGCTGTTACTCGCGATTTCATCCGTGTAGAATATCTGAAACGATTGGACCAATTTTCACATGACTTTCACTAGCAAATAATTGAAGTTATAAGAATTAACTTAGGTTATTTTATTTTAGACTAACTGTCACCCACGACTTCTCCCGCGTGAAATTTAGCAAAAGAATGTTATTCACTGTAAACATGTGCGTGATGCGTGCACTGTACTGGACTTCAAGAATTAATATATTTGTATGTAAATTGCTTAATGGTGGTCATTTTGTTTTATTTACCGCGTTCGCGTCTACATAACTCATTAACCATAGCTTCGGGAAGTCGGACCTCCATATTTTGCGTAAAGATTTGAAAATTCGTAGAGAGTGTGCCCATAGATTTCCCATTTTTGGCCACCTTTTAATTTTTTTGCACAACTTTATAAAAAAGCTACGAAGATTTAAATTGCGTAGGCCAGCATTCAAAAAATTTTAAATATCAAGGTGGATTCTTGAAATGTGTCGTTTACCCACGTTTGCCCATCTTCTACTTTTCTGACAATTCAATTTGTAGGGGCGGCAAGTGGAGGGGGAAAGAAAACTTGAGGGTTCGAGAATTTTGTAATGTTGCATTTGAATCTAATTTATTTGCCCACATTTGCCCATCTTTTACTTTTACTCTTTACATATTTTGGCCATTTTATACTACTTTTAAAAGTAAATTTCTAAGGGATAAAAATTGGGGGAAAAAGTAAAATTGAGGGAGAATTCATAATTTTTCTTTGATTGCCCCCTTACTTACAGAGATATTATTGGAAGAATATGACGTTCTATACTCTAGCAATAATAAATTATACTGTGCCTATCTCACGTTTAATTTTGGAAAACGGGCACTTACTTATATATAAGGGTCAGTCCCATACAGAAGGACATTATAAGTAACTAAGGGTGGGCAATAAAAAAAAATGATGGGCACTATTTTAATTTGCAATTATAAAAAAACTGCTTACAGATAGATATAGAGTCTTGAAATCTGGATGTATGTATGTTAATGCAAAATTTTAAGACTTCAATTCTTTCTGTATTTTTAGTTAGAAAAATAATCATCAACTCTTTGTTTATAATTCAACATTATAATTAATAGGTATTTGAATATAGAAGATTAACAGTTCCATTATAAAATTTCTTGCTGAATAGAGGAGTAATTTACTTTTTGTAAGATCGCAAAAACTTAATTATGTTAATGTTACATATATAACATCTTTAAGAGAAATTGTATAACTTGAAATTTTCATTACTTTCTTACACAGTGTAAGTGAGCACTGATTTACAAAATGTACGTGATATGTTCAAATAGATGGAGTGTGTGTCGTACTTACAAATATTTTTAAAAGAGCATTCTCACTATTTTATACACGGAAGAAAGAGAAGAGTGGAAGTGCTAAGTAGGCGTGGCGTGTCACTCATGCATTTGGGTAACTAACCAAATGCGCACACAATTGGAACTTAATCATGTTTTAACATGACAGCAGAGCGGTCGTATGGACTCATTTTACGTAATCCATATAAATCGTATTATAATGGTTTATTGTGCAGTTCTGAAGTATAAAAAGTAACAGAAGAAGTAAAAATCTACTAAATATAGGTGTTACATACCATCAATGATAACCATTATTATATTTATTTAAAATACAGAAACTTAAATGGTGGTATAAAACGCCTATGAATTATTATATTTTTTTCGGTAATTTGTATTACAAATAATGTCATACTTCATTGTATGGTACCGCCTACTTATCGTAGTGAAGTGCCATGCATATCGAACAATCACAAACAATATTATTAGTTAATTTTTAAGTAATTTGCAATTATTTATCACATAAATATCTATAAAAAATCTTTAACACTTTTATATGCCCATTTGATCGAATCAAAAACTCTTTTATACTTATCATTCCACAAATTAAGCCAAAATCATTTGGAATTTTGTTCTGCAATATCAGTGCACGAGGAGGTATGAACAATAATCCTACTGTCATGCAGTTTATATATGCATATAATAAGATTTTAATGCATATTTCTTTAAAAGATACGCATTATGGCAATCGTGCAACTTTAGAGCATATTTCTATTTTTAATTGTTCCTCTGCAATAAACGGCATACATACATACAAACAACAACACAACACAAAATATAACTGGTGTAGAGGAAGAAATAGAATTTGAAGAGAATATATTTTTTTCAGATTTTGATATCCAAGTAATTGGTTATATTGCTGGTTACATTACAAGAATCTTGATTAAAAATATCTTTGTAATATTTGTGTAAGTGCTTTAGTCACGCAACACTTTCATAGCTTTATATTTGCTAAAGACCACGAAGAACTGTTGTACCTCTCTCCGGAGGTAATAAAAATTTGTAAAATGGCTGATTTTTTTTAAACTAAAGGCGGAGGCACATACATATAGGACTTCATTATCAATAAGTTCATGCATCAGTTTATTGGTACAAATTTATTTGATAATATAAAATTTTATCTATTAGGTGGTTCTCCTACTTGTAATCATCTAACAGATCCAATTAAATCAATAGTAGAAAAATATACAACGTTCTCTATTGAAATTAAATGTAAAATTATCTGAACGACAGATTTTGAATAAATATCTCCTGTTCGAAGGCCAATGATGAGTAAAGCAATCAAGAAAAAAGTTTAATAAAGTAACAGCTGCTTAGTGTAGATTATAAAACTATAATTCTAACATTTACACGTTTTAAAATGTACACAAATAAATTAGTACCTTTGTTGTATATTTATTTTGTCTTCCAATATTTTGTAATAAATGTCTGTTATAAAAGCAGCTGATCAGGAACAATTAAATTTGTATGTCAGCATTACAAAATCTCTTTTCTGACATTTATATAAGCACCTATAATTTCTCTATAAAGGGTATTAGAATTGTCAAAACACTTTTAGAAAAAATTCAAAAAGTATGTTTTTATTTATTTTTAACAAATTTTGATGACAATTTTACAAGGTAACAATATGCTATTAAGAAATTAGTGGGTTATATAAATAGTACTACGCAATACTTTTAGAAACCGTAAAACTGTTTTAAAAAAATACTATTTGGTTTAATCTTAACCAATTTAAATGTAATGAAAATTTTCAACCAAATAAATTATCGATAACTAATTCTTGGAATAAAGAGTTAGGTACATCCCTATTCAAATCCGCCTTGCTAATTACAACCATAAGTATACGGAGCCTCGATCTATAATGTTTTGTTTTATTTATTGCGTATTTGTATTTTGTTCAAACTTCGAAAGAAGAACGTCTTATAGTGATTTTACGCAAAATAAAACTGAAGTCTTATGTCCAAACAAGAGAGCTCAATTTACATGCAAATATTGGTAAACTAAATTTGTTTTAGATTAATATTTATTTTGAAACGTGATTGGTGTTTCATTAGTAGTTGTACCATTTGTTTGTGTGATTTTGACGAGCCCGGTCCCGTGCGATGAAACTCTTGTGGCACTTCCACTTCATTCTTTATTCCGTGATTTTATATTGCTTTAATACAATTTAAAAAACGCGTGCGAAGCTGCGGGTATCAGCTAGTATATTATAAAACAAAGTCGTCCGCCGCGTCTATCTGTCTGGATGTTCGCGATAAACTCAAAAACTACTGAACGGATTGTAATGCGCTCTTCACCAATAGATAGAGTAATTCACGGGGAAGGTTTTGGTATATAATTTGTTAAGGTTTTTTGTAAGTTGATTGATAATTGTTGAAAGAATCGGAAAAAGTCAAGCCGCCTTAATCGTTTCATGCACATAAGTATATATTTTTTTATTATAAGGGCAGGACATCGTCCGCCGGGCCTGCTAGTTTTTTTATAATTTTACCTTTAATATGGTATTACCAATTTTGGTTTTTGCATAAGACTGCAATGTAGACGTTACTTGATGTATCTTTTACTTACGCCCATATTCAAATTACAAAAACTTTTGATAGAGTGGACAGATTTTAATAAAACAAAGACTAAATGGTACTCAAGAATAGGTATATGGTTTTATGACTTTATAATTTTGTTGTTGAATTTTTAAGAGAAACGTAGTACTTTAGTAGTGATGCCTGCACAAACAAACAGGCATGTATTGGCAAAAATGATTGAAATATATTTAATTATGATACTTATTCTTAATCACTTGCAAAAACTTTTTTCACAAAAATCTAAAAGGTACAGACAGTTATTATATAAACATGGGGTATATTTTTTTGAGTTAGTAACGTCAGGAACCAGCCATTTACTATTCTGCTTCTGCGTAGTAGCTTCATATGGATATTGATTCTAATACTCGATCGGTAAATAATAACGAAGCACGTACTATTTTGTTAACACCATACGGTATAAAAATAATTCAGTGCATATGGTACCTAGGTATGTTAGACAACTGTTTGAACTCTTGCGAATGAGCCGGAAGTTTCAGTGAAGGAAAACATCGTGATGAAACTATAGCATGTTGATAGAGCTTTTTCTAAGTTGCCCGCTTCTAGCTAAATACCTATAGGTGTGTTCAGACAGTTGCATTTGAGTTCCAGTCCTGGTCTAGGTGTAGCGTGTTTGCCATCTTAGACCACATGGGCATTTAACTTTAGGTGAGATTGTGGTCGAACAATAGATATATTATAATTTTTTTTAATATATTTCGAAAAAATCTAAATTCTGGTTTTTAAAATGCTTATTTCACCGATGCGAGATGTTTTCCTAATACTAATGACTGTCATAGCAAACTTACTTATATCGCGTAGATAACTACCGATATTTTGCTAAATTCAGGATAGGAGGCTGAATTCTCTTTTGAAATTCTAACCTTGGTATTAGAAACGCAGATAGGCCCGGTGTGGATAGTCAGTGTGGAATTGCTAGCTACTTGATATCTGATAAAGAGTAAAGAGCTGCAGATCAGCACAAGGTGACTCACATAGCTTATAGTATTTGTATGAGTTCTTATTTAAAGTGTCATCCAAAGTACTAATTAAGATAATATAAATAGAAATATGTTTTTTAAAAGCGCTCTATTTACCTGTAAATGTCTCATAAAAATCAGTTGATCCGTTTTGGAGATAAAGAAAAAAATAATTACAAAGTTTAATGTATCTTCAGGTGAACACTTTCTGTGTTCTGAGCTTTAGTATTTTTGAAGTCATGCCAAAGACCAAAGCTATTTGTTACGTTGACGTTTACTTTATGGATACAACATTTTATAGACAGGAGTGAAATAAAAGGACGTCAGTTAAGTAAATAATGAAATTACATGAAATATATGTGGTTAGACGTGTTCATTATGAGACAATGTAAATAACACAATGGGCCGTAATTAGGTTAACAAAGGCGTGACAGTGATACCGGGCGCGGGCGGAGGTCCTCGCGGAGCTCCTCCCTGCGGTACTGTTCGCCGCGCCGTCCAATCACAGACCACGACACACTCGACACATCCGATTCATATCTTGTAATTCTTTTAATATTACATTGAAACCGTGAGTGTACGCAAAATGCGAATAGACTTCATTGAACTATATACAATGGAAATATAATAAACTAGGAACCCCTTGGGACTTTGTGTTAAATTGCAGATTGTGGTCTAACGCTAATCTATAAATAAAGAAATATCTTTCAATATAATATGTCTAATTGAAGTAAAATATTTATGAATGTTAATAAGAACAGTGACTGAAAAATAAGAATTATAAAAAAAAAATAAGTCTCTGTTTGTCTGGACTAAGCTCCGAATCGACTGAATTAATTTTTGACAATTTTACTGATAAGTAGATAATTTAGCAGAGAGGGATTTGACATATCATTATGGTCTTCCGTAGGAGTAAGTTAAACTAGATAAAATAATTAATGGTAATGATAAAAAAATAAAAGAGACCGCACGATGAATCCCAACAAAACACGTAAAACAAAAAATCACTTTCACGCGAACGAAGTCGTCCTTACCAACCCTTATGAAAGATAGACTGTCTTCTTCGAGTATATTCATTTTACGATGAAACTTTAGTACATACTAGATACGAATCTAAATATACAACATTTGATATTACTAAAATAAATAAAGACCTACGTGAATATAAAGTAAAAATTAATAAACGTTAAATATTAAGTTAAGTACGTTTTTTTATTGAATAAAAAGTAGGTACAAGGGTAATTCTAAATATATATTTTTTGTATGTAATTAAAACTATATATTTTAGAGAATGTACTATAGTATATATGTTGTACTGTCAACATGTATAGTTATAGGTAGTGAAATATATAAACAGAAAAAAAATTAATGATAACCTTGATCGAACTTGTCGTCAATTCTAGATAGAGTCATAACGTCAAATCCATAGACGTCATCAGATGATAACAGTGATGTTTCTAAAATGTCACCCCGGCTCTAGTGTCGCCGTCGTTCATTATAATTTAAAGGTTTTAAAAGGTTTTACCACAATATCACCTTATGTTAAACGACAATATAGCGTACGTTAAACCTAAAGTCGACTTAACACATAAATGATTAGTGACTATAAATATATACACTGAAATAAGTAGATAAATATATATACCTACACCGAAAGCTCAGGCTCGTTACTGGATTCGAATGCACATCATCGACGCGCTGGTTGAACCTGCTCTACCACGCAGCCATCTATCTACACGGATGCTCCAAAAATATGTGATTGGCTTCTCGAAGGTCAAATTGAATGACACATATTACATATATATTTGCCTTTAATATTTATGTAATTAATAATAACGAGGCATATAATATTCTTCAAGCGATTTAAGCATTTTAAATTATTCACGACTTCCTGAGTATTTATATAATCCAATATCCATCAAGGAAATACATACTCGTTTAATAAAAACATATAATTTGAGCAGATCGTTGAGGTTTGCTACGCGAACGCCGACGTGCTAGGGATGTCACCCGTGTTGTAAATATTATATTGTGAAGTGTTGATAATATTTGAAAATAGTAAGGTAATAGCAACAGATAGTAATAAAACTATAAAATCTATGCTTCAAAATCTATTAAATACGTAATACCATCTCAGAAATGTATAAACATATGTTAAAATAATGTAGTTTTATGAAAACATGATGCAAGTGAAACTTTATTCTAAACATTTATCTGAAAATTTTCAGATAATTATTCGATTTAGAGTATGAAAATTGCGTTTTTAATCGTAACCTAATATGAAAACAGTAATGATAATGGCAAATTAATAGACACAAGACGTCCAATTATAAATTTTAATTTCAGTCTGCGTATTACAGTTTGGACTACACAATAAATACAACCCTTCAGATGACAACTGAGCACAATATTTATTTCAACTATTAAATCATTTTGAACTGAGTCACGGGCATCGCCATAATGGCCTTTGCTGCTCTGCCGACCGTCTTATACTTTGTCCTTACTGCGACATGTAATAGATGAACGAAAAAATTTGAGGTGATGTAAAAAGTTTCACTTTAGTAACTGTATCCTTTGTTTTTGTAATGTTATATAGTTTAGGAAATTTGAAAAAATCGTATACAGATATTTATTCAAGTAAGAAACGGTAATCTTAAAGGAGGAATACAACATTGAAAACGAGTTAGTTTTAGCTAAAGATTTCACGGTGATACTAAGCTGTAGAGAATGTAGAGATATTTAGATTCGTTAGTGTGCGATCTCCTGAGGTGTGGAATAACGAATGACCATATTTATAACTTTTTGACGAGATAACGTCTTATAAATCGATTAACGCCAGCTGCACGCACGAAATAGCATGACTCAATGTCACGTTCCGCCTGAGCCGAGCGTGCAAGCGAGACCGCGGAACAAGCGGTAATGAGGCGCGATCGGCTGGTGACGCATCTTCTCTCTTCCATTCCATCTGTAATTCAGTGATAATAATTCACTTCAATTTATAAAAGTATTCAATTTTTCATGAATGTTTTCTTATGACGTTATCACGTAAAATCATTGTCCTTAAGCCAACTTTACAGACAACATTTTTTTTTATACTGTTCGTATAGCTTAACGACACTTACAACATCAGAAGCATGCAAGAAGTCTGAGAAAATTTCAGTTAAAGCGTCTTGGGAATTTATCGCAAAACGTACTGTTTATAACGATATGGTATTTTAGGTTTGAGGGTGAACCTTTCGACGGTCTGTTATGGAATGGTTGAGATTAGCCGTTGTTATCATGGTGAATAAATTATTCTTCGGAACACATCCCATCAGACATACGGTACAGTATACAAAATTAGGCGAAGACTCTAGGTGTACAACATTGTTGTTAACATTCTCTCTCGGTGTCTGAGATATTATTACATAAGCATCCCGCTATAACAATAAGATACTACAACGCAAAATTTTACACTCTTTTATTTCCTAGGAGACTATTTATTCCAGGTTAGTATGCAGAAGGTGCTATTTCAATGAGATGGTTTTCACACACTTACCAGTTGCACAGAAAACGTGAGAGCATAATGCTTATTATAAAAGAGAAAGGTACGATTTTGAGAGTCGGAGGTTTGGTGATGTGTGAACGTCCGTGAACCGGTAATGTGCGTCTCAGTGCGCCGGCGCAATTGCTTCGTTAAAGCTTGCGTTCCATCTTCCAGCGGAAACGCTTCATCGCGTGTCTGTAAGCTTATCAAAAATAATTGTGATCTTTTTGTATATTTTGACCTGAAAGTGAAACGTTGCTTAAATTGATACATTTTGTTGTTGCAATCATAGTCAGTGTTATATATTTGGAATAATTTTCATTGCTTTTATCGTTTACTTTGCGATAGTTCATAAAATGTAAATATTTAACTGTATATGTGTAGTCATATTGATAACGTAGAATATGATTGAGATAATTCCTTGTCTATATTATTGTTAAATCACTATCTCACCCAATATAAGAAACAGAACTGATTCTCAAGTATAGCTACAGAAACACATCTACACATATTTTGTGATATATTTAAAATTTGTATGTCGTAACTAGTCAAGGGGAAATTACACATACTGAGTCTAAGACATTTTTTGTTTCTAATACTCATATATATATTTAATTATATAGGTACAAGTTAAAATTATAATTTGGAATTTGTATGTAAATTTATCAATGTAGCTATACATATGAATAAATTATATAAGATAACTAGCTGATACCCGCGGCTTCACGCCCGTTTTTTTAAATTGTGTTAAAGTAATATTTAATAGTGAGAAGTGGTAGAATTACAGAAATGCTCTTTTAAAACCTTTGTAGGTATGACACGCACGCCACCTGCTGTGACATGTAACGTGTACATTAAATATGTAAATACTAATAGTATGCTGGATGGGATTTAACAACAACACATTTTGAATTTTAACTTGCTATATAATCCCTTCAATGGTCACTTACACAGTATAAGAAAGTAATGAAAATTTCAAGATATACAATTTCTCTTAAAGATGTTGTTATATAGACATTAAATTACGATATAAAACTCAATATGTATCTGTAAGCAGTTTTTAATACTTACGAATTAAAATAGTGCTCATTGAACATGATTTGAACATTGAACATTGATTGCTATGGTTAATAGCACCGAGAAGTTGACCACCCTTTTTTTTGTGTAAAGACATGAAAGTTTGGGCTTGCCCATCGACTTCCCATTTTTAGCCACCTTTTATTTTTTTTTGCTCACTTTTATAAAAAAAGTTATGAAAGATTTAATTACGTGGGCCAGCAGCGTCCGAAAACATGCAAAAATTTAAAATTGCCCATCTTTTGCTTTTTTGATAAGTCAATTTGTAAGGGGCGGAAAGGGGAATAAGAAAAATTGAGGAATCGAGAATTTTGGAACGATGCGTTTGAATCTATATCTTTTGCCCACATTTGCCCATCTTTTACTTTTCTGAATAGTCAATTTCTAAAGGGTGAATATAGGGGGAAAGAAAATTTGAGGGATTGAGAACTTTGGAATTACGCATGGGTGAGCAATCGAAAAAAAAAAAACCTTCTATATAGGAATGAGCCTTAATAAGTGTAAGTTTTTCAAAATTAATCGTGTGGTAGGCAAAACATTTTCGATGATTGCTAGAGTATAGAAAGTTATATTTTTTGTAAAATATCTCTGTAAGTAAGTGAGCAATCGAAAAAGAAAATGAATTCTCGACCCCTCACATTTTCTTTTCCCTCCAATTTTTACCCCTTAAAAATTGACTTTTTAATAAAGTTAGAGATGGGCAAATGTGGAATAAATGACGTAGATTCATATGCACCATTTAAAAATTCTCGATCTTTTACTTTTTGTTTTCCCCCAATTTGTACGCCTTAGAATTTGACTTTTAAAAAAGTAAATAATGGGTAAACGTGGGCAAAAAAATGTAGATTCAAATGCATCATATCAAAATGTTCAACTCCTCAATTTTTCTTTTCCCCCTATTTTTAATCCTTAGAAATTGACTTATTAAAAAAGGAAAACGATGGGTAAATGTGGATAAATAAAATAGATTCAAGTGCATCACTTCAAAACTCTCAACCTTTAACTTTTCCTTTTCCCCCCAATTTGTACCCCTTATAATTTGAATTTTCAAAAAGTAGAAGATGAGCAAACGACGGCAATAAATATAAGCAAATGCATCATTCCAAAATTCTCAATCCTTCAATTTTCTCCGCGTCAAAAAAGTAGAAAACGGGCAAACGTGGGCAAATGGCATACTTCAAGAATCCACCTTGACATTTTCAATTTTTGAAAGTTTTCTCGGACGCTGGCCCACGCAATTTAATTAAATCTTCATAACTTTTTTTGTAGAGGTGGACAAAACATTTTTAATGTTGAGCAGAAATGGGTAATGATAGGCAAACCCTCTACGCATTTTCAAATCGTAACGCGAAAAATGGGGGCCAACTTCCCGGAGCTATGGTTAATAAGTTATGTAGACGCGAGCACGGTAAATAAAAACAAAATGACCGCCAATTTGACCAAAAGACATATTAAGCAAATTACATACATTAACATATTCATTGCAATTATATTATTTCTTGGAGTCCAATACAGCGCACGCCTCACGCACCTGTTTACAGTGAACAACATTCTTTTGCTAAATTTCACGCTGAGGAAGTCGTGTGTGAAGTCTAAAATAAAATAGCCTAAATTATAAGATCAGCTACGTGCCTGTAAAAGTCACGTGAACATAGTTCTATCTGTTTTGGAGAATACGTTGTAGGCAAATTTACAGACAACAGCTAGTTTAAAACAAAATTAACCTAAGTCAGTCCTTAGAAAGTCAGTTATATGCCAGTAAAAGTTCCATGAAGATCAATCAAATCGTTTTGGAGAAGGCGCAGGTAACACGTAATTAAAAAAAATAGCTTAAATTACTTCTTATGGGGTCAGCCATCTGCCAATGAAAGTACAGTAAAAATCGGTTTTGCCGTTTCGGATATTTCGCTACGGGCAAAGTTGCAGATAACAGCTAATCTAAAATAACATTTCCGTCAAAGTCGGTCCAGCCATTTCGGAGATTACCAGAAACATACAGACTGGTAGACTGACATAAATTTTAAAATTTGATTTTTACTATAAGTAGCTTATATACTTTCATATCCAGTCAGTACAAAGTAGGTATTTTGATATTATATATAGACACTTCATTTTTATTATATCTATAGACTGAAAGGCAAAAGTTCGAAATAATACTGATCTAAAATGACATATATTATTGGTTACTATAACAACGGTTGCTTAATGTCAGGGGCTGTCGGTGTCTGTAGGAGAATATGTAATTGTAGCTGAAAAATGTATTTAGGATGGGTTTTAACCAAAACCCGTTCTTAGTGAGCGTCTACATCACAAAAGGAATAAATATAGTGAATTTCAATTCAATCGGACATACAGTTTCGGAGAAATCGTGATGAGTCAGTCAGTGGTATTCCGCTTGTATATATAGATAATATAATATAATATAATATATATAAATTACTTAAGTATTACGGTCATGTTATATGGATCCGAATGCTGGGCTACGAAAGAGACGGATGAGAAAAGATTACATGTGGCAGAGATGCGAATATTAAGATGGATTTGTGGTGTAACCAGAATGGATATAATTAAAATAAGTATATCAGAGGAAGTTTAAAAATTGCACCAGTCGGTTTTCTGTGAGAGGGTGGTACTATCCCGGGCGAGCCGACCCATTCATGCTGAAACCAGTAATAGCTTCAGCGTAGCTCTACCATCTATTAGCATCTGACAGGGGAGAGTGGAAAAGGAAAACATGTTGCCCCTCCCTACTTAGGTGGGATAAGGGTAAGAAGATGATGATGAAAATTCAAAGTGCCATATTTGTTAGAGCGTAAGTTAAATCCCGGCATTGCGATGTAGCTCGCCTATGGATTAGAGTCTTTATCTCAGAATTAAAGACGTCGATAGATATGATGAAGGTGTACCGGCGCGAGGTTCTCTCGGAGATCCGATGCCGATACGCACCACGTTATTTACTCACGTGAATCTATACGCGTGTACGCGATCCGACGCGACGATAACACCAACATTTTGTTTTGGAGAACGAGAATTTATTAATTACTTTAATTTCCTTTTCTCTATTAATAATTACCCGCCTCTATCATGTTTTATGTTCTTCTATTTAACGAAATAACTATTTGGATTTACATTAAATATAAGATAATAAGTCAAAAATATATTAACAAGTATTTTAGTAAATCGAATTAATCAAATTATAAATGTATTATGTAACAAGTGGTAAGGCACGGTATTTATGTCTGAGTGGATGTGCGATTACTATACATAAGATGTAATACAAGCTATATTGGGACGATTAGGCGTGATATGTTCCAGGATCATCCAGTAACCAAGTCGGGTGGTAGAGACGTGTACTCGACTGTGTCGCAACCACCAGGGACATGGTGAGGAACCCGTCATAATGACTCTTTAATTTGTTGTGTTTCGGGATCAACAAACCGGAGAATCACCGATAGATTGTAGATGTTTCTGTGGTTGCTGTTGTTTTCATAATGCCCTTTATTAATGATCACATTCAATGTAGACACTTTGTTGATCTGCAAAAAATTAAGCTCTGAAATGGTGTATCAATGAATAATGAAAATTAGTTGAATAAATATATTAATCGTTTTCGCTATATACTCATTGTATTTTTATGCCAAAGAACAACAAACAGGCAGACGGCCCATCTGATGTTAGATGGTTACCGTCGCCCATTGGATAACTGCAACACCAAAGGCATCACTGTTGTGTTGCCGACTTTGGAGAGCGTGTTTCAGGTCCCTTTTTAAAGAGTCCCACGTCATAACCCAGGGGGACCACCGTGCTAGGTAACGCATTCCACAACGGTAGCGTGCGCATAATAAAGCTTCTAGAGAATCTTACGGTTGTCGCCATTCTACAGGGTTTTAGAGTATTTGGATGAGCAACCAGCCAGCGACGGATGGTACCAGTTTGGAAGGCATTATATTAAAAAGTTCTTCAGAACACTATCCGTTATACATGTGGTAAAGTACACATAGAGACCCAATGTCTCTGCAATGACTTTAAATCGCATGTTAATTCGGGATCGTCAACAATGCGAATAGCTCGCCTTTGCACGCTGTTAAAAGGAGAAAGCTAGTAAGCGGGAGCACCAGCCCAGATGTGTGAGTAATAGGTACTCCATATGTGGGCGTACTTGCATTTTATAAAGCACTAATCATTGCTTTGGGGTAAAGTGCCTACTGCTTTGACCGGTTGAGGATACCTAACCTTTTAGCTGTCAATTTGGCCTTACTGTCCAAATGACACCGAAATTGCACATCGCTATGTTGAGACCAAGGATATATTGCTATAGATAATCAGAGAAATGCTCTGAAATTTAGGTACTATGACGAATGATTATTATAATTTGCACTAGAGATTGTACTGGACTTTAGATACTCTACTGTTTTGTGCGTCCCGCATTAGAACGAGTTTAAATCAAACACAATGCTTTAATGAAAATTCATATCATAAGACATACATTCACAATCAGTAATATATGGGTAGTGCAGTATCTGAACCTTCTTCGACAGCTCACTGGTTTCGGGTATGGGTGGATAAAATAATACGATTACTGTTGTTCTCTTGCAAGCGCATGTTTATCAAAATAAAAATCAGTTGACCTAAGTTAACTATTTTTGCTGCAACCTTGTCAACGCGAGGCAATCAACTTATGGTGCCATCTACTAATACATTTAATCAATTTTATTTGATTTCAAATATTTAAGCCTCGAACAATATCCATAATATTATTACTCAGTTGAGTTACAAGTAAAAATATACTTTTATTAGTTAATAAGAATTAGAACTGTAATGTTAAGCCAGAAACTGTCTTTGTTTCTCTTAGTATTGATTCCGCTATAAATTCTCGTATATAAGTAATAAAACGTTATCAGATTGAGATGAACACCTGCCGCTTTGTATTTTATCTCGAAGTGTTTCATTCAGGAGGCTGAATGTTTAGTGAAGTGGCCATCGGTAATACAATACAGCCTCGGGATATCTAGTTACAAAACGCGGGCGCCGGGAGCACGTTTCTCTCTGGATCATTTGTTCGGTGGTTTTATTCAGTCGAATCTATTATTCTCGTACCTTACTAGTAATTTACCTTCAAAATAAACGTACATCTTTAATTAAGTCACATTATATAAATATGTCGCATGCAGGTCATGAGTATGGAACGTTAACAACACACAAGGTTTTGTAGGTGGTAGAGCTACGCTGAAGCTATTACTGGTTTCAGCATGAATGGGTCGGGTCGCCCGGGATTAGTACCACCCTCTCACAGAAAACCGACGTGAAGTAACAGTGGTTGCACTGTTGCGTTTCGTTCGGCCAGTGAGCGCCGAAGGCCCACATATTTAAAAGGCCGGCAACGCACTTGCGACTCCCCTGGTGTTGCTAGTGTCTATGGACGGCGGTGATCACTTACCATCAGGTGACCCACCTGTTCGTTTGCCCCCTATAATATACAAAAAAAAACACAAACGTCAAAGTGATGTGTACAGAGTCTAGAATTTGTGGGATGACGTTTATAAAAAGTAGTGTTTTCTTAATGGGATCCCCATATCGTTCTGAACACTCTAAGTGATACTTGCCTAGGAACTGCACTGTGTATTTGAGTTACCTGCTAAATAAATAGTACCTACCTAATGTGATTCACGACAATAGTTTATTTTCGGTTTGTTCTCGATCGGATCCCTGCTGATGCCCACAATGAGTCAACCATGAGAATAACGCTTCTCCGACAAATATAAATATATATAATAAATAACGATAAAGTGCCTGTTTGTTCAGTAAAATTGCCGGACGTGGTAAACCGATTAGGACAAGGCTTATTCTGGCAGATAGAAGTTTCTTCAAAGTATCATCTACACTATATATAATTAAAGTTTTCTATAGGAGTTAAGCAATAATGATATAATTTAATAGAGACAATTTAGAATTGTTAATAAGATTATAGGCGTTAACTAATAATTACAATAATAAAAACCGGCATATAGTTAACGCCGGTGAAATGTGAAGTTCCCATGAAATAACAAAACAGTTTTATGAGAAAGAAGTCGCGGCCAACAGCTAGTGTATAACTTATACATACAAGAATAAAGCTCCAGATACGGGAGAGATGAACACCGGGTATTTATATAAATGTAACCACAAAGTATGTAGGATGTTTACAAGATGCTCCTGCGGCTGATGCGACGCGACGAGTTCTGTTGGTCATTCCCGGAAACATACTGCTTAATACATTCTGTTATATGACTTGAAAACTTTAGTCTTTACATATATTTTTCAATTATTTCACTTTTTTTTTTTCAAGAATTTATATCAAAAGGAGCAGACGCTGGGGACTTTGTTGTTATGAAAATATTCTTGTCAATTCATGTGAAGAATCTATATAACCTGGGTACTTAATTAATTTTAGTATTGTACTTAGTAAATAAATACTAGTTTCATCAATGTGATCTTTGAGCTAAGGCGTAGTCTTTAAAAAGTGATATCTAACTTCGCAGTTTCATGAAATGTAATACGTGCCTTCGTAAATTATAAATCGTAATGGGCAGTACTGGCATATTATAGCATACATACTCGTATACCTATATTATATTCATTTGAAATAGCAGTGTCAGTTTCGTCCGTGTGTTTGAAATTTCGTCCATGGGTTTGTGTATACAGCAGGTCTTGTCTGAAAATCAGCGCTGCGACGCTTGCACTTGCAAACCTGCAGCCTTACGCTGAGACAAAGACCTATTTGAATTCATGCAATACTTATCTCATTTGAAATATTTCTGTATATTTGTAAATACGTGTTGTATGTATCGAATAAATGAATCTTTCTTTCTTTTCTTTCTTACTTAGCCCCTATAGCCTTTTAAGTAATCTCCGTTAAATTTGATAATTACTGCTTAACCCCGTGGAAAAGCGTAATGATATGTAAACTAGATAGTACTTTGATCTCTATCTGTTAATAAAAGTAAATAAAGTAACGTCAAAATAAGTTCGGTCGTTTCGGGGATCATCACTCCGGGACACAAAATAACCGCTTGAATGTTATTTATATATTTATTGTTATTTGTTACGTTTTATGTAATTACGTTTTTATGATTAAAGTAATATAGATATTCCAACTCGGCTACAATCACTCACTACTTAACGCACAAGGTGGAAACCAGAGCAAATCACTGATTTTTCTTCAACGATCATGTATTGAGATTCGGTCGGGCGGAAATGTGTACCAGCATTTCTGTCTCACTAATTCTTATATGTATGATTAGCTTTGCTAGATTAGCTTAGTAAGATTCACGCTATTACATCCAGGGCAACAGCCCAGCCGAGGTTCAACCACTTTGGCACCATTGACCTTGTCTCCAAGCAGTTGAGCGCCATAAGCGCTCGCTACATTAGTCCGGTGCAGCTGTGAAGGCCCGTCATGCCAACAGCATTAGTCACTTCGAAAAGAAGGCGTAAAGTTACTTCACTGTCATCAATTGCTACCTTTATGTATATAGTATTAATTTTCTGAATTTATTCTAATATTGTTAATGGATCTGCTTTTTAATTGTTTTATTTGACCATATCTCCTATTATGTAGAAGTGAACAAGAAATTCCTAGGTATAATTAAGTAGTTATAGCACCTCATCGCGCTAATATAATTGTTGAAAGTACAAGGATATTTGTCTTTTTAGATACAAATTGTATTGTTCGATTCACACCGCGCCGCTAATCGGCTATCAAATAATAAATTAATCAATCAATAAGCCATGTTATCTCATTTAATTGGTGGGTAATGAATAATGGTGCAGTGGGTCGCATCGCTGCACCGGCCGGTTCACTACAACCGCGTGACGCTTCAATCTCTCTCTATCTCAAGCAATTAGATCGACATCTTACATTATCTATCTCGATATCTATTTGATCTCAGAAGGTATTATATAATTCAATTAAATTCTCTCGTTAGCGTTGTAATCAGTCATTTAAAAATGGAATTATTGGAAGTTATACATCAATTTATCATTTTAATGGACACTTGGGAAATAAAAGATTCTTTTGAGTGTATACTGCGATCGGATCGGAAGCCGTTAACGGACTCGTTTCGTCAAAAGTTCACTCTGCGGCGCGACGTATCGTGGCCGTGGGACCGGCGCGGAGCCACTCGGCGTAATTTCACTATCCTTAGTTGATCTCTGTCCGTAGCTTTGCCGCGCAAAAAAGCTCGGAGCAGGTTGCGCGGGCGCACAGCGGCGGCGGCGCGGCGGCAGGCGCAGGGTAGTGCGCGCTCACCGCCTGCCTCTATCGAACGTGTGCGCATACGCAAAGACACGCCATTGGCCGATTTCAAAAAAGGAACCGTCGAATATTTCAGTGGGTTCTGCTCCGGCGCTGTGCTTGTTCAGTTCAGTTTCTGGTACATACGTGATTTAATAGTGTGTCGTGAAAATACATGTCAGTGCTAGATAGTGCCTTCGATAAAATAAAGTGTGCAAGTAGTGCAGGGATGATGCAGCGGATGACGAGATAAATCTTGGTGCGTTGACCGAGAGCAGGCGATAATCTCGTCGTAGAAAGACGGTAACCATTCGTTGTAAATAAAGTAATAACTTTGTAACACCCGTCGACCAATTTTTCACCTCGAATCTGTCTGTACAGCATTACCTAAAATTGAAACTTTACAAACAAATTAAGTTCTATTCGACTTTGAAAAATGGAGGTTGTAACATGACAAGGGCAATAAGCGTTGTACGTGCTCTTCAGAAATCAATTCGTGACCAAGATAGGATGCAAACAACACCGGGGTTAAATACCTACTTGTTAATAAAATTTAAAAGTTTATATGTTCGTGCGACGCAGACTGGTTCCCTATAGATGTCTTTACAAAAGCTTTATAGATGAAACAGATCTGACGAGCGAGACAATAAGCCAACAAGAAAACGATGACACTTAGTGTTGAATCACTTTTATATTAGTAACAGTAGGAAAGAAGTACATTGCAGTAAAAATAAATATATCAGCGAAATCAGGAAACAAGGAAGGATGTATTACATTAAATGGCGTCCAAGTCTATTAGTCCTTTAATGGTTTACATAAAATTTGTTATGGACAAATTAAACTAATGAAGTACATGTTTGCGCGTTGTTCACATATACTATTGAGTATTATTGCTATAAATAGCTATAAATACTTAGTAATAAAGTATAGTTGGCAACCCTGATTACCGCATGTTTCAATAAAAAATCTGTATTTGAATTAATATTCGATGCTAGTGGCGGAACATTTCTTAGTACAAATTTACCAAAGTGAAAAATGTACATGTAAAATCTTTCTGGTAATTGCAGTCAGTCGAGAGGCAGTTCGTTCAGTATAGTTAATATGCTACCATCAACTCATTTCGTCGTGCGTTTTAATGTATAAAGGTTTTTAGACCGACGTGTCTCTGAGCTTGCCCGGGCTAGTAGGTCACCCTTACAGCCACTCTGAATGAGTTTTCGCCTTACAACGGTCGCTGCAGTTAATAATTTTCACGCATTAGTACAAAACATTCGACTGATAGTAAATAATCCAATGATTTAACAGTAAATTTATATGATTATTATTATACTACTAGATGACCCGGGGAACTTTGTATCATTTACATATAATTGTGTAAAATGTGGTCAAAACTTAATATAAAATTTTTAATTACGTTTTAAATGTTCTTTATGCGTTCGTTAAGCACTTAATCAATTTAAAGCTTTCTCATGTACTATTTTTTTCTGAAACAGAACTGAGACATCGCCGACCTCATACTACAGTTATGAAACAGAAACATTTCTGAACGCACCTACTTATAAATATTTCACAAATGAATGACAATTTATATTTCTAAAATGACAAAAGACATTAAATGTTTCATAGCTAGAAACTATATCTACAAATTAAATTGTCTTTTTTACTCTTTTACTTTATTTATTTTTTAAAGTCTCAGCGTTTAAACCTTTCCTGAGCTTCCACAAATATTTCAAAATCAAAATTAGCGAAATCGGTCCAGCCATTCTCGAGTTTTAACGAGACAAACGTTCGTTTATATATATATGTATATATATATATATATACTAGCTGTTGCTCGCAGCTCCGCATGCGTTTTTTTATAATTGTGAATTACTTGTTATAAGAGTCAGCTATCTGTTAGTGAAAGTTCCGTGAAAAATGGTTCAAACGTTTTGGAGATAGTACTGCAAACAAAGCCATGGGTAAAAGCTAGTCCAAAATAAGAAAGCTTTAATTACTTTTTATAATGTTAGCTATCTGTCAGTGAAAGTCCCATGAAAATAGCTCTAATCGTTTTGGAGATAGTACTACAGACGAAGCCATGGATGACAGCTAGTCAAAGAAAAGTAGCCTATGTCACCCGCTGTAATTTTAACTATCCGTCAGTAAAATTTCTACTAAAATCGGTCCAGCTGTTTCGGAGATTACCCGGAACATACAGATAGATCATACCGCTACACACTAAAAAAGACATTTATGCAATACAGTCAACACGACTTTTAGCAAAAAATGTAGGATATTTGGCAAATAGCTGTTACACTGTAATAGTATTTAACAGTGTTTGGATCCGTTAGACTTGCATGTTATAAGGGCGAAACGTCCTGTGAGGTCAATAGACTAACGCCACATCGTGCTGCACTGACCCCTTATTGTCAGGTGGGGCTTGTCGGGCACCTGTTTACTGTCTTTAACCATGTTCTTATTACTGCCAGGGTTTTTATTATTACTGTATGTACCTAAGTTAGGATTTTTATTGGTGTTGGGTAGGTGTCACCTTCATGGTTTTATATCTGTCGAGAGTCATCGGCGGTTGTTACGAGGTCAAAACTCACAGATGCGTAGAACTTTATCTAGTTTTTTATCACGCGGCCTACCGGTTCTTTGTCTGGTGGTAAGAACAGTACAACCCAAAAAGACCGGGACCACCGAGAAATCGATAATTGAATGCTTATCGTCGTTGGATATAGATTCTTGCTTCCATATCATACTGTGTTTTAGAAGAGGGTGGAGTGTGTAGTATGTATGAGGCAAGTATCTGGCATGTTCTTAGATGCCACGTATAAAAATGATGTAAATATTAATTAAGAGAAAGAAAGAAAGAAAGTGGTTGTCTGTACTCAATGGATGCGGACGTCACGACGCGTTGCGGTGATAGAAACTTTATTTTTGTTATGTTATGTGAGCTGTGGAGAGCTAAGAAAACGGTTGTTCTTAAAATAATCTGCAAGCCAAGTTTCATAACGTTTTTTTTTTTTTGTTTTTAAGGTATTTTAGTGGAAAAAAAATTGAAACAATATCGTTTTTCATCTTACATTTTTAAATTTGGACCGATAATTGTTGTTTTAATGTTGATAAACAACCAGTGTTAATCGTTTTTTATAAATCACAAATCATTTTTGATGTTGCATTTTTTATTTATTTTGAGAAAAGCTATAAAACATTATAACTCAAAAACGGTTCACTTTTGCATAATGCATAGAGGAGTTAAAATTATCGCAAACAGTCGCTACTATCACCTCCTAACGGGAATATGTCGAATTACTAATAACCCTGTATACTATATTTATGAATAGAATGAGAAAGGTATGTCCTAGTTTGACGTGAACTATCTTTTCTTTGAAACTTTGAGACGTTTGCTGTTTGATACGATGTTTATATTTCTTAAAATAATCACGCTTGCCTTGCCTGCTGATCCATGCGACAGCAGCGACATGCCGATGTATACGGAGGAGATAAGGGCAATCAAATAAAAATATATTAAAAAAATGCTGAATCGGAATGATTGAAATCGGATTCTTTACTGTTATGAGAAGGTGGTATTTAAAAATCCGATAAAAATAATTGAAATGCTTTTGATATAAATCACAAAACAAGTTTAGAGAATTGTGTAATCAAATGATTAGGAAATAAAATAAATTTGAATGTACCTCTGAGCAAAGATCATGGCCGCCGCTCCGCGAACTAATAACAACGATATATTAATAGTAAATTACTCTGTTGTGTTATTTTAAACTATTCATTATTGTATTATTAGGTAATTTTCTATTTTGAAATTGTATTGCAATTTATATCAATGAAACCGTCTTTAAATAAATATTTCTTATTCGTATCCATACTTTGAGTATGAGCAATGTGATGTAATCTCGCTTGCACACCTATAGGTGATATATAACGCTTGCTTGCTTGCATTTTACGATAACATCAGCTTATCCTTGAATGAATAATATGAACTACTAACTAACTGTGAATAATAATAGGCCACTGATAATCAAAATGTCGTCTTCAATATTTTGTTATACATTGCATAGGAATAATGAATCATATGGTTAGTTATTTTAATGGCGTCCACTTGTACCGTTAAGCATGCCATAAATACCATAACTATAGGTAGATCCAGTGTTTTGTTCTTAGAAGCATAAGAATGTGCCAAGAGAATCCTAATGGGATTTAATACTAGACAATCGGAATGTGATAGAGAGGGCAATATCTGTGTGACAGGGACGGAGTACCATTAGCGATTCGCGCCAATTCTCAAATATTTAGTCATAAAACTACATCAAACGCATAAAAAATATGTTCTCCTAGTTAATCTTGAATCAATATATCTCGTTTACGAGTTTCAAATGCTTTGTATGTTCACTAGCAAACGAACACGAAGTTGTTCGATTTTAAAACTATATAATAAGTAATTAAGTATATCTTATAAGTTACGCACTCCGACTTCGGACCGACTAATATAGCGTCAAAAGTGTCCAAGAGGTATGTACACGGCACGTACGGTCTTATTACAAAAACAAAACACGCGTTTAACACGAGTTTTACTATACAGTGTCTGAAATTTGAAACGTTGTTAAGCACATGTTTAAATTTTCTTTATTACAAAAGTGTGTCTAAACTGTTCTAGTCTAATCTGGTGTAAGTTTTTTATCCAAAAAACTCTGAATAGCATTTATTTAGTTCAAACCCGTCATTAAAAAACCTCCAGTGCGCCGGCAGCATCCGCTCCTGCGCCGAGCGCGCTCTCCTGGCGCGTAAGGCCTTCCCCGCCAGCTCCCTCGGCTCCTAAAGCCAAGGCCCAGCCCCCAAAGGCTCTGTCCACTCCTGCGCCACCTATCACGGTTTCAGCATCGACCTCCGGTATAGACTGGATAGCTCGCTTACTTTTGGTACACGATGTACAAGAGATAATCGCATTTAACGCGTTAGTTAATAGTACGTCTGAGCTCGGGCTCTTAAACGCTATCTCCGCTGTCCCGGCCGTCGCGACCACGGTACAGCAATTAACCCGCGCCGCGCATAAATAAATTCGCGTAAATCAAAATATCAGATCGAACCCGCGTGTTCATACATAATAGACCGATACATTAGGATTTGTTGCGTAATTATTTAGTTAAATCGGCACCGTGCCGTTGTACTTCATTTTTTAGCTCGATTCCCTCTCAAAAGATGCGTGTTTGCGCCCACGCCCGCGACTCTCTCTGCTCACGCCTCCGTGAGCGGGGGGTGAAGATTCGATCCCGCACACTCGTCGCGATTTTTCTTGTAACTGCTCGAGCCTAGGTAGTCCCTCGATATGGAGCCCTCGAGTATGTTACTCGCGCGAATACAGTGATTTACACATGTTCTACACTTACACGATCACCCCACACTCTTGCACATCTAGGCACTCAGTGGTGGGCTGTGTTTTTGCCCTTTTCGGACTGAAATAGGTCACATAACACAGTAGTCAGATACCAAATACACATATACATTCGTGAAACATGCATGGTCACACATGCATTTTTCACGAATTCATATATGAGTATTGTATGGATAGATAGCTTAGCTAGCTTAGTTAGTTCGGGAATCCGGCGACAGCTCAAGCCGAGGTGCACCGAGTGCCCTTGAGATGTTTCGCCTAAAAAACAATCGGGTGAGTGCCCTAAGCGCTCCCCTTAGTAGTCCGGTGGAACTGTGAAGGCCTAATAAGCCGGCAGTGTAGGTCAGTTCGAAAAAAAAAAAAAAAAAATTCTGAAATGTACACGCCTTCACTGTTTGACTGATCATCATGAAAGTTGGCGCACTTTAACATATTTCATGGAGAAGGTGAAAGAAAGTTCAGTGAGGTGGCGCTACTTTATATGCTATTGTTATGAATTCTCATCTTACAATTTAATGCGAAGGCGTAGGCGGTTGTTAGTTTTACGTAAAAGATAAAAATAATAGCAAAGGGTTATTTTTAGGAAAGTTCCGCAGGACTGAAATCTGCATTTACTGTAGTATCTACACATGGTAGATACCTACTATGAAGGCAATGAACTGTTTTAATGCCGCTGTTACGGGAAACAGGTTCTACATGGTATCTGTTTACGTAATTTATGAATTGGATTAAGCGAATAATTTGAGTTCGCTAGTGAGAACCGAATTCCCGCAGACGGAACTTGAACGACCAGCGAGAAACCGCTTAAGATGGGCTTTTGAGTGTAACGTTTGTGCAGCATACCCACTTATTGCATTCCAACTCAAGCCGTTGTCTAATTATGATTTGGAAACAGTTTTAGTACGACAAGCTATTGCTGAGTTTTAGCACTTGGATTATGGAACTAATCAGTGTTTTATCTTTTAGACCACAACCGCAGAACATGGACTGTGTTTTAAACGAGTTCTTGGAACATACCTATAGGTATTTACTAATACATGTTTCACTTGATGTGGCACCTGACCGATACGACTGAGATATACTTGCTTAAAGTTTAAGCAACATGTAGGATCTATTGGTGGACTTAGATGTAATAATAAAAATAACTTCAAAAAGTTATTGAAGTCGACAGATTTCAGAGTTGGACTGGTTCAAGTGAGCGTCCATTGAATCCGTTTCAAGATGACGTGATTATTAAACGTGTAATGTAATGTTTAATTTAAAACATCTTTGCTCTGCAGATATGCTGCATAAGGTTGCTCAATAGGCAATAGGCAGACAGTGCGCAGAGTAAAATAAAAAAAAATGTTTCAACTTGATTTGAATCGCGGTAATTAAACTTTGATATTCGTTGATAGGTATCGTAATAAATGTAAAGTTTATTCGGTGTGTAAGCCGCATGTACTCAGTTAAGCGATAAACGTTTAGTTCAAAACGGACTGTGTCAAATCGTAACGTTCACAAATTGCCCGCGCGGTGGCCGATTGTGGCCGTTTTGTGGGACTTTGTTCTAGACGAAGTGAGATATTTGAATATGCTGTCTCATCGGATCAGTCACACCTCGCAATATCTTATAAGATATGTAAAATTATATGCTGTACATTATGCTGGTGCTGTCAAACCACTAGACCACCACGACTTTTTGAAAAGGAGGTACGTATAGTAATGTATTAAAATAAATCAAGAATGATGTATTTGTATATACTCGCAGCTGATGCAATAAATCAAAATCAAAAATAAAGTATATGTAATGATTATATATATAGATATATTCGAGAAAAGAACCTCAATATCATTCAATTTGAAAAAAAAGAACTATGTTAGAATTTTGACTACCGGAAGACCATTAGAAAATTGAAGTGTATGCTGATCTATTATAATTTTATTATATAGATTATATTGATTTATTATTGATTGAAAGAAAAGTTACTGATTTAAGATCGTAGAACTTGACGAGATTCTGGTCTGCGGTTTCTTATGGTGATACCTTCGTTTTACCCATTTCATCTGTAACTTATCGTGTTTCGGTCTGAAAGTTGTGGTGTGCTAACTAACCAACCAACCAACCACGTCTTCAAAACTACAGACAACTGTGCCCAACCACAGAGAGTTACGCAGTCTGTATACCCATTTACTTTACTGTGCTCAGTGCCCATTTATATTTTGTAGGTGTATGCATTAAAATTGTTAGCGGCAACACTGGTAGATGATCGTGTCGGATCTGAAATATGAAGTAGGCAATTAAAAATATTTAAATGTTTATGTGATTTCGACAGAGCGGCCGCGGCTCGCCCACTGAGTAGTCCAACGGCTACGATTATACCTACTGTAATGTTTACCGTTTTTGTTTCAGTTAACGATCGATCACAAATAGTTTTATTTTACTTCGATACATAATTAAAATCATGTAAATTGTAATGTGTACTGTAAATTTTGTATTTTTTAATTGTATAAAAACATTCAAGACAATGTAATCCTAAAGGTTAAAGACAAAATACCAAAAAAATATCCTGCGTTTCAAAGTTTCGGGGTGATAATCCTAACCTATAGTCCTGTATACAAATTTTTATTTGGCTTAAAATGTTTTTTAGTATTTTTAAATCACATTTTGCTAGCTGAAATAGAATTAGTTCCTTTAGACCTACAATATTGCATGTTTGTTCAAATGAAAAAAATAATCAAAAGAAAATGGCGAATTTCAAAATGGCTGACATACATATTAAAGAAAAAGGTTTTAAATTAATTTATGACTACAAATTATCATTGGTTGTTAATGTGTCAATGTGTACGGATAAGAATTTATCATATTACCATAAATCGTCCAATAATGTTTAACGGCCTCTCCGTATTCAAACGAGACACTTACGTATATACTCTATGGATAGGTAATGGTTCATTCATCTCAAAAAAGATAATCGTAAAGATGTTTGGATATTAGTAAGTTTATATCTCAGACTTATAGTACGCACTTTAACACTTCAGAACTTCATACGTACTTGTAGTGTAGAAGTTTAGGACTTGCCGAATGCCTCTTCGGGGGCTTTAGTTTTACATTGATAAGTACTATAACGAGCACCGTAGCTTAACTAAGCAAGTGATCTGTTCGTTTCTGTACATTTCTTTTGCATTCCTATAGCATGTTTGTTTATACATGTTAGGTCATATAGTACCATTAATATTAATGAGAAGTGGGTAATAATTTCGTTAATAATTTTTATGTACCATTGAATAAGCTCAATTCGATTTAATTCCAAGTATACATTTACCTAATGAGTAAGATATTCTGAAGTACAGTATATCCATTACTCGTATAATCAAATGTATATTATGTACGTCGATACGTCGAGGCAGCAGAGGCTTCCAGCTTATAATCCGGTTGTCGTTTCAAGATTTATGAGAGTTGCGCTTGCACAACGATAGCGATTGGTTTGGTTTATGTACAAACAATTTACTACTAGGTTTTACTAGGAGAGAACCGAGTCATTGAAGCCCGTGTTCGCCTCAATTACGTAGATGCATCAGACAATCTTAATTACTCATACAACATGTTAAAAAACTATGTATACAACGCAATAAGTATTGTTTTTGTGTGTCGAATTTGCTCAACAGTCCAAGCCGAGGCGTATCGTGCGCCATTGTGCTGGTTGCCATTCAAAATCGCGTGAGTACTTTAAGTGCTCCCCTTAATAGTCCGGTGAAGCTGTAGAAGCCTGTCAGGCAAATAGCGTAGTTAGTTCGAAAAAAAAAATCGAATTAGCTTAAGGCCATTTAATACATACATTATAAATGTTTTACGAATTGTTTTAAAGATACATTTGACGTTATACATCTTGCAGCGTGTTCCATACGCATGTATTGAAAGTCCAATCAATGTCTTAGCAGGCTTAGTTTGTTATTGATTTCATGCACATCATCACTTAATATGTGGTATGACGATCAAACGCTACTCTATAAATCAACAGTACAACAATTACAATCATGGACATGACGAGGAACGCCAAAATAAGTTGAAATATTGTTCTTATTACAAATTGGCTAGATATATAATTATGATTATTTGAAAAAGAATTTTCTTTTGTTTTAAAGTACTATTTTACATCTTACTATTTTTAGCTCGCAGCTTTGGTTGCGTCAATGTAATTTTGACATATTCCTCGAGGACAATGTTTTTGACTTTTTGTTCACAACTTTAGATATCTTATGCTTTTTTCTGTACTCCTGAGAATGTGTATGCAAAATTTCATTATGATCGGGTGAGGCGTTAAGGCGTGAACTTACAGCAAACAAATTCACTTTCGCATTTATAATGTCTCCTGACTAATAAATTAGGGTTGGAATAATTTAGCTGGTATTTGCAATCATTTTATCAATTCAAATCAAACTGGAATTCCTGTTTATAATTTTTATTTTTTGCTCAAAATTAATTGATATCGTTCAAAAAATCACCAATGTTAATAAAATAAAATACATGTTATAAATAAGTGTAGTTATTGTAAACGGATTCGGTATAAATTTACTTATATATTGTAAGATGTTCATGTAATATCATTGTGGAGAATATACGGGGTATTTATTAACGGTGCGCGTGCGCAGTGCGCAAGGTGCAAGGTCGTCGTGCCGCAGCGCGCAGGGTCACTGTGACTCAGCCCGGCCACTTCGCGTCGCGTCTCCTAGCGCGACCCGCTCCTCGCGTGTCCAGTGCAGTCACACCGCACTACAAACATACGAAATTTAATAATTATTTACTTTACTAATATTTATAACAAGCTTAATTGCGAAATATAAATATACCTATAAATATATAAGAGAGTATTGATAAATAAACTTAGTTGCGAGTTATATCAAGTCGAAGAGCAGGCCGCGTGTGCGGAGTGTTCTTTGTACGTTACATTGAAGTCCTTTAGTAAGAGTTTTCGTATTGATCGTACTCACAATTATTATTACCAATCATTTTATTTCTTACGTCTTTCCATTAGGCGTGCAGTTAATGCACAAATGAAGGCACAAAAAAGATTGGTTGTGTCTGAAAACTATGAAGTATCTAAAATCCTAAGTGATGGTTAATCGCATCAGTTGAATGCGTAGTGGGTGCAAGCGCGGGGCTACCAGTGCGTCCTCACGGTTGCTTATTGCGTTTGATTGTTTGTACTCCGCGCGAACATGTCTCACTAATGCGATGGTAAACTGACAGACAACTATTTGTCGAAACACGTCAAATGTTTGAACCAACATTAATAGGTGATTTGTCGAGCATTATAAACAGGTTTTTCATTGGTTATTTGAATAATAGACACGATGCGGTGGATGTTGACTTTACGACTGTAATGTAATATTGTCTTATCTAAAAAAATAATGAATTAAACAAATTATAAATTGGAAATATCAAATGGACTGATTATTGCTTCGGAATACTATATACTTCTACTACTGCTCTTTCTGGAGCTTGTCGAACCAGTATAAAATAGTGAAAGGCGCGACGCGACGCGACGTAGCGTATTACGATACGATAGAAAAGAGACAGTATATATAATTATTATTATATTTTTGATGTTCTACAATGTTTATGACGTTTCTAATATCGTAACCGTGTGTATATGCATAACTGAAATAGGAGGATAAATTCTCAGGTCGTTATTACGCTCTATAGTGCTTACACAGCTTAATTGCATCGAGCTTGAATGTATAAACTGGGACTGACTACGATTTTACCTTTAAAATCTGTTTTTCCACCCTCGAGTGTCTGTTTAGGTATGGTTCGTTTTACCGGATGGCGTTTTCTGCCTCAGGTTTGACAGCAACCTCCTAGGTTACGTAGGTTCTCTGTACTGCGAGATATTGCATTTTGTCCGTAGCTCTCTTTGTTCGGACTGGGGAGAGTTGTTTAAATTCAAAAAGGTATCCGTCCTTCCCTTCAGGCGTCGGAACGGCCTCGTCCAAGGAACATCTAAGGAACTCGAGTTCCTACGATTTCAATCGTACGTCGCGGGTGTATTCTCCGAGACAGTTGAGGAATACGATAGGATTACCTACCTTGGTACCGTGATTCAATCTACACGTACCCGCTCCCATACGTGAAATCTTACACGCCGTTATTTTTATAGAAAGCGACAGTGAAGGCAGCAACGTTCTGCCCTATCCTGAATTCCAATTTCGACGCGGGCTCCGACAAGGAGCTCTAGCCTGTTGCAGCCCCCGCGACAAACAATGACAGCTTTACTGCCGTCACCCGCCCTCAGAAGCACGACCGCGCTCGTGATAATCCTTTCTCCGATAGCGAATCGGCTTCAGAATTCTCGAGACCTTAGCTCGATTTAGATAGCGCTCGTGTGCCACGTACTACGTGTATTTTCGCAGTCCAGACTGTTCCGAGCCCCCCAATTGCGCGCGATGCGGTAAAGAGAGGCATCCTTCGAATTTTCGTTGATGTCCCTATGCGATCTGCATTAGAGTCTCCGACCTTGATCCGACTATAACATCTCTTTCTATTGTCAGAAGAGACCATCCTCAGCTTATCGGGCACTTCCTGTACTCCGGTAGTGTCGGCACTTGCACCGCGCGTGACAACGCATATTCAGATATGTGTCGCAGTAACGCATAGACGTATAATTAGTTTTTATCTAGCTTGGTTAATTTAGTTCGATGCGGTTTTGTCGTAATCAAGGCAACAGCTCAAACTGTGTCTATCCTTAGGCCCTTGTGCTAATTATTATTCGGCTAACTACCATAAGGGCTTGTCAGAACAAGCCCGGTGAAACTGTAAAGGCCCGTCATACCAGCAACGTGTAGTCAGATTGAAGAAAAAATATACAATGACTTTTATAATATCTTCTGAAATCGTGAACAAGCATGCTGCCCATCTGATATTAAATGGTTACTGCAGCTTACTTATGTATAATTATCCTCAATACGAACTCAATTCTGACCACTCTCACCAAATTGGACACAATATGCACTCACAAAGATAACTATTATTCAATAAAAATAAATGTAGTCATTAGAACAACGATTCATAGTAATAGTACCTATGCACTATAACCACTAGTAACTCGTGCCGTTTCTTTTTAACATGCGTCGTTTAGCTGCGGGGCAAAACGATACGAATATTAGCCTTGTTTACACCTTGTAGAGGAAACACGTTCATTATTACTGGTCTTTTAAAATAAACGTGTAAATCCACCATTTTATATTAGAGAAGCAGCTTTGCACCCCCCGGGGTAATTTTAAATTATTGTAGAATTTGTATATATAAGAGTAATAATGTTATACGAGTTTTACAACGGGATGTACCCGGGAAATATTGTAAGTCATTGTAGAGTTGCTCTTTGTTTGCAAGTAGTCAGAACATAGCGTGTACGTCATAATGTAATGCGTGTATTCACCTGTCACAATAGATGTATAACTTTATGTATTTGAATGGGTTTGGAAATTGCTGCGTCGCGTATGATCGTATTCCAGCAGCGTGTCGTAAGCTTTATATTGATTCTTTATAATCTTCACCGCCGAGCTCGAAGGCTGATCACTGAAAGTAAGCTTTACAAAGTACTGTAGCAAAACTTTGAATATTAGAACATCGGTGTAGGGTCGTAGGTCTTGCGGTGTTCTATCGGTTGCTTTTAGGGTATTATGCACATTATTTGTACCAGTTAATTCCACCTCCATTCCTCCTTCTTCCGTCTCCATTCCTTCTCAAGACTACCAGACGCCGTAAGGGCCTCCATTCATTCGCAGCCGATGTTCTATTTATCCGCAGAAAGCGTTATGTATAGTCATTTATTACGCGAACCGCAAAAGAATGGGACCGCGCCGCCAGAGTGTTTTTCCTAAAGCATATAATATAACAGTGTTAAAAAAATAATGCATAGGTTTTTACTTAGTGAACTGGTTTCATCCTAGGCCTTACTCTCACTTTCTATCAGTGACCATATTTGTCTGCTATAATTAAATTATTCTGTATTTAGATATTCGAATTAGTATTAGTTTAGAAGCTCGTGTATTGACTCGGCGTTTTAACAAAACGACACAATGTCGTCGAACCAATGTCCACTGAGCCGGTTAACCTTTGCCGGTTTGTAAAAAAAAAATTAGATTCGTTTACTAATAAAAACTTGACTCGTCATTGACAGTAGAAAATCGAACTTGTGACCGATTGATTAAAGCTTATGAAGTGTTTAGACAGGTGTGGTGGGACGACGTTAGATATTAAGCCGAGACACTTCCATCAACCTGAGATTCCTTTGACAGGAACAATTAAATCAGTTTCAAATTAACTTTATTACTTCACGGCGGGCGGACTTTCAAAAGACCGCCAGTTATATAAAAAAATATATGGAGCTAGTGTTCTACATCAGATAGTATAATTTTTATACGAGAAAAAAAGAGATACAAATACAAAATTACTTTTTCTTTCATTCACGGACTGTCCACTAATTTGATGTTCTACAGCCTCTGCTTATAATTAATGTATTTTTATAATGCATCGCCCACACCTGCGCGATAAAGTTTCGATTAGTCGTCGCGCTAAAATTAACATAAAAAAAAAACAAAACTCCTTAAACATTTCTATACATCTTATACCATACAAGTTGATATGAACGTTCACTAAACTCATTGAATGTGTGTAAAAAGCGACAGTTCAGTTATCGTGTTGTGTCTATCGTGACACAGCCCGATAGCTCATTTATTTCAATAATAGGCCAAACTCTGTGGCGATACACGCAGGTGTTGGAGAGAGGTAAGCAGATGTATTAGTCGTCTATGTGATTATGTTATCGTTGGCGCTATCGCAATTATAACGATTTGTTCTCGCCCAAATCGTGGCGTAAACGACGGAATAGGTAACTTTTATACACATTGCAAGACAAATGTTCGACAACACTTCACTCTGTATTGAATACAGTACTGTGTGTAGTTGTATTGTAAGTTTTGTCGTGTTTAGAAGTATACCTAAATATGAATGAATTTTTTTTGGTAATAGCGTAAACTTCACTTTTTTAAGACACACACAAAACATAGTAATTATTATTTTTAAATAAGACGCGTTACTTGAGTGTTTCAGTTTGATGAGTGGTGTGTATATCAAATAAAATAATATGTATGTGTATAAATGTACATTTTAATTTGTCAAGCGTTGGACATTTGATATCCTTACTAATATTATAAATATGCATTTGAGTATGTTTCTTATATTTTCACATTTTAACTATTCAACCGATCATTATGACATTTTACAAAGGTACATGTTATCAGAGGTATAGAAGGATGAGTACATAGAGTACTTTTCGCTCTAAAAAAGTATTACTTCCGAGGGATAGGGAAAATCTACGTTAACGCGGGCGAAGTTGTAATACATAATTACATACGAGATAATTTGTGAGGATTTATAGATGTTTCACACAAAAATTGTTACACGGACCTTGATAGAACTTTACAATAATATAATTTATGTTCAAATGTATGTCGTATGATACCGTATGATGTAATATCGCATTAGAATAACGCATCATTTATAAAGGTATTGTTTATATTGGTCAAATGTATGTCGCATGATGTCGTATGATGTATATCGCATCAGAATAACGCATAATTTATACAGCTATTGTTTAAATTTGTCAAAATATAACGATAAGTAAGTTTGAAAGAATCCCAGATGGGAGCTATCTCTCGGCGTGCGATTGTTGAAACCGATAAAGTTACACGAAGATAATGTCTCATGTCATCATTTGTAAAGATAAAAATGCGGGCGAAGTCGCGGCCGATTGCTAGTAATACATATACCATATGTATACCTACCATATGTAGGTGGTAAAGCTACGCTGAAGCTATTACTGGTTTCAGCATGAATGGGTCGGCTCGCCCGGGGTAGTACCACCCTCTGACAGAAAACCGTCGTGAAGTAACAGTGGTTGCACTGTTGCGTTTCGTTCGGTCAGTGAAAGCGCCGGAGGCCCACATATATTAAAAGGCCGGCAACGCACTTGCGACTCCCCTGGTGTTGCTAGTGTCTATGGACGGCGGTGATTACTTATCATCGGGTGACCCACCTGTTCGTTTTCCCCCTATAAAATAAAAAAATAAAAAATAATAATGTCTAGTAATGATGAATAATAGTAGTGTGTTCTTCAGGAAACCGTGTTAATCGACGTAGATTTGAGTCCACCAACGAACTTGAGATTTAGGTGAAGGAAAACATTGTGATGAAATCACGGTAACATGGTGCAGAGGCTTTTTCTGATTCTCTCGATAAATCTTGTATAATAAAAGTTGAGATTGTGGCCAACTACTACAAACTATAAAATATTAGCAATTTATAAAATAGAAATATAAAGTATTAGACAAGAAATTAGGTTCTGTTACTTTTGTGTCAAGCAACACACCTGCATTGCTTGGAGCAACATATCTGTGTGTTGGGAGGAGCCGCGAGTAAAATCATGTTCACTAGTTACGACATCGTTGTAGGTAATTTTAATCTCAGTCAGCGAGAATGGAAGAGGGTTAACAAAAAACGTATAAATTGATTTCGATTGTTGCCTTGAATTGAATACTGATAGACGGTTGTTGTGTTGGTGTTGCGAACGAGTCTCACGAGAAGCGCGGCGCCGCTGCTTCACTTCCTATTATCATACAATATATTATTTACCATCTCAGTCTTAAATGTAAAATAATAAAACTTTTCATATACTTTTCATATTTCATATGGTGTATCCATATGACATGTATTTGTATACATATTCTTAACCTAGTGTTAGTATTATTAAAAAGTAAACTTTATTACATAATTGTTTATTTAATTAACTACATAGATACTGTGTACAGTGGTTAACCAAGATATCATCGAAACTACAGGAAAGAACGCACAGAAAGCTATTAGAATTACCCTTGAACCACCACAACATCGAGACAGATCGCTGACGCATGATGGCGTTTCGTTAACATTCCCGATGCGCTACAGAAGCGGAGCAATCCCAACAACATTTTGAGCTCACTATTGTACTGCGCAGAGCGCTGCAGGCCTTCTTTGTATACCTAACTCCCAGACTGCACGTTAGGCAGTGCACCCTAAAAGTGTTAGTTGTACTGGCGCCGTGCAACGAGCAAGCATATTACACCCGGCCGCTAACTTTTTACGCTCTCTGTCTATACTTGATCATCTGTGAGCCGATTCGTGATCACATGTCCCACATATTTAAACTCAGGCACAATACGCAGCGCAGTCTCTTTTAATGTTATTTTAGGAATAAATAGAGGTGTTTTATTCCTCACTTTAAGCAACATCAACTCGCCTTTTGTGGCGTTGTATCTTTGTAAAGCGGTGACGGTCCGTTGGGTCATTAGCGTTAGTTCGAAAAATAAAACACTTCTTCAACAAATCTTGAATAAAATCACTAAAATGACGCAAATTGTTACCATAATGGATCTATTGGGTTTCTTTAACTTAGTTGAATAAAGTATGCTTTATGAAACATAAACATATTTGTTTATGTAAATTGATTAGTTAAAACTGCTAAAATTGATTACTAAGTCAACTGCAAGACCGCAAGGGCTCACAGACTCAGTCTTTTCTTGCTGAAACTTTGCAAAGGTTAGTCTTGGTCTTGGTTTTGCTACAAGTCGGCGGTATTGGTCTTAATTTTACAAAATTGCAAGACTAAGACTGCAAGAGCAAGACCGATTTTCGGCAACACTATTTGTACCGCACAGACAGACAAAAAAGGGAACAAAATAAAAATTTGATATTTGGGTCGACTGACGACTGACGCTTGACAATGATAACTGATACATATTCTCACCATTCTACCATCTTCAATCCTAGTATTGTTGTGGTCTTGAACACATTGAGAGATGTTTTTTTTGGCTATGTGGCATAATTCGCATATTTCGCCTGGTTATTTTTCGCGACACAATATATTTTTTAAAGAATTTCGGGCTGAACATAATGGAATAACGTCAATATATATTAATGATATATATAATTCAAATAAGCCACTTCATGAGTATAATGTTTGAACAGGTTCAAGTCACACCTCGGAATACAAGCTCGTAATGATGTGTGACAACTCGCGGATATTGATTACGTCCTCTACAGTCAGATTCGTATATCCACGAGTTCTGATTACACAGGATTTTCAAATGATGATGGCTTAATGAAAGCACATTCGGACACCGTGTCTATCGATGTAGGTTCGAATCTACGACGAAAGAAAACAATGCTTGGATGTTCGTCACCCTCAAGTCGAATATCTATTCCGAAACACTTATTTGTGTGTTCTGGCCGTTGCAGTTAAGAAACAGTTCTGTTCTAGGTTTAGATGACATCGTCAGATATGCACCTTTTTTATACTTAAATTTTTTTACGTTTGGCCGTAATCTCACCTGATGTCAATGACGATATAGTCCAAGATGATTAACACGCTAAACTTAGAGAGGACTGGCTTCCAAGTGCAGCTACCGGAATACACCTATATGTGCTTGGCAAGTGATTTCCAGTTTGAGGTTGGCAGCTAACGGGCGGTGAGCTTAGAAATAACTCTATCGCCATGTTATGATTTCATCAAGAGATTTTCCTTCACCGAAAGCTCCGGTTCATTTGTAAGCATTCGAACGTACGTCGATCGACTGAGTCATCATCGCTTAAAGATTAAGAATTCAGTTTATGTGCCAATTATAAGATAAACTCTAATGTGTACTATTCTGTATAAAAATAACACGCATTGGTAGTATGTATGCACAGATAGTAAGTCCGTGCGACTTTGTTATAGCTGGTATATAATCTGAATTATATACTTCGAAGGGTAAACTCAACCATTGCTGTCATTGCTTTACTCGTGCGAAACAGTGGGCGCATTGATTTATTTGCAAGATTTTCACAAGCCCAAAAATTTAAGCAGCCCTTATTTTCTTTAAATAAAAGTATGTCTTGTACAAGGGGTACATACCTTACATAAATAACCACAGCATTCGCTGTATAACATGTCTGTTAAAATGCGTGATAAAAATACAGCAATTGCTTTAGAAATTAATTACATTATTAGGTTATTTTTGTAACAAAATCACTAAAATATTGCCAATAGTTTTTTATGTGAAACACTACCGTAGTTATATTGTTAATAATGTCTTTTATATGTATTTAGAATGGTCACATTAGCCAAATATTATAATACCAATGATCATAAAAAATATTCGAAGTTGAATGTCAAAAAATAACAGTTTTATTTGTCGAAAAATTAAAATTCCGTTGGTTTAAAATGAAATTGTCGTTCTTTTATTTTTATGAATTACTTCAATGTTTGGTTTAATAATTTTAGCAATTATTAGGTATATTTCATACTGCAATATTTCGTATACTACTACTAGCTATGGCCGTGACTCCACACGCATTTTTAGACATTATTGTCGTCTCGTAATTTTACATTATAATTTTAATAACAACTCTTGTAACTTTACAATGTATTAACTTTGTATTCTTTTTGTGTATCCATTTTTAATTTAAATTCAGACATACCAACAAACGGACAACAATTATTTTTATGTCATACTAGTTTGTAGCATTTACTACGTTCTCGTCAAACTGGCTTTGTTCTTTGAAGAGATCTAGGGTCCTTATTTCCTTGTAATTTTTTAATACTACTTAACCTCGTATGACATATTCATTGGTTTTAAGTTTATTTTGCTAATCTTTATGATCACATCTAGGCCCAAATGGAAAAGCGTATAGGATATGCGATCTAGATATTACTCTGAAGCATTTAGTGCTGGAAAAATTTGATGTAAATCAATCAACAGGCAAATTACTCTTAAACTACGTGGTAGAGATGAGATACGCAGTCATTTTGCATAGTAGTAAGATTCGAGATATTTCTACCTCTATCACTATATATCAATACAATTTCCGTCATGGTGTCAACACTTTAGGCACAATGGCGTACATTTTGACACCTAGCAGTAAAACTTGTTTTCTGTTGCAGGTACCCAACGTGCCGGATGTTTCCACAGATATTCTCCAAAACTATAAGCCCGTTGGATTGCGGATGCGATCGCGCGGTTCGATGTTATTCGGTAAGATAATCGTTTCAAATTCGGTCGGGTTATGAATGCAACGCGTCGGTTGATCAACGCTTTATTGTCGATGTTCGAGATGCGGGTCAGCGGAGGTCAATTATGACATGTCTATATTGGGGTTCAGTATCATGAACTTAAAACCCTCCCGGGTAACAGATTTTTTTAATTAAATTGTTTTATTATTTATCTTTCTCTTCCAATTAAAAGAGGACATATAAAAAGTAATACAAATACGTCAGATATATTAATTTCGAGGGTGACAACTAGCTCGGTGGATATTAGGAAAGGCCCTTCTACGTTGCTATGGTCTAATTGCAAGATTCGAATCTATGTCAATCCACGCGGTGACTGAACAAGTTACATGACTAAATCATTGCTGCTGTGAATATTTAAAATTGTAATATTTAACCTTATTATTGCCTTTAAGTTACTCTTATTAAATTTAATTATTACTGCTTAGCCTCTATGAGAAGGCGTAATTATTTATAGACAATACTCTGAAAAGTCCTCAATCGATCAGTAAAGGTCTTGACAAAATATGCATATAAAGGCACTTCATTTTTATTTCCTTTCCTGTAACATTCCAGATGCATATATGCGGTACTGAACTCTCAGTATTTTAACTTGAGGATTCATTGCCTATTATTTAACCATTAATCTACGAACGTCAATTTTTTCGGATGAGTTTTATATTTACCGGAACGAGTACGAGTTTGTTTGTTCGAATTTGAATTTTAAGCTGACGGTTATAAAGATAAATTTACACAAGGATCCATTAGTCAGGGCTAGGTATTGATGTGAGATATTTTAATAAGTAAAACTTTAATTGTTATTTTGTCAGCGGTTACGTACACAATAATAACAAAACGAAACATTAAATTAACATCCGAAAGCTTATAGTTTTGGAGAATATTGTAAGGCATGTTGACTTAAACAAATCAAAGAAAACACAAAAGTTTGTGGCAGAATTAAAAACAGTTCGAGTGATAAGTGTTATATAGACAAAGTGTAAATAGTTGTTGGTATGTGATATTGTGATGATGTGATACGCGGTGATGATGAAGAGGAGTAAGTCGTACACGTGGCTGTCGGGCCTCTTGAAAATGAAGGCGGAGGAGCAGGACGACGCGGACTGGGGAGCAGTTCCGTGGGTCCGCGCGGAAGTTTTGCGGCATGAAAGGTATTTATTTGACTCTATACTGTAATTACTAAATTTGTCTGTTCATAAGCAATGAACATGTGAAATGTTGTTTTAATGTGATGATTGAAGTATTCCAATCAAAAAGGTTACTCGGTTAGTCAAAACGGTATTTAAAAAAAAAACCATAAATAAATTCGTATTTGAATGCTCGAATAGAGATTCGAGTGAAATGAAGTTTGTTGGGTAAAAATGTTTTGAACAAACGACTCATAGTTTATTTAAGCTACGTTCGAGTAGCGTCTTGTCTGCGCTCGTGTAAATAAACTCTTCCGCTGGGGAATCGTTTCCATGTATCGTGCTTCCAGATAAATTAGTATATTCACGTTGTACTATACCGTACTGTTCTAACTGCAAGCAAGCTAACGTTGACTAAATAAATCTTCATAGAGCGGTTAACGGCATGTTCGTGATGACAATATCAACAAGTAATAGTGTATTGACAATAAAATATTATTGATAAAGCTAACTTTTTTTGATTTACTAATTGTCCCTTGAACTACGAATGAGTTCAGTTTTGGTTAATAGTTCTTAGAAAAAAAAGCTTACAGTTTCGTTCACACAAAAGCTTACTATTTTTTCAACAACTACCTATAACTTTTTAGCAAGAACTAATCGAGTAAAGTAAGGTGTGGTGCGGCACCGAGCGCATTTTGTAAGTAGCCGGTATGAAAACTTCAATTACTTTGGTATTTCTTCCTATATTTGCAAGTAAAATGCTTAGACGCTTCACTATTTAAATATTAATAATGTTACCCTGGGCTTCCTTAATGGTTTCGAAGGAACAAATTGCGTCGCAACCGTTCGCATGGTGGCGCTACACCATGCGACAGGGTAGTAGCCGGACGCACATAAATCTTAATCGACAGTTACTTGTGCCAGTATTACCGCACGATCGCAGACTACTCAAGACTACGCGTGAATGTTTGAGCACTCATTTGAATTGTTCTACTCAATGCGAAAAGCATGATGCAATTACAGTCCTCGACAAACTTTTTGGCGTTGTCAATGTATCATCCATAAGTTCGGGCTTGCGCCGTAGTATAGTCAAGAGTTAAATACAAAACAAAGTTAAAATGTTGTTGCAGGAATCTAACATCAATCTTGTATATATAATATTGTACAATACATATTTCTACCCAAATTTGTGTTCTATCCAACCATATTCATAACTGTCAAAAAGTTTGGCGAAGGCTGTAGTAATATGGTGAATCATGATGATGATCATCATGGAACTATAACTAATAACAATAAATATTATTTAGTACCTCTTCTTATGCAATATGTATTTGGGAAATACTTATACAATGTACAATAAAAAGTATATATAGAGAAAATACGCACACGTGCTTTATATATATTACCACTAACTATACGATAGGATTAGAATCTCGCGGTGCTCCTCCGGTACAGTAGGCGAATTGATAAAAAAGGTAATGTAGTTGGACTTTTTGTAAATCAATCGTTGAAGTGTACTCCATTGTGTAATGCCGAGGTTGTTGTATAGACGGTAGCGTGGGAGTGACCGTGTGGGAAGGCCGCGGGGCCGCGTCCGATACGGGCTTGTAACCTGCGACCTGTTGCTTGCGACCGGCACCCTAATTATCCATTTTGCAAAAACAAAGCGGCTTTAGTGTGACATTCATATTATGTACCATTCATAGCGTAAAGTGTATACTATATAGATTTACATATACACAGATAGCGTTTTATATAAGGCACTCTGTGGTAGCATTGTCGTTGCTTTGGTAAAGCTCGTTCATGGTTGGTACTTTGTAATTTTGGTAAATCTTGAATCTGGTGTTTAATCATGTCTGCTTTGCCCTTGCGGTATACATATTGAAGGTTCTCCGTTTATTCTTAATATATTTCTATCTGACTGAGACACACTAAACTAGCGATGACTCTGATTGTAAAATTGTCACATCTTCGTAAGTTGTACAATTTATGAGTAGCATATAAATTTGTGTGTTTTCTTCACAGACGTATCATTATCTAATATTAAAATATTACGTCATTACCTGTGAAGGTTAACGAGGTACTTTGCTCTGTTTATTCACGGGTCGTATGTATGTATGTACGTAAGCACTCGCCGACGGCGTACGATTCGAGTCTCACGGTTAGTAGTCAGACTCGAATCATTTCAAATATAAAAAATGACAGTGCATCAGTGATGATCCTCTTGGATGTTAAGTGGTAAGATATTGTTTATCCTATAACGAGGAACGACACGATAATTTAGTTTAAATGTGTCATGAATACCATATACTAAGTAGTTTTAAAAACCGCTCATAGAGAGACGCGTAGTTATCCACATTCCTAGATCATATATATATCCAGCAGCAGAGAGAATTATTGATATCTCGATGGTTGTCGTTGTTCTTACATAATACTGTATTATCGTCAGGTCCAGTGGCGTCACTTTGCCTAACTATTATAAAATAGTTGAGATTTCGATGTAGATATACATAGTTATAAAGCCATTTAGGCAATGATAGGTCAGTGATAGCTCGTTTGGACACAGCGTCCATTGACTTTGTCTCGAATCCCTATAATGACTCGAAGCTTTCAGTGAAGGAAAATGTTACGTTAAAACCATAATATGGTTGTGTGCTTTTTTAATGCCCGCTTAGCTACCTACAACCCACAGGTTCAAAATCTGTCGCTAACGACTTGCAGGTGTGCTACGGCATCTGCACTTGAGAATCGATTCTATCTAGGTTTCGCGCGCTACCTATCTAAGGCCTCATTATCACTTAACATCAGTGTGATTTTTGATAAACACTACTAAAACTTTTAAATCATAAAAACTTGATAAGCGTTTTTTTTTTCGAACTGACCTACACTGTTAGCCTGGCAAGGCCGCTACAGTTCCACCGGACTACTACTTGATAAGCGTGATATCGCAGCGTTTCACAACTATATAGAATCTTTTTTTTTCGAACTGTCTAACGCTATTATCCTGATGGACCTTTACAGCTTCACCGGACTAATGGAGCAATCACTTTTGGCACTCAGCCACTTGTCAAAAAGCGCAAAGGTGCCAAATTGGCCAAACCTCGGCTTGGGCTGTTGCCTTAGATGCAACAACGCGAATCTAGTATCTCTTCCTTTCTATATCTAAGTTAAGCGTGTTACCGCTTAAACTGGGTTATACAACACTTAGAATGTTCGCTACAGTTTTGTTCGGAAGGTTTTTACCCTCCGTAGATATCAAGTGAAACCTATACTATATATAAAGAGGTACCGCCCGATGTTCTAGTCTCTACGCAACTAACTTGGAGAATGACGTTGTGTGATTACGAGTGATTACAAGCGATACGAGCGAATAAATAATGTATTTGAACTTAATCTGTATTCTATAAATAACGCGTGCATAAGAATATGTATGCCAGACATTACGATAAAACTGTTGGTGTTGCTCGATAAACAACTTGTATAATAGATTTTTTTTGTAGAAAAAAATAAAATTTTGGACTTTTGTGTTTACTTGTTTAAAAGAAATAAATGTATAAATGATAATTGTATAAATAAAACGTTAGACATTAAGTGTATATAAACATGAAATTGTAACCATTAAACGTAACCGTGCATCCCTTCCAACGGGCGACTTGCTGCCTCGTGGCTATCTATCTCTAGCCTCAATGCTGTTAAAGTGCATTGAATAAATATAAAGCAAACTTTGTTTATATGGCCGTATCCCATATAATAGCTTTTATTGTTTCACGTAACGCATCTAACTTTGTGATTTGTATGTTGTCTTTTTAACTTTGTTGAAACATGTTGCCATCTTTGTGACCAAATTATCCAAATTTTTGCTTTCGATTTTAAAGTATTGTTTTATACAAACTGATTGATATTGTTATGCGAAATGTTCGTTTTTTAATAACGATGATAGAGTTATGAGCGTTGTATATACTCATGTTATTTCATTACGAACTGCTTAATTTACGCGAACGTCTACTTGCTATATACTTATTAAATTCTACACGTGACTTTATATTAATAATACGCACTAGGCAATACGTTACTACTGAGACGAAAACTGAGGACTCGAGAGCGGTCACGGTCTGCCATACATAGTACTGACCGACGGAACCACCCACGGGAATGAGTTGTTTTTGTTCATGGACCAAACATGGAAAAATTATGAGAGAACAAAAGTATTAACAACCTTCTAGATAGATATATAGCAGTATATAATATAAATCTCGATAAATTGGCAAAAATGATTAGGTACTGGATACGCCATAATAAATTGTACTATGCAGTTGAAATAAAAACTTAAACCACCATCTTGTTTTACGTTTCGCATACAAATAATTAAAAAACGTACGATTGACGAAACAATAAATAAACATGTATAAATTATGTTAAATTTCACTTGACTGCTTATAAACTTTTAAAATTCTAGTTCTTGCTCGCCGCTTCTTTCGCATTAACGACGTTTTGATCAATTCCTTGGGAACAGTAGGTATATTATTTCTGGATGAGAGGTACCCTATGTCCTTTTTGTACTGTTGACGGCGTATATGCAAAATTTAACTATAATCGGCTGAGCAGTTATGGTGTGAAAGCGTAACAAATAGAGAAACAAACAAATTCACTTTTGCTTTTATAATATTAGTCAGGACTAGTTACAATTAGAATAATATTTATACGTTATGTATCGAAGGAAAATGTGGTAACGTACGTGCTTTTACGATATCAGCTTTCGATGCTGGTCAAGCCAGGGCACCATCGATCGTTGGCTGAGGTGTCAATCCGTATCCTGTATACTGAGTAGTTCCTCAGGTGCTTGGTGCTTGCTTCTGTTTACTATAGTCGCACACGACAGGGTTTTTCGAGATAACTAATTTTAAGTCGGAGTTCGTTAAACCGCCGCGCCGGGAGATTCTAAAGGAGTGTTTCGCGTATTATTATAGCCGTTGCTTTGTTTTACACCAACAGCAGCACGACGTGGCGGGGCTCGTGTGTGGGAGCCAATAATCGTGAGGCAAGGCCCGCCAACCACATTTTCGTTTATGACCCAGAAACATATTATGTTCCGGTGTTGTCACAGTACATACCGCCTACCAGAGGCAAGAGACCAGAAAAGAAAAAGAACTACGCCTGTTAACACGGATACGTAACACATTATTATATTAGGTGTCCTTAACAGAGCAGGACGGTATTTCACATCGGTTCACCGCCTTCAGCTGTATAAGGCGCAAGTCTGTCCATACATGGAATACTGTTCTCATCTCTGGGCCGGAGCGCCCCTAATGCCATCTACTTCCTTTTGACCGAATCCAACGGAGAGCGGCTCGAATCTTTGACGACCGGGTACTTTCCTCAGGGCTCGACACTTTGGAGCTTCGTAGGGATGTTGCGTCACTATGCGTCCTTTACAAAATCTACCACGGAGAGAGTTCTGAAGAGCTGTTCGGATTGATACCTGCTTCTGAATTCCATTACCGAACGACTCGCCATAAAATTAAATTCCATCAGTGTCATCTCGATGGTTGGAAGTTGTCTACTGTGCGGTTCTCGCGTGCGTTTTCCCACGTACGTCGGCCCTCTGGAATGAACTCCCGGCGGCAGCGTTTCCGGACCAATACAACCCACAGACCTTCAAGAAACGAACCTACTCCTTCCTCAAAGATCGGCAACGCATTTGTGATGCCTCTCGTGTCACAGGTGTCTATGGGCGGCAGTGATTACTTACCATCAGGTAACCCGTCTGTTCTTTTGCCTCTAATCACATAATAAATAAAATAATAATAATAATAATTAGAATGATATGTCATTATGATATTCAATAACTAAACCCGAGTAAAATACATAACATACAAAAACCAAGATATAGTATATTTTTATGGTATTCCAGTAGAGTGCTCGGTTCGCTGTGCGTTTATGACTTGAATCGTGACTATCGCTTATTCAATTTACTTTCATGGTAATTTAAGTAGACCACAAATTGTGTAGAGCCGGCGCGGCGCTGCCTCGTGCACAGAAACAATTGGCGCAATTCCACTTCCTCCGGCCGAATTGATTTTGACCGCATACCTGTAGGCGGAGGTAATGCTTTGTAGCTGTGTACAATACCTTTGCGTCTCCGTTGTGTAGTGGTTACTTTAGACATCAATACTCGCGGTAAACTAATATCAAAAACAAAAAAAGTTACCCTGTGTTTATTATTGGAAGAATCGGTTGAAAAATATGATAAACATATAAAAAATAACAACGTTGTGTGATAACAGATTTGTACGCAAATCACTACTATGTTATTAATTAGAACAAATTTTAAAGTAACGAGTGAGAAAAACTCTACAGTTTAAGAGAGTTTTTGTCCGGTGAAGCTGTGAAGGCCTCTCAAGCGAACAGCGTATAGTAAATTCGAAAAAAAAGAAAAAAAGTAATATCTCACAGGGTTACATGCGAATTCCACGAATTCAAATGTAACTAACTATTCAAGTGAGCTAACAACGATACATTTATACACCATAAATTTATGATTACAGTCTTAGTGAAGTTAATTATAAACAGCTATTCACTACTGTGGCTACTTAATATTAGGTAGGTTACGTGCTTGTTTCTACTTAATAACATTAAAAATCAGAACGATAATCTGCTTGCTAGTGCGATACAGTGACACTGAATGTTTTCACTCACTAGTTTAACAGACACAACACAGATCACCCTTACATATGTACACTCACACGGGTAGATACACATATGTTAGAAGAATTTATTTTTGTCCCCCCTTGTTTTCCGAACTTGGTTAGTTTAGTTTAGCCGAGTTGCCAAATACAAACTACATGTTTGAGTTCGTGAGGTCCACATGCTGGCATACATGTGTGCTTCACTAATTCTTGTATGTATGATTAACTTAGTTAGGTTAGCTTAGATTGATTCGCGTTGTTGCATCCGAGGCAACAGCCCAAGCCAAGGTTCGGGCACTTTTGCACTTTTGAGCTTGTTTCTCAGCGGCCGAGCGCCATAAGCGCTCGCCCTATTAGTTTGGTGAAGCTGTGAAGGCCCCTCAAGCCAACAGCGTATAGTCAGTTCGAATAATGATGATCTGATTTAAAGTAACGGCAAAATCGCGAGATACTAAAAGACGCTTTGCGTCACACTCCGGAAATCCACTTCATATTGTACTAATAGGCGTCGCGTTGTACCACAACTTTGCGTGTTGTTAAGTGACGATAATATGCATTAAAATGGTAACACGTTAAACTTATAAATGGAACTGGTTCTCGAGTGATGCTACTAGAATACATTAAGAAGTACCAGACGACAGATTTTCTTACTGCAGACTAGAACGTTAAAGTTGAATTTATATTGATATTTTGCTTCAACGATAGGTCAAGTCTATTGTAGGGTTAAAGTACTTATTCCAGTGTATATAATTATTATCTACAGCCTGCGGGTAGTACTTTTATTCTGATGTTAATAAACCAGCGAAGTACCCCCGTCGAGTAGCGTCGCGTCGCATCATCCCCTAATGTGAACTGTGCGGATATCTAACTCAAATCTCTGCCATAAAATTTTCTTTTCACAATATTTCCTCTGAATTCTCACATTTCATACTTGAGAGAAATAAAGTGGCATTTACCGTATGCTTCATAAAAAGCTTCAGTAACTTTCTGATATTGAAATGGCTCAACCAATTTTTAACCTTAAACCTGCTACTTTAAGGTTGATAATGAACTGGTTCCGGCTGTCGAAAAATTCTTCAAGAGACAGCATTATTCAAATAAATGGGTTTGACATTTTTATTCTTTAATAAAGTCGGATATTGCGAGGCGTCCCATCGCGTCGGAACTCGAGTCCTCGCGGCTGACAGCACGCTCGCGTCGCATATTCCACATGCTGCAACTTTGCGATTATTAGATGTGCCTTACTCTCATTTACCATTTGTACCGTTCTTGTACTTTAGATATATACGAGTACATCATACATTAATATACGATGTTGTTATCATTTTAGATAAACAGTATAGTTAATGGGGGTATGTTACTAATAAGAGTATGTAAATGTTCAAATAACCTCGTACAGGGAACAGAAAATATATTAATGAAAGTAAAGCAATTTCAAATAACATTGAACACGATAATATAGAAACTATATTAAAAACAGGAAAAAAACATAATTATAATGTCACAATATAGTGAATGAAAAAAATATGCTAATACTTTAAAATGAATATGAATTATTTACCCAAAATACATATAACACTCAATTCGGTCTACGTATGTACAGTTTAATGATGGCGGCGCAATATGGTGCGGCGCTAAGATTACTTATCTAGTTTTTATTGTCTGTACTTTAATTTTGATATAGTAATACACTCCTGATATAAATATCTGATGTACTCGTATATTTATCTTTAGCATTCAGCTTTGCAGTTATATTCGAGTAAATTTCGTAGTGGGCTACACCAAACATCGTAACGTACGTTTAGAAAATAAGTTTTTAATCTCGATGTGACGACAGTTTGTAGTTTGTGTAAGGGAAGCCTTCGAGTAGGAATAAAAACGGTGAATAAAGTATTATTATTAGGCGCTTCGGCACTACGTTAAAGGTTCTCGGCCCGTTTATTATACACTTACGTATGGTTTTATGTGGACTACTTAAATCTTGTTTTTTTACGTGGATATTTTTGATTTTCGACCAGAGAAAGTTATGATAAGAATAAGGGCAAGATTGTCTAGTTTCAATCTGTTTTGTTTAAGTCATCTTTCCTTTGTTCGACTATAATATTACATGATGTTAAGTGATGATATAACCTAAAACGGTACCACGTTATGCTACGTTAAACTCAACAATAGTGCGTACAAGAGGAACTAATTGTCTGTTGAGAGCAGCTCACTCAATACTAATAATTTATACTAATTTAAGTACTTGGGGACAAATTGTTATTGTTTTTTTATTCGTTTATGTGCTCAATACGCGTATATTCAAGCTGATATAGTAGATTTTACTGAAGTATATCATCACACTGAATTGTTAATAGTTTTATTTAAAGACATTCACTGAGCTGAGCACGATTTAGTAATACTTATACTACAGTCAAAACTTCTTGATATTTAGGATTGGATTTGAACACAAGAGACTGGCTGGATGATAGTACATGCCACGATAAAATCAGATATAATCATTCGGTTAGTGTTACGGGATGAATTACTGTACATTCAAACTAAGTAACTGGGACAGGATTTTTCATATAGGTATATATTTCTACGCAGATAGGTGTGAGACAGCGACTGTCCACACTTCACCTCACAGTAGTCGTCTTTACTTATCTTATGGTTATGTTGTTTTAACGAGCGTTAAAAATATTGTTCAACCTAGATGATTACGAAACTTCTTCACACAGTTTTGTTCAAAGTCTTTGTTCTAAACGCTTTAAAAAATTTAAAAGCCAGACAGCGGAAATCTTATACAACGGCTTAATAAATCCGGCAAACAGTGTCCGTCCGGAGATGTGTGTTAGCTAATCATACGTACGTAGTGGGATGCACGACTCATTAGACAGTTAAGCGTCGAGTTAGTCCGCGTTACGTCGATACGACGCTTCTGCGTTTCAATTGTAATGAGGAGGTGTAAACAAAGCATAAACATCAGTTGGGAATACACTGTTAAGGGAGCATGTCAATGTTCTCACAGTTTGTCGGTATTTCATTGTTACGTAATGTAATTAGTCAGTGACCTGATGATATGAGATTATTGTAATATTTTGTTTCTTTATAGTTACGTATGCAGGACTATTAAATATTTAGAGATCTGAAGTAAATGTTAAATTACGGTGATTCTCTTAAAAAAAACTAATCAAAAACACTGAAACTGCTGTAGAAACATCTAGAATCGATTAACTACTAATAACGCTACGTCTTTGAAATATAAATTATCTGTGCAGCAATTTCTTACCTCTGGATAGCTGCTGGATAAATAAGGTGAATTTTAGTTGTAGATTTAATTAGATAATTGTCCTCTTGAAATTATAATACACTGTTGATAAGAAAGAGCTTTTCCATAAAACTAGCAACTGCTCGCGATTTGATCTTTTCTAATTAGTATATAGAATTGAGTAACAATATTTATATAATCTAGCGCCATCTAGTCGCGAGCTGTAACAAAATAGACAACATAACACTTAGCTGTGTCAATTTTCAAATTTTGAAATGGTCGCTCAAACGGTGTCGGAGTCTATTGACCTTAGTTATAGCAATATCCATTTCTATATACATATATATATTATTTTAACCCAAAATATCATCGAATGTCATTCATCTTATTGTCGGATGTAAATGTAAAAAATCCAAAAAGTTTATTCTATTCTATATTTTTCCATTATTCCATTTTGTAGCGTTATGACGTCCCAGTTGTTGATAAAAATCAGTAATAATAAAATAAATCGGAGTCACCTGGCTCCTTGTCTACAGCGTGCTCACTATAAGCTGAAGATTTACCAAGAGTTCGACCACACCCACCCCTCATAAGTTGGCTATTATACATAGGGTCAAGAAAACGTCGATTTCAACTATGAAATGTATACGACTGTGATAGGTGATAGATAAAAAATATTATTGATTTCTTTTTATGTTACGGAGTATATTATTTGTCAGTATTATATTATAATTGTAAGCTAATACACAAAAGATACAGGTGATAACGTTACCACTGATAAGGAACGCTGGTTTAGAAAAATAACTTTAGTCAAATAATGATATGCAGTAGGTTCCAAAACTAATCATTTCCTTCAGCATAAAAAGGTTCACGAATTAAATCAGTCAGACATAGGGCTTCTGCAATATCCCATTCACCCTGCTATTACTTGTCTACTTGTGTATATTTAATATGAATTCTGAAGTTTATTAAGATTCTGTAGATTTAATATAATTAAATGCTCATTTCGTGGGTTTACGTAGCGCCGCGAGTTGTAGTTCCACCTATATGTATTTCGCAAAAATAAAGTGATATCAGAAAATTTTTAATATCGTCTTCGTAGTGTGAAAATTATGTACTTGTTATGACAACGTCACGAACGAAGCGACGCGACGCCCATATACAGAATTACATTTGGTGTCTCCAGGCGCTTGTGAGTAACCATTTCCGTGGCACATTCTTTTCTTTCAATATATCGCGTGGCGTCTCTGTGTTTAATAATTGATTCTGTACCAGTAACTAGACTGTTGCCACAAAAATAATAATAAATATGAGGACACAATTTCACCCACGGTCTTTTAAGCATATTAAACATAGCTTGCATTGTATGTAGTATACAGCTAATATACATTAAGATAAATATTTGAAATCCACAGTATTGACAATTATTTTTATCACCCAAAATACCTCTTGGCTAAATAGTAGGGTTTACTATCACTACGCGGACGTTGTCTTGCCCTGATAATAAAAAATATGTACGTATGTGCATGAAATGCTTAAGGTAACTAATGTATTTAATACGATAAGGATTAATATTGTAAATAACGTGAATAGCTTCTAAATAGCCTTCTGGTTACCTCATTATATATCACCGTTATTTAGTAGATAGGTGGGTATAGTAAGCTATCTTTAAAAGGTATATTGGTTATCTATTAAAGAGGAATATCTCACTATGTATTGTTTTGTTATATATCAAAAGAATTAATTAGAATATCAGCGTTTTCGATGAAAGCTCCCAGGCGGCTTGAATTTTTCCAAAACTTCCAACAATTATCGTTATATTTCAACCAATTTACACAAAACCTTGACGAATTATATGCTAAAACCTTCCTCATGTATTACTCCATGAATTGGTGGAGACCGCATTACAATCCGTTCCGTAGTTTATAAGTTTATCGGGAACAGGCAGACGACTTTGTTTTATAATATGTAGTGATGATATTATTATTCCAGTGCAGTTATTCATTTGTTATCTGGAATTGACACCTCTCTCTATAAATCCAGTATTAACACTACTAAAACGTTAATGTATTGTAAATATAGTATATATTATATGTTCAAAGGTAAACCCAATTGAGATTGTTGCCGGTTCTTCTCGATGACAGGTTTATATGTCCAAACCAGTGGTGGTTTTGACGTTCATAAGCGCCTTCTTAGGGCCATAATTAAATAAAGTATTTTTTTATTTGATTTGCTATCGGTTTCGAAGTTATGTTATGTATCATGCATTAAGTCTCTATTGTATATAAGACGTGTATTGTTTAGAATTAGTGTAATAATGTAAAATGTAGTAGAGCGTGTGTGTGTGTGTTGTAATTTAAGTAACATCAGTTGTATTCGAGATCAAAATGTAGACATTAACACAATAAAAAAAAGTTTAAACACAACTAAGTGTACAAAAATGTGTTAAACAAAGAGTTAAAATGTCTGTCTAAAGTACTGCCCTACGAGTATTTTAGTGTGTTTAAATATCTTCACTAGTTCCACGGTACATAAAAACGAGGTTCAAATTATTATAAGTGAAGAGATAAAAGGCAGTTGCGATTTTTTCCTCCCTTCGCCATCAAAATACGGATAACCGTCAAGTTTGAGATAAACGAGTTCTGTTTTAAAGAAGGATTACCCGCGCCCTCTCCAAGCAGAGTGGCGGCGCGGCTCGGGTGCTGCACAGATGGGATAATGAACACCTAAGATAAACTCGGGGAAGTTTAAACGTTTTTTAAGTACGCCAAATAGCTGCGTTGAAAATATTGCCAAAGAAATACGTGCACGCCATCTGTTGTTAACTATCTGTACTAATGATAAATGTATACTGCTTATAATTGTGCACTTAATATTTTTAAATTTTCTTATTGGTAACTAAACACAATTTTCCTTTTTTTTTATCGTGTGGCTAAATAGAGTATCCATTTTTGTTATTAGAATTAAAACTAAACACAAATAAAATCCAAATAAACACTTTTGAAATTGTTTACTATTTGATATTGTCAAGTAAGTTGATATATTAGATCAATCTATTTATACAATATAAACTGTATTATTAGATATAACTAATCTCGAGTTATTATCTGTAGAGGCCAACAGTGAAGTTATATGCTTATTATAAATTTTGATTACGCTTGTATCGACTCCGTGGCGCAACGGTAGCGCGTCTGACTCCAGATCAGAAGGTTGCGTGTTCAAATCACGTCGGGGTCAATGAATGCTTGCCTTTTTGTAATTGTTTTTTTGCTGTGATATTTTCTAATTTATCAATATAATACTACAATAGTATTAAATTCGAGAGGTTATTCTTTGACGTGTAAGAAGAGATGTTATTTCGTATCACTGAAGCATCTGTTGAATCCTAACTAATATTGTATATTATGTGAAATTGAGCTTCTTTGGTTGTTACGCGTTCATGCCTTAAAACTACTCAACATATCATTATGAAAATTTTCATACGCGTTGACAGGGGTACGTATAGGAGAGGACATATAACTTTCATCCATGAAAAAGTATTGTTACCGCAGGATAAGCTAAACCAACATTTATGGGGATGAAGCCGCGGGCAAAAGCTAATTTATCATATTTAATTGTTTTTGTGGTTTGCGAGTACCTAATACATGGTCACGAAAATATCTTCTTATTAGGAAGGAATACATGCCATGATACATTATCAAATTGCTTACTCTATATATTTACTTGCTTAGATGTAGATCTTTTATGTTTTAGCCTAATCCATCATTAACTAAATCGTGAACAATTCAAATATATATGTATATATAATACGAGTATATATAAATGGAACAACCTACTTACTCGGGTATAGTGAGACGCTGATCGCTGTGTCAGGAAGCAACAGACAGTATTTTTGATTAGAATAGTGGTGGATATTATGGAGCGGCAGATGTACTGTGTATTCGCGGCCAGCAACGGGCAAGTACATAGCCCCACCATGCGACCGGCGCGCGGTGGCCTGTCCGTTCCCACATTTCTCACAGTTTCGATTTGTTATTTCACGCTTGGTTTGTTTAAAGAAAATCATTCAGTTACTCGCACTCTGTCACAATTCTCACAAGTTCGTCATTTTTATGTCGTTTCAATAAATAACTGTATGTCTGTGTGTAGAGATCATATTGCGTTCGGTTAAGTTATTGTTCCAAATAATATGTTAAATAACAAAAACAAATTGTATTTTTGATCTGCGAAAATCAACCATATTTCCATAATGCCACGAATTGAAATGATACAAACTCTCTGACCCTCATTAAGAATCCAATTTTTACCTAATTAATACTCAACTCATAAAAATGCTTAAGGACAGACTAAAAGACAGAGGATTCGTTTTATATGATATTCATACTCGTTATAATTCACATGTTTATTTTATCATAGCACGACAAAATCACTGTATCTGGTGGTGAGCACAGCTCAATCCAAAAGCAACGATGACCATCGACAGACCTGCAGTCCATCACCAGCTGTCGTTATGATGTCGGCTTACAATCCTCTAGGATGCTGTAACACTAATTGAAATGCTATATTCTAAAAGAGCGATACTTTCTGGGTTTAACATCTTGTATAACTTATTCCGAAAAGCGATACGCCTAAACGCGCCACTTTAGCTGGAGTTAAGTCTGGTGTGCGATGGTTGCAAGCATGTCGGAAATTATCGCCATGTCATATTACAGACTTAGACACGTATTTGACTAGTAATAAGCTGGCTTGCAAAAAATCCCTTGAAATAATACATTTGTAAGGAATCTGCGCGTCTTACGTTCCCGAGACATTCTTTTGCTTTTGTTTCATATTCAGCATTGTTTTTTAGCAATAAGCTAATGGCAGCCTCAGGACAGCTTGTCTGTAGCTTTAAGCCAAACTACCTGTGAGGGAATATTCTAGTCTTAATAATGTCATGAATATCTACAATTACTAAAATCCTGAAGTATACAAATAAAGAGATATACTAACATATATATTTTAAAATAGGAATCACTCACAACTTCGATCTCAAAAAAACGGTTTTGGTATTTTAAGAGAACTCTGTGTTTTTTTAGATTAACTCAGAATGGTTTTATGTTGTTTTAAATTATAATTTTGTTAATATTACTGTAGAAGAACGTAATAATTTGAAAATTTCTCTATTTGCCAGTAAAAATGTAGACAATATATGTACAGCCATTTTCAATATATGTCTCAACAAATATAGACATTTTAATGTTATTTATAAGTATATAGAAATGGTAATTTTATTTTAAGTTCATTCTCTTTTAATCCGGTGAACCTGTAGATGACTGTCATGCCAATAGCGTAGTCAGTTCCAAAACAAAGTTTATTCTCGATTATTCATGACGATAATAACATGCTTCTAAATGTGTTCATTCAGTTATTATCTCCATTTAATCGTTTTTAACAGCTAATGAACCATCAAACGATCAATAGTATCTAATTTGAACTAATTAAACCAATTTTATAATAAGCTTTTTAATCAAGTGGCCTTTAGAAAATCCTCGCTTATACTATGCCTATGGTTTCATTACTATATATGTTTGCCTTCGCAAAAAGCACTATTTTTAATAGTACATGGTGGACACAGTACAGTCGGCGGTCTTCTCTATCATGCCACCCTGCAAACCTGTCGCCTGCTGGGTATGCACTAGTTAGTTCTACATCTGGTATACAATGGTTGCCATTTAGATAAACACAGTTGTCAAACAAAGAATTTGCTGTAGCAAACCATTAAAGGCCAGATAGTTAGCAGCACACGTGAAGTGTTCCGGCGTCGCGCGTGTCGCACCACGCGATATATTCTCAATGTTTACCAACAAACTTACCACGGAATGTGAAAACGGAATCGTTCCCATATTTGGGAAATCGTTATACTTTACTATTTCATTGTTTGTTTGAATTTTTTGTTTAAATCAATGTTTGAGAGTTACGTTTGCCCAAGCTTTTTTAATATATGCTCGCTGACTTTTAGCGTCATTGTGTTTTTTATTCATATTTCTCCGTTAACTGTGATATACTGTAAATGCTGATTGGAGGTTATATTGGACATCGCCCTATTTAATTTAGGCTCACGAAGATAATAATGACTAAATAGATACTATTAATATTTATTAAAATTATTGGCACTTGTTCGTCTTCTAATATGACTACTTTCAGCGCCGGAAATATCTAGATCTTGTATTAATTATTCTTATGAAAATGAACGTATCACGTAATCACGCGACGGACTATAGTCGCATTCGAATAAATTCGATATTTTTGTTTCAACCAAGACAGTAATATTATGTACATACAATCTTTGAGAATTTTTTATATGAAATCAAATTTTGAAGAGCCGTACACGAGAGTAAGGCCGACCACATTCTATTACATTAGATACCTTTAGAAAGCGAGTTTATTGCAATGTAATCTGGGATGCCAGATGCAAGGAACTAAAATCTAGTTTTTTAAGAAAATACTTTTTCTTTATATCTTCCAAAAATAATTCGAATGAATTTATATTGGAATGTCTACGTGTAATTTTTAATCGTTTGGCCGGATGTTCTTATATTGTATATCTTTAATATGTGGATAACTTTTAAAGCAACTATATATATTTTGAAATGAGCTGGATTCAAACTAGTGCAGTAATAATATCAAGTATAAAAATGCAACGAGTCCAACTGTTATTATTATTTTGATATTTTAGTAAACTATTTAACTTGAAAATTGTGCACGCAGTTTAAAAAACTTTTTAAATATTACCTTTAATATTATTTAATATCTACAATGTCGTAGTATAGTTTAACATATAAATAATGGATTATATGTATTATATAAGTGTTCTTATTACATTACAAAATGCAACAAATCAGAAATAGGTTGTGCTGGCAACACTAAACTTTACTACACGTGTGCTTTCACCAAAAAACAGTTACCTACAGCTTTAACTTTTATATTATCAATACGGTGAAGTATGCTCATTATACGAGAATAGTTCTCTAGAGTCGATTATTAGTGGATATAAACGAGGATACTAAAAAAACACAATACAACACAACACAGCTATATGTAACTGTCATAATAATATTATTAAGGCTGAGTTGCACCAACATCGTGGTTATTGTAATTGTTAAAGTTAACATTAACAATGACAAGACTTGCTAACAGTTACATTTGCCAAAATGAGTTGCACCATCAAACATTTTGTAATTGTTAAAGTTATTAGGGTTGCTACTTCAATAAGCCAATTAGTCCCTAAAATCGAAAAGGGTAATATATTTTACTTGGCAGGACTTTGTTATAAGTGTCACCAAGTGTCACTATTGTTATTCTGTGACTGTCAACAGATTTTTGATGACAAATTTCAGATGTCAACGACAAAACGTAAGCGTTTGTCGTCCTGTGGACATTTTCCAATTCTAGGAAATTAAACTTTTTTCTTTCTAAGACGCAAATTATCTTCAAATATATTGATTTCGTCATCGGAAGAACTATTTTCAGTTTCCCACAGGATTTCTCTTAGCAACGACATGATATTATAAAGTTTTTTCTAGTGAACATGACAACCGATTCAAAAATTGACATTAACAATAACGGTAACCGGCCAACATGGAGCGGTAATAGTTAACGTTAAATCGTGACGTCATTTTAACCATTGTCAATTGGTGCAACCTATTTTTTGCCTAACAATAACTTTAACCGAATTTTTAACTTTAACATTAACTGGTGCAACCGAGCCTAAGTCTTGTATTGAAATATTGATTATGACAATAAATAATCAGTTCATGATAAAAGCTAAGGGTAGTTTGAGGTAGTATAGAACAGCTATTTGTTTTAGATAATAATAATAGGGTGAAAGTTGTGATAGTTCGACTATCGATTCGCAGGTTCGAAACCTGATGTGTACCAACTAATTTACGGAATACGCGTATAATTATAATTATACTGCCGGCTGACGGCAAAAGAAAACATCATGAAGAAATCTGACATGAAAAATGTTCTTGCTGTAATACCATATGAGTGAAAATATAGAAGTGTGAATTGCTCGTTGTTTGAATCGCCCATACATCGTCGTCTGGCGTGGCATAGAAATGTTGCCGGGACGAAGCTAGTATCATTTTATTATCAATGTAATTTTTACATACATACGGTCATTTCATTCCTAACTTAGTAATATAGGTTCTAATAACTGATGGTTATACGGGTCAGTCATGTGTTGATTCCAGGGGATCGAACCCACGACCTCACATCTCAATAATAGAGCTTACTAACACTGTATGTTTATGTAGTTATGTCTTCTCTATAGTTTATAATAGGTAAAAATACACATGTATTCAAATAAAATTATTACCTGGAGATTAATAAGCTACGTCGTTTGAAATTTTATTACCCGTCATAAATTAAATTAAAATATCAAATGGGTTAACGTTATACGTGGATAGTATAAGCTGATATTTAACGTTTTGATATTACTAACGTATATTTAATAACATTATAATAATTGCAATGGAATGGAGTCGTAAGAATGTATAATGCACGTTGAGTTACGGTGATTATTCACTGCGATACACCTGCTCCGATGATTTCCATAACGCATAAACTATCTGCTCGGTAATAAAGACTTAAGGACCTTTAGCCACTGCCTCGATTCGACACGGACTCATTACTTATAAGAAAAAGCTGTAAGCGGTCAGACTAGAAGAATTTATAATCTGTACTAATAGGTATTATAAAGAGATGAAGTATGTATGTATGAGAGTGCTATCTCCGGAACTACTGATCCGATTTTTTTTTCTCTGTGATAGAAAGCTTCATTATATTTGAGTGATATCGGCAATATTTTATAGCTTGACTTTTGGTATTGTAATTAATGTGCACGTCAAAAATTTATCTAAATGTACGATCTTATGAGAAGTTATTAATTTATAAGATTTAATTTTTGTATATCTTCTATCTTTATATATAAAATTACAGTATGCGTGTGTTCGTCATTTTTTTCGTCCTAAACGCTTTGGCCGATTTTCATTGTTTAAGGGTTTATAGTTGATCCCGGTAGTTAGCACAGTTGTCCAATTCTAGGATTTATTTTGAATTTCCAACCAATTTTTCTTTCATATTATCTTGATGTATACCCAAATTTTCAATCTTCCAGAACTTCTCAATATTTTTGTTTTTTTTTTATCATGATCTTTTATTAGGTCTGTGGCATGAATGTGGTATTAATAAATTATTTAAAAACATTTCACGTAAGAGGTGGACTCCCATCAAGTCTTATTACATTTCATTAAAGGGGAAGTGAAGTGAGAAGTGAGTAAACTAAAAAAAATCTCTTGCAATTAATGGTCGCTTCCTAATGTACAATCGTTTATATAATACAATTTCTTGAATCGTGATTAGTATTGTAATTTACACGAAATTTAATATTCTTTTCGCTATTTTCTGCCTTTTTGTTATGCTAAAATTAATAGTATATTAAAATAATAAAACCATTAGGAATATGTACATTCACAAACTAAATAATTGATCAGAGTTATATTATGAAATACCTTTTATTATAAAAATACCTTTCTCCTTTAGAACTCGTTTACTAAACACCTTTTATTAACTTAATACATTGCAAAGCTTAGCACTACTACTTATTTCTTATCGACCTTTTCATCTGATGCTTGAACAAGAACTGACTAACCCACCTTTGTCGCTGACGATATTAAAATACGAATGCAATGCATTTCCGGTGACCGATAAATTGAAAGACTAAACAAATACTAAAAGTGACAACGGGAAGCTCATAGAAGTCCGTTTAAATCATTTGAATATAATTTTAGTTAATAAAAATATAATAAAGGCAATATTAAAACATTGATTCTATATCGATTACCAAAAATAGAAATCATGACAGTTATCTTTCGAAAATTTCCTTCTTTTGAGAAATAAGTTAATGTCAAATATAGATAAGAAAATATGAAAAGATGTCAAAGCAATAACTTATGATTTATACGAGTTTTTGCAATACAATCATGAGATTTATTACAGCAGATCAACGTTTTGCTGTTCAACAATCTCGTCAGAATTCTCAGTATTATCGCATAAGGGTGTAACAGTAGAAGTTTTTACGTGTGTCGCGCGCGTATCTCACTCGGCGCCCATGTTTGGTGATGATTTCTCTCATTAGACAATTTATCACCGGAGTGGCGGCGCTGTAGTCGCTGCGGTCGCGGCGCGTTGCGTGTCTTATTTCACATTTGAACAGAGTAGAACACATCGTTTTATTGGTGAATGTTTATGATTTTTGGTAAACTTCATCTTTGTTTCCAGAAGATTCTCTGGAAATTAGCAAACTGTCTTATTGTCAAGATAATGCCATACGCAATTTAGAGATATAACATAAATGCTTTAATTTCAAGCAGTAAGCACGTAGTAAGATTCTATCTATTCTATTACTAACGTCGGTACGTGGTTTTATTCGCGTTCATTTATTTCCTTTCGTTACCGAATTACTGTCGATTCAGGTAAACTTAAATAAATTCCGCATAAAGCACTAAACCACGCGGTTTCGTATCTTATTTTAATATAGACATTCAAAGCTCGACTCTTCTCGGTAATGCTCGGTTCTCCTCGGTCGAAATGCAAATAATTTTTCAAATCTGACAGGTAGTTCCAGAGATAGTTGCGTTTAAACAAACAATCTCTTGCTTTGTAATACTATTATTTACGTTTTTACTACGACTTGCGTGCCACCATTTTTTATATGATGTAGTTGACATTTTTTCTTATTTTATTTAAATACCTGTCAATTCGTTAGGATTTGATCATCTCGTGAAGGGTACGCTATTATATGGTTTAAAGCAATACTCCGGTTCCCGGGCCCGACCAGACGGAATCTTCCACGAAAATCGTGTAAATTCGTGAGCACAATTATGTGTTTTTTGTCAGTCCGTCCATCTAGTCGCGGCCGTTCTCATAATGATACACAATAACACACGCGTTTTAGGGACCTTTCAAGGAACCGTATGGATATTTAGTTTGTTTTTTTTTGATAATTACGTTTTTAATGTATACTTTACTAAAAGTGTTTTTCATACAACCTTCGCATATATTTTTAATTTGTTAGATACGTCTATAGGTAAATCAAATACCGTTTGCATCAAATGAAATTTATGTTGTACTCCTACTGACAAAAATCAAATATACTCATTATTACATAGTTACACTACAATAACATCTTACTTACTCACTTACACCTTATGAGACAAAAATCAAATATACTCATTATTACATAGTTACACTACAATGACATCTTACTTACTCACTTACACCTTATGAGACAAAAATCAAATATACTCATTATTACATAGTTACACTACAATGACATCTTACTTACTCACTTACACCTTATGATGCTGTAGACGCTGTCTGCTTGGAGATCACTTCCCTATTTCCCTTCGTATTCGCTCCGATGTCTAGAATAGACTTCTACTTGGACGCACCGTGGCGAGATTGATATACTTTCCAATAAAGGAGGGTGGAAAGCTCTGGAAGACGGACGAGGTTATTCGCACGATTCGATAAAAATCGAGACGGGCTATTTTCAGTCGATGACGGTTGATGGCTGATGATGGATAACGCTTATTTTTAGTTTTTAAGCGAGGAGTCAAATTTTGTATATTTGTATCCATCCAGTTCGTCTATAGGGTGTAATAATTTATTTGATAACGGTAGGCTTAGATAGAAAATATGTTTTAATTCTTACTAGCAAGACAGGTGTAGAGTCTTTGGAGATAGATTTTCGATTCGAGATTAGTAGTCACCCAGGCGGGCATTAGTAAAAAATGTAAAACATACTATGGTTTGATTAGGATATTTATATTCACCTAAAGCTTCAGCTCGTTACAGTATTTGAACCTATATTAATAAGCAGCGTCCACACACGCTACCTTTGGTCATCGCTTATCGCTACTGTTGCCCAAAATCGGTCTTGGTCTTGGTATTGGTATTGGTCTTGCAAAAATGCAAGAACAAGACCAAGACCGACCCTTGCAAAACTTTTCCAAGACAAGACTGGAGCCCGCAAGACTCTTGCAGTCTTGCAAATTAAATTAGACTAAGATTTGGACAGTATTTGGTTACAATATCGCTACTTATAGACGTTATCTGGTGTCGGTATCAAAATTAAGAGGTGTTCAAACAAATGTACTCATATGTTTCAAAGAGAATAGTTTGCTTATAAAAGTTTAAAACAATAGGTTCAGTATAGTAATAATTTATGTTGCGCGATATTCTGATTCACAATCTCTTTGTAGGCGATTAGGGTTACTTTTTTGAAAATTTACTGACAAAGACGCCGTTTTATTGAAAGACTGTGCTACAAGTATATCACGTTGTGCTTTCACGCCTTAACTATTTAACTAATCGTTATGAAATTTTGTAAATACGTTATCAGGAATTCACAAAAGGACACAGGTTATCTTTCATCAAAGTAAAAAGTACTATTCTCAAAGGATAGGTCAAAGCTACATAAAAGCGAAGGAAGCCGCTCGCAAAAGCTAGTAATAATGCTCATTATTACTGTATGAATCTTTACTATGTATTAATTTCTATTGTACTCTATTTAGCCGAAATATTTGTCAGTCTGTCGGGTAATCACCAAACTGACTGGACCGATTTTGACGGGAATTTTATTGAAAACTAATTTTAGCAGCGAAATAAGCTATATTATTTTAGACTATCGGTTACCGGCGACTTTGCCCGCATTTCGTTACGTGTTAAAAACTGCTTATATATCGAATTATATATTATTATTTAGGAATATTAATGCAACATTTTAATACTTCGTCTCTTTCGGTATTTTTAATTAGCAAAATAATTATCAACTCATTGTTTACAATTTAACATTATAATTAATAGTAATTTTGAAGATAAACGAGTTCTTTCTAATAAGATATTAATCCATAAAAGTTTTTACCATAAGAGTTTCATAATACAATTTCATGCGGCACAGACTAAACGCTTACTTTTTGTATGGTCGAAAAAACTGAATTATATTGACGGTATGCGCATGTTATATGTATATAATAATATTTTATTTCCAATTGAGCTTTAGCTTTAGAATAGAGCTCTGACTAGTAAGTTTAATTGTATAGATTGTCTTTAGTTTATTTTTTTTCGTACTGATCTACACTGTTAGCCTGGCAAGGCCGCTACAGTTCCACCGGACTACGAGTTCCACCGGACTACACTTTATTTTATAACTCTTCCAATCATAATTAATTTAATTAGTTTGGCTGCCCTTTACTATGAACTTGGTATGAATAATGACTTGGTCAATACAAGCTCAAAACGCATCCGTCTATCTATATATGTATGTTAGCTGTCTGTAGCATTATTCTAATGTTTAACCTAACGTATTTAACTTATTAAAGCTGCTATTTAAGCAATAGGCTAATATGTAATTGCAGGACTTGTAAGCCCTGCAAGACTCTTGCTGCAAGAACAAGACCAAGACTAAAACCAGGTGTATTGATGCAAGACCAATACCGAGACCAATCCAAGTCTTGTCTTGGCTTTGCATTTGGTCAACATTACTTATCGCTTGCTGACAAATATTTGACTTAGTTATTTTACCACCATCCAAAATCACAATTAACATACCTACAGAAACCAACTGTCAATTGTTGGTACAGTATCTTGTCTGTATTCGTTTGAAAGTTTCTCTCTGTTGAAAGTATTATATTTATGATCATGGTGAGAATGAAGTGGAGTTGGACGTCGCGTAGCACGTGTGTCGCCCGTAACGCTTTTACTGCGCTCTGGTGTCGCACTTATGAACTGTTAACGTTTTATGGACACTTTTATATGATACCAGTGTAGTTTATGTAGTAACAGATTGTCGGAATGTATTCCACGGTGATATAACTGCGAGTTTATCTAATATATTCGAGACCAGCCTCATTTAACGAATTGAAATATGGTCTATAAAGTAACTGGATTGTTTGGTCATATCTGAAGAATTTAATTTTGTCTCATTTGTATATGGAAAGTATGTTGACTGAATCTTGACGACCGTATTAAAAGTGAAAAAAATATTACTGTGATTCGAAACGTATTGTTATTTTTAACACAATAATACTACTTATTTAACTCAGTAACCTGTAATTAGACAGTCGCAATTCGGATTCAATTAATGTAGGCCGGCAGGATATCAATGACTCCCATGTACCTACTCTAAACCTCTTGGTGGTTGCTGTTATTTTTGGATTGCACAGTAATTACTACTAGACGTAGTGTCGTCATATTGTCGTGATATAATAAAAAATCTTCTCATGTATATTTCATTCATCAAAGCAGTAACGTCCTCGACTTGTATCGCATCGGATGCGGTGTATGCCGTCAAACTTTATTGTGGAGTAGTTAGGACACCGCAGCAGTAGAATAATTATAACAGAAAAATGAAATAATACACATTTGCATTTCTATAAAATAACGTCTACGTACTGTCATAATAAATGACTTAATAATATATAGATGTAGTTGGTCGCGCGGTCGCTGTCGTGGTCGGTCCTCGAGCAGCAATAAATAGTGGCGAACGCACACGCGACGTACAGCGCGCGCTTTGAATTTTAAACTGCGGCCGAGCGCCCGCCACACACCCCAAACAACAGATACTTCACTTGAGAAAAATGATTATCTGCTCTGACAGGTTCCAACTTATGAATACATCCTATTAATATTATAAATGGCAAATTTCTCTGGATGATTGGATGTTATTATGACGATAACTTATAAAGGGATTTTGATGTTATTTCACATTAACATAGCTTATGCAACAGAATATCACATTTTCTATAAGTTATAAAGATATTGTTCAAATATTACGATAATTATCAAGTCAATTTGAAAAAATCCGGCCATGTAAAAACTATCTCTGTGAACGGTGGATAAACCGTTTGAGTTCCACGAAAATAATGTATGGTGTCGTTATTTATAAAGTTAAAAAACGCAAACAAAACCCCCGGCGTAACACTTTACAAACGACATATACAAAAATATGATATATAACTTCTCGTAAGAGATTGAAATCATATGCGACTATTGGAAAGTTAATTCGTGAACTCCTTCAATGGTTACTTCAGTGTAAAAAGAAAACTGTTTTCAGATTTGCAAATATTAAACTGTAGTCTGAACCTGGTCTGGTCTGGAGTAGACCCTTAGTGGAATCGGTAAACTAGTGGCTGCAAATTTAAATGGGAGTAAAGCGATATGTGCTTAGTAAATTTTACAAATTATTTATGAAAAATAGACAATTCAATTGTGATACGGGACTGAAATTTCAGACCGCATAAGATTTATCTCCATACTTTAGCTATACATAATATATATATATATATATATATATAATACATAATATATATGTATATATATATAATTTGCACAAACAGCTAAATGTTTATTACTTTATGAATTTTATGTAATATGGATTATACATGTTTTCATTTTGATATCTTCTCTAACACTCATCAAAGCATTAATAACAGTATAAACGTCCAATATTCTCAAACTTCAACAAATCATATTGGTAAGGCGGATGCCCTGTCATCTAGTGTGTGTATCATAGTTCATGCATCTATACGGGGGTGACATTTGTCACTTTTGACTTATATGCACTCTATTCACAACGCAATATCACCGTTACATATTTTATATATACCCACTTTTGGATTTAATTAAAAAATCATCTTCGCGTCTCTCGCCGCAATTAAACTTTGTATTAAATGAGTGAATGATTAGTGGCCACCAACATCAAGACTCTCGCAGTACAATCGAGAATTGGCAGTTGCATCCAGGAGTGACTTGATAAGCGATTAAGTGCCTCTTATACACCCCCCTACAGTTCACATACTTTGATATTCCCAAAATATAGACTCAGTTAGGCTGACATGCATCCCCATGTTCAGACATAAGATTTCTCAAGCCACTGAGTGAGCACTGCTATTTACACGCCTGTTTCATCTCATATAATAATGTCTTACTAGCACAACAAAGCTTGGAGATTCAACACCATAAATCCAATTTACAATGGAAAAGGTAGTAAGTATGGATGTCATAGCTATCGTGGAATCAAGCTTTTGAGAGACACTATGAAGGCTCTATGAGAGAGAGATTGACAGCCGATTAAGATGTAAGTGAGTACTATCCCAAAATCATTATAGCTACGTACCTGGTTTATCTACCAAATGAAAATGTTCCGGAGGATGTGTGGCGCAACTCAGCTCGATAAGATCCGATACGAATACGTGCGAGGAAGAGTCGGTATGCGCGACATTGCCAACCAGATACAAGAAAGTAGGCTGCGATGGTATGGTGACGTGAAGAGAAAGCCACCAGACTACGAGACTATGTAGTGCATTGAGCACTAGAACTATCCTTTCCTAATCAAAGATTATGGTGCAAGCCAAATTGAAAGAGCGTAGTACTGAAGGACATGAAGGAGTGCAAAGTTTCCAAATGTGATATTAGGAACAGACCGAAGTAGATAAAAAAAGTACGAAAGGCTAACCCCACCACCATATGGGACAAATAATCAGGAAGTGAGAGAGAGACTAGCATGACAATATCGTGTTTACTCGCATGTTTTACCTAATTTAGAATTCTAGCAATGTCATGTCTCGATTTTGTTGCGTTCGTGCTGCCAACTAATGTGTGAACGAGCTGGAGAAGTTGATTTGTATCTCGTTTGTAAGCTTACATTCACAATGTTATAGGAACGCGAGCCGCGTGCCTTCGCGTGCCTCCACGCGTATCTACTAGACATGGAATATTAAGGGCTGTAAAATTAAAAATAGTAGAATTCTCAACTGATCCGGGTGGAGCGGTAACTGAGTCCGATTGATGTGTAAATTTAACGGATTCAGATGTTGCAACAATAATTATATTTATTGTTATCATTTCCGGCAGCCCTCTTATCTCTACTGCATCTTTAAATCTGTTTGCACAGGCTTCGTGGCGCAGTCACAGATTCCTTATTATTGAGCTGAGAATTCACGGGTTTGATTCTCGCATAAATTAAGGGTGATTGTCAGTTATGTTACCTAACTATACGTGTATGGTATATCATCTGTTTAGTTACCAAATGCTTACTTTAGAATTAAATGGCCGTCGTGTGTCAGATCTTCTTTTGATATCTGTTTAATTAAACTTGATGTATAGAAAAAGGGTTATTTAGACTAATCTGTAATAAAATATTTAAGCCGTATACAAATTACAATGTACATGTGACGTCATATGAAGACAGTAAATAGAATGCCATTTAAATACTTCATTATGTTTGATATTTCCGATATACACCTCTATCATAAAACTGAATTGTCAAATAATCAACGCAAAAAAAAACATGTCCAGCAAGTAATACATTGAATACCATTGAGACGGAGCCGAGAGTAAAGGATAGTAAATGAATGAAACAAAATTATATAATAAGTGTGGAAATGTTTCAGACATTGTTTACTTGTTTATTATGTGAAAGTAACAGTCTAAGTGAGTAATATGGAGTTATAAAGAGATGACGCGCGTCTCGATACGCCGCTGCACCGGTGTATTGTCGCGGTACCGAGGTACAATACACTCTGTGGGAACTCTGGAAACTCTCACTATATTGTTATGGCTGTTAGGTAACTCAAATCATATATGTCATGTTAATTTTGTTGACTTTCGCCAGGGATTTCGTTGTTTAATTTTATTTCACTATATATATCATTATATTATGGTAATAATAGTAGCATCAAGGTCAATATAGTATTACGGTCAAGTAAGGGAAGTTATCATTATAGAGAAGTGGTGGCAATTTTAATAAAGCATTGTAAGGGAAATTTTTGATGATTCGTAATTATGTCTAGTATTATTTCGGATTCATTTTACTCGTATACAATTAACAAAAGCATCGATTGTATGATTTGAGATGTATGTTATTTTAGGTTGTATTTTAGGTTACGATAGGAATCACTTCAGCATAAGTGATAAACGATATTGGAAATATATCGAAATTAAAATCGATAATTAAACATTGACGTTCATTTAACATGGGAATAAAAACATCGATGTAAGAAAATATCGATGTTTCGGTTTAAGAAACAAATATTTTGAAAGTTCTATATTAAGATAAGTATTCATATAAAATTACTAAATCATAACTGAATGAAATACATATTTGGGATATATATAAGTGACCGCAAAAGGTTGACATTGTAAAAGTTTTTTATTGTTGTCTGAACACTTGATAAAGATTTGCATCAATTATTTTTTTATAACAACGAATAGAGTATTAATATAGGTTCTCGATAATTCTGTTCATAACATGGATGCTTTAGGGGTCTTATATTGAGTTCAAAACATAAATGTTATCACGCTGAACATAGATTTTTGATTAAAAAAAAATTACTTTATTCAATTTAGGCCCTAACACAGCGCTTATGAACGTCAAAACTGCCACCGCTTCGGAAAGCAACCCAGTCATCGAGAAGAACTGACACGTATCTCGATCGGGTTATCTTTTTAAAATACACGTTACAATTGTTTTTAGTGGATACACAAAGAGGAGTCAACTCCAGACATCACCATCGTTCACATATTGATCCACTCTATAATAGCCCTTTGACATCAAAACCCGTTAAATATGGCGCTTAAACTTACAGTTCGACAAATCTGTAATATGCTTTGGGACTTCGTTATAAAACCTAACACTATTACCTAAAAAATTGTTACTGGTTTTACTGAGTCGGAAGCATGAGACGGGGAATATTTTTGCGAACATATATTAATTTATCAAAAATATATTGAAAATCGATTGATGTCGATTATTCCTATCCTACTATGAGGCTAAAATTACAGGGTTCGAAACAGTTGCTTACAGGGTTTCACTTTCACTGTGATACATGCACAAGCCAGTACTTGTACACGTCACTGGTTCTTCATCTCCATCGATCTGTATTCACTATCAAGTAAAGAATTAAAACTACATGAATAAATTCTTAAAGTTTTATACGGTACGAGTCTCGCCTCGAAACGAAAGACGTACAGAAAAACGTGACGAGCTGAAGAAAATAAGTGAATAATTATATAAAGAGTGTTGCCCAACCGTGGGAAACGTGCTCGCAGCGACACGGCCGTGATTAAACCTCCTCTGTAACCCGAGATGGTATCTGGTGCTCTGTGCTCGGTGCGTGCCGCGTGCTGCGCTTTGTCTTACATCTGCTACGAGTCTTGGTAATTATATGTTTCTTGTATTCACATCGAACTACAATGTATAATACGTACTGGAACAGCTCCGTATTAAAGGTTAGCAGGAATGTTTGAGCTCTCCGGAGATAAAATAATCAGAAGCGGTTTCTCTCTGATTTAGTGTTTCAAACTATAGGTTGTGTCGTTTCTAGAAATTGTATGTTTTAATTCAATGTGCGTAGATAAAGATCTTCACGTGTTGACATTTTATATTGTTACTCTTTGGAAAGATGATAATGACTGAGGTCAGGGTCGGAACGTGCTCGGAGCGGTGCCGTGTTCAATGGGTAAAGTGAAACCACGATCTGACATACTGTAGCTAGGTTTAAATGTGTTGGTATTATTCATGTACGATAGAGATGTTTTAAAACTTTATATCAGATGAGAAACAAAGATGGCTTAAACCAGAATACTATAGCATGATGGCAGGAGTTTTTCTCTAGACTTAGCATGAGGTCCGATCACCCCACACACGTACTACACACATATAGGTACACGTAGTGGTTGGGTTTGTTTTTTTATCCTTTTTCGAACTGAGTTAATTTAGAATAACTTAGTAGTCAGATTCAAGATACATGTATAAGTTCGTGAAACATACATGCTTGGTACACATGTATATTTGACGAATTCATATATGTATGAAATAATAGTTAGCTTAGTTATATTCGGGTTGTTAGGCGACAGTCCAAGCCGAAGTGCACCGTGCGCCCTTGTGCTGGTTACCATTACAAAATGGGGTGAGTGCCTTAAGCGCTCTCCTTTGTAGTCCGGTGAAACTGTAGAGGCCTGTCAAGTCAACAGTGTAGTCAGTTCGGAAAAAGGTTTAGCATGTAATTCCTTTTGACGGCTTCGTCATTTAACATCGAAGTTAAAAAATAAAGCACTTGCTAATTATTGACACAGTGACGGTTCCCTGTCTCGGTAGTATCGTACCTTGATGCGACTATTGGTATTAGCCGTTCGAATCTACAATGAGTATGAACTTTTAATAAAGGGAAATCATAGAAACGTAGATAAATATCTTCTCTACGTGTAACACGTTCAAGTTAATTGAATAAGCAAAAATAATAATGTTGCATATTTAATTCATTAATGTGAGTGGAATGGCTACCCTAATACCGTATGTTGTTAGCACGTTATATTCTAAGTACAACGACTGGAAGTATATATTCACATTTCATGACTTTTCATACTTTCTTCTATCTATGTATTAAATTAATGAGTTCTTTCTATCATCACATTTAAAATAGTCAACATTTGTTATCGGAGGAATAATTATAGAAAGTGTGGGGCGCGCCTTTTCTACCGCGGCAGCTACCGGCTTGGCGTTCATGTAATCTCATATAAGTTACTGCTGCTTACATTCTTGTATAATCTGAAGAAATTATACAATATCGTATTGTTTAACATAATATACTGTGTGTGGGCAATAAGTAACAGTAAACTTTTTTTTCTCTATTCTAAGGCGCTGTTTATACGTTTGCCAGTGTCAATGTTTTATTCCCGTTGACAAAGTGGTTCAACACATAGTTATTCATAACTGTTTTATGTGAATTGCTTATTAGCTTTCTAAATCACCTTTTAAGATATACCTAAATATATGTAGTGTGATAAGGGTGTGGGATCTATCACATTTTAAGATAATGCGAAACTCATGATATTGCTACAATACATAATCGTAATAAAGTTACTACCCGACATAGAGTAAATAAATCCAAAAAATTATGTTATATCACACAAACTACAAGCAAAGTTCGCACGCTGTACCGAAACACTTAAAAGTCAAATACTTTAAAGTTACTTACCAAAATGTCAGTAAGCAGAGTGGGAGTTCAATGCGATTATTACTTTAACAAAATATGTGATTTTTGTTTTTTTCGATCACATAATACATTGAAGACAAACATGCAGTTTCTCCTTTTTCTCTGCACGCCATCTTAACACTAAAATGGATAACACCTAATATTAGTCTTTTTTATATAACAATATGTGAGCGAAGAATTTCACTTGTTTATTTAATATGTATGATGAGGCAGGCGTATAAATAACCGTGCTCGCTAAGTGGCTTGAGAACGTATTACGGCTGAACACGTGGATACGTGTCAGCCTAACTGTGTCTAATATGGTGCTCAACAAATATGATTTGTAAAATGCAAATTTATGTGAACGATAGGGGGTGTAAGAATCACTTAATTCGCTTACCAAATCATCTCCTGGTGCCTCGAAATTGGTGGCTACTGGATCGTTTACTCACAGATTGTCTTGCGGCGAGAGATGCGGTGATGGTTTCATAATAAACCAAAGCGGGTTATTTTTATGATATACTAGCAGTCCGCTCCGGCTTCGCACGGGCATAAAATATATAGCCTATGTCATTCACTGAAAAATTGATTAAAACCGATCCAGTCGTTTTGATTTATTCATTACTGCCCGTGGCGCACACGCGTTAATTTTGGATTAAAACAATTCCCCTTTCCTTATACCATGAAGATTTCCTGCTATCTTTTTTTAAGCACGTTTTTATTAGGTATTGTTATTTTCCTCGCTAGAGAGCTCCGATAATAAATGCTACGTCCCGCAATTTTTAAATCTGTAATATCTTCGAAAATATTCATTTAAATCATATGCTCTAATGCTGTAAAGGGCCATGTAGATTTATATTAAATCAACAATGTATTTAAGGTATTTAATTAGATAAGGATTAACGCTGTATTGGTTAAAATCGCTTCGAAAATTAGCCATTATTTGTCGTAAAAAGTAAATGACAAAAAATGTTATTGTGGGTTATCCATAAGAGATAGACATATACTATCGAGGAGTTTTCTGTAGGCCTTTTCAATGCGTACAATACTTAGTACATTATTTTAATAAATCTCGTAGGATTCAGCCTGCGTTTGTTGCAATGTAAGCGGAAAAAATGTAATTATTTACGACATCACATTAGATTCCTCAAAAATAACAGTATTTCTCCATTATTGAATGGATGTTATTATACATATAAACCTTCCTCTTCAATTACTCTATCTAAAAAAAAAACCACATCAAAATCCGTTGCGTAGTTTTAAAGATTTAAGCATACATAGGGATATAGGGACAGAGAAAGCGATTTTGTTTAATACTTTGTAGTGATATGGCGGAGATGTATTAGTTATCGTGAAAAAAGTGCGCATCAGTCAAAAGTGATAAATGTCACCCCCGTATCGAAATATGAACGTTGATAAAAAAACCTCATGGTGGAGCATCCGCTTCACCAATGTAAATTATTTAACCCCAAAACCCGTTCCTTCCACGTCTTATTGAGTTAAACACTTAACGCGTTAAGTATAAACGAACTATTAAGTATACCACCACATGATAAAAAAATGCAACGGTATCAAAAACCCATAACGCAACAACGAGGGCTTAGTTCCATACTGTAAGTGAATCTAATAAAGATATTGTTCATCGGGTCCTATAATCTATGGTATACATATATAAACATGTGAATATCTGTGAGTACCTGCGCAGGAGTTATTCGGGCCTAATCATCCGCTGTGACTCATTAACGATTTTACATAAGATGGTAGCGCCGGGCCGCACCGGGACCCGACACTCCTATCGAACCCATAATTTATTAGTTAAAAGCCAATTTCGAAACTTTATTTAATTGCTGGCATTTCTGTTTATTACTTTTATTTAATGTTGTCTAATATTAGAACGGAGACGACGTTATCTGGCTGTCGAGACATATTATTATGTCACGTTAGCGTATTGCCGTAATATATGCTTATAAATATGTGCGCAGCGTATAAATGTTTTCCCACAGATATTCAATTAGAGGTCGATAGATATCCATCGTGTATATAAATAGCTAACGGTGAATTCTCAACTTCACCTGCAGGTGGTTGATAAACCAATGTATAGTTGCTACTTTTCGTCGTAGTCCCTGTTTGATAACTGCCAATGCATCAAGAAAGAATTATTCATACTTCTTAAAACACGATTTAAGAAGTCGATATGATTGCATTATTTGAAGAAGAATTTGGGTTTTCGCGTATTATATATTTCTTTACGAATAATATGTTCTTTATTTGAACGCCACTGTGAAACGACGAGTCACGTTGGAAAAAATATAGTGTATTCTATAGCTTAGTTATTGCAAAAGGTTATAAGTTATTTACTATTATGACGCCACGACTCATATATGTAAACAATTATTTTATAAAGTGCAAGCCAGGGAGTGCGTTAATGGTGAATGAAGTACCGAATAGTGCGAGTAGTGGGTTACATTGTTGTAATCCAGTGAATCTGTAGAGGCTTGTTAGGCCAACAGTGTAGTCATTTTAAGCGTACCTAACAATGTTTAAAATAATTCAGAATATAAAAAAATCAACGCGAGTTTAATCACATAACATATATAGTTATTCACATAAATATGCGGCATAAACATATATATATATATGATTACTTACTATCAGGTAACTCGTGTGTTCGTTTGCCTACAATCTCATGAAAAATATCAGAGTTAATTTTTTAAATACTTTTTGTAATTAAGTGTAACGTAACATTAAAAAGGAAATATTATTTTTTTAGGAAATAAAATTTGTACGCAGTAGATTATTATTTGTCACATAAAAACGAGTATTCAATGTAATAGATGCTCTCGGATGCGAGTCCACAAACGTAATATAATGAATTATTGACTCGTAAAAATACAGAATGAGTGTTTATGGGAGTTTTTAAGTAGTGGTGTTGTTAAAGTTTTAAGTAACTATTAGTTTTATTATATGTTCATCGAACAGACGAGCGAGTGTCCTAAAACGACATTTAGAAAAACGCGCGTCTTTTAAAATACTAAAAAATCGATGTGTTTCAAACTTATATATCATCCATTCAAGAATTACATTATATTTTATACAATTACTCCTGCACTAGACAAAATTGATGTAAGAAATGTCACACAATACAATAAGAATATTTTACAAACTGCGTCTGTCTAATCGGAAATAAATAAAAATAAACAGCTTGCAGCAGCAAATGCATGGAATTATTTTAATAGCTTTAAAGACAAAAATACAGTTAACTGTTTTTTTTTTCTGATTTTTGACATTCTACAATACATATTTATAACAAAAATCCCTGTGGGATAAATGAACACTTTAGTTATTGCAAAAGTGTTTTTGCAATAAGATGGCGCCCCGTTGTACAACAAATATCATACACTTTGTAATCTGAACAATCAATTTGGAATAATGGATAAAGGTATTCTATTCCGTAGCCACGATATAGTTCCGATTGTACACCTTTCGACTTCTATATAAAAAAAAATTTCTTATATATTTAAAAAAAAAAGGTTTTATGAATACCACGGGTATAGTATTTATTTCTAAACGAAAGGCACCCTATGCCTTTTTTGTGCCTCTTACAACGTGTACGGAAAATATCATTATGATCGGTTCAGTAGCAAAAATCAATTGGCGTCACATAAAGTTTTATTACTAACTGTACATTTTTTATCTCCTTGCATGCAAGTCAAAATGTCTTTAATAAGTTTCCTAGGAACTTTCTTTTGAACGTACAATGGCTCTTCAAAAATTTGTTTTCTATCCTACATGCATATTAAATTATTTAGCTATTACTATGTGTATATTTTTTAGTTTAAAACTCTTTTTAATGGGATTACAAACTATTTTAATCTTAAAACTATTATTATAAATACACTTTACTAATGACTTTCATAGATAAATTAGGTATTTATCTGTGGTGTTGTGTATTCTGTTTTTTATTTTACTTGCAACCACATTACTACATTTACGTAATATAGATAATATTATATAGCGTATAAAATTATCAAATAAATAGTCGCTGGAAAAAAACAGTCGACTCTGAACCGCCCGTCTGGTGCATTGTTACCGCGTAGTGGGCGCCTTCACTGATCGGGACTCGCACTAAACCAAATAATGAAGGTACTGTTAAAGAATTTTAATCTAAACATTGTCGTTATTCTCCGACCTGTAAGATTGTGTTATGGCGCCGTCAAAGATTTTTACGCTTTAAGCCATTGATGTATGTTGATTATATTACCTAAGTCTTTTAACTTAATTCTATGTTTTTATTGACTTACAGTGTCTTAACTTGAGTTCTTTCTGGTTTGTTAATAATTAGCAACCTGCCCCGGCTTCGCATGGGTTTAATATAAGTGTTAAACGATTTAAATAAATTTTTTGGCGCTTTGATAGTTACTGTTGATGAAAAGCATAGAAGCTCATCACATAAAGCATTTTTTCTTTCGATTTGATATCATTTGTTGCTATTGTTGTTTCTTGTAATAACTCACTTAGTTACAGTAAAATAAAAAAAATAATTAGGGATGTCAACTTTCAGATTGGTCGATCAAACGGTTTTAGTGAATATAAATCCTACATATACCATACCATATACGTCATATAATCTATATCTTCTTATCATATACTGGTGAACTTATTTCAATATAATCTCACAAATGTTTTCCATTTTTACCTATTAAAATAGAAAATTCTAATGATATCTGTAATGTAGAGCAACACGTGTCGTGTCTCGGAGCTGTCGGGAGAGCGCTCTACGCGGGACGACATATTGAAAAGCGCTCTACGTGACTCGAACCCAGTTTGGAAGTATTCCCTTGTTATATACGAAGCTTAAAGGAATTTGATACTTAAATATTTTCTCTTTGTATGTATTTTACTGCTTCTTCAGAATATATTTTTTATCCTAGTATCAGTGATTAATAACTTTTATTTAATAGATATGGAAATATTTAATTGTTATCTGGCTGGCTAGCATATAATATAATTGCTTTCATACTTTATAAATATTTTGCCCTTTGATCATAATCTTGCCTGATATTAAGTGAGAATGTGACCTAAGATGGTAACAGAATAAACTTAGAGGAGGACTGCCTCGCAAGTGCAGCTGCCCAAATACACTTATAGCTCTACCAGCATACTACGTATTTCGTTAAAGTATACTCCAGGAGTATATATAAAAGTATGAAGGGGAGTTTTTTGTTGGATCTTCTTAGTCTGTCATGTTGTGGATTTTATATTTTGTTCATAATCTTGTGTAACTTGAGAATATATTGTCTAATGTTGGTGATATTTTTCGTCATATAATTCAGTTATTGTGCGCAAGAGAAGTGTATAGGAAATAATACCACAAAACATGAATCCTGACATTTAATTGTTCGTATCAAACCTACCTAGAAACCTATTTTTCAAAAACGGGATACCCAAATTGCGCTCAAGCTGGCAAAAAATCATTAATTATAATGGCAATTATGTTATTTAATAGAGTTTATTGACGGTAAGAAATAATTGTATTTTGTTTTATACCAAAAACGGCAAGAACTTTCCGATAGACCTATTTTTGAAATGAAACAAATACCAAAATCCACCCATCGGTGTATAATTTTCAGGGCACGTTCTTTCAACTTGTAATTCAGAGCCAGTGTTTCAGTTGGTCGCCATGACGACCAGTTTACTCCATCAATAACCACGTCACAAGATCTTATTATCCCACGAATAAGAATCAAAACTTCAAATTGTCGTATTAATTCCAAAACGTAATTAATTATTGTGCACGTTACGATTGTTTAATTTAGTAGCTGATAAAGCGGTTTGGAGAAATAATTATCCAACGTACGTTTTTTGTGAAAAAATAATTGGTACCGATTCAATCGCAATTAATGAAGTTTTTTCTACGCGATAATGTCATTATAAAATCGTTTCGATGTTTTTCAGTTGGAACTCAGTGAGAGTATTTAATTGCAGTTTTTAATTGAAATAATTATTACAAATCAGTTTTAATTTTGAGAATCATTTTATTTATATTTCAAGGTCTTCAAATAATATTTTTTACATGTTTTATATTAACATTCGATACAATAAAAAAAACTATCGTTTTTTACATGGAATAAGTTCTAACCATAACTTTTTATTTTCAGAATCTAGAAAAATCAAATGTTTATTTTATTTCATTTGACTATTATGTTTCAATGCAATAAAAAAATCTACTAACAGATAAATTACGTACATTCATCGAAATAATTAAATTTCAATTGAAGAAGAATTGATTAAGATACCATTAATTGATAAATGTATAATGAATATATTTGAAGTTAAATTAATTCGATGAACATAAAGATATGGTCGGTCCTTTTATTGATTGCGTCTGTTATCTCGGAAACATAATGTTTATGTACAGACAACGCTGAGTTGTCAGTTACCCTGAATACCATTTGAATGTTTTAGATAATGTTATTCCGATTTTTAGGAGACATATCTAGTTATAATTGTGTAATGCATACATATTTATATTGTGATTTATTTCGAAATTAGTGTTCGTAGGTTGAGAATGGATTAGGTTGGGTTGTTGATAATCGCAAATAACATTAATATTATGTCCCACGTATAAGAAAGTTATTGTAACTGGTTAATCACCAAGTCCACGATTGTTGCCTTCCAGTATAAAACCCTGCCTGAAATTCGAGCTCGTCGCAGCGGAATTCTCTGCGAAATTCTTCTTGATACTTATGATTCGAAACGATATAGGGGAGTTTTAGAGCCTCGGACCGCCTTTTACGTGTCGCACACAATACAACGGAGATTTATTTTAAGCTAAAGTTTATGACACTCTGTTTGTGAACTGGAAAGAAAATGTCACGTCGTTAGTTTTTCTCTATTGCAGGATTACAATATTTACAATCATCTTTTACTTTTCATTTTTTTATATTTAGATATTGCATATGAACTTTGTATGTATCAGGTATATTTCGTATGAATGTAGAACCGAGAACCATCTACTTCTCGTTGACGCATATCACCATCAATCACCTCCAGTTGCAAAATTTTATTTACCTTCTTTATTTTAATGACTGAATTCTGGTATCTAATAAAGAAATGACAATAAGTGAAACGTCTCCAATGATTTCGAAATACATTTGTAGTAGGTAGCGTTCGGCTTCCGATATCCCAAACTGGAGGATCTCGTTCCGCAGATGGCGCCTGCACGTGACCACGCTACCAATGCATGAACACCCTCGGGTACACCCCGCATCCGCCACCGCCCTGCAGCAGACGCGCGGTGAGATAAAGACTTCCGGTTATTGCCGGATTAAGATGGCATCCGCGGGGTTTAAACTTTCCCTAGATATTGGAAAGGGACGTGACGAGGGATACTTTTGTTTTTAGTATCAATGGTAGGGAAATATATACATAGGACATCGTGTATTCGAACCAATACATATTGGGATCACAGTTATTTTGGGCAGCCTCGTAATGTCGCAGGTATTTCTGGATACTGGATAAGAGAAAAACCTTATATAGAAAATGTTGTATAGCGAGCTTATTTCTAGTATTTGTTCAACTTTATACAATTAAGAGTCATACATTTCGAATGTCAGGACTTAATTTTAAAATTAACCAATTTTATCTATCATTGAATAGATCTAGGCAGGATACATTGAAAATATTTTCTTATTATTATTATTCATTCACGAGACCCTACATAACATTAAAATATACAAAACTACCTACTTTATTAAAATAAGAAATTCAATATAAATAAGCTATATATAATAATTAAAATAAATTGACATTGTTTCAAAACTGAAATGCAACATTGTATCCCAGGATTACATAACCACCGATATCCAGTAGGTACTTCAGATAAGAACTATCATAGATGTATCTACTAGGGTTTTCATTATTCTGTTGGGACTGTCGCGAAGTCTACCTAGGATGGATGCCGCTCTCTTACGCGTGATTGCATAAAAAATCATCAACTGAGTATATGCAAACATCCCAGAAGCGCTACAGAATCGCGGCAGGCCCATGAATAATCGAAAGATATTATTATATTGCACACGCAAAGCATTCATAGTCCTTTGACTGTAGCTAACTAAGCCAAATAATAATGTTAATGTTTAATGAAATATTCGAGATCTATAGAATGTTAAATTAATAATCGTTTAGGAAACTCTCGAGACTGTCTTATATATTATGTTTTATTTTATTTTATTAGCATATTAATAATCGTTTAGGAAACTCTCGAGACTGTCTTATATAACATTGTTAACAGAAAAAGGAAATAACTCTACTATTAACCGTATCTTAAGTGTCGCTCACACGAACTTAATCGTACTGTCAAAGTGAAATTTCTGTTTTTTACGCTTAGTTTTTTTTTTTTTGTAATTATAAATCAGTTCAACTAACTAACACTCTGGAGAAGGATGTTACTTAAGGCTAAAAGTATTAACTAATCAATTAATTTATTTAGGTTACCAACAGAGTCAACAGAAATACATTGTTATTAGAATAAACTACAGAGTTCAACGTTTTTGCTAGATGTGCCCCTATTTACAGGCAACAATACTATTTCCCAATATTCAATATTATTATTTTATTGTATCATTTCAATAGGTTGTTAAAAATTAAAATATGCTATAATATATTAATGAAGGAAGGTGTAAGATACTGAGAAATGATATAATATTAAATTATTAAAAAAATGTTGACAAAAGTGACAAAAAGTGTATGTTGAGAATCATACAATTTTTTGATTGTTAAGAACATATGGTTTTATAATAATAGTAATGTTTTCGGAAAATATAGCAAATTTACTTTTAGTGCTTTTAACTGAAAAGTTATATTGTCCCAATAACCTATTTAACGGAGAGAAATGATCGATATTTGTACGAGATAGTTTTTCACAAAACAGTTTATAAGTTCCCTGTGATCGCGGTATCTGAAAAGGTATCGTAATCATAAAGACTTATGCCCACTGGTGGCTTCCACAGCATTCACCATAATGTGCACTAGTGGGAACACAGAGCACTTTGTAACATTAAACGAGTTTGGCTTGAGAATAAGTACTGGTTCCGTGTGGCCGAGGCATTAAAAAACGATTTCTTTACTCGACTTGTATTCCAAAATGCCGGTCGAAGGATTATTTATTCCGTTTCGGTTGTTCGTACCGGAATCAGGGATCGACGGCGGTTGTCATTTATTTTCACTGATTAAATACAATACTTACTTTAAGATAGATTAGAAATATATCTTTATAATAGACTACTTGATATCTTCCCACTTCATTCTGTGTGTCTTTTATTGATGGTAAAAAAGTTTATACAAAAATAAATCGAAAAAAAGTGTCAAAAGGTTAATGGAATCAAAATGAGTATCCTATAACGAACTACGAAAAAGTTCTGCATCAAATATATATAGATTTCAGAATATATAACTATTGTAATGTTTATCTGATCAAAAATAGTGATAATGCTTATGTAATTCCCATACGAAGTATATGAATAGAATAATATGTCTTAAAGTAATAAATAGGGACCGGATCGTATGCAGTCGCACACTAAGCCAATTCTCATTGATTGTTGCACATTTTACCTGAAATCCAGCGATGATCATACTGTACTGTGCATTATACCCATTGATACTGTAACCGATACATTCTAACTGTACTAATGTAGCATTAGTAAATGTATGCGAATTTCGAAAAACTCTTTTAATACGTGATAGGGTTCGAGCCGCGGATATCAAATCGATATTCCATCAGTAAATCAACCAATAATATGAATATACTTGAGCCAATTTTGATCATTGTTTGATGCTGCATATTTTAACATTTTTCATGTATTATGTCTCAAGCTTTTCATTTTGCATACAATACGATTTCATTACTAGAAGTAATTAAATACGGTTGCCACTTTTAATTCGTTTTGATAATGAAGCTTTTAATATATGTAAATAAATCAATTAAATTGTATCCAATTATGATTGTGGGAAAATAGTGTCCAAGTAGTTGTTAGTTAGGCGCGTTTTTATGTGTCTGCCAGTGCTTTTTAATCGTCTGATCGTTTCCCAATGTTCAACCGTTGTATTTCTGTATGAGCATAATGGTAATAATTGCCGATAGATTTGTATCAACGAATGATCGCCTTTATACTGTAATTATAGTATCTCCTGCAGTGTATTATGGTTCAAAATTGTTATTTTTTATATATTAAGGAAGGCAGTTGGAGAAAAAGTAAAGGTTTTACAGAATATTATATTTATAGATAAGATAAGAGAATAGATTTATTATTATAGAGTATCGTCATATAATTATGCTTTTATATAGCGGTAAAACAGTATATACAGAATATATCAGATTTAGTTTCAAAGAGTTTTGGGGTTTAAGTAGTAGTGGTGAAATGACAGTAAAACAAAACAGCCCACAACTTATCCAGATTAAATAATTAATTTTCACGAAGCAATAAAACTATTTTCACGAAGCAATAAAACTATTTTCACGAGAATAAAGTCGCGAATACTAACTAGTTTAAAAACATGTCAGAGTAGACTTTTTAGCTTGTTTCAAAGGAACCCACTTCAGTTTCGTTTGGGTGTAATAAAGCGACATGCGGGGCGCCGTGCCGGGTTCGATTCCGTGTCGGTGTGTCGTCCCGTGCCCGCCCGCTATTTATCACAACTGCCCTGATAACAAGAGTGCACCCGCTTGTTATAATATATATGGAAACAGATTGTGTTATTTTTTTCCTCAAACAAAATGACCGTTCAGCCATGTTAAGTAAGTTGAAACAGTGCTTGTAACCACATAATGGAAGCATAGATATACAGGAATAGAATTTGTATATAAATGTTATAGCAGTTGCATCGTGTACATATAATATGTATGACAAATATATGAACGTACATTATGTATAGCAAATAAAATATATGCAAATGGTTTTAATATTCAGTAAACGGTTTAATTACGATTATAATCCACTAACATCAAGGCCTTTTTTTATTTACAAAATTTTATCCCGTCCGCTTGGATGTACGTATACTTGTCATAAGTGCGGCCCTAAGTTTCTTTCCCGGATCGGTTTCACCAGCCATCCAAGGAAGTGCCGCCAAAGTGCAAATTAAATCATCTGGTAAATATATAAAGGCCTATGAGGTTCATGGTGATTTGTATCAAAGAGAAAAAGAGAGGATTTTAAAATGAAAACTAAACTGTAAAAATAAGTAGAAGCAAAACATTCTGGGCCGTCTTTTTGAAAACACAACAAGCACACCGCTAACTACGACTCTTCAATGATCTGATATTACAAATTAAAAAAAATCCTTTTATGTGAAAAGAAGTTTTAAAGCTAAAACGTGTGTCTGATAGAAAGTACAAGTGTTTTGAAAATCCAGCCATCTCTATATAATCGTATCTTTTACGTAATACATTCACTAGCGTAGTATATCATACTGGACGTTATCAGTACACCGGACCGGCCATTACGGATTAAAAAACACTGCGGCCATCTAAATATCACCGGTCAAAAGGTAGCAACCGCAGGGGGACGACCAAAGGAATTTTCCAGATGATCGGTATCGAACGTTCTAGAATAGACGTCCATTTCCTTTGCGTCGTTAACCTGAAGTAGATTATGTAAAGCAATTTTAATTCAACGTGCTCGTTTAGTGAATTAGTAATAGAATTAAGTGGCCGCCCGGGACGCGGGTTCGGTTCCCGGAGCAATGAAAATGGAGTATTATTTTGTTAAATTAATGCGGGCTCGTATTGTTTATCAACATTTTATGGGCTGAAAACTGTTATGGCTATTGTGTTTTACTTGTTACGTTTATGAACATTTCAATTTTACGATGCAGCTATTTACTGAATCTTTGAAGCCGTTTGATTATTAGGTTATGTAGCTTATGATGCTGCTATCTTGATCTCTATGTTAGGAGCAACGAATGTATTATTTCGCTTAAAACACTTATGTATTAATATTTTTCATGAAATGTGCACTATAGCTATGTCATAGTAGGTATTAGCATGATCGGAAACCATGTTGATTGAAGTGAGTTCCAGTCCTATAAAGTGGTGACACTTTATTGAAGGTTAATTTTAGCATGAATGTAAGACATTTTTAAAGTTAATTACCCCTCTCATCTCTCACTTGCTTAATACTCACTACTAATCTTTAAACAACTAGGGAAACTACTAGGAAAGTGCAATCCAGGCCTTAGGCGACTCGACGAAAGTGGTCGAAGCTTAAAATCTTACAAAAAGTGTCGACAGTAAAGGAACTGATTCAAGCTCGCAAAGTAATTGCCTTCGTGATTATAAGTAAAAGCTCATTGACAAACATAAAAGAAAAGTGTTTATCGTGAGGTGATGTTGACGCACCAACTGCTGTGATGCCTATTCATGATTCGTGCATACATAATTACAACCACATCTTTAGATACAGCAATGTTTCTTGTAACGGTTCGCAAGGTTTTACTATAGAAGGGAGTGGATGGAATAAGATGTGAATAAAATGAAAAATGGTAAATTCTTTCCACCTTTTATAGCTATTACTATTATTTTACATTTTCGAAAAACATACATTTAATTGGCTTACTCAAAAATAAGCGATAACCTTATTAGTATAAATCTAGAGATTGGTTTTGAATTGAAGTCTTTCAAATAAGATATTTCTACAACTGTAACTGTATCAGCAGCAATAACCTCTTACATTAATGCGAATAGCTAAAATATTACTTTGTATAATTTTGAAATACATTCAAGATAAAGGCTCTTATCTTCTATAGTGTTGATATCATTTTACGTGCTTTTTCTAAATCTACAGTTAGTAAATAAATGGATGACAATTTTTCATTTGATTATATTCGAATGCTCTGAGAATTCGAACTGGTTTTACAGGTAAGTTACTTTTTCATGTAATAAAATCAGACAAAATATTAAAAATATGATTATTCCCGAGCTAATTCTTTATCTTTTGAAACTGGCGGTAAAAATATAAAGTATCTGGGTAGAGATCGTTACGCTCTTGTTTCGTTTGAAAATTCTAAATTCTGCCTTTTGATTTTTTTGAGCGAAGTGTTTTTTTAATACTTTATAGGTTAACGTTTGACCACAATCTTATCTGATGTTAAATGATGATGTGGTCTAAGGTGGTAATCACGCTAAGCCTAGAGGGAGACTGGCTCTCAAGTGCAGCTGGCGGAACACACAAACAAATTCTTGGCGACAGATTTTCAACTTGAGGGTGGTAACTAGCCAGGTGGACTTAGAAAAAGCCCTACCACCATGCTATGGTTTTATCACGATGTGCGAAGTGATTATTGTGGCAGTATAGCAGTAACATAATCACTGAGATGATTGGCCGTAAGATGGATTCGCTCACAGGATAGTATTTTGGATAATTAAATTAATATATAATTATGTGCGTGAATATTTAATATTGTATATAAGTTGTTTGCATAATACTTCATAAGTTATGCTTGCTTTCAGTCGATTGACCACGTTTAAGTTTGTAGTCCAAATATTTGAGCCTGCGCAAGTGTGCAAATATCCAATTTGGAATTGAATACATATGACCATAGTTAATATTAACTTAGCATGATTTCAAATACATACTTCTCTGTATATGAGAGTCAGGAATATGGAACCAAATAGAAAATAGGCTTAACCTTTAGCTAATTGTTAAACGCCAACACCAGAGCGACTGTCCCTACATATGTAAAGATACATTTAAAGTAAATTTGTTGACGAATCAAACAGATTTAAAAATGTTATCATTTTTATTTCTAATTCACTAGAAATTGTTCATATAGTATATGTTAAATAAATGAATGCCTAAACAACCATAAAAACAGTTACATCTATCGGTAATGGTCACTTAACCGCTCAAACACAAAAAACTATCTCTTTACTAAGTATACGCAAGCGCATCACAGCGACAAACTCCACGACTCGAACCCGTAATTACGCAAATAATCCAATATTTACTTATTTCGTTGCCTTAACATATGACTCTCTCACCTTAAACTGACTTATTAATGAGTCAATATTGAAAACAATTTGATAATTCTAGTTGAAGACACTTTAAAATCGATTTCATACAGTAAAAATTGTTGTATTTGTGTATGTGAAAAATATATTTAACGTAGGTAATCATATAACCGATTTATACATTAATAACAGATTTTTCAACCATACATTATATTATTTGATACCATATAAAATATAGGAATGAAGATCGGCAAAGAAAAACATAGAACACACTAATTGAATGTAGAACAGTATTAAGAATTGGGACAAATCGCATTTATTAAGACTATTCGTATAATGTACTTTATTTATCCAAACAAAGCAAAGGAATTCTGCAGGTATAAAAGATATATCGACAGTAACTGTCAAGCTATTTAGTCGTAATTAACGCAAAACTGCTTCGCTTAATCTTGAAGTCCGATAACGTTGGAAACCCTCCGGCGGCTGCTGTTACATAAAAAGAATGAAACATAAAAAAGTACTGAGGAAAGATAACACCACTCTCTTAGCAAACGTGTAACATCGTCGCAAGCAGTAAGTACGTTCCAGACGTGAATTTTATAAAAGAAAATCTCAAGTGCATTACTCAGTCAAAAGACAGGTTCTCTGGCACCGGGCATTCCGGACCGATGGACAAACAAACCGACAACAAAAAATCGCAACCGCCACACCTCACGCATTACAAATGGAACTCTGACCCCAACAGATTAAGATATATAACAGATTGGAAATGAGAACTAACGTAGTCCCTTGCATGACCATAATGGGAATGAGATTTTCAATGATATAAAACGTGACAAGCACCGGACGATCACTCAATAAAATAGCTTTTATTTCGTGACATTAACAGATGAATGTCCCACGTGGCATTTTTGTATAAGTTTGCATAACTTTCTTTTATAGGGCTGCTCAGTCGAATACCTTGTTGATTTCCACGTAGTCGAAGTGACATTGCAAATTGTGTTTAATTGTGTAGAGCTTTGGTTTAGTTCTCTTAAATCCTGATTCATTTTATGAGTAGTTGCGTCGTTTTGTCGGCGTATCTGTCAGATGTCAATTAGCGTTACTGAAGGGACCGGTTTGTCCCATATCGCCATGCTCCAATGTATATGTGAGCAGGCTTGTCTCTGCTTCAAATAACTTTATATCTAACATTCGCATATCTCGTTTATAGCAATACATTTATGCTTATTAAAATGTATTATCTTGTAATTCTTCTTGTTAATAGGATATGTTAACATTTAATATGGTTGTCGCAGCATCAGACTTGAATACTAAAGTACTATCATTGGCATATGCTACATATACACGTACTTACATGCGAATTAATAAGATAATATCAATAATAAACGCAACATATTAACACTCATGCCTTCAAAGTAACGTAAAATATAATACATTCAATAAAGATAAAATATCGTTGTTCAGACACATACATAAGAAGGCACTGAGAAAGTTACCATTAACTCCTGCTGTAATCAGCACAGGTGCAAATAAATAAGCAGTTTCGCTTGAAGCCGTACAAATATAGTCCATTTTTCAACTGGCAAGGCTTTAATTTAGTTCAATCTATTACGCAGCTCACCAATCAATCCAATCTCACGGAGTCGATCTAAAAGCATCGAACATTACAAATCATTTTAACTAAAAACTCTAAGCGAATAATAAAAATATAAAAATGAATGAATGATGAAAACGTGAAAATATTCTTATATCTGCACGTACCTACTCAGTACACATGTTGTTACTTGAAAGACGAGTTTTAAACTTATGACGGACATTTGTCTGTACCAACACCTCCGTATTAATATTCAATTTGAATGTTTACCGAGAGCCGTAATATTATGTTAGCTGAGTGAGCTTTATCACCGGTAATCATCTCAGAGCTAACTGCAGAACGAAATGTGTGGCCATTAAATTTATTTCGAGGTTAAGTTTCGTTTGCTGTTTTTATTGAATGTTGTTTGCTTTGACATTGATTCTTTAAGAACACTTTAGACGAAGTTATAGTTTATGTAAGCTTTGTGTATATTGCCGGTGAATGCTAATTTATGTACAAATTGGATGTAACTGATAGTAAAAAGTTTCAGGTGATAATAGAAAAACTATTTTAATATTTAATAGTACTGTCACAGCGAAGAGATAAATACTATACCGAATAGACGCACACTCGTATGCATAAGTAATGCAGGTGAATAATCCATACATAACAAAAAAGATATAAATATAGAACATATTTATATACAGAGGTGTAAATACAATCGTCGTACCGGCTTACAAAGTATATATCATTTCTCGGGTCGTTTTCGAATTTTAACACAAGAAATAAATCTGATACTTATAAAAACGACAGACATTGGCTCAAAGTTTCAAACAGTTAACTTTAATTTAAAGCCATTGTGTTTCCCTCCGTCTAAGGGGATTAATGCAGGATGATGTTAAGTTTCCGAACGGATCGATAGCGTGCTTGCTTAGATTAAGCTATTATCAGGTTTGTCTCAAGCTGTTCCCTCGGCTACGTTATCCCTGTCGCTACCAAATGGAATCATTTGAATAAAAAACACATCAACACGACATCGACGCTGGAACGCGGAAAATACATTACAGGGTAAGAGTACCCAAAACGAATTCCGTTATAAGAACATTTAACTTAATATACCATTTATATATCATACTAAATCTAAATTTTGTATTTTACTGAGTAAGATGCAATTTCTAATATAACATGTGAAGAATTGAACGTAGTATTGCTAGTTGCAATACATTTTTATGTGGTGTGTTAAATATGTTAGTGTTCCCAATTAAATTAGACCAATAAATGTTGTATTATAATAAATAAATTGATTCTAGTGGAAATAGAGACTGTTGTGTTATCAACCTGAGCTTAGTTTCTTGGACGGTCATGAAACGTGACTTAAGAAAGTGGTGATTTGCATAGTATATTGTTAAAAATACTCTTACTTCGTGCAACAAAATTACTTCTTTTCATACCAAAGTGGCACACAGTCACAGTTACTATCAGAAAATTAAATTACTGCTCTGTAGGTAAGGATGCTTTAGGCTTTGGCATCCACGTAAACAAATTTCTTTCGTCATTTAATGATTACTTTCATCACATACGCCAGAAACTGCACGATCTAATCCTTCAACTTATCAAGCTTTTTCTAATTTCTATTTTCGTTCAGGTTTGACCCATACTACTCATATTATTTTTATTATGTATAAGTTTAAGAATTCTTTAATTACATCTACTACACCACTTTCAATTTCATGATGAAGTCTACTATTTTGAAAATATTATGAAGAGAGTGTTTTACTTGCATGAGGTTTATGTTGTGCTATTCTCAGATCAGTATGAGAGCGGTGAATATAAGCGAATTCTTTCACCCCATGTAGTTTCTACATTGTGGTGCATATTTATAACATTATAAATTGGAAGTTTATCTGTTAATTATTTAATTATAAAAAGACAGACATATTAGATTTGAACTTTCCTTTCATCTCGAAATGCATTCCGGTCATAGTTTTTTACTTTATTTTCTACTACCCGTCTTCAATCAGAGTCGGAATTGACGGAGCATGCGACGATACGTTCCGACAGTTACACCGTCTTACCAGCCGTTTGCGCTATGAATTCTCTCACTATTTCCATAGCTTTTGTAATAGAATCAAGTTTGTATATTATTAAAATCTTGAATAGATCAACAACATCAGAATTCTGTAACAGTTTATTTGATTGAATGTATGAAACACACGAAAAATGTACGTAAATTCTCTTGTTTCGGAGTAGATCCGCCCAAAATATTACCTTTATCCTCATTCTTTTACTATGACAGTGTGTTATTTTTTAATCTGAAATATGGTATATCATTTTTATTTTATGTATGAAAAATTGCCAATGTGATGCCAAGTGTGACACATGCAGGTACCACCTCTTACAGTTTCTCTCGGACTCGTCTATCAAATAGAGTGTTGGCTTTGTTCGTTCTTTCTTCGAAATCCAAGTTCAGTGGAGGAGAGTGATTGTTATAATAGCGCATTGTTTCTCAACCTGTTCTATGTTGCGATTCAGTAAAAACTCCTTAAGTAACGCAAGTTCCTCACTACAGTATATTATCTTGCCGTTTATCAAATGTTCAAATCGGCGCCCTATTAACATGGTTGTTCCTTTTTCAATATCGTGATTTACGAAGAATCGTTTTTATTTATAAAATGCTTATAAACTCCTGCGAAGTACAAGCCTGCTCACATACTTTGGAATCATGAAAAAAATCATCTGTTTAGCTTTGGCTACTACATACTTATTTATTTTTTATTACTTGGCTATGTTTAATTAACTGCACCAGTGAGACAGTGATCTTCAGAGGGTGTGTCGTCTCGCTGCTATCACCGCACTTAGTGTTGTAGGTACACATGATAATTATTTTTGCGATTCAGAAATATTCTGATTTCACAATTGTTCTGATATTGTGTATCTATACTTTGCGTGCGTTAACGGTGTATTTGTAAAGACTCTTTTGACTGGGACCTTATTACAGAAAAAATAAACCAGCAATATTGCTTTTAAAAACTGTTTTATGATGAGTTAATGAGTTTGGTTTATATTGTCTTGATCTGAGTTATACAGACCATTTTTTTTTTAATAAATTGCAACCTCGTACGTCATCGAAGCAATTCTTTTAAGGATGGTGACTTGCAGGTTGAAAATTGATGTGATAATGCGAGATACCACTGAATTGGTACATAGTTGGTTTCAATGCTATACTAATATTCATTGGAGTGCAAAGCGAGCATTTCTTAGAGATTGTTTAGCTATCACCTGGTTATAAAGATCATATGATTGCTATTTAAAATAAATGAAACGAGTGAAACCCCACGCGGATTCATATAAATTTTGTAGCGGTTTCCAGTAAATTCTACGGAGATTCGCAACAATTAACTGAATTCCGAATTTTCGAACTAAATTGAATCGGACTTCAAACTACCATTGTCCATTCCGCAGTATAAAACGTAACTGTAACTGTTTCGAGACGACATGAAACACTATTGAACTTTATTACGAAGTAATAGGATTTAAAATTATATAAAACTAAATTTTTTAACTGTAAAGTTATTTTCGTTCCAGTGATACAGGTGTCCGGGAGGAAAGTTGGGCTTCGAACATGCCAAAACAAATTGTATTTGAGCAATAGATTTGTGATTTTATATGTTGTAATAACATTTATGATTTTTTTGCTCACGTAATACGTATTGTATTGCGTTCTTATGTGATTAATTAGTTCTGGGCGTATTCGGTGGATTAAAAACATGATGCACATCAGACAGAACACTGCTAGTTCAATGTTTTGTAGTAACTGATGCTGTAACGTTATAGGTTAATATGAGAGATTTCATACAAATTAAATGGTGTCGGTATACAGACGAGTGTGGATGCCTTATTCATCATCATTTCTCTGATAACTGATAGTAGAGGTGATCATTATTACAATAGTTAGTAATATATTACATTATTTCTAAGCAATGGATAGCAAGTTATTAAAGACACCATTATATTGCTGTTTCTTATCCGTTGGCCACTACTGTTGACAATGATAATAGTTGGACACTGTTATCCATCGCAAGGTGCAAAAGAAACAAGCGTTATGTGTAAAAGGGATGATACTTCATAATACTCATAATTAAAACCGCAATAGAAACAACGAATATTCATTCCATTATCAGATCATTATTATAAATTATAATACAGAACAAAATTAACCGATAACAATTTATAACAACAATTGTGTTAAAATTACATAGCTATTGATATATATATATATATTATCGTTATTACCATATACCTATATTTATTATTTCTTTGTTAAAATTTAATCAAAGAAGTGCCCGTTAAATAAATCATACAAGTAGTGTGCAACAATGACAAGCAACAAATTATGTACATTTCGATAAATGCAGTAACTTTTGACACATTACTGAATTCTAGTCAATCCAAAACCAATTAAGAATAACCGGTGACCAGTCTCGTCCAGTGCTTGTTCGAAATAAAAATAATATACAAAATACTAATCGGTAATTAAATTCGTATTTAACATTAGTTTACAAATAATAAATTTACGTCGTGTTGAATACAATCGTTTCTGTGTAGTTGCCATTGTATTGTAATATATCTGCGCTTCGATGGAAACACATCGAAGGGCAAAAATATGTTGCTTGCACATAATATATCGAACTGCTACCGGTTTAGTTCGTCCAACGGACCCGATGATGGAAATATAAAAAATCACAATTGACAGCTGTCACAGTGACAGCTCTGGATATAAATCATGAGAGACTCGATAACTATAAATTACGAGTGTAAACGATTTCTATAATTAATTAAATTCAAATTGTTATGTTAAATTTTTTATGTTAATAGAAGCAAAAGTAAATTGGTGGAGGGTTGTTTCTGTGTTGTAATTTTGTTTGGTAGCTTATGAGGAGTTGTAGCGTTATCAATAAAAATAATTATTTTATTTATATATGTACAGACAGATAATAAATATTGTTATATTTGAAATAATGTTATATTAAATACATTATTACTGGGACAGAATAATAAAATGACAATCAACAATGCTGTCATGACAACCACGTCTCTTTTCAAAAAAATAACATCATTAATGATTACATCACATCTCAACAAATAAAGTAACATGAGAACCAGTTAATAGTCAATAAGATAAGGCTCAGGGAATCTCTTGTACATGCTTCACATGTCACTAATGCAAGTCCCGTTAATCACCTAAAAAACGAAACCGCGAAAAAGAACCCTTGTCCGCCCTTGTGATATAATGCAGAGAAAGAGGCACAGCCACCACCGGTCTGTGTGGCAGGTAGATTGTTGAGAGATATTCCACTACTTGATTATTAACAATTTTGATAATTAGGAAGGATTGTTGTATTTTAAAAAGAGAAGTGGTTGTCATGACAACATAGTTAATTAGCAGTCAGTAACAAATATTAATATTAGCTGTCCCGCAGTTCCGTTCCGTAGTTCCGAACTGTAAAATTATTTTGTAATCCTAGTTTTCAATATATTTTTGTAAAAAAACAAAAATTGTATGATTTATAATGTAAATACTTATTCCAAAACATTTTTATTCACAATATTATGACTAAAATGATCGGATGAAACTCGATACCCTAAGGCCTAAAGGAATTATATATGTAATTTTGTTGATGAAATGTTTTAGTCCGATTAATAATACTTTACGTGTGACGGTTAACATTTTCAGTTTACTTTGGCATGTAAAGTGGTCACTGTGATTTCAATATATAAGTTATACTTATAATATTAACGATTTTTCAAATAATATATACATTAAAGAATTGTCAACTGCTTTATTTTCATTTATATATCGGTTTAAGTACACGAATGGAACACAATGCTTTAATAATTATTTTGTGTAAATATATCTTACATTTAAGCTCATACCGTGTTACTTTATATATTGATAGAAACACTGATGTTAAAGAAGTTCGGTTCGGTTCGGTTCATAAGTTTATGTGTTATGAGTATGTCAAGGAATAGACAAATGTAGAGATTTAGTTTTATTCAACGTGTAATTTCTTATAATAAGCATTGTAATGTATAATACGAAATTAACTTTTATAAATATTTAACGTCAATAATCATTCGGGTACATCATCATTTGAACACAAGGCTTGATATAGATAATAATTGTATTATGAATTTTTGGATTGAGCTTCAAGTTTTTCTTTTCGCCGAGACAAAAACGGTAAAAAGTAATATATAATAATTTATAAGGCATTATAATTTAGTATTCTTAATGAGGAGAATTGAATGAAATAGCTATTAACGTATGTTTGACATTGTTTCAGGTAAATCTAGTTGGGAATAGAGGTGGCATAAACCGTGCAGCGATCACATCAGTATGCAAATTAGCCAATCGCGTCGAGACCCGCGTGAACGGGCCCTTATAACTGCAATAACCCTGTAAACATACCGGTAACTATAGTGCATGGAAACGCAGCGCTAACAATAATATTTTTTATTGTAATCAGACGATTAACTAATTATTTGATACGAAACATGTAATTATTTGGTTTGGAGTAAAATCGATTGATCATGTTCCGTAAGGGTTATTATTCATTTTAACACCATCGATCTACATATTCTTCGATCTAAATAAATAAAAAGATATGTTCTAAATATTTGATATTATTTATGTTATCACTAAATTTTCTTTTAAGGCCTTTTGTATTTCCTTTTCACTCTTCCTTAGTTAAAATTCCTATTTCTTATCTTTGGGGAGTCTACAACTATTATGTCTAGTACGGGTGTAAAAGAAATTGGCTAATGCGGACTGCGGTACATAAAAATAATTACTATGGGTTATCCTTAGGAGATATATACTATCACGGACTTTGCTGTTGGTATTATTCAGATGTATAATCTGTGCTATATTATTTTATTACTCATAAGGTTTAGCCAGCGTTATCAATGTAAACGCTCGATAGCACTTTCTTACGACGTCATTAAAATCCGACTTTTTTGTATTTAATATAAGTACAGTATAGCATTTATAAATACAATACAGTGTAAACCGTCGGGAAGAAATTATCTAAGTGAAAGTGAAAACCGCGTCAGCACGCGTTGGATAATTTGGATGATGGAATACACAGGCAGACACGAAGAGCGATTTAGTTTTATAATATTTACATAGATATGAACACGTTAAGTAAATTTTAACACGATAACTGACTACTAATATGCTATTATTATTGTAGCAGAATAGGTGTAAGAAAGTTAAATTCATATCATTCCATTGAAGTGTCGGTTTATCATTCGACGAATGACTTTTTAATAGAATTCGTTACCTCATGTGTGGATTACTCTTCACTAGTGACTGGTATGACTTATTAGTCTCGCTATATAAATATCGAGTCCGGTTTCTAGAACTAGATACTGGGAGAAACGTTTCATGAAATATATTTGGTCGGAAGTCATACACGGTTTGAGCATACAATTTTTATGCAGGAGTCTGTACTCATTAACTTTAGAAATTCCTTGATTAAATTCACAAATGTGACCTATCTATCCATTTAAACGACAAAGGTCTACAGTTATGGACGTATCACGTAAAAACTACTGGATACTACTATGATGATAATACTACGGTAAACTTTTAATAAGCAGAGTGGTGTTTACTTGTCGTGAAAAAATTAGGCAAGCAGTGTGGTGCGTATGCGGTTAACTATGTCTACAAATCAATTTTCTAAGCAAAGCGTGCCTTTGCTTTCAACTTTGTTTACGTTTTTTCTTGTGTGTAAAATGTATTGTTAAGATTACAAAACAACTCACACAAAATCGCGAATCTAAGTTAGTCGGTAGTATGAATATTTATATAATATTAAGTTGAATTGGCGTACCCGGTAGATATTTAGACCCGTATGTTTTGAATGTATTTACTGTAAGCGATGCCGGGGGCGGGGACACATCCCCGATAACGTCGTCTGAGATTCACAAGATTTGTGCCTTATTGTTCTGCTTTAGTTCGCGACACTTAGCGTATTTACAACTCGGATATATTTTGGTTACTAGAAGAGGTTTTTTAAATATACTCGTAATTTATAATCATGATGCAATAAAAAAATGTATGTTATGTTATTCCTTATCTTTTCCAAAACATATTATTGTTTTACTAGACTTAAATTGAAGCATCAAGTCAAGCAGGCTTTAATGTCAAAAGACTATAGGATGGAGCAGTATGTAAAAGATAATGATGTCTGGATATTACCTCTTCGTTATAAAAATAGTAATAATATACTGAGGATATTTTTTTCGATGTGACCTACACTGTTGGCCTGGCAAGGCCGCTACAGTTCCACCGGACTACGTATATACTGGGGATATCAATAGTTATGTCTATACTTTATAAATGTAAAAAGAGGAACCTTAACAAAGCTCATAGTACTGCCTCTGTATGTGCGATATTATCTTCCTACGATTGCGTTTATGTAGAAAGGTGCACATTCTAGTTTGTTTTGTAGCTGATATTTAGCGCTTTCCTCTTATGAAATAAGTAAGTTCTCTAAAAGTTTCTGGTCAGTTCTTTTGAATAACCTGGACGTTTTCCAAATCGGTAGTAGTTTGTTCATAAGTCCCTTATCAAGGTCAAATTTGAATATATATTTTTAAATATTTGAACACATCCAGTAGGGTTTACATTCGTGTGTGAAGAAGAGCAGTAAAACGTGTTACATTCTCGATGCGGTGGAGTATGCACGCGGAAGGGAGGGATTCCTAAGGCACTTCAATGAATACTTATCCGATCGGTCGGTTTTATATGGCTAATATGTTATTTAGTTGCTTTTTCTGCTTTATTATATAACGGTTGTGTTTGCAGCATCACATGCGTTTATTACGATATTTATGCGTCTTCGCAGTATTCAGCAGCCACTGATCTAGGGAGAGAGAGGGTCACCAGCCCCGAACGGTAGTTTCAGTGGGTGCAAATCATAATATAATATGATTAAAAATAAAAAATAAATCTGAATAAAGCGCCTAACAAACGGAACTGCTGCATAAAGCGCCTAGCAAACGGAAGCCCGGTTGGCTCACCATCGACTTGTGAGAAAAAGGCACCGCACAACTACACAGGCCCACACCACATGTGAACTCGAGATGCCGAGTTTAGATTTGCGTTGTTAACAATTGAAGTTGTTTTTGCTGACTCTCTATTTTTTTTCCGGGTATATAAAATTTCATATCACATAAATTAAAAAAAATATTAGGTAGTAGAAAATAATGAGTACACTATTAAAGGCTTCTTATTATTAAATTCAAGAAGAATGACAACCATTATATATTTGCGAGTTTTTTAAATATTTTTTCTCAAACGTCGGAGAGAAAGGCGTCTCTATCAAGTTTCCGCCCCGGTTTGAAAAAATCGTATATTAGGGGCTAGTATTCAGATATATAAATGACATACTTTCATTATTTATACTATTCTTTCCTTTCATTTCCACTAGGGGCGTTGCTGGTGAATGTATGATGAGCAACGAAACGTTTGTTCGTGTACATAAAAAGTTAAAATTTATAGTGAACCGCCTGATGTTTCTTAATATGTATAATGCACCACTGTCAATTAGAATACTGATACTTCTGGAAATACATCAGGTATTACGAATTCACTACTAAACTGGAATAAACCGAGGTGCAGGCGGGAGGCGACGTAAGCGAACCGTTCCCACGGATGCACGTCGCTCGTCGCGTTACAACTCCCCAACGGGTAAACTGCACGATGCGAATCAACATTCAATTACCATATTCGTTCTTTTATACTGCACTATTGTGATAAACTAATAGTTCGTTTAAATAAATTGATGGCAATTATCTTTAATCGACTTAAAGAAAAATAAAGATTGTTTGTTTTTCTAGTACGTTTGTTTGTGCGTATTTTGAAGTTACACAACGTTATTCAGTTTAGGCCCTGAGAAGACGCTTATGAATGTCAAAGTTACCACCGGTTCGAAAAACAATCCAGCCATCGAGAATCCGATCGCGAATTCGTCTGTGTTTGTATTTGTATAAATGATGACACCATACATTATCTCCGTGTAACTCTAGGCTGATAGGATTCTTTCAAACTTACTTAACACTTGTCGTTATATTTCGGCCAATTTAAACAATATTCTTATAAATTACATCGTATGTGTTATTTATTGTATTACTCTAAAGTTTCATCAAAATCCGTTAAGTAATTTTTGTATGAAAGAATAATAAACATCCCATCCATTCGCACAAACTTTCTCGTAAAGAATGGGACAATATACTACTTTAAATATATAATAAATTCCTTAAAAGATATACATATTTATTTTATTATGTAGTATTATTTGAACTATTAACTAAAGATAAAAATTAGTTATTAATAAAATCACCTCGGACTTGTGGCGTGAGGTCTCGAACGCTGGCGATTACCCTAATTGCCACATTTAAAAACTGCTCTACCCAGATATACTATCAATTTGGAGCGGATGAAAAATCTTGTACAGCCTTACATAGAGCGTAGGTTCTTCAAAAAGTTTCAAAAGATTTATTTAATTTTATCGGACAAATGAATTTAAGAAATATAATATATCCAACGCTAGTAAATTACAATTTGAAGTTTTTATAACAAATATATATTATTATTATTATGATTTTATTAATATATTTTTTACAATATTTTATATTTAAAACATTCTAAGTAAAGTTTCTTATTAGTGAAAAGTATATAAGTATACTACATGTAGAATGCACTGCACTGCGTCACTCTGCGGCTCAAGCGTCATGGTCTTCGACCAGCACTGAATATCCTTCCCTGGTATGAATAAGAGGAGGTCCAGTGGCCTAAGCCGAGTTTAACCGCTCGTTAACTTCGTATTCCGCAATCTATTACTAGTATTCGTATCACTGTCATATTCAGTTTCCGTGTTGACAATAGACTATGGAGACATAACAAGGTTAATGATCCGATGCCGCATACATTCTAACTAGCATTACTAATAATCAGTTGTAATTCTCCCGGTTATTGTTTCGAAGGATTTGTGTTAAAATTCTGCAAATGCGGAATCTTTCGGAGTAAGGAATAATCGTGGTGCAACTATAACGTGGTGAAAAAACATTTTCTGGTGCACTTTTGGCAAGGTATTATTCATACGCTACCTTCAAGTTGCCATACCGAGGTACCTCAGAGCGATTTTTTTTTAACTCAGTTTAAGTAATAAAAGCCAGGACATAACGTTAGCATGTAATAAATCCCCATAGTGGTTCAAGGGCCGGAATCTGTAGCTCGCCCTGCGTGAGTTTACGGCGCGCAGTCAGTTGACGGCGAGCTCTCTCGCCGACATCCCGCCCTACCAGTGCCGAGTGCCGCCCGCCCTACAAGTTTCGCGCGTAAACTCCTGTGTTTGACTATTGACAATTTCTGTACAGTTATCTTGAGCGAAAAACCAACCTTTATAGATAAACTGAGTTTGTGTATGTATAATGAGTAAAGACAGTTTTGTTAATTTAATGTAAATTATAATTTTTAGAACAAGTGACAAGTAAGCAGAAGTTCCGAATATATTACTGAATATAATTTACTAAGAAAATCTTATGGGACGGTTAAATAGTTAATTTTCTTATGCAACACGACAGAACAGGACGAGAAATATTTTGCGACGTATTAATTCTACGTCGTAGATTTATTAGTCATATTCAAAAAGTAGCTATCTTTCGATTCCATTATTTTCTAATGTATATATTTTTATGTTGCGTATCTATTTATTTTAATAATATATTTAAGTCTATAATGATTTTGTTTTTTGTTCTTGTCTGCCGTTAGTGAGTAACGCACTAGTCTGTGTAACAAGGTTTTAATATGTCTAGATAACATTGTTTTATTTGCGTGAATATTATTAAATAACGCTGGACTGTAGTAATCAGTATATTATGTTAATAGTGTTTAAGTGATCGAATAAGTTTTTGTGAGATATTAAATCATACATAGAGGCGCCATCGTGTTGCGGCGACGAGAGGACACAAACAAAAGGCGACATAAGGTATTGTCAATTTGTAGAAAATTGTTGATTATATTAACTTTACTCGCTTAATATATAACAAAAATGTATTTAAAACATGTGAACACGATCAGTGTGATGTCTCTCAAGTGTGGCTGCCCTAACACACCGTTAACTACTCACTAATCTATTTTCACTTTGCAACTGTTGAATAATTAAGCGAGCACTGACATACTTTATTACCATTCACACAGTTTTATTTCCATGAAAATCTCAGCTCTAATATAGAAGGCATGTCCACTGTCCAATATGCAATGGGGACCTATGTGTAATGCCTAATGAATTATTTCTAACATTAGTCTAGTGTTCGACTGTTACGTGCATACACTAGAGAATTTGCTCCTAGCAACTTAATTAACGATAATCCGCGAGTTTACGCAAAAAACAACAAAATAAACAATTAATGGATAAGGCTTCCGTTCCACTAACGGGCGTATACAGAACATAGCATTGCGTGCTTATGGTTGCTACCGGGAATGAATGTAAGCTACGTGTACATGAGGTGGTTAAAAAAACGTGGTTTTCTCACTAGAAAAAAATATTTAGAATTGATTAAAAAAATGCGAATTTACATATACAATAGTGGTAACATGTTTATAAATTTACTTGTTATTATATTTTTGAGAACATTTTAAGTTTTTAATAAATATAATTGAAATATACAACATTGATAGTGGACATTTCTATATTCTAATAATCAGTGAATTAATTAAATGTTATTATTAGTGAATATTCATTGTGAAACATTTTACAGCAAAATGTTGATGTTATATTAATATCAATATTCATATGTATAAGCTACTTTTTTATGCCAAAGGGCAGCAAACAGGCAGACGACCCATCTGATGTAAAATGGTTACCGTCGCCTATGGACAACTGCAATACCAGGGGCATCACTGTTGTGTTGTCGACCTTTAAGAGCGTGTTTCAATCCTATTCTTAAGAGACCCATGTCATAACCCTAGGGGAACTACCGTGCTTGGTAACCCATTCCACAACGTTAGAATGCACATAATGAAGCTTCTAGAGAACCTTACGGCTGCGCCATTCTAGTCTAATTAATAATACTAATCTCATCATGACATTTATAGTTTGTATATATTCCTATACTTCTAAGATAGTAGCAGAAGGCCTTAAAGGTGATGATAGTAGTTTCGTAGCTATTGTCGGCTAAACAAAAAACATAGAGATGCCACCTACACCTACACACAAGAGCAAGAGCAACAAGAAGTTCGAACATGAATTAGACAGATGGTTCTCTATACATACCTTATATGTTACTCAACACATACAATTCTAAATGTAATAATTCACTTCACAAATTAAATTTCATAGTTTACAGTATAATTTATAGAAATAATTATTTTTGTTTACGTTAATAATTGCAACGTCTATAATAAAAGTTCACCGCAATAATATACATTTACCAATTAAACATGCAGATTGTTAATTGTGATTTATTTTACACGGTCTAAATTAATTAACCAAACTCGTGAACCCTAAACGCGTGCTATCTCTCCTGGCACTTAGCTCTTAATTGGACGGTGAACCTTATATTCAGTGCATTAATGATTCACGTTATTTATGGATTCTGATTGCTCTTACTTACTGCTCGGATTATCATAACGAAGGTTCAGGTTCACTTCCGCGGTTATATTCGCGTTTTAATGACTTGAGAAATGCAGTAAAGATTGTGTATATGTGGAAATCATACTGGAAATCTATTTATTATTATTTAAATGTTAATTGTAATCATTTCAAGATGATTTCTTTACACAATAATCATGCTCTGTGAACATCTTATTTGTATTGTTTATTGAAGGACACTGGTGGTACGCTGTTTAAAATATCTCAGTTGTTTAAACAGTAAAACGCACAGATCTCGAAGTTCCAAGTTTGTGTTTAGTTTAGTATGCGGTTTAACAGAAATAACTTGAAGCGAACAAACTTGTAAACAAAGTTTAAATCTGTCGCCAGCGCACCGACACAGCGCGCGGTGCCTCGTTCTAAATCAATATTAAATATATGTTGTTCACGGCTCCGTTCGCGTGAACTACTAAATTCATTTTGAAGCGGTTTTTTTTTATCATGTAACATTCACTTCTACTGCATTACACTGCACACACAAAACATTTGAAGCGATGGTGGGTCTGTTGGTAGTGTGTTTGGACACAGCGTCGAAGGACGTATGCTCAAATCCTGACAATTGTGTCGGAGCTTTCGTTGAAGGAAAACATCGTGATGAAACCATAGCATGGTGGAAAGGCTTTCTCGAAGTCCGCCTGACTAGCTACTACCCTCAAGTTGTCTTCGAAGTCTTCAAGTTGTTGCCTCAAGAAATCTGTCGTCAAGCACCTATTGGTGTGTTCTGGCAGCTGCACTTGAGAGCCAGTCTCGTTTAGCGTGGATACCATTTTAGACCACATTATCATTTAACATCAGATGAGATTGTGGTCAACCTATAAAGTATATAAAAAAGAACTATATTGGTTACATTAACATTGTTACCAAATTATATTTGAATTTGGGGAAGAATATCACGCGATTTTATTCAATTGACAATGATTATTTTCCAAACATAACAGAATGTACTGCTCGTCGTTTATGCCTGGTTGCTGACCTGTTTAGATAACTTGTTATATATATAGTGTAGCTATAATGTAACATACAATATACTAAAACCTGGTACGAGAGTACACGATATATTAGAAATTAAACATTCATTGATTTTAATAGTTTTCGAGTTCTAAGCATACTAAAGGCCAAAGAGATATAAAATTATATAATATAATATTATATAAATTACATCAAAATCACATATTGATTCCTATATTCAATCATAGAAACAAATCAATAAGCTATTATACATACCGAATATACGATACCCCATCCTTTTTTATCGTTCTAGACGTAAAATTGTTACAATTTCCCAGAGAAGACTTCGGCATTTTTAACGTGCGAGATGAGACGCGAGCGACGCGAGTCTATTTGAAATCAGTGCATAATTTCAAACTGTGTGCTCAATATCAATGACTTTGACGAAGTTAATTGGAAAAAAACTTTCTTTTTAGGTAAAAATTTTCTTTGAGACCAATTTATTTGTCAGTGCAATAGTCTAACAGTCGCACTGGTTTAAAGTACTTGTACTATATAAGAAAGAATAGTATGTCATTATTCATATCAATAATTTTCTAGCGAACTCAGGACACAAATATCATACTATAGACCTTAAAAGTTTTGAATATAAAAAAGTAGTAGCTGTAAAATTGAACATTTCGTATTATATATATTTTTATTTGTGAAAATACAAAGAAATAAAAAAAAAATTGTCGTTTTTTTTTACATCTGAACAACAGAGTCACTTACTGGTCCCGGCTATGAATAAAAGGCATGGAGATGACTCAATGAGTACAAATTCAAAAACACACACACCGGCATTATATATGTAAAATAAAACACGAAGTAACAGAAAGATCGTAATCACATTTTTTTCTTTTTTTATTTATACTTTATAGGTTAGCGTTTGACCACAATCTCATCTGATGTTAAATGATGATGTGGTCTAAGATGGTAGTCACGCTAAACCTAGAGGGAGACTGGCTCTCAAGTGCAGCCTACCGGAACACGCCAATAGTTTCTTGACGACAGATTTTCAACTTGAGGGTGGTAGCTAGCCAGGCAGACTTAGAAACGGCCCTACCACCATACTATGGTTTCATCACGATGTTTTCCTTCACAGAATGCTTCGACTCAGTTGCTAGGATTCGAACCTACGTCCTTCGACGCTGTGTCCGAACACTCTACTTAATGAGTCATCATCGCTTTTTGTAATTATGATTGGAAAATGTGGCTAAAACGTTTCTTTTACATTTTCGTAATGTTTAATACTTCCATAAGTACAGACTTCTTGTTATGGCGAAAGGTTACTTAGGGGTTACTAATTTTTTTTGTATCTAGTCTTATGCGTATATCATGTGTATTGACTTTGATTCAAATTTCGTAATGTGGAACATTTAATATACGTTTAATTATTAGTGCGTCGAAGAAATCATACCAGTGTACTAGCGCAGAGTAAACGCGCGCGTTTAGCTCGAGGTGGGGCGGGCGGCGGACGGGCGACACGTGCTTCCGCGGCAACTACACCGGAAACTGTGACACCGTCTGTACTTGTATTTACATAAATCTTTACAAACATATGATTTATTCGAAAATACTATTAATATATTACTTATCCGTGACAATTGTAACGGTAAAGGACTTTGTAGAAAATTTATTGTAACATTTGCGGATTGATTTCTTATGATCTATATAATTATATAAATTTAATCTGCGCTAACCAATGAAATACTATACTACTTAAAAGTTTTGTGTGAACTCTCGAATATGTTTCATTTATTAATTCGAAAAATATAGCCTGAAATCGAGTTACTTGCCGGTTCTTCTCGATGACTGGGTTGTTTTCCGAACCGGTGGTAATTTTGACGTTCATGAGCGCCTTCATAGGGTCTAAATTGAATAAGTATATTTTGATTTTGAATCAAATTAATTATACAATTAAATTTAAAACAATCACTATTAAAATTCAACGAGTTCTAACATCATTAAGTCACCTCCTACAAGAATATAGTAGACAGACTGATAGACATAAAAACGTTGCTTATTATATTATATAAAGAAAGATAATATAATATTCTTTATCACTAACATATTACAAAACAAAGTCGTGCGCCGCGTCTGTCTGTCTGTCTGTTTCGCGATAAGCTCAAAAACTACTGAACGGATTGTAATGCGATCTTCACCAATATATAGAGTATAATACATTAAAGGTTTAGGTATATAATTTGGAAAAAGTAAAGTCGCTTGGGAGCTTTCATGGAAAGCGGTGCCTAATTCTTTGGAGATATAACAAAAGAATGCATAGTAAGATTTTTGATAGATCTAAAAAGAAATCTGCGATGGCATATACCTATCTTTTAAGGATAGCTTACTATACCCATCTATCTTCTAAAAAAAATGATCACATTCAATTAGGTAATTAGAAGACTATTTAGACGGATATAGTATTCATCCTTACCAAATCGAATACATGAGTTACCTATGATTATAAGTATATATTATTACAACGTCCGGTGGGCCTGCCAGTATATGTATAATTTATTCGTGAACCCAATAGACAGACATCCACCTATAGATCTTTACAAGTCATATCTATAAAAAAATATATATATTAAATTAAAAATCAGTATTAATGTGTTCTGGCGTCATAAAGTCAACTCTTACTATTGTAACTTTTTTTTATTTTAACAATTAAGCATTCGATTATGAAAATCATTCGTTAAATATTTAACAGTTTGCAGTATTGCATATTTCGCAGTGTTTTAAAATATATATAGAATGTCATTTTACACTTTTTTTTATTGTTATAATTGCTTAATTTAGATATTTAAATGTAATACCACTAACGATCCGTCCTGGCTTCACATGAACGCAATGTAGTAATGTGGCATCGTAAGCGTCTACCCGATTGGGATCCCTTTTTTGGTTGTTTTAACATTTAAGTCCAAGAAATTCGTGAGTCTCGTAATAAAAACAGTATTTGCTGTGTGTAATTTTAAGTCTATAGTAACTTCTAAGATAAACACTGAAATGAAATACTGTGAACACAACTTAACTCGAGATTAATACTATACCTAACTAAAGAATAATACTGTATTGGTCAAATTAGCGCCGAAAATAACCAATTATTTTTTAATAGTAGACTAACTTTTTTTATACTTCATAGGTTTTAGCGTTTGGCCACAATCTTACCTGATGTTAAATGACGATGCAGTGTAAGACCGTAAACACGATAAACCTACAGGGAAACTGGCTCTCAAGTGCAGCTGCCTGAATACACCAACAGGTTCTTGGCGAAAGATTTTCTATTTGGGAGTGGTAGCTAGGCAAAGTTAGAAAAGCCCCACCACCATGCTATGGGTATATTATGTATGTTTGATTTATATGTTAAATGTTGATGGATCTCACAAGGTTTATCCAGTGCAGTGTTACCAAGGTAAGCACTAAGAAAATGCATATACCGAAAAATACAAGCATATATAATTATCAATATAATAAGCCTGTATTATACATACAAACACCTCGAAGAAACAACTTAAAAGATAGTCAAAACCGTATCGAAATTAGTTGCATTGTTTAGGGTGCTGAAGACACTCACAGACATTGGAGAAAAACTATTTTGTTTAATATTATTTATTTATGACGATAAAATTCGGCTAATTTGTGAAATAAAAATATGTAAATAATTATCACCTAGTAGTGCCTAGAATTAACATAGCTTGCACTAATGTTATTCATAAATTTAAATGATCTCCCTGAACGTTCACAAGCACTCAAATTTATTGACATAATAAAAACTTAATATAGTTTATGAAGAATACTAAAACTAAAGAACTATAATCAAGTTGATAAACTTAATGGAGTTTGTGCCCGAGCCTTGCGATAAATGTTTCTTAACCGGCCATGGCTTTACAGACCTTTACAGAGGCCATAAATTGTTGAGGTCTATTTTATTTTTATACGTTGTCACAAAAGACATATAAAATGTTTTTTTTTAATCTAGCACCGATATGAGGAATGTGTAAAAATATGAAATATTCCATTCAATTCTCTACAGGAACGTTACAGAATTATTTATTGCTTGATATATTTTTTTGGATTTCCCCAAAAATTGGCAATACGTGCAAAACTTTTATGAACCACAAAAGTGAAATGAAAGTAAACACAAACTCATTTCGTGAGGGCCCATAGGTTTATGCAAACGACCACGGTACAACTAGTAACCCGGGGTTGGGCTCCCATACGGCCCCGTTCGATATTCTATTAAGATAACGTGCTCAAAGTCCCGCGGTTCCCGTTATATTTTGCGACACTTCAAAAATCTGTCAATTTGAGATATGGCTACGCAGAGCTATAAATCTTACAGAAATGACAAATAACGTTACCGCTACATAGCAAACATCAGTCATTCTACATTTTTTGTATAAAATAATGTGCAGATTAAATATAGTGAACTATTAGTGTCCAAATTAATTTTATTATTCATTTCGAAAATGTTACACCAGTGGGTGTTAAACTATTCCAATCGTGACCCAAAAACCACGTGCTATTTTAGATTAAGTTTGTGTATACATGGCGAACAGTTACGGGAAACTTATTAGCTACGGGTTATCATAATGAGTTTTTGAGATTAAGTAGAATGATTGAGGTGGTTCCAAACCGAATTCAATTCGCTGGTTCCCACAATAAATGCAGTTCGTGGTCGTGAGCATTCTTAATCAAATCTTGATGTTCAGTAAACTTAAAGGAAGTTTTTTTTATCTCAGCCTTGGCTCAATAGTAGCCCCGATGTTCTTGTACCACTTTCCGTAGTCCGCGTGTAGTAATGTATGTATAGTACAGGTGTATGTGGAATGAGTCGTAGTCCGGTAAAACTGTAGAGGCCTTGTCAGGTCAAGAGTGTAGTCAATTCGAAAAAAAAAATGTGGTATGAGTGTACAAGTTGGAGAGCTAAGAGGTCCAGATAAACATTTTTTTTATATGCCGCGAGTCACCCTAAGCCCGTTTATAATATCTACCACCTACTTCAATCAATATTCAAAAATATTATCAAAATTTACGCTAAAAACTATGGCGCATTGGTCCAATTTACTTACAGAAAAAAACTATTTTGATAAAAAAAGAAATACCATAACAGAAGCAAGTTAGGTGACTTCTTTTACCGATTTCCTTATTTCTGACATTAATTGTCTTTGACACGGAATATAGTTAGCGTTTAAATACAGATATCACCTGATATTCAGTATGTTCTATGCTCGTTAAGCATCTTAAGCTTGTTACATAAATGTATTTCCATTTGTGATCTGACTGACGTACAAGATCTGGCAAAAATACTATTGAGTGATACTATTGATCGATAATCACCTCAAAGTAATACCTGTTACGATATTATACAAACCTAAAGCGTGTGTTATACTAGCAGTTCATACAGTCCGTCTTTGGCAACCCAATGTTACCAAGTAGAATCATCATAGAGTGTGGAAATGCTTGTAACCTCTTTTAGTCTATGGAGCGATTATTGCCTTAACTTTTTACTCAATTGACGCGAACGACTTACAGTACCAATAAATTTTGCTATCTCAGTGTATTACTAGAAGGGGATATAGAAATTGCTTACAAAATTATTAATTGAAAACAAATATTGTTAATAGAAACAATCTTTCTAATTAAAGTATATTATCTTTTACATTTCTAAAACAAAATTAGTAAAAAAATAAATGACATTTAAACTGTCAGTTACCTCTGACACATTCATAAGTCTACACGTCACGCCCCTATCAAGGTGACGCGACAAAATATGAATATTATTCAGAGTGATTTGTCACAGATTGAATAGGACCCGTTCCTCGCCCGCGGACTACTTGAAAACATATGAAATCAAAATGTTCTTTTCGCACATAAAGTATACACTATAGGTGAAGAGTCCTTATCAATCTTTTTGGCCGCTCTGTATGTAGCTGTAAGTTCAAGCTAGCGCGTAATACAGTTAAGAATATAATACAAAACAAAGTTATAATATTGTTAAAGGAACCTAAAATTGGCATCTATATATCGTTAAGTCTTAAGTTGTCTCGATGTTATATATATAATGTAATTCGTATTTATACCTAAATTCGTTTTGCTATATAGTTGCACAAGTTGTTCAGGCCGGTTAAAAAGTTTGTAGCGGACAGTATATATATATTGATATTTCAATACCGCAAATGTACCACAAATAATAAATCTTAAATACCTCAGTATCGTTTTGAACTGCGAGAGGGGATTTTGTACCATAATAACAAAATAACGTTTTATATAAATGTATTTGTATAAATATTATCAATTTTAATCTATATATATAAAAGAAAGTCGTGTTAGTTACACTATTTATAACTCAAGAACGGCTGTACCGATTTGGCTGAAAATTGGTGGGGAGGTAGCTTGGAACCAGGACACGGACATAGGATACTGATTATCCCGTTTGACCGCGTCCCCATGTGACGTGACATAAAACGTCATAGAAAATACAGGTCACTATAAAATGTGGTATAACAAAAACGCATTTGTCGTGGAATAACAAAAAGCAAATGACAGCGAAACATAATTTTGTCTATGGTAAAGTATGGTTGAAAATTTGATTATTATAAATTTTGTCACAAATCAATAATCAGTAATTTGTGTTCCCTTTGAATTATAATTAACAATGCCGCGACCAGGACGATCGAATCTTTTCCGACAAAGTCGTAATGCAAGAAGGATACGAAACATTGCGAATGAAAGAACTGAAGGAGACACTGAAGGAGAACTGAAGGAGAACAAGAAATTGCCAGTGAAGTGCGCCGCGTTAATATGACTTGACTTCTAATAAAATATTGAACTTAGTAAAATCCAAAATCTACTTATTTATTGCTTCTAAGGCAGAACAGAGCTTGCCGGGTCAGCTAGTAAATAAATAATCTATACTAATATTTTAGCTTTTATAAAATGTTTTCTTTTTTTTTTGTAACGTAATAACTGGACTTAACAGTCGCACTTCAAAATTATTATTTTTTGCGTTTTATATAGTATTTATTGAGAATGAGTGATAGGTTTTGTAACATCACGCTATAATCCTTAGGATCGGAGTAATTACTATACGAACTGTAAGTGAAAAAGTATATTAAGCGAGAATGTAAAAGGGAACAATGCGAGCAAGTTGTGTGGCTCAACGCGGGTTAACGGGGTCCAATATAAGAACGAGAGAAATTAAACGCCAGTGAAACCGTGGGCTACAGGCAGTGTATTAAATAAAAACGGATCACATATTTATACCACTAATTTATATAGCAGAAAAATATATCGGGTGCGAATTTTTAAATATGATGTTTTTATTTAGTTCTCGAAATTTACGCGAATTAATTATAAAAATGAACGCATGTAATCATTCCATTTTATAGGTAAAATCGTTTATGTATTTCATCTGAAGTTTTATACGTATACTCACAGATTAGATGTACTAATCAGGTTTCTGTTTTTTTTACTTTATACTTTATAGCCTATAGGTTAGCGTTTGACCACAATCTCATCTGTTGTAAAATGATGATGTGGTCTAAGATGGTAGTCACGCTAAACCTAGAGGGAGTACTGGCTCTCAAGTGAAGCTGTCAGAACACACCAACATGTGCTTGACGACAGATTTTCAACTTGAGAGTGGTAGCTAGCCAGGCGATCTTAGAAAAAGCCCTACCACAATGCTATGGTTTCATCACGATGTTTTCTTTCACCGAAAACTCCGACTCAGTTGCTAGCATTCGAACCTACGTCCTTCGACGCTGTGTCCGACCGCGCTATCAACTAAGCCACTATCGCTTCAATGTTCGCATGAGGTGGTCGACTATCTGGCATAATTTATTAATTTGTTTGCAGTTGTATGTCTGTCGACTGCAGATAACGTCTATGACTAAGAAATTATTCCCTACATTCTTCTTCAGCACGCAAATATAATATTTGTCATTCTTTATTTCAGGTAAGCGTATCCTTCAAACACTGCAGCATTTCCGTAAGTACCATTAATTAATTCGAGCCCCAACACCCTGATTTATGCGTCGGCAGGCGTCAGCACCGGAGCTGGTACTGTCTGACCAGCATATAACAGTTATTTGATTATGTTTAACTACGATCGTGTACTCTGTGTACTGATATATGCGATAGGTGTATACCTATCGATATAATGTTTCGTTCGTTTTTTACTTTTTATTAATTTGTCTATTTCATTATTGCAATAACTATATTTATGTTAAATGTCTGTTTCTATGGGACAGTCAAACGAGACGTAATAAAACAGTAAGGTAGGAGATGCAAATTTTGTGCATCGCGTGGTTTTTATCGTATACTTGGAATAATACGATCATGAGCCCGAAATCAGATTATAAACCGAATAAATAGAAAGTTGATCGAGGACATGAAATGTATTACAGAATTGAGGTATTTGCGTACAGAAATGCTTACAGTTTGGAAAACAAATGAAATAATTACCAATTTTTTCTTTTAACTACTAACTAAGTCAGCCGTTTCGCGCTGTCTGATCACGCTATCACTGAACTATTTTCGCTTCAGAAAGCGCAATAACTCTGTTGTTACATTGTTTAAATTGTAGAAAGCAGAAATATTATAGTGAAATTATATCATCGTGGTACGGCATTATCTGACGTTCGCCTGTCAGCAACCTATCGGCGTGTTCCGGCAGGCGTAGCTAAGAGCCAACCTATTTCTGGACTTTGCATTGATAACACTTTCTAATACATTTTCGTTTAATATAAACATATTAGAATTAATATTGGTTTGAGTAATTAAAATGTAAGTTAGTTTATCGATATCACCATTTATTTCTATTCCTAGTGCAGGCACTTAAGAATTATGTTAAACTGTGCTTTTGTAAATCCGTTTTGTCGAGCAGTGTGGTCTAGTGTACACAGCACAGCGCGGTGCTTCTGTACCAATTATCGTCCTGTTAACGGTTGTGCAGTTCTCGCTGCGGAGGGTTCTCCCGGATAAAAGGTTCGTCACGACCGTCGCGGGTCACCAGCGATAATTAACTCGAGTGTTAACCGCACTGTCCTATTTTGACTTGTCGTGTATTCTCATTCGTATGTTTCATTTTACAATATACTGCTTCGGATTGCGAAATTGCTGTACACAATCGGGATAATCCAAATGATCTTAGCAAGTGCTAAATGTCCTTGCACGAAATGAAGAAGAAATGCAATTCGCAAAAAGGGTAATTTTTTTTTTAATCGCAATGTTATTTGTTGCGATAAAATATAGTAAACATTCAATAACATTGAAATAAATTAATTCATATATACATATCAACCAAATTGAAGTGTTTGTATCAATAAAATTGAAGTATCGATATTTGCACTAGCTAATAGAAGACTTTTTGGAGTATTATCTAACCTGCATATAACGCTTTATCAATAAAGGTTAAGCATTAGTGGTAAAGTCTAACACTAGTAACTTAAAATTGGTAAACTATAAGGTTAAGTTGTGATAACAAAATTACAAATAAAAGATAAAGGTGCAATCAATGCAGATGACGAAAATGTACTCGTAATTTTATGATGTAAAATAAATCATTTTCATAAGAACGAAGTCGGCGGTGTGAAGCTCCGACTCTTAAATTATAAGTATAGGTAGATAGATGTCGTCGTTATACTCGCTAATTTCGACAAAATATGATAACATCTTACGTTGTTCAAATTTGTTACTTGATAATAAAAACAAATCTGCAGGATGTAATCAGTTTCGTATTGGATACTCAAGTGATTTTAATGAGAAGTTACTCTTCTTGTTACTTCCCACGTTAATCGAGATAGGTACCTATTGAATAGTCAATCTGTATTTATTTTGTAATTTAAAAAAAAGTGGCCAATTAACGAATAAAAATATATAATTAACAAAGGAAATGTATTTCTTATTTATTTATTTTCCAACAATTTCGATTATATTTATATTTACAAACATAAAACTTTTAAATAGATAGTATACAAAATATTACGTAGTACAGAAATCATGCACAAATGTCACGGAGTACATGTTTATTGTTATAACGTATTTAATATGAGTGTAGATAATATGTATATGGTATCAAGGTCAAGTGGAGACTCCATAGCACCCGTGTGCGGCGTCCCGGCATCGAGTTGAATGAATGAACCGCGCGAAGGCAGGGGTGCACCGCGCCGCCTCGTCGTCGGCCCGGACATACACGGGGTCGAATCTACGCTATCAGCGCCAAACGACAGCGTCCAGTGTGTCTTGGTACTTGTCATCAAACTACTGCTATACCTAATATTTATAATAGAATACAAAAAGACAACCACCCAACATATTTTAGTTCTTAGTTTGTCGCTTCCTTCTATACCTATGATTATTAAGTTGTATTTGTAAAAATATTTTATGACGCATTCTGTATCGCTCAAAGTCCTATAAATTATGGATATTGTACGTATTCTTTCCAGCCCTTAATTTGATTTTTATAATATTTAATAATTGGGCTTTTTGTTGAATATGTATCGATATTACTAATTCTTTGAAAAGTTATACGTTTGCAGCTGGAAACTACATAGGAATAAAGAAAGAAACATTTTTTAATATATTTGGACTTTGTACCTACTTATACTACCGATCTTGAACTGTCTACGTTTAAAGTTATATACGATTTATATTTCTACTCTATAGTATATTAAGTCTTGTGCTGCAGTCTTCCTAGTACCCATTCTTCTTGACCTATTGTCTCAATTTTGGTTTACAGTGCCTTTATCATTCATTTTACAGTCACTGTTACTGCATGTATATCTTCTAACCATAGGGCCTAACCATATGGTCGTGTATATTTACGGTTTTATGGAAACTGGTAGTTTTATTGTCATGCTACTAAGTGCAGTACGATATAAAAAACATTTAGGGTAACAAGTTCCATTTTTTTCTATTTTTATAGCACTTTATATTATAAGAACGTTCCAGAAACATAACATGAAATTGCTTAATGAATGTCGCAGAATTTTGTCCTCATAAATCACAAGACAAGAATATTTCCTCTATTTTTATAGATAATAGAATGAAATACCTTCTATTTCATCCTTTTGAATAATATTTTTATTACCAAGTGCATAAAATTGAATAGAAATTGGTAATGTTTTTAAAATCGAAAAATCATTCACACACGCGATAAGTCCAAGTCAAGGATCAAGACTGTTGAAACAGTGTTATAGAATTTTACGATCAACCCCCGACTGCATGAGGCAAGGTTAGGTTAGTTCGCAACGTGGCCGCCTAGCAGCGCCACCTCGCGTGGTATTTTATAAAAAAAAAATACGATACTTTCAAAATTCGCAAAAATATTAGACAGTAATGAAACTTAATTTGTGTGCGCGTGTGTGTTTGTACTTTCCCTGAAATAAATAAAAAAAATATATTTTTTTAATAAAAATATTTTTGTGGAGTACATATTTAAATTGAAGCAAGTTAATTATATATTTATAATTTAAAATATAGTTAATTATTACCATTTAAACAAATGCTATGTAACTTGTTGATATCGTGATATAGTTGGGTTCATATTGGCATCTTCAATTCAGTATATTTGTGTGTATTTTATGTATGTGTGTATGAAATGCAAGTGTTTACAAACAGGGTTGCATCGATTTCACATAAACTGGCACCCACCGCGTACTGTCGTACAGCGGGCGAGAGTGAAACGGAGAGTGTGGAGGGGGGGATGCAACTGTCAAACGTACGGGAGAAATATCGAATTATCCCGGTGCATTAGAAATTGCTTGGACATGAAGCATGAATTATTGTGATGGTTAAATATGCATTACTGTATATAAACTATAGGACATTCTATTTATAAATTATCATACTAGAATAGGCATAAATAAAAAAGTTTTCCTTTCATTTAGGACAAATATTTTGTTACATTTTTATTTCTAGAATGTTTGTGCTTATCGTCCTGATCTGTATATAAATAGGCAAGGACGAAACAGTTAAGTACCATTTTCTTCTTTCATTTTCAACCGATTTTCTTTATATTAGTTTTGTTTAGTAGCTATTGATTGACTGAAAACTCATTGTTTTTTCCTTAATATTAAAACTTGAAAAATCAATGAATTATGGTTGAATATCGAATATCGGACGAGCAATTGTTTAATTAAATAGTATGTCTATTGAAGCGTTGGTGGGCAAGTAGTAATGTGTTTAGACAACGCATTGATCCTCGTACATTCAAATATTGTGCTGATCCCGAGCTTTCGGCGAATGTAGCCGTAACATGTTTATGAAGCCTTTTCTTTATACTTTATGGGTTAGCATTTAATCACAATCTCATCTGATGTTAAATGATGATGTGGTCTAAGATGGTAGTCACACTAATCTTAGAGGGAGACTGGCTCTCAAGTGCAGCCGCCGGAACACACCAACCGTGCTTGATAATACCGCCTGGTTAGTTACCATCCTCAAGTTGAAAAGTTTGTAGCTGAACACCGATTCCAGCAACTACATGTAAAGATCACTTTTCATTTGGGCTTAACGTTTTACAATCATGTGTTATACATAGGCATGTAATATTATATGAATTTGTGGTTAGATGCTAACACTTATAAAGTATTAAGGAATTTTGTCTGTAACTGCAAACCGAAGTTTTACAATATGCCACAATTAAACTAGCATTTTATATAAGTTAGGTTACGAATAAGTAATCTTATGAAATATAGAGAGTCTTTTCTAGTTAAATGATTATGGTTTGAGTTATCTCTGTTACCGACGCTGGTAGTGTGTAGATTAGGGTCGCCACTTGTACTCGCTTGTATTTTAGTTACATGATCGTCCTTGCTGGTCCTTAGTAATATTATAAAGTAGTAGTATATTTGTGTGTTGGATACGTTTTTACAGCTTAGCTACTCAATAGATTATCACAATTTATTTTACACTCATTGTCAGGGGTACAAGAAAGTATATAAAGTACATTTCATTCAGAGGTACATTAGTGTTCCCGTGGGATATTACAAATCTACATTAAGGCGAGCGAAGCCGTGGGTAAAAGTTAGTATAAAATAAATATAACCATGACAATTTACTACGGATTAAAAAGTTGACAACCTTAGCGTAGAGTTGAATTGCGCCTGTGTGAACCGGGTTTTACGGTGAGTCACGTCACGTCGCGTCGCGGCGTCTCGTTGCCTTCATATTTCCGTCAGGAGTTTCAATATCATTCATAAATTAATATTAATTAGTAATTTAAGTAAATTTTATTGAATTCGTAATTTATTCGATTGAAATTTTAATTATTTAAATGCTGAGGAATATGACTACATCGACCTTAGAAAGGCTAATTGGCTAACATTCAAACTTGTCAAATGCACGTGTTAGTATCTTCTTTCACGGTTACGTGATCGACGGAATACTAATTGTCTGACCTATAAAAGGCGTCGTTGAGTTGTTGATCATTTGAACAATGTAAAAACCAAGGTTGTTATTAAAATTTGTCTAAAAACGGTCAGATAAACAATTTTTTTTATAAGCACCTCACGATAGGTACTTTCTAAAGTGTGCTTCCTCATGGTATTATAGAAACTTTTACATACATACTTCTTTATACTAAATTATCATATCCACTGCATCAAAATAAAACTCAAATGTAAATTAATATGTACTTAATTCGATTGTAGTTAAGTGCATTTTCTGTTAAACGCTATAGCATGGGGTGAAAATCCCCTAATATTGTCCGAGTCTGCAACCTTTTGTACGAGCACAAACAAATAAATGAGTATTTACATATATTTTACAGGTCCTACTCAGTTGATAAATAATAAAAATAAATTAAAATACAAGTTTTACAATGCTGCACGTACTTATATTCATGATCACCATGCAATGAGCAATAGAATGTGTCGCAACTCTGTGATAAAAACAATACATTTTATTTTTATGTAACATCCAAATGTGCCATAACCTCCTGTATAACTAGTCGTTTTTACACACCACTATAATATTGGTTATAAATGGCAATAGTGCTTAATTAATTATATTATTTTATTTTATAATAATCGTTGTTATAAACCGTTGTTCATTAGTCTGCTGTTAAGTAATTTGCTGTTTTATAACGTATTACAATTTCTATGCTTGGCAAAGCACTGAGATAAATATTCGTTGTTCGTATTGTGATATCGAGTGTGAGTAACGTGAAATGCTTTCTCAGTTTTTCCATATTATAAATGCGAATATGAGTTCGTTTGTTTCTTTGTTACAACTTCACGCGTTAACTAATTATTTATCATCACGATTTTGCGATGTCAGCCGTATAAAAAATATAACTCCTACAATAACGCGAGCCATGCCTCGGAAAAAAAATTAGTTGTCAATACTAATAATAATCAACAGCAGTATAATTTATCTTCAATATTTTGTCATCCATTGCGTAGGAATTTTACGTTATCATTAATTATTGGAAATATATCCAATTCTATTAGTGGGTCCTTTATCCTCTATAATTATCCTAGAAACTCATATGCAAGACCTATTCGCAAGGTCACGTTTGACTAATTACTGATATGAGATTAATTTTAATTGGGATTTTTTTTTTAACATTGCATGTTACTACGCCGTACCGTTTTAAAAGAGGCACATAATCCGTTTCACTCCCTCTACAGTCGGTGAGAGGGAATGCACCCTTTATTACTGTACAAGTGATTTATGGCGTACTGTTGCGAGTTGATACAACATACCGTGCGGGGGTACATACATTTTAATTATTTTTGTATATTAACGCCGTGTTTTGGGTTCTATTGCGGCGGCAGACTTCTGTAATCGTTGTCAGATTATGTAACTGTTCTCAATATAAAAATGTTAATGGCAAACTTAAAACATTTGCAATCAAAATTTTTGGATTCTCTTTTTTTTTCTCTAATTTCTCTCATCTTACGTGTCTGGGAAACGTACAATGATTATTTTTTTTCTATTTTTAAAACATCTAGAAGCGGAGTATAGTACATTCTATTCTATTTTATACTTTCATATAAATGTAAAATCAAATGAAATTATTCACAAAGAAAATCAAATATCTCTACTGTTAAGACTTTGTTTTCTATCAGCAGACGTCATACTTACACAATTAAAATGAACTTAATGACAGCTCATACGTTAATATTCACTAAGTTATAGAACGTGCCAAAGAAATATACATGCATGTACTCGAAAAGCATTAGCTAGTGTAAAAAGCATTAGCTAGTTGAAGCGATGATGGCTCAGTTGGTAGTGTGTTCGGACACAGCGTCGAAGGACGTAGGTTCGAATCCAAGCAACTGAGTCGGACCTTTCGGTGAAGAAAAATATCGTGATGAAACCATGGCATGGTGGTAGGGTTTTTTCTAAGTCCGTCTGGCTAGCTACCCTCAAGTTGAAAACCTGTCGCCAAGCACTGTTGGTGTTGGTGTGTTCCAGCAGCTGCACTTGAGAGCCAGTCTCCCTTTAGGTTAAGCCTGACTTACCATCTTAGACCACATCATTATTTAATATCAGATGAGGTTGTGGTCAAAACGTAGGTAAAGTATAAAAAAAATGATAATGAAAAATAAAAGATTTATTTAATTTCATTTAAAAAAATAAGTTATGTATTGCCGAATTTAAAATACTAGTAAAGTCCGCTCCATATTTCCCCTGTTCTAGAGATTAACTGAGACGTGTGCTAGAGGGAGATAGTGTTATTGCAGTTCCATAATGCTCATATCAAACAGATGAGCACTTACTGGAATTGATCCAATGTTATCGAGAGTATCTATATCTATAAATATTGCTAGTACGTCTATCTGTCAATCGAATGTTGTGCTTATCATCACGCTATATTAGTTTCTAAAATAGCAGAGATATGTTGGTGAGAGCTAAGTACATCATTTTAAAAATTGATTAGTACATTCTTAAGCATATGTTATGAATGAATGAATATAAGGATACGAACGAAATATAACGATTTGTCCCCATCAATTGTGGGATAGATGCAATTAGGAATGATGCAGGTGGTCTGGCTCCTTTCCTAAAGAGATGAAGAGTGATATCGTAACTTCAGTTAGCGTGTAGAGTTAAATCCAGTTTGATGTATCGCGCTGCGTCAAGTGTAGAAGCAGGCTGTAATTCTCGAAAAGGCCACCAATTTAGATATTTGTATTATATTTATTACGTTATCAGTGATCGAACCGAATAAGAATCTATGACAACGTGCAACCTAATTTCACGTGTAAAAACTTAAAACATTAATCAATAAGTACGTACAAAGGAACTTCATATAAAGGGTCTAGTGACGCATAGCTCAAGACTTGGTGTGTTACTTGCGTATTGCAAAACATATTATTAACTGGCTCCTAAGTGCAGCTGCCAAAACAAACCTATAGGCGTTTTCTGTCAGATATCTTTTGCTAGTTAGACGGGTATTTGAAGAAGCCCTACTACGATACGAAGTACTTTAACGAGATATAAGTGTTCAAGTAGCATCGCTGTATTTGCTGCTGTGTAGCCGGAAACACAAATTGCTATATAAGGTCTTCTTGGTCACTTATTTCTAGTAAATTATTAGTAATTAGCCTCATCTAAGGCTATTCTTAATTGAAGTTGATTATGAATAGCTATTGACTTGTGCAGTACTTAACATAAATTGCACGATTGGTACCTTTTTCAGCAAACCTTTACCTTGTTCATATTACTTTAAGGATTAATTTTCAAAAACTGCATCCCATATATTAATATGCTGCTTAGGTAGATCACAATTGTTCATCAATCAGGGCAACCACCCAGTTCATAGACTTTTATCATTCTTCCAAATTTATAGTAGCCACAGTATTCGAAGCGGCACACACGTGAGAACAGAACCAATTGGAATAAGCAAAAGACTAAGAGACCGAGAAGAACCCATGTTAGGATACAAAAGTCGAGATCTTCCAATGAAATTGGCCCGTTTTGAAACGTATACATTTTTGTATCATTACACACGAATCTGTATTATACTATGCAACGCTTACTTGATTAAAGAGAATGTCAAATTATTATGAACAAAGTAATAAATTATTTACAAATTAAACCATTCTAGAATTGTCAATGAGGTTTGATGGGAGTGTAAATACTGTTTATATGTCGTTTATAACTGAACCGTCTAAGAATTATTATTATACACCATATATATAAATTATATATATATTATTATAATTGGCTTGTAATGCAGAGTCCGTAACCAGAGGATCATTTGCCAATTAATGGTTTATAAAATAGTTGACTCTCGCGGTGCCGGGCGACGCTATTGTCAGATCGGGTATTGGGGACACCAAAGCTGTTTGCGGGAAGTTGTTTGAAAGCCCTATTGTTAATAAACTTCATATATTTGTATATCATTTTTTATCATTATCACACGGTAAAGATTTGGTATGTTCGATTATCATTAAATGGACGATTTTAATAAAACCTAATTTTTAATACAGATTACCTGGAGTTTTATAGGAGCACCATCTGAGGTACATCAGTAGGTGATTTGCGACAAATTTTCAATTTGAGAGTCTTAGCAGGCCAATTTCCAATGGGTTTTTCTTCATACGAAGGTCTGGATTTATTGTCTTATATGAACATACACAACCCATGACAGTTTAAACTTTATTGTTTTAGACATAAGTAGACATTATATCGAGATATTATAACGCACAAGATAAATAAACGCTTTTTAGGTTAGTTTTGACAATTAGCGTTCTAAGCATATAACCGATTTACTGCACAAGTTCAAGAACCATCTAAATAAATTATTCCATGAATGATTGTCATGCATAGAAATATTTTCGTATCTGGCACTGACTAAAAATGTACGAGTGCAAACCATAACTGTAGAGCTTAAAAAAAGTTACCAGTAAAAATTAATAACCTCGATTTAGTTTCTCACAGACCCGGGCCTTCTTTAGTGGAGAATTATTAAACCGGTGGTATTGTTTTGATGTCCTTAAGCGTCTCTTAAGGGCCTAAATTGGGTCAAGTATTTTTATATCTGTTGGTTTATACAAAATAAACTATGCTACTTACATGTCACACTATGCTACTTCATAGGGGTTTTAAGATTTATTATCTGTACGGCCAATAGTATCCGATAGTTTTTTTTCTCGCATAGAGATAGAGAAGAGAAATAAATAATATAGATGAAAATTTCATTTATCCTCTAAACTTGAATCAGCATTGGAAGGAGCTAAGGTTTTAAATTGCCAAGATGAAATTACGTTCATAACAACCGTATTTTTAGGACAATAAGGGATATTTTTATTTACTTTCAACTAAAATAATGACGAACGTTGAATTTTTTATTTTATTTGTGTTCTAATCGAATTGTGCTCTTTTTAAATTTCTCCAATATACTAGTGTTGGGAGAATTCCACTATTTATCAAACACAAGGTTTGAACTGAAAGACGATTTAGGAAATATTGTAATGTTTATAGACCACACTTTAGTTCGGTTTTATTTGGCATCGTACTATTTTGGTACCTATTGGCTTTTGTTAGCTAACTAGACGAGGCAACCCAAAGTTTTATGTTCTACTGGGAATAGAATCCGCCAGCTTTATACGTTTAACGTAATACGCCTAAATTTTAAACAGTAATATGTTTTTTTTATGCCAAAAAAAATATTACATCGTTTTATTATTACAACATTAATAATAATAATCACATAATGAATACTTTATCTGAAAGTAATTGAATTAAAAAATATATTTCACAACCACAAATTACATTGTATTTAGATAGGATAAGTTTTATAAAGTTATTTTTTCTTTATATAATCTGTAGCAGCGCGCCTGACGACAATGCGGTGAAAAAATAAAATGGTCAATATAGAATCCGAAATATTGGATAATATTTGAAAACGATTTTTTTCTTAGACTAAAACTAAGTAAATAATAAGTATTTAAATAAAAATATATGTAAGAAATTCTAAAGAAACCAATTATAAAATATAAAATAGTGTTATAAAGTGCTTTAAAGAGTGTGTGATAGTGATAAGTGACAATGGCGGAACACTGGTCTTGGCTGACGGGCGCTGAGACCGCGGAGTACACATATAGTCCCCCCAGCAGACCGAGTCGGCCACCACACCGACCCCTCGTCAAACTAGCCACCAGCGCTCACCTGCACACCATTGCAAGGTAACATCTCCTTTCTTTGATCTTGACAGAGTTACTTTAAGCTTCCTCTTCGGTAGGACAAACCCAACATCCGTCTCTGCAGATCTAGGGTGGGCAAAACGGACATTTGTCCTAGGTGAAAATTTGATGGCAGCATTCTGTCTGACAGCTCGTAAAAAGATGATTATATAAAATTGTAAGACTGTCATGTCTGTACGTTGAAAATATTGATTGCGAGTTATCACGAGGAGTATAATACAATACAATAAGACAGTTTTTAAATAAGTTGATATCTTTGAAAATACTAATCTCTAAAACGACTGCATGATTTTTCATGGGGTTTTCTCATGTAACTCAGGGGTAGTTTGAGGTATTATATAAGTTTTATTTCACAATACAGCCCCTGGAAATAATTCAATGATTTGTTTAAAAAAAGTCACAAAAAATGATATTTCATTACCAATATTTGTAATAATCGTAAAAAAATATCAAAAAGTTAAATAATATGTAAGTCAGCTGATTTTGATGAAGTTATAACACAAGAAATATATGTCATTGCAAAATTTGTTTACATCACTGATATATATTTCATGTGTTTGTAGTGTGCGTGAGAGAGAATATCCTGTGCCTACGCTGCTTCCCTACACCCACAACCTGTAGTGGTATATGAGGAGCGAGTAAAAACTTGAAAAATAAATTAAATTCACCATCATTATGCTACTCCTTGATTAACAAGTTTATTCCCAGCTGTTTAGTATTCACGACGTTGTTTTCATGAGAAATGGCTCAGTCCCCCCGAGGAACACGCTGTTTTCTGGAACCAACTTACGTTTGCAGTTGAAAAATAACTTTACAGAGATATTTAACTTAAGATTTCTCCTTTTCGTGAACGTAAATATACTTTTACATTGAGTGATATTCACTTCAGGTCGGAAAATGTACATACAATATATTTGCAACTTCGAAATTAAGCTTTATGCTTGTATTAAAAGAGGTTACATTTCCTTGTCGTTGTTCTATAAGGAATTCCCTAATGATGTTAGTACGCAAAGTTACGTTTGCGGTTAGTTTTTTATTTTTGTATATTGCTTACGTGCTAAGGAAGTGTAAACATAAGTTGGTAATGCACTCACTATTCGCGCAGTGCAACGACAGCTTGATGGATCATCGAAACGCGTTTGAGGATTCCATTTAAAGTGAGGCAACACTTTGACTTGAATAAATGCTTTCCTAGTATTGCCACTTCGTCTCTTCACAAAAAGTCCACTGATGAATTTTAATGTCAAAACAAAATTTAAATTATTTGTATATAAATAGGTGAAAATATGACAATTCAGTACCTTTTTCTCCTGTGTTTGTTAACTGACTTTCTTTTTTTTGTCCAGAAACTACGGATGAGCTTTAATGTAATTAATAAAAATTCGTACCATCGTCGATTCGAAGCGTTTATTTATAAAAAAAAGTCTTTAGGTCATCACAGTTCATGCCCATAGACATAGGTCTACATTTTAATATATTTGTGCTATGTAGCTATGTATATACAGTTTTACTATTTAGAAAAAGAAATACATATAATAATACCTACATATTAACAAGTGGGCAAAAAAATATTTGTACTCATTGTTATGGCCGGATTTCGACGACTGGACTGCCACAAATTAATTTAAATGTATTTAAGTCAGATAAAAAAGTATAATAACTTGATATGTGTTGTAAGGCAAGTTTTAATTCTGTCATATTTCCGCTAGGGGCGCTAAAAGCTTGAAGAACTTTTAACCTCAAACAAAGTAGTAAAAAATTCCGTAAATCCCAACTGGATAGTATATTACCTATTTTTATTTTTTACTAGCTGTGCCTGTGACTACGTCCGCGTGGAATTTAATGCAAAACAACTGTGATTGATACAACCATCTGAATGTATATCTGTTTATCTTGTATATTTGTAATCCGACTCTTGAGATACGCGTGGTACTCAAAACAACAGTTAGCCGTGCTTCAGACACCTGCTTATATTTATATGATCGACATGCAGGCTTTCGAAACTATCATGAAACTTATAAATGAGCTGTTTGCTGTAAAACACAGAAATAATATCATTGTTGTCTATACTCTTCATTGCAATAATATTCTTAACGACAGTAAACCAATAAAATGAAAGACGATTTTTATAACAAAATCAAAATCAAAAATACTTTATTCAGTTTAGGCCCTGAGAAGGCGCTTATGAACGTCAAAGTTACCACCGGTTCGGAAAACAACCCAGTCATCGAGAAGAACCGGCAAGAAACTCGATCTGTTTTATCTTTTCATTAACATATTATAACTTACATTTTTAAAACATAGTTATAAATAATTACATTCGATTTTAGTGGATGCACAGAGAGGGCGTCATTTTCAGACGTCACCGTCGTTCACATATTGATCCACCCTGTAATAGCCTTTAGATATTAAAACCTGCTTGACATGATGCTTGAAATTAGTATCCAGCAGATCGGTAACGTGTTTTGGAATTTTATTATAAAACCTAACACTATTACCTAAAAAACTGTTACCGGTCCTAGTGAGCCTAAAACATGGAATGACCAATTTGTTATTATTTCTTGTATTTAGATTATGTCGGTCCTTTACGAAATCTAGCTTATCTAAGTTTTTGCGGACGTACATTAGATTTTCAAGTATGTATTGGGAGGGCAGAGTTAGGATACCGAACTCCTGGAACTTATCTTTTAATGATTCGCGAGGTCCCATGTCATAAATTGCTCGAACTGCCCGTTTTTGTAGTAAAAATATGGTGTCTACCTCAGCTGCTGTCCCCCACAGCAAAATACCATAAGACATTAAGCTATGAAAGTAAGCGAAGTAGACTAACCTAGCAGTGGAAATATCTGTTAGTTGGCGAATCTTTCGAACTGCAAATGCAGCAGAACTTAATCTTCCTGCCAATTTTTTAATATGAGGACCCCATTGTAATTTAGAATCAATTGAGATACCCAAGAACACGGTACTGTCTACCAACCCAACTAGATTTCCTTCGATCTCTATTCTAGTATCAATACATGAAACATTAGGTAAGGTAAACCTTATGCATTTTGTTTTGTCTGCATTTAGCAATAAATTATTTAATGCAAACCAATTTGAAATTTTATTTAAGGTATTATTTAGATGTCTAGACTCGGAGTCTATTCTTTTTACTTTAAATATAAGCGAAGTGTCATCCGCGAAAAGAACAATGTCTGCACAGTTATCAACCACTAGCGGCAGATCATTTATATGTACCAAGAACAGAAACGGCCCTAAAATGGAACCCTGTGGAACGCCAATTTGAGTCGTCGATCCCACAGACGTTACCTCGTCTATACTAACTTTGAGACAGCGATCTTTTAAATAGGAGACTAGAAGGTCGAGAGAAGCTCCACAAACACCATAGTGTTTTAATTTCAAAATAAGTGTACTATGGTCAACGCAATCAAAGGCCTTAGACAGATCACAAAACACACCAATTGCATCCTGCGATCCTTCCCAGGCCTGTAATATATGACTTAATAGCGTTGCACCAGCGTCAGTAGTTGATTTTAATTTTGTGAAACCAAATTGTCGACCATCTAGAATCTCTTGCGTTTTAAAATATTCTAACAATTGCTTAAGCATAATCTTCTCAAAAATCTTGCTTAAAGACGGAAGTACAGAAATTGGTCTATAGTTTCCAAGACTACTCCTACAACCTGATTTAAATAAAGGAACCACTTTACTTATTAACATTTATGTTGAATGAACAATTTTAGTCTCTTTATTTTTTTATTACAAAATAAAGAATGTAGGTATAATTGTCCTGTAATGTGATAAGATTCAATAACTTCTAATATTTAAAACACAAAATTAATTAGAAATGTACAAATTTAATCATAAACCTTATGCGATCGAAATATAAAAATTATATTTTACTTACAAAAAGTACAAAGTAGCGTATTCAATTTATAGAAATATGTAATTTGCCAATTATTAGATTATATATTATAGTAGTAATAGATTTAGAAAATGGATGTTGAACGCCATCTATTAGCAATAATGCATATTAATTAAATACTGAACTTCTCAGCAAATTATAATTCGAAACAAACCTAACAAACACAGAAATAATCTCATTGTTATCTGTACTCTTCCTTGCAATAATATTCTTATAACAGAAAACCAATAAAATTATAAGCTTATCGCCATCTGTTATCGTCAAAAATATAGTCTGTTATTGCTTCTAAAGACGATTTTTTCTTACATTTATGTTCAATGAACAATTTTAGTCTCTTCAGTTTTTTATTATAATAAAAAATTGTCTTAAAAAGTGATAAGGTTCAATAACTTGTAATATTTACAACACAAAATTAATTATAAATTTACAAATTTAATCATAAACCTTATGCGATCGAAAAATAAAAATCATATTTTACTTATACAGAGTACAAAGAAATTTAATCAATTTATAGAAATATGTAATATTTGTAATTGGCCAATTTTTAGATTGTATATTATAGTAGTAATAGATTTAGAAAATGGCGGTTGAACGCCATCTATTAGCAATAATGCACATCAATTAATTACTGAACATCTTAGGGTATTACTATTTATTTATATGAAAATAAAATATTAACCATTTTACTTTCGTTCTATGTCTTAGTAATGTAATACTGTGGCATTGTTTATTTATGTTATAAAATACCCTGGTTTTTGGATGAGGATAAAGTCCATTTACTTATCTATTTTTCTCTCGTACTTAACTCCCGTCGTCATTAAAATTACAATAACTTTTGATAGAGTTAACCGATTTTAATGAAATAAAAATTTTATGTTGCTCCAGAATATGCTTGATTATTTTCTTACTGGTGTTTTATCAGAAACCTAGTACTTTACCAGTGATGCCTGTTCAAACAAACAGACAGACAGACATTTCTAAAAATGATCCAAATGGGTTCTATTACTTATTCCTAGACACTTGCAACAATTTTTTTCTCAACAATCATAAAAGTACATACACGTTGGATTTACATTCTTATTATATGTATAGATAGGAACAAAGTGTACGGTCGGTTGTAGGACCAATATATAATGTTCTTCGCTATATCGAACGGAGAAACAATCACAACGCAAATACAAATGGGACATTCAATGAATGATGGTGTTGCGGGTTGCTTGCTCCCTCTCCAAGACAGATTCGCGTCACGTAGTGTTGCCAGGGGAGACATAAATATTTTCCACTGGAGAAGTACCTCGGTTTACTGTATGTAAATTTTTACATTTTTCCATTCACTACGAAGGAACGTGTCGCGTGTGATTGTATTGTGTATTATAAAATCCGATGTTCAGGTGCTTGTTTACAATTGTATACGATATAGAAACTGCGGGGAATTTATTCATTATATTCGCGCTTTCATTTATGACTAGCAGGATTAGTGCGATGCGCGTCACATACAAAAATTGTATAAAGTTTAAGCCTAGATTTATTTTGATGCACATTTTTTCCCCGAACACAATAAAATGAGGATATTATACCAATGAGTACAATGACACTAAAATAACGGCGACCGAAATAGAGATCTATAATTCAAGAGTAGTCAAATTCGTGCCGACTCGCAAGCGGAGAACCGCTGCTGCAGTAGACGGCACGTTGTTTTTTAATCTTTATTTAATTTAAGGACTTAGGTCCGCAGAGAACATGTCAGTCTCATCGTACCCTAACCTTAACGTATTTACAAACGTTTCATACAATTCATCACCAACTTCTATAAACTCTTGGCGTCTTCACTTGCAGGTGTATTTTATTTCTTGGGGCCCCTAAAAATATTTATTTTTATAGAAATACGTGAGAAAGAAAAATATATACAGAAAAATATGAACCAACTTTGCAAAACATTTTTACACAATTTCGAAAAAATTATAACAATTGCACATTTTTATGAAAAAAATCCCAAGAATCAACTTGGATCGATGCGCGGCATGTGTTATTTATAAAAGAAAGTTTTTTATATCAAATGAAAGCTATTTGGGAGGCTTTAAAAATTTTTAATTTTTGACAACCGAAATTTTGCTGATTCATTAATATGATAAATTTAAAGAGAATCTCGGTGACAGGTCTTTATTACCATATGTATGATGACAGCAATCCAAACAAACACTGAGTCACTGCTATCCCGTTTTATATATAATGCATATATTCTTATAACTACTAAGCGTCCACTCTTACGGTCGTTATACCTGACGAGATAATCGTATACTGCAAGTCGTAGTTATTCAGTGAGAAATATATAGTAACAAGGCTAAAGTCAGCCTGACTAGCCACACCAACTTTAAGTTAAATATCTGTTGTCAAACATCTATCGGTGTATTGCACGTACAAGAGAGAGCTAGTCCTAGATCTATGTCTAACTAATTGCCATTTCCAATAATATTCAATGCCGTCAAAAGTTTGTCGTTAATCAAAACCATAGATATAAAAAAGAAACCCGAAACTAGTGATTTTGGTTGGAAAAAGTTACATTTATGATATAGCACGTTTCAGGTCATAAAATTAGGATTTTTATTCATATGTTATCATATCTTATGATGGATTCGGTATTAATGAGTTAAAATTGTGAAATAACGAAAATGGTGAAAACACAAATCAATTCCATCCATTTACCTTTGAACCCTCAGGTAACTGTCACGGGAGTTCATTATGTTGACAGATTGTTCTCACTGCCGAACCCCCGCCGTATGATTGATGATATACAATCCAACCGAATAAAATAACAGCGTCTGCTTCCGACGGGAATTAATGCCCCGCTAATGATAGTTCACAAACTGACAGTCACTGACATTTCATTCTCGAAGGCTCCGTCTCCACTGACTTTGAAATCGCAGCGTCAAGTGTGGTCTTCGGAGCAGTTTGCATTTTATAATAAAGTTATACACGGTAGCCATGTAAAATCGATTTACGAGAAACGCCTTGAATTTTCCAGTCCAATATCTAAAGAGTTGAAATTTTTTTTTGTTTATGTATCAAATTATTAATACTTTCTATACTATTACCGTATTAGTCAGCCAACGAAAGAGTTAACGTTATTTTATGTATGAAGTGTTTCTATTAGAAAATATTTTTTAATATTATGTTTTTTTATCGTCCATTGTAAGTTTGGAATCTATAAGAATATTAAATTAATTAGAAACACATATTTATTACTAATCCAATATCAGACAGGCGTAAAGATTTAGTGTAGTATAAAGAATATACTCCTATATAATAGCCTTTAAATCCGTGCTTATTATTCTATTCGCAACGCCCATTTCATGGATCATTGCATCAGACGCAGAGTTGCGGGTGCACTCCATGGCGTTGCCGCCAAAACACGCACGTCTTAACTTGATATATGGATAAGCACCCTAAGCTCCGTCAGTGTTTCTTTCATTAAAAGTATTTTTTTTTAATATTATTTAAAACACTTTTTATATCTTACTTTGGTAGAATTACTCCACAGTTAATGGAAAATGTAGGTAAAAGTAAGCATATGGAATGACCATACATGTGTCATCAATTACTATGACATAATTCTCTAGGTGTAAAACGGAGAGAGTTAGGGTGATCAGTGTCTATCATAGGATATAACTATAAACAATTTAAACTATTTTATAAATCGTCAATGTTGATTAATTTGTCACAATATAGCCCTGTCTCTTTCTATCTAAAAGTAAATATACTGTAATAGTAAAAATGATTAAGATGGATGTGCGATGTCACTAGATTGAATAAGATTAGAAGTATATTAGAGGAAGTATGAAAATAACACCAATGACATGGAAATTGAGGAGTAATAGATTAGCGTGCTATGGGCATGTCATAAGGAGTGATGGAATTATATATCTAGAAGAATATAAGTATGCACATGACCAGACATAAGGTAGAGAGAGGTCAAAGAATGTAGAAGGATTGTATGAAGAATGTTATGCGTGTTAAAATTATGCTTACTGAGTTGACAGTGGAGAATGGAGAAAGAAAATATTAATGCCACCTCTTATTACGTGGGATCAGGATAAGAAAATTATGATGATAAATAACTACTGCTGGAGAGTACGCACGTACTGATGCATAGAACAAGCAAGCAAGAGTTTAGTAATAGTATAAATAACTTAAAATTATAATATTTCTCATGAATTAAGTCATTTACTGTCCATTTAATAACAGATAAAATGATTAATGATTATATATAAATAGATAAATAATATAGACACACATAAGGAAGGTCAATACAATACTCGTTAAACAAACAACTGCTTATACGATGACTGGCAAACCACTCAATTACCTTAAACATGCATTATTACCCTACACTGTCATCATTTGTAATTATAGAATAACTGCTAAACTCCTCACGAACCATTATAAACCTAGTCTATGTTGAAATAAGATCGTTAAAACCTCAAATAGATCGTGGTTCCAATAGTATACAATTTGCCAATTCAAAAAAAATATTATAAGATATAATGAGATGCCAGCGACATTGTTGTGTCAAATGTCACAATGGCTCAGAAGATGGGTTACAAGTTGCTTTTGATGTCTATTGCTCTCATCATCGATTCGGTGATAGGTACAGCTGAAGTGATGAGTCACGTTACAGCGCATTTTGGGAAGGCTTTAGAGGAGTGTCGAGATGAGGTCTGTCTTTATTGTCTCTAAATTATAGTATAATTGTTATTTTTTTTATTTATTTCAATAACACCACAAAATTATGTTCGTACTAGCAACGTTAAAATGTAATATTTTAAATAACACATTATTTTTAAATAGTTCTCGGAGACAGTTAAACAATGATATTTCATATCGAATGTAATTTTTATCACTCTGATTTACTGCTCTTTTTCTAGTCTGGCTTGTCTACGGACATTCTCAATGAATTTAAACATTTCTGGAGTGAGGATTTTGATGTGGTCCACCGGGAGCTGGGCTGCGCAATCATTTGCATGTCCAACAAGTTTTCTCTCCTAAAAGACGACACTAGAATCCATCACGTCAATATGCACGACTACGTGAAGAGTTTTCCTAATGGTTAAAATTATTTTATTATTATTTTAATTTAAATATAACCCAGTTAGTTCTGTAAGCATTATTATGCTCGTTATAACCTTTTTAGTATATTAGAAACGAATTGAAATAGTATTCTGTGTAAGTAAAAGCTTTTTTTTTTATTGAAATAGTATTCTGTGTAAGTAAAAGCTTTTTTTTTCAAACTGACATACCTTGTTGGCTCTTTTGGCCTCTACAGATTCACCGGACTTGCGAATACAACATTTGCTTATATTACGATGAAAATTATTATATTTTAATAGAGAAAAGTATGGAATTCTTTTTTCTGTGTCAAATCTACATGACGTCATAATCTATAACCACAAATGCTTTGTATATTAAACACAAAAGTGTGAGAAGGAAAATTTTTTGTTGGAATTAAAAACAATAGTAAATACACACAAAATAAAAGGTATAACTAATTTACTTTCTTACTTATGTTTTTACGGGTAGGTCTCAATTTCAAGAGAATTAATTGACGAAACGTCTAAAGCAAAGTTTAAAATCGGGATGATTAAAATTCAGCTTGCAGAATATATACATAGTGGTGTTTCTTAGAAAACACTTATCGTATCTACGATTCCTATTTCAATTTAAAAATTGTATTCTTCAGTAAACTTGTAGTCATGTTTTTAATTATCTATGAACCATAAAAAATTTAATGCACCTCCAGGAGAAGTCCTGTCAGCGAAAATGGTGAATCTGATTCACAATTGTGAGAAGCAATATGATGACATCACCGACGAATGCGACCGCGTCGTGAAAGTGGCTGCTTGCTTCAAAGTAGACGCTAAGAAAGAAGGCATCGCGCCAGAAGTAGCCATGATCGAGGCAGTTATTGAAAAATACTAAAACAATGTGATTTATATTGTGAAACGGGTTTCAATAGCACTGGCGATTAGATTTAGCAATTGCATTATTAAAAACAACAAAAAAAATGATATAATCTTTTTCTTCTTTTAAAATAAAAAATGTAGTGTGTACTTATGTACACGCATTAGAAGTTATACTTCTTTGGCGTAACAAGATAAAAATCTTTTCAAAAATTTTATGTTTCGCCTTATTCTACATTTGTAGAAAAAATGACACTAACAATAGAAAAAAGGTGATTAATACATACATACTATTTTTGAATAAAATGTTGACTATAGCTAATTTCAGGGTGTCAATTTTTCGTGACGCTGTGCACGCGCATCGTAAAAATGTACTTTCATCCTTTTTCCCTAATGCGCCAAAAGAAGTATAACTTCAATAATAATTTTCCTTTTTAGTATGTATATTTATTTTGTTTTTGATTATTTAACATTATTACAAAGATACATTTAGTCATTAGTTTGACACCTCAAGGTTTCGACCTCGCGAATCATTAAAGACTAAGTTCCAAGAATTCGATATCTTAACTCTACCTTCCCAATACATTCTGGATAATTGAATGTATGTTAGCAAAAACTTTGGAAGCTGGAGTTCGTAAAACACAGGCATGATTTAAAGACTAGAAACTGTGATAAATTGGTCGTTCTATGTTTTAGACTTAGTAAAATCAGTAACAGTTTTTTAGGTAATAATGTTATGTTTTATAACAAAGTCCCAAAGCATATTGCCGATTTGCCAGACTATAAGTTTAAGTGCCATGTTAAGCGGGTTTTGGTGTCAAAGGGCTATTATTGTAGAGTAGATCAATATGTGAACGATGATGATATCTGGAATTAACTCCTCTCTACGCATCCACCTAAATCGATTGTACTGTATAATGAATTTTAAATATATAAGTATATGTTAAAAAGAAACCCAATCGAGTTTCTTGCCAGTTCTTCTCGGTGACTGGGATGTATTCCGAACCGGTGGTAGTTTTGACGTTCATAAGCGCCTTCTTAGGGCTTAATATAAATAAAGTATTTTTTATTTGATTTGAAACGTCTGTACTATTCTTACATTAGCTTATATAACTACTACTTACACTATTACCTCATATAATATTATTGCATTCCCTTGACATTTTACTATTATTGGATATTTTTGGCAAAACTAATGCATAACCGACAACGTTTGGTATCGTCTAATTATTGAGTTCCTTCTTTGATAACTCTATACACATCTAAAAACTATCACTTACTACATATTTAAAATTTTATTCAATTAATCGAATAATAACAATAATAATAAGCTTTTAATCAATCGTCTTCGGTGTAATCGACACCGAAATAAGAGCGTTTCGTGTTGTATTCAAAATCAAAATCAAAAATACTTTATTCAGTTTAGGCCCTGAGAAGGCGCTTATGAACGTCAAAGTTACCACCGGTTCGGAATACTTAAGTTACCTTACTTAAGTTCGGTATAACTCATATCTTTAAAACATAGTTATAAACATAGATACATATAATTACATTCGATTAGGTGGATGCACAGAGGGAGGCGTCATTTCCAGGACGTTACCATCATTCACATATTAATCCACCCTGTAATAGCTTTTAGACATTAAAACCTGCTTGACATGGTGCTTGAACTTAGTATCCGGCAAATCGGTAATTCGCATTCACTTTTGCTCCTAAATGTTTGAAGTGAAATTTTATTTAGGTGCATTTTAAGGAAATTTCGCAGCTGACAGGCATTCTTATTCATATTCTACTAGGGGGGGGCTATGCAGGCCTAGACCTGTATCACTGCGACCTAGTTGATCTATTGTGATCGCCCCACAATGTCAAAGTTCGCTACCTAATCCTATAGCATTTATGTACTGTAGGACTTTTTTGGCAGGGAGCGCTTGTACCTTATCTGGGAGCAATACATGCTTTCCCAGAATCCGGTTGTGTGTAGGCTTCAGTGGATCACATTCACACAAGAGGTGTTTTGGGGTCATCACTGCTGTCGCAGTATCTACACTCTCTTGTGCTCTGGACACCCATATTATACAAGTGTTTCTTTAAATAGCAGTATCCAGTGAGTGATCGCACTAGAATCCGTATCTGATTCCTACTGAGCATCAGGGCCTCTCCCGCACTACGCTGGTTGATTGCCCTGATAAGTTCTTTAGAATGTTTTTGACCTGGTAAATTATACAGGCAGGCATACTGGTACATGATTTTTTTTACTACATTCATGATAGTGTTTCATTAATTTGTAATTTTGGAAGTAACTTCTCGTCTAATACTGCAAATGTTTTACGAAAATTTTTGTATTTACTTGGTTCTTCTTTATTTAATTGTGAACGAAATGTGATAAAATTATAATAATTGAAACGAAGTAAGAGCTACACCTATTCAATATATTCGTAAATGTGTCTGCAAAATATCACTAAATAACGGACCAATCGGGTATGTAATTCAATCGTAGTGAAATTGAATGGAAATACTATCTACTGTTAACGATCTTCCATTATTTTCGAGAGATTATAGAGGAAGATAAAAATAATAAAGTGCAATTTTGATCTCTCATGAGCTAGCTCCTTAACTTCTTTAAAACTCAATTAGTCCTGGTATGCACCACCAGGTTGTTGACTTTTTTCATGGTCATTAGTTTCTATCAAAACAGAATATTAGTAGATGACATTTAGTTATTCTTTTATCAATATATTTTTTAGCTGCAATTTTTTAAATCAACCAAATATATTTTAATGTTCATAAGGCTTCACGAATAAGTCTGTAATAAAGTTTTTTCAAATATTATATTAAACTTATTTGGTACAGTTTGCCATTCGAAACCATAACAAACAATAATAATCACTTTTACATATCTACTTGCAACTGAAAACCAACACTAGAATATTTTGAAACGATGATGGCTTAGTCTATAGCATGTACGGTCATCGCGTCGATTGACGTAGGTTTAAACCCTTGCAAATGAGTCGAAGCTTTCGGTGAAATGAAAAATATCCGTGAAGATACCATAACATGGTGTGGTAAAGCTTTTTCTAAGTACGTGGAGCGTTAGCTACCACACTCAAGTTGAAAATTTCTCGTCATTCTTGACATATTTGGTATCATTGCTTTTTTATACATTATAACTTTTAGTGTTTGATCACAATCTCCACTGATATTAAATAATGATGAGTATTGTGTTCACTATCTTAGACCACATTTCATCATTTAATATAAGTCGCGATTGTGATCAAACACTAAAAGTTATAAAATATAAAAAACAAAACTAGAAGTCGCCTGTAAAAGGTGGCAACCCACACTGAGCTTTACATCGTATTGATATTTATTTTTAGGGACATACACACATTTTATACACAAGCTAATACATGTGACTTCGTCTTCATTGTTTGTTATGTCAACAACATATTTTATGTACAGACGAAAATTTCTTTAGTCGTCTGTAGTTCTTATAAAAATCGTTTTTTTTTAATTCAATTTTTATATTAAATCAAGATATCGTAATAATTTAGTTTAGAGAAGGACCAAGAGTCTAAGACATATTTAAAATTTGATCTAAATCTATCCAGTAGCTTTTGCATAATGCAGAAAGATCCCTGTCATTTCATTTCTATAGAAATTAAAAACTAACAGCTAAATGAGACACAGTACAGGAATCTGGTGCCAAATTATATACAAGCCATTATATTGACAAATCTGTGCGCATGTACAAATCCGACGTTCTCATTGTTGCCGGAGAAATTGTGAAAAACAAAAATCCACATAAGAAGAAAACACTCGCCTAACTATTAAAGAAATTGAAGCATGAGCAACTTTTAACCAAAAAATATATCCTTGTTTGAATTTGATATACATATATTATGGGTGTCTACTCAACTCATTGAAATCATTACCGGCCAGCAAGAAATGAGAGTTGTGTCTCTATAATTGAATGAACCAAAATTAACGCGAAAGGTAAAATGTATTCTCGTCAATTTGCCTGAGATATTAAAATAGGATTGTAACAAAATATCGAAACAATTGGCATATTGTTATTCAACATTTCTAATGAAAATATGTAGACATAAATCTCACGTTGATTTGTGAGTAAAATAAGAGGTATTTCTGTTTAAAACAGATAACATAGTTCAGTTAATGAGAATTACATTAAAACATTAATTTATATTAATAGTTTTTAGCATCATCCAGTGATACATAACATAAAATTCGTTTGCGAAAAAAAAAGAAAACAAAAAAATATCACACTATTTACAAAGCTAAACTATCAAGGAATAGAACAACACCATGGCTTCTTATTAAGTGATTAACGTATAAAAATATGTCATTATAATTGTTAACCATTCATTATAAAGTATTTAAAACTTATCAAGAAGTATATAAGTAACCCGACGTGTTGCATTATCTATATTGGTTCAAACAGTAAACGAAATTGCACCAGAAAATGATATCTAAAACGTTTAATTTATTAGTAATTGTGTATTTAAGCACAAACACTGGCGTGGATTCCTCGCAGGATATTCTTAAATCTATGACTCTCACGTTCACCAAGGATCTAGATGCTTGTAAGAAGGAGGTATTTACTTGAATTTTTGTATAGCATAACCAGAAATCTAAAAGAATTCGGAGCTTGATTGCATAGTGGTTAAATTGAAGCTATGTTTCTTTCATCGTTTAATTAATTACTTCCTGAATGGTAGCTGGGTGGGTAGCTTCGGCCATATCCACGATATACCAACATCCGCCTTAGTGGCAGCGCTAACTTATGTCACATTCCGGTCCAGTACTTAAGTGGCATGATAGGGATTTGTACCTGATAGGAGACCGATAACTACGCATATGCGGATAAATCCGTGGCAGTGACCATTTTTCGGTTATCGCTGTTCGGAAACAGTCGGTCTAACCTAGAAGTCGAGTTGTTTATAAGTCGGTATGATGTCAATAACCAGTGGTAGACTAGATTTCTCATTGGGAGCCATTGTATATGGACTGTCTATAACGCTCTCAGACACAGTACAGCACCACGACTATGCCAGTGCTATATTTTTAATTTACTAATTTAAAACAAATTATTAGGGAAATATTACAATTTTTATATAAATAAGATAATGTGTACTTCTATAGTTCGATCTTCCGGATACGATAGACACCGATTTCAATAACTTTTGGAAAGCGGATTACGTGGTGACGAATCGCTTTGTTGGTTGTGCGGTCATGTGTCTTGCATCTAAAGTTGAACTCGTTGATAGTATGGGTATACTGATACCCGGAAGCAGTCATGAATATGCCAAAAATCATGGAGCCGGTGAGTAAGGCAAAATTATTTTTACACTAGATGACCCAGTCAACTTTGTAGCACTTATATATATTTTTGTGTAAAGAGTGGTCAAAATTTAATACAAAATTATCATTTACATTATAAATGCAACACAGGTATGCACTTAATCAAATTAAAGCTTTCTCGTGTACTAGTTTTATTTCTGAAACAGAACGGTTTTTTATTCCAACAAAACTGACCAAAGAAATCGTACCACATACTACAGCTATAAAATAGACAAATTTCTGAACGCGCCTATAAATATTTGGCAAACGAATGATAATTTTTTATTTCTAAAATGACAAAAGACATCAAATGTTTCTAAGCCAGGAATATTTTGTATGTGAAAATTAAATGGTCTTTTTTAGTATTTATCCTTTACTTATTATTTATGTTTCTCACCGATTAAACCATTCCTGAACTTCTACAAATATTTCAAGATCAAAATTAGCCAAATCCGTCCAGCTATTCTCGAGTTTTAGCGAGACAAACAAATAGCAATTTATTTTATATACTCGTATAATATAGATAAGATAATCACGTCAACATAGATCTCATTTTCTTTATATGGTTTGGTTATTTCACTTGAGAAATTAGGTTGCTATAACTGATTTATATTTGAAAATAAACTAATTTTCACTATAATATAAATAATATCTGTAGCTACTGATTCGACTCTGAAAATGTTTACTGGCAGGAAGCTATTTTAGTCCGTTAGTGTTTATAGGTACTTTATTCCCATTCATTTTTTATATTGTGATCAACCTGAACGAAGTCGTTGCAATTTTCGCTAGTAGATCAATATAATATAGTAAGATACCTTCACTTTTTCCGACAGCATAGTTGAGTTTCTACTAAAGAGTATACAGTTGGACTAACTAGTAATTATCTTTTCGCTTCATACCTTTTGTTTACTATTACTAGATGATAATAAGGCGAAGCAGTTGTCGGATATGCTACATACCTGCGAGACACTCATCGGCACACATGAAGACGAATGTATCAGGGCACTGAACGTAGTTAATTGCTTCAAGGTAGAGATACAAAAACTCGACTGGGCACCGAGCATGGACCTCATCATTGCAGAGGTTTTAACCGAAATCTAAATAATTTTAGTAATAATATCGATCGGGTGTCGGGTTACTTGTTAAGCGTATATGACATACTTCTCTAATCTGTCTTTTATTTAATAAATGCAAATAGAACTTTGCTATTGTTTTTCTTGATATTCTTGAGTAATATAATGTAAATTCCACTACACTAAACATCACACCACACAACACATGTACGTCATCGTATAGCGCACACATAACTCTCTGGGTCCTGAGTGAAAATCAGCGCTGGAGGATTAATCCCCCTTCAGCACATATGCTGACTCAGGGCCCATTTGCCACACACAATATACTTAATCGAAAATTTTATTTGTAAGTTTTATTTTTTTTTTGTTCTTTTTATATTTATTTGTTTAGATTATATCTATGTATTAATTGTAGTAATAATTGAATTGTGTGAGGTAAATAAATGTGTTTCTTTCTTTCTTATTTAAAGTGCAATTTTTTTATATTTAAGGGCGATGAATGATTACCCTCGTCTATAAACACCAAATAGATTAAATCTATTATTAGGTTACCAACCCTGTAGAGCTTATTTCAGTCTTTCTTTGAGGAGCTCCATGCCATATATCTTGGGGAAAGCTGTACTAATAAACCCATTCCATAATGTGGTTATTTAGATTTATCTACATTTTTATTTCATGACTTAAGAAATGTAGTTTTGTAGATATTTACTTTTTAACCTACATTTTTTAAACTTTTTGTGATAAACGCAGAATAAAATTAAATATTTAAAATCACTTAACAATATGCTAACTTGCGTCTTTTCGTAGAGATACCTAGGCGACCCAGTACTTAAATGATAACGATATAATAACGTGCTGTCCGATATTGACGGCATTTACTTTTTGCGTCTTGGTTCAAAGTATCCCTCAAATGAATATATTCATCCGCTGTAAACTTTTGTTGCTTTCGTAAAAAAAAAAATTACCTGAAATTATCTTCGCCAATATATTACACAATATTAATTTAATAAATGTTTGTAATAACGCAGTGCATTAAAACAGTTGATCTTCTTTATTAAGCGGTATGCATAGTACCACATACATGACACAGTTTTATTTCTTAAGGAATCTTGCTGAGGAATAGTTAAAATTTAAATAGTATTCGTCGTCTCCTGATACTTTAGCTTTAGCGGATATTGTAACGGATCATATGTGCAGTGCAATTTCGACACTGGTTACTATATCCCTGGGTCTCTTTTCTTCATCGACCAAGACCACTTCATCTATGAAAGGAGCGTTATATCGGCCCGGTGTTCATCTGAGGTGTGAAATCAGAGTGAAAAATTAATTTTGAACTCTCCGGGGTGTTGAGTTGGATACTATGTTTAAAACTTCGTATGTATACGTTATGTCTATTCAACCTGATCTGCAATTCTTGATCAAATCTAGTATAGCATAGGAACCATGTTTCATTGCAATTATAGTTGGTTAGCATCTGTAATAAATATATATATATATCTGCAAAAATTGAGGGATCTATCTTGATGGCGGTAGAAGGCTACCTATGAGATGTTAAACTTGTGCGTCTACCTTAAAAGTGGGCATAAAATGTTCCTCTTTAATTACTTTCACCCCAAACGAAGCTACCTGAAAAAACGTACGTATCTACGTAAGTTATTGAAAAAAATGCGTGGATATTGTGAGCTTATTTGTCAAAAGGTTTTGTCTTGGTTCTGATTGCTCTTCAATATTAGGAAGATTAGCTTTTTCAGACGTGCAGCACATGCCGTTCGTTTCATTGGTCGTTTTTTTAGCTAATATTTAGGATATATCTTATTAATTGCTCCGATTTGGGTGCTGTTCTGATAACCATAATTACTTTGTGGATTGTAACTGAATGCCGATATATTTCTATGAGCTAAAATTCAATTGCACGTCCTGTTAACGACTGTTGTTTTTCTCTCTGTTCCCTAAGCCGCTGCGAGCATTCGGTGCTAGATTCCCATGCACACGTTCTAGCTCTATTTTCAGCAAGGCACTGCGAGCGTTCGGTGCTCGATTATCGTTCGTCTAGTTGTGATCGTCTGGCATTTTGTTCTGCAAGACGAATTAAATGTTCGACGCTACATTTCCTTGAGCTTGCTCGTGAGTCTATGTCTTTGATTTCAGCAAGGCGCTGAGAACGTTCGGCGTTAGACAGTCTGGCCCGCGATTGGGACGTGTATTCTCTTTGACTTGGGAGATGGTCAGAATTTTGAAAATAATATTCTACAATACGACGTGTTTTTGCTAATCTCGCTTGGGATCTATGTTTGCATAGTTGTGACCTTTTTATCTAAGCATATTGTTTGGATAATCTTTTAGTTCACAGAAAATAATAATAAGCAGATATATAGAGCAACATTATGATAATAATTATAAATATAAAGGTATATGTTGACATTCTATTGTTTTATTATATACATTTCGCTCGCACAGTCAGTTGCTCTATTTGAAGTGTATATTCAGTCGTGAATACAACTTGCAATCGACATCATGTTATTTTATTTTACAAGGGCATACAATATTAAACCTTATTAAAACCATAGAAATATAAAATAAGTCTAGAAAGGTTTAAGTAAGTATTTCTGAAAGGAATTTTTGAATTTTCGATGAAAATGAAGCAGTAAAGGTTTCTATGACATCGATGAACTGTAAATATCAAAGCACCAAAAATGGGTGTAAATCGATACGACACTTATGATGCCAAGCTAGTACATTACACACATGCAAAGCTGGGGCGGGTCGTTAGTTAAGTATATGCTCTAAAATAGTAAAACGATACGTTTAGAATGCGGATTGGTTATCGAGTGCAGTTGCCGGAAAACGCGGATAGGTGCTTAACTGTAGTTTGAAATTTAAAGCTAGTAGTAATTAGTCAGTTTAGCACTTAAAATGCATTATCACTGTACTATAGTTGCCGAATTCATATATGTATATATATATATGTATGTATACATCCTACACGAGGTGACCCTGTCTAGCAGAACACTACGGATCTAGGCTAGAGAGCCGATAAACACTCCTGGGGCTCGGTTCCAGAACCGGGTCGGGGCATATACCCCGGCAGACGGCGCCCCTCGCAGTACCCCTCTGCTTATCAGAGGGGACAGGGGATGGGGTAAGGACGGGACTGCTTTGGTTCGCCCGTCAGAGGGTGGAGGGAGGAAACCTCGGTAAAAAGTCACCGTGGGAGAAAACCACGTTAAAAAGTTACAGACGGGTGTGCCTTCGGGCGGTGGGAGGGAGGAAACCTCGATAAAAAGTCACCGTGGGAGAAAACCTCGTTAAAACGTTACGGGTGTTGAGGAGACAACCTCGTTAAAAAACAGACGGGAGGCCTTCGGGCGGAGGGAGGTAGAAAACCTCGTTAAAAAGTTACCGTGGGAGGAAACCACGTTAAAAAGTGACAGAGGGACGGCCTTTGGGCGGAGGGAGAGGGAGAAAACCTCAAGAAAAAGTTCCTGTGGGAGGAAACCACATTAAAAAGTGACAGAGGGGTGGCCTTCGGGCGGAGGGAGAGGGAGAAAATCTCGGTAAAAAGTTACGGGTGTTGAGGAGACAACCTCGTTAAAAAACAGACGGGAGGCCTTCGGGCGGAGGGAGGTAGAAAACCTCGTTAAAAAGTTACCGTGGGAGGAAACCACGTTAAAAAGTGACAGAGGGACGGCCTTTGGGCGGAGGGAGAGGCAGAAAACCTCAAGAAAAAGTTACCGTGGGAGGAAACCACGTTAAAAAGTGACAGAGGGGAGGCCTTCGGGCGGAGGAAGAGGGAGAAAAACCTCATTAAAAAGTTCCTGTGGGAGGAAACCACATTAAAAAGTGACAGAGGGGTGGCCTTCGGGTGGAGGGAGAGGGAGAAAACCTCGTTAAAAAGTCACCGTGGTAGAAAACCACGTAAAAAAGTTACAGGTGGTGGTGGTTGGAGGGGGACACCCCTTGACTACCAAACCAGACCAAGGAGGGAAGGGGCTGGGGACCTGACTTTCCATTGCACATTGGTTCGGTAGATGGGTAGGTAGCTTGACCGGGCTGTCGTCGCGGTCAAGGCGTTCGCGCTGGGCCTTGTCGCCGGGGTGGCATGGTGCTTGCTTGTTCGATCCCGTGCCACTCCATAGCGTGGCAGACGGTATCTTGTGGGTTTTTTTAGTCAGTACGAGTCTGACACCCCACAGCTCCCCAGGGCTGTGGGTGTCCAATGAAGGATTTCTTCCCACATAAAAAAAAAAAAAAAAGTCAGATCGGGACACTGCCCTGACATAAGGGCGGTGCACTGGTGGTTGCCGGAGTTCGCCGATCTCCGGGCAACCTGCTGCGCGGCCCGGCGGCTGTTTGGGCGCAGCCGCCGGAGGCGATACATGGACCTTGAGGAGGTGGTCCGGCTGTATGGTAGCTACAGGGAATGCAGGAAAGTCCTGCAGGCTGCCATCGGCCGGGCATAAGAGCAGTCGTGGGAGGAGCTGCTCCAGGCGCTGGAGGGGGATCCGTGAACCAGATGGTGAGAAAGAAGTTGCGGTCCCGGGCGCCCCCGCTGACAGAAATCCTCCAGCCGGAAATGGTGGCGAGGGTCGTGGAGAGTTATTCCCTACAACTCGACCACTCGCCACAACCCTCGTGGTCAGGCGCATAAAGAGGTTGGGTCTCATGGTGGCCCTCGAAAAGACCGAGGTCCTTCTATTTCATGGGCATCGGCGAGGGCCACCACCTGGGGCTTACATAATGGTGAAGGGCGCCCGTATCAGGATGGGGAGTCAGATGAAGTATATGGGCTTCACCCTGGACGAGCGCTGGCGATTCAAGCTCCATTTTACGGGGCTCGGACCGCGAATTATGAGGGCTACGGCGACACTCAGCCGGTTATTTCCCAACATTGGGGGGCCGAGTGTCGGGTACCGCTGACTATATATGGGAGTTGTGCGGACGATGGCCGTTTACGGGACCCCGGTATGGGCCAACGCCCTCGGTGCCGCTAATGTACGGGCGCTGCGCGTTGCGCAGCGTATTGTGGCACTGAGGACGATCAGTGGATACCGCACCATGGCCTCGGCGGCAGCCTTTGCGCTTGCCGGCTCCCGACCCTGGGAGCTGAAAATAGGAGTTTTTGCCGCCGTGTATGAGTTCCCGGTGGCAAGGAAGAGAATTCGGGAGCCGCCAGCGCCCAGGGTGATTGAGGCCAAGAGAAGGGAGGGCGGGAGGACGCGTTAGGGCGATGGAGGCAGGACCTGGCGGACGCCCGGTATGGGTGTTTCACTATTGACGCCATCCCCTAGGTCTTGCCGGAATGGATAGGGAGAAGTTGAGGCTCCCTATCATTTTGACTGGTGCAGGTGCTCACCGGACATGGTTGTTTCGGGTGGTGCCTGCACCAGATTGCTCGCATGGCGGCAACCGCAGCGTGCCATGAATGTGGCTCTGCGGAGGATACCGCGTTGCATACTCTGCCTGAGTGTGCTGCGTGGGTGGGACAGCGCCGCATTCTGGCTGCGGCGGTAGGGCCGGAATTGTCGCTGCCGAGTGTGGTTTCGGCCATGCTCGGCAGCGAAGAGGCATGGGAAGCGATGGTCTCCTTCTGCGAAGACATCATCTCGCAGAACTGGAGGGAGGAGGCGGCGATTTATCCGCCTTCTACCTCCACCGTAGCCGGATCTGAGGGGCTGGGCTGGGGGGCCATCTCCTCATTGCACACGTCCGGCTGACGAAGGTAGGCAGCTGGAGTGTACCCAGTCTGTCTCTCTAATAGGTAGGAACCCGGTGGTCACCTTCCGCTGAGCGGACCGTTGGAGCGGCTAAATAAGGTGATTAGCACTGAACGATACCTTGCCGCCCCCAACAAGTACGGTCTGTCGGTACACCGTGGGGTTTTTGTCCGTGCGAGTCGGACATAACCCACGCTCTCCCCTGAGAGGGTGGGTATCCATAATGGATTTCCCCACGATAGTAATAAAAAAGTCAGATCGGGAAACTCAGCGACAGTTCAAGCTGAGGCGCATCGTGTGCTCTTGTGCTGATCGCCAAAACAAATCGGGTGAGTGCCATAAGCGCTTCCCTTAGTAGTCCGGTGAATCTGTAGAGGCCAAAAGAGCCAAGAGGGTATGTCAGTTTGAAAAAAAAACTATAGTTGTTTTACGATAAGCTTCACTTTTGCTTGCGCAATTTAAGACAGTACGGCTTATACTTTAAGGTAAGAATGTAATAGTTGTTTAAGGAATGTCGAAAAAACGTTCTGTTTATTTGCTTTATTTATCACTTTAAAAAAACTCTCTAAAAAATCCATCAGAATATTTTTCACCATAGACAGTTAAACTTGATTAGGTGTCTTTGATTGATAAAGAGGTTTTGAGTGATAAATCTATCACTATATATTTTCTATTCGATTTTGAAGAGCTCCCCAGTGTATCGTGAAAATCCAAATTCTAATGGTAATGAAATTAAAATAGGACCTCTTTGAAAATATCCCTTTTCCAGTACATATATTTTCCAAATCGCTTTACAAATGACAAAATTCGGAGGTAACGTACATTAAAATAAAAATACGACCAAATTGAAACCTCTTTCTTGTTATAGTCGGTTAAAAACTCCGGATTAGTATTTATGTAAAAAAAACTTACATCTCCAATTTATAAGAATATTTTCATGGTCAATAGATGTATCAGTTTGCAAACATCATACATTATGGATATGATAGACCTTCGAATAATATATAAACAGTATTTACACAAGAAGAGTTACTAATTAAAACACTAATGGGTGACAATGAATACGTTGCCTCGTCAGATAACAAAGGAAATTATGCAGAAGAATATTTCTCCACACTAATTACTTTACCTACATAACAATTACATTATTTCCGATTAATTTTAAAGAATCGTATAAAAAACAGTTAGTCGTTAATAAATCTTTATCAGATCAGAAATAGCACTCGTTTACTATAGTCTCACAGACAGTAAAAATGATAAGAAAAATGTCGTTATCGCTGTTGTTAGCGGTGCTCGTTACCATAAACCTAGTACATGCTTCACCAGAGGTCATGAAGAACTTGTGCATGAATTATGGTAAAGCCATGGACCAGTGTAAGCAGGAGGTACTCAGATTAATAAGTTTTGTTAAGTTAATCGTAGTAATTTACTAAATTAGTGACTAAAAAGAACTCAAATTTCACTGTTAAAAAGCTAAATAACTCTTATAAAAAATTACATTTAGTTACTTTACAGGGTTATTATTGTCTGTTACAAAAATGTCCCCAATTTTGAGGAATCCATTTCTTCTATATATTTAAGCTTTGAGATAAAATATTTTTCATGAGCTTAATGTTTGCGTGCTTTTATAATTTGTCTATTTCTTATTAATATTGCATGATATTAAGATATTAAACTTATTATACAGCTACTCTATCATCTTTTTCTCACTTTTGTTTAGTTTTTTCAAAGTTCAGAAAACGTTACCAACATATTATTTTAACTGATAATAAAGTAAATGTAAACTGAATAAATTGCCTATTTTTATTATTGTTACATTTTATATATTGCGTATATTATTTTTGTGTGGGGTGAATTATGATTTGATTAATCATTAAAAGTTTGAAACTCATTTTAATTCAGCTTAATCTCCCTGATTCCGTGATCAAAGATTTGTACAACTTCTGGAAGGATGACTATGTAATGACGGATAGGTTAGCAGGGCTGTGCCATAAATTGTTTGTCTACAAAGTTGGACATTGTCGATCCAGATGGCAATCTCCACCATGGAAACGCAAAGGAGTTTGCTATGAAGCATGGAGCTGGTTAGTTCCATTCTCCAGTATTTATTTTGAGGAATATTTCTCTAGTACGTAATAGACCCCAATCTTTCGATTGGTGTACGAATTACTAGACATTGGGAGTTTTTAGTGGCATCTTAGTTGGCCATATAGTATTTTTTTTTTTAGTCATAATCTTGCATTACTTGGTCTTTTACCATGTAATATTAGTGACGTCTTGAGTCATACAGCTTGGTTATTATGCACAAGTGTGGTGAATGGGAAATAATAACACGAAGCATGAAGTCTGTGATATCACAAAAAACATCTGGTGAGTTCTAAGAAGGCACCATCATCTTATTAGAATACTGAATGAAGTTATCACAAGGAACGTAATAATTGCCCACTTGATATTGGCAGCAATAATCTTTAATGTAGACGATTGGCTGATAAATTAGAAAAAAAGATATTTGACAAAAAAGAAATAAAATTAGTTTGCAATGGTCTACGATGAAAGACTCAATCATTTCATCTAAAATATATTGAAAATATTATTAGTTATTACTGTTACTATCCAAATATTGTGCTTATTCATTTTAAAGAGACACCATTTAAAACATTGATTTTTTAACTTCAGATGATGCTATGGCGCAGCAACTAGTTGATATCGTACATGGATGTGAAAAATCCGCTCCACCGAACGATGATAAATGTATAAAAACTATGGATATTGCGATGTGTTTCAAGAAAGAGATCCATAAGCTGAACTGGGTGCCTAATATGGACCTCGTAGTTGGCGAGGTCTTGGCTGAAGTTTAAAATGTATACACATTTAACTGTAGTCTCCAAATTCTGTAACATTTAGATGATATACCAATAAATTTTGAACTTAGGTTGCACTAGGGTTGCACTAGGGTTTCACTTTTTATTTATTCAAATTATATACAGTTTGTCTGTAGTTACCGTGAGTAACGTACACTTGGAAATAATTATAATCCTATGGCAATCTATGTACTGTATATATGACTTTAGTAAAAACGAATCATTATACTTATTTCTTAATATGATATTTGAAATTGTAGAAGTTAGTTGCCCTTTATGAAGGACTGGATAGTGTAGCCATTCCAATATATCAATATCGAATATTACAATCTCAGAACATTTGATTGATCATAAATAATTTGATTAGCAATATTTGTAAACTTTTTACAATATTTTTGTTCCTGTGCATATTTAATTAATATTTCAGAAAACTTTAAAGAATTGTTAATTTTAATGATACTTCAACTTCCTTAGCAATTATTTAACTTTCTTTTGTGTGCTTCTATTTTAATAAATGCAAACATAACTATCCTGTGTTTCCATTGATAATCTCGAATTATACGTAAAACACATCGGCAATTTACAAAAATTAAGCTTAAATAGTTATTAGCTTAATAGTTAGTAGTATTTAATATATTTTTGTAATATCATATAAAACTTCACTGTTGTCTTACTTGATGCTAAATTATAAGTAAATTCTAAATTTAACTTTTTTTTTGAGATATAACAAAACAATGCATAGAGAGATATTCCTCTTTTATAGATCTACAAAAAAGTCTCTGATGGCATATAGCTATCTTTTAAGGATAGTTTACTATACCCATTTATTTTCTAAAAAAATTGTCACATGCAATGAGGTAACTAGAAGGCTATTTAGACGGATACAGTATTGATCCTTATCAAATTAAATCTAATACAATATAATACATTAGTTACCTTAAGCAATGCATACACATAAGTATATATTTTTTATTATCAGGGCAGGACAACGTCTGCCGGGTCTGCTAGTTGTTAATTAGACGTTAAAAGGGGAAACAAATTACAAATTATTATACAAAATATTATTATTATTTAAACATTCAATAAATAACTAAATAAAATTAATACATAAATTATCAACCGGTTGTTAGTGTATATGCGTAGATGGGATAGTGTACAGGAGAAAGTTTGTATGCATCAAACACACATTATGTATAGGGGTGTATGCTTATATAAAGGATGTCTGTGTTTTATATGATCAGAATGATTTTAATTTAAAATTCTGATTGACAACCATTTTGTGTGACGAAAAGTGGTGAGGATAAACACTATCGGGTAGAGTGTTGAAAATACTGGTACTCGTCCGAACACCGAAGTTAAGCAACGTCGGGCTCGGTCAGTACTTTGATGGGTGACCACCTAGGAAAACCGCGTGACGTTGGCTTTTTATTGCAATGTTTCCCTGTGATACAGATAAAAGTTTTACTTCTGTCGTGTGTCTTTACGACACACCCTGTTTTTTTCCACAGCATTTAAGAGCTGTTATGTTTCATCATGGAAAATGAGAATGTTCCTATCAGAAGACAGGGAATGATGAATTAATTACTTACTATGATTTTGTAAAATGGTCAAAACAGATTATAACAGTTGAAGAGTGGTTAAAATCGGCATAATATTCGGACGTTGTCCTCAGTTGCGAGTATTGAAATGTAATAACCAATTATTGAAAATTCACCCATATTCAGTAATTTGAACTACCCTATACAAAACACTATCGGTTGACGGTGACGGAAAATAATATGTGAACTTAATACCAATATTTATACCAAAATTTCGAAATGTAGCCAATATGTGGGAAATTACACTATAGATTTTTTTTTATATATTATAGGGGGCAAACGAACAGGTGGGTCACCTGATGATAAGTGATCACCGCCGTCCATAGACACTAGCAACACCAGGGGAGTCGCATGTGCGTTGCCGGCCTTTTAAATATGTGGGCCTCCGGCGCTCTCACTGATCGAACGAAACGCAACAGTGCAAGCACTGTTACTTCACGTCGGTTTTCTGTGAGAGGGTGGTACTACCCCGGGCGAGCCGACCCATTCATGCTGAAACCAGTAATAGCTTCAGCGTAGCTCTACCACCTACAGATTTTTCGGCATTTGAAGCATCCAATATATAGTGGTATGCTGTAGTAATTAAAGCGGTGCCTTTTATCAGGAATAGATATCATTTTCTGTGTAGCAGTGACTCATTAATAAGTTTCTTATACTACGATGGAATTGGAAAGGACAATGAGTTAAGTTTTTAAAGACGACTGGCTATATTAAGTAACATACCGACAAGTATTTATCTTGGTGATAAGTTTTAAACGTGTGGATGTTAGCCAATTAGATTAGCATTTAAAAGGGTTTTGAGTAATTAAAGCTGATAAATGTTAAAGCGCCTCTCTGTAAATAAAGTATCATTTAGTTCACAAAATGCAACCAATTAACTATTAAAGCAAAGAAATGTCGATGATATGCTGTTAGATTTCAATCTTTTTCCATTTCATAATTTTGAATTGCGATGATTGATTTTTGAATAAATGCGTGCATATTAGGCCATTCCTATAAGAAATTTTGATAAAGAAAGGGTAGAAATGGACCTGAAGTAGAAACATGAGTATGTGGGCCGAATGGGCGTTGCGAGAGCGGTGGTGCTAAACTTCATCGCGTTAACCAGGGGTTACATAGTTCATAAGCGGAGCGTATTATGTTGGAGCGGATTATACTCCACAAATGATGTTGTTTAATGTTCCACGGTCAAGGAGATGAAACAATATGCCTGAACGTGCAATAGATATTTTACTAAAAAAACGCTACGGAGCGGTTGGCTGTGCAGCATGAACTACTGAAATACAAACAATGTATATGCTAAACTAATAATATATTTAAAAAAAACCTTTAAGTACTACTATTTATTCTTTTGATACCATTTTATACAATTATATTATTGAGGTGTATCTAAAAGCACCTTTTTTTTGTTTTCTCTCACAGAAGGATTAAATTAAAGTGCTACTTTATTCGACCGCAAAAAATTTATCTCTAGCAATGTATATTGTATCCTTTTCTTCCAGATTCAAAATAGCGCCCTCGCCTAAAAACTATTTTGTTTTCATGTGATAAATTATACTTTATATGATAAGACTAGGTTTTCTAGTTAAGTTAATACTACTCAATGTTACGCCTGTAATAAAAATGCAAATTCAAACATGTCTCCTCTCTTTTATAAGTATTTTTCAAGGTTAGAATCCATATTAACTTGAGAACATTATATATTATGGTATAATCATAGACCTTTAAATACCTTACAGGCGGCATTTAAATCGGGATAATCAACAATTAGAACATGACCATGAGTGACAATGAATACTTTATCTTGTCGGATGACAAAGGAAAATCTACAGAAAAGTAATTAATTTATCCACTCAATAATTAAATCCACACTAATTAATACTAAGGAATGTATATAAACTTTTACTCGACATGTATTTTTCAAAGAGAGTATAGAATTAGTGAAGTAGTTTGTCTTATAGAAGACAAAGATGTTGGGAAAAATTCCGTTGTTGTTGTTGTCCGTATTCGTAGCAATAAATCTAGTGCAGTCTTCGTCAGAAGTCATGAAGAATTTAAGCCAAAATTTTTGCAAAGCCATGGATCAGTGTAAGCAGGAGGTGCTGCTAAATTTAATTTATTTTTTCTAGTTTATAACAGAACAAACAACATTTTCTGCAGATTTCTCAAAAAGCCATGATGAAATATATCCCGCGTGGTATTTTTTTTATAAAAGGAGCATTAGCATATAGGATTATTAGCATTAACAATAAAAGTAGTTGTTAACAATCCAAATACAGATTTGGTATTCATGTAAATGGAATAGTTGTACTACTTAAGATGTGGTTTTCCTTTCGCACGATACTACGAAGATACTACTCCTATTTTTAGCAAAAAATTTGTTCAGTTTAGATCAGACCTATAAATACTACTCTAGCACCTTTTTCTCACTTTTGTTTAGTTTTTTCAAAGTTCAGAAAACTTTACCAACATTTTATTTTAAGTGATAATAAAGTAAATGTAAACTGAGTAAATTGCCTATTTTTATTATTGTTACATTTTATGTATTGCGTATATTATTTTTGTGTAGGGTGAATTATGATTTGTTTAATCATTAAAAGTTTGAAACTCATTTTAATTCAGCTTAATCTCCCTGATTCCGTGATCAAAGATTTGTACAACTTCTGGAAGGATGACTATGTGATGACCGACAGATTAGCAGGCTGTGCCATAAACTGTATGGCTACCAAGCTAGATGTAGTAGATCCTGATGGCAATCTTCACCATGGAAACGCAAAGGACTTCGCGATGAAACATGGAGCTGGTTAGTTGGCTTCCACTCTAATATGATTACTTTTTTCAAACGAATACAAATAAAATGATTTAGTTATATGAGGAATAAATATTAAAAAAATTAAATAAGTACATTAGTATAGCTGATAAAAGCAACTTTAACTAACCTAAGGTAACGAATGATTTTAACAAACTCATAGGATAAGCAGTTTTTACTTCGAAATTATGGTTTATTTTAAGGTTTCTGTTACATAAAGTTAACAATCTAAGAATTAGTGTCAATAATACCTCTAAGCTATCCTGTTCTTTTGCTTTTTGGAATAACTCTATCGAGCAGGTAAAACCTTTAATCAGTGTACAAAATACTTAAAGTATCCTCAGAACCAAAGTTGGTAATATTACGAAGTAAAATATATTTTCAAAATTATACAAGCTATTCGTAAATCTATTGTGATTTGTCGTATTAAAAGAGATATCATTTTGGTAGGTGGTAGAGCTACGCTGAAACTATTACTGGTTTCAGAATGAATGGGTCGGCTCGCCCGGGGTAGTACCACCCTCTCACAGAAAGCCGACGTGAAGTAACAGTGCTTGCACTGTTGCGTTTCGTTCGGTCAGTGAGAGCGCCGAAGGCCCACATATATTAATAGGCCGGCAACGCACTTGCGACTCCCCTGGTGTTGCTAGTGTCTATGGACGGCGGTGATCACTTACCATCAGGTGACCCACCTGTTCGTTTGCTCCCTATAATATAAAAAAATAAAGATATCATCATCATCACCAGAATGTAAGAGACCCACTACAGGGTCATAGAGGTCTTTCCGAAGAAAGGTATGGGCATAATCACTACACCAGCCCACGACGTATTGCCGATTTCATACTCTGAGAAATTTACAGTTCTATATTTTTTCAACATACGGTCGTACTACAAGAACATTTCTCAGGTACAAGTTTCCGCACGATGTTTTCCTTCACCATTTGCTCATAGTGTTACGAATTTAATTTAGTACATGTACGCGAATTCCGAAAAATTGGGTGGTACGTGTTGATGTTCGAACCTCCGACTTAGATTGCTATATGCCATCGGTAAAACTATTAGTAATAATATGAAATTTATATGTTCAGATGAAAGCATGGCGAAGCAACTGGTAGATATCATACACGGATGTGAAAAGTCTGCTCCACCTAATGATGATAAATGTATGAAGACTATAGATGTTGCGATGTGCTTCAAGAAAGAGATCCATAAGCTGAATTGGGTGCCTAACATGGACCTTGTGGTAGGCGAGGTCTTAGCAGAAGCTTAGATTGTATTACCGTTTAACTGCAGTCTCAAATCTCGTGGCATCTTGATGAAATGACTGTAGATAAAATCTTTTGAATTTTGATTGTACCAGATTCAATTCCTTAAATGGATATCAACATTGGCGATTATTAATTAAGGTGGCAATAAATTATTGGGCATAACTATTATTACATTTAATAATAAAACAGTAAAGGACAAGGTTTTGGTACAAGAAATGACTTAAGCTAGCCTAATGATTATTGAATTTCATCTATTGATGACATAAAACATTTTTATAAATCCACAAATTGATTTAAATGACATTAGAAATGGCTTGTTAGAAATTTTTCTCCAAATCTGATAATTTTTTGGCAAATAAACACAGAGCTTTATAAAGCAATTATTTACGTTTAGATCGAATTTCATATGTTTTTTGTAAATAAATAATTACAATTGTCATTTATTAAGTCACTTTGTACGATTTATAAAAAATAAAAGTTGGGGAGAGGAGTTCCTTCGTTGTGCAATTTCATTTCATTTATATTTGTATACACTTTAATATCTCACTTTGTTCTTTCTATATACTTTTAGCACATATAACATTATATCCTTAAATCGTTGAAATAAAGCATGTAAATTGACTTATGCACTTTTTATTACTACACCTCTCTACTTTATCAAATTAATAGAAATAAATTACCTCATTGTAATAAAAGCATATTTTATTTTCTAAATTGCATTTAACATATTTGAACTATATCACTAAACCATGGGCATATAATTAATTTATATTCCCCCATTTTATTTTCCAAAAATGATTTTACACATAAAATATATTTCATTAATTGTATGATTTCTTTTATATGAGATTGGGATTTTGAGGGATATTTTCTAGTACGCAATACACCCATATCTCCGATGAGGATACAAACAATTTTGCATACGGAGCGTTTGGAGGAATCTAGGTTTACCCTATAATTATTTTTATCATATATTGATAATGTTGCGTCATTAGATCACATATTGTTTAATATTAGTGACATCTTACGCAATATTTTGAAAAATGACACCGAGTTTCACAAAGCAATTTTTTCGTTCAATACGAATTTGAAATAATTGTGATAGGGGAAAAAACGGTATTGTCTTTTATTCAGTACTTTGTACGATTTATAAAAAACTTGGAGAGTTGAGTTTCTTCATTATTTACTTACTTCGCACTTATATTTGTATACACATTTGAACGCACCTTAATATACTTCACTCTACTATATACTTTAAGCATAGATTAAACTATGTTCCTGTTTTCTTGAAATAAAATGGGTCAAATTATCTTCTTTTCTTACGATATCTTTCTGCTTTATTAAAATAATGGTAATAAATACCTCATAGTAATCAATACATACCTCGTTTTCAAAATTTCATTACAAACGGGCGGTTGAGAAGTATAAATTTGTATTATAAGACTAAAACATAGTATATACTATAAGTATTATAGTATACGAGTATATAATGTGGGTGGTAGCTAGCGAGGAAGATATTAGTTTGTAAATTATGCGTTTCGTTTTATTTATTACATATTTTATTTACATTATCCACAACTGTGAGAAGAAATTTGACAATGTGAGTGCGTGCATGAGCACAATTGGTCACCACAAATGGACGTCACAGTCAGCTAAATTTTAACTGATATATAATCTGGTACTTTAGAATAATCGAATGAAGTATACACTCACAGCAGTGGCTTAACGCGTATTCCCCTTAATGATACTTCTTATTTTTTTCCTACTTTTTTTATGTATTATTTGTTGTATTTTAATGAAATGTGCTGTTTGCTATGGACAATAAAAAAAAATTGGTTGCCTGTGTAAGTCGGCTTACGGACGATAATTTCACGTGATAACGTCATAAGAAAACATTGATAAAAATTGCATACTTTTTGCCGCAATTGTTGTTGTAAAAAGCAATTGAAACCACAGTAAGTTTTTACAGTTGACAAAACAGTTCACGTGTAGATTGTGTGCTGGCGCTGTCTCTTCTACTCGGATGCATCGGCCTATGGAGTGGAAGAGAGAGAGATGCGTCACAAGCCAAACGCTTAGGCCGATCGCGCCTCTCTATTGCTTGTTCTGCGCTCTCGCTTGCATGCTCGGCTCAGGCGGAACGTGACGATGTGTTATGCTTTTTCGTGCGTGCAGCAGACGTTCCTCGATTTATAAGGCGCTATCACGTCAAAGACTATATTCAATTGTATTTATAATCTATATTAAACAAATTTTATAAATTAATATCTTACTTGTTATTCTATATTAAATTAAAACAGTAAACTAATTTTTACCATATAATAGTACACAAGAGTCCAAAGTCTGACTATTTATCTACATAATAAATAAAGCTATATCAGTGGATCAGAGCTGGATTCAGGTTTGAATGCTGAGACTGGATCCAACGTCTACCTTCGATTGTCCTGTCTAGCTTTAATGGTTAGATACGGCTAAAGTTATGGCGCAATTAAACGTACATCCTGCCAACGTATCTGCGTACTGAGTGGTGAAATCATTTATCTGGTATGCACGTTGACGGATTCCTCGGAATACACTGTGAAACTGAGATAACTTAAATTCAGATGATGTTAATATTAAGTATGGTTATAATCATTAAAACAAAAGTTATTGAGAATTTTGGTTTGAGTGAAAGTTTGCTCGTATCAACAATTGGGAGAGTTTATCATTTGTTTGATAGGTTTTTGTTCACAAATTTTACGCTTATGGCTGTAAATTAGAGTTCATTTTCAAGTAATATGCAGCAGAAAGGATTTTTTATGTATATAATTTATATTTATGAATATGAAATAGCTTTGGCGTCATGTATATTTTTTAAATATTTAATGGTTTTAGCGTTAGACTTTGTAGTGAGATTGTTCTCATTGTTGTTAAATAATGATGTGGTCTAAGATGGTAAAGAAACTAAACCTAGAGGGGACCGACTCTTTAGTACAGTTTTTAGAACACACCAACAGGTGCATGGCGTTACATTTTTAACTTGACGGTGGTAGCTAGCCAGCCGCAAGGATTCAAACTTACGTCGATCGATGTGGTATCCGGACACGCTATCAACTGAACCATGATCATTTTGATGATGTTATGTTTAATACAAGCAATAAAGCTACCTAAATTCTTCGATTACGTTGCTAAAGAACAGTTTTCAAAATGATGCATTTTACATACAAGTATAGTACAAATTAATAATATTTATGAATATTACTTCAACGAAACTGATAATTACACCTTGTGGGGTTGATGGAACCGTGTAAATAGGTTCACCACACCTTGTGAAATGCGATGATGATAAGAAGAGGTAAAGAAAAGAAAACGTGGAGTTGTAAATGGTCTTACCTATGAATAAATAAAATAACAAAGACCCCAAATAAAAAGCGTGAACTAACCTGCAACTCAGATTCTCGTACGGAATAGTAGTTTTCAGGATTCTCACTTTCGAGAAAAGCGTTAGTGGCGTTGTTATATCAACACAAATGTGACAAAAATTAATAAAGACTAAATTACCCGTTGAACTTCGTATCACTTACATATATTTGGGTAAAATGTGGTGAAAACTTAATACAACATTTTTATTTACATTATAAATGCAACACAGTTATGCACTTAATCAATTTAAAGCTTTCTCATGTACTATTTTTATTTCTAAAATAGAACTGTTTTGTATTCCAACAAAACAGACCAAAGAGACCGGACTTCATATTACATCTATGAAACAGATAAATTTCTGATCGCACCTATAAATATTTGACATACGAATGACATTTTTTTATTTGTAAAATGACAGAAGATATCAAATGTTTCATAGCTAGGAACATTTTGTATTTGAAAATTTAATTGTCTTTTTTTGTATTTCCCTTTACTTCTTATTTATGTTACTCGCCGATTAAACCTTCCCTCAACTTCCAAAAATATTTTAAGATCAAAATTAGCCAAATCAGTCCAGTTATTCTCGAGTTTTAGCGGGACAAACGAACAGCAACTCATTTTTATAGATATTTTATTTTATATAGATACTAGCATACCCGGCGGACGTTGTACTGCCCTGATAATAAAAAAAAATATACTTATGTAAATAATGTATTCAATTTAATAAGGATTAATACTGTATCCGTCTGTAGTCCGGTATAGTAAGCTATCCTAAAAATATAGATATATGCCATCGTAGACTTTTTTGTAGATCTATAAAAGAGGCATATCTCAGGATGCATTGTTTAGACATATCTCAAAGGGTTTAGGCAGCGTTTACGACGAAAGCTCCCATGCGGCTTGACTTTTTCCAATACTTCCAACAACTATCGTTACATTTCAACTAATTTACACAAAATCTTGACAAATTATATCCCAAAACCTTCCCCGTAAATTACTCTATCTAATAGTGAAAACTGCATTACAATCCGTTCAGTAGTTTTAGAGTTTATGACAAACATTCAGACAGACAGACAAACGTGGTGGACGACTTTGTTTTATAATATATATATATATTGTTGCGGTTTTTCAGAGGGTGATTTTCTCATATAATTTGCGACGTAACGCTATGTTTTACATTTTCAAAATTTTCTTCCTTTTTATCGAAATGGCAGCCATATAGTTTATTATAAAAAGCATCTGCTAACTCCGTACTCGATCAACGAGATGCCGACCAGAAACACATCTCATTTATTACATTTATTTATATGGGCCAACCAGCACCTATTATATTACACATATTCTTTGGTGCCTGCACGAAAACCCAATGAACATTACGTAAATTATTTATAGAGTAAGTTTCCTAATCACGGAATAGTATTATTATAGAAAATAGATCATTGAAACAGTGTAAAATTAACAGTATATAATTGGGTTTCACGTAATTCTATTTGAAGTATAATTATTGCCCGTGACGTCGTTGTCATGAAAAGAGTTTTGCTGTTTCATAATATCTACCTACGTATTTCATCTCATTTAATAGTGGTCTGTTTTTTTTCTATTGTAACTTTGTCAGTAGTGCTTTACCTTTATAACCGGTTTTATAATACTCCTGTTAATGTTATCATTACTACTTATCTCCTATGGAAAAGCATAATGATACACAATCTTATAACACTCTGAATAATTATGTATGTGCCAATAATAACTTCATCACAATTGCATCAGCCGTTTCGGAGATAAGCCACATTTCTATTGCATTGGTAATAGGTAGGTGTAACTTGTGCCGGATTCAACCTCAGTTCTGTTCCTGGACACTATAAAAAATTCCGCCCGATTATCGAAATTTTGTAAAAACTCGATAAATTGTTTGCAATTTACACAGTAAAATATTGTAATTATTTAGTTTTTGGAGATTAAAAAAAGGATTTTTTTTCTCGTCCTCCGTTTTTTGCGTTCCTCTTTGGTAATGGCGATAGAATAAAAATTTTGAAGCTGTTTTTGATCATTTGAAGAACGTACAGACATTGAAAAAAATTAGTTGATTTGTCGCACATTCGTGTAACATTTAACTATTTTTTTTTAAATCACAGTAATTTGACACGACATATAAAACTGGGCTCACGCTCCCTCGAATCAGTTCGTACGCGACTCACACCTGTGTCTCCTATTTATTTATATTGTTTACCCTCCGAAGACAAGGTGTGTTGATCGCGAAGTACCTACTTTTCCTTATTTTATACCCCAACATTGGAAATCTGCTCACTGTTACAATGGACGCAGGTGTTACAAGATTTTATTACCTCTTTATTTTTCCTGCATTGTTTACTAAGGATATATATTTATGCCCCTAAATAAAAAGCGAGGAATAGTTTCAGAGCGAAATAATTCTCGGGAAATAAACGCAGGAAAACAATGTGTTTCGGACAAAATTGTTTTTTTTCGAATGAATCTTGTATATATGCCATAACAAAACTTTAATAAGTTTATTTCAAAATGATGCTCAATACAATGGATCCAAAATTTATATTTGTGTTTGTATTCCCTTCTATCTTCAAATTATTGTATATGATACTAGTTTTGCATGTGGAATGGCTCAATACAGATTTGGAAAATAAAATGCAATCTATGCTACTCGATGATAATGTAGCTTTCTATAGGTGAAATAATTTTTAAAATGGTTAGTAGTTTTCGAGTTTATCAATTACAAACAGAAAATTAAATCTTTTCTTTTTATATTAGCAGTATAGACTAGCAACCCATCAAGGATTCGAACGCGTGCGTTCTACTAATATGGTGTCATAAGTGTTTCAGCGATTTACACACGCAATTTTTTTTCCCGCGTTCTGGCTTTTACAGTTCATCGGAGTTGAAGAAGTTTCGTAAGTCCTGTCACATAAAAGAATCTTTCATTTGTGCGTCATAATAATCATTTAATTTAACATCTTTAAGAGATACAATTTCGTAGTAAATTGTTTTGATGTATCTTATAAGATTGCGTTATTGTTAGCAATTTAGACGATTTTTACCTCTTGATTACAAGTCATAGAATTTGATTTATTTTCTATAAACGATATATACATAGATATGCGTGTATTATATATAGAAAAGCGATGGAAAATAATTCTCCAAATGAGACTGAATGTTATGTTGAAATCCAATACATATATTAAAAAACTAATATACAGACGCGGATAGTGATTTTGTTTTATGCTATTTTTTAATAACCATGTTACACTACAACTGCTGTTTTAAATAGTTATGTGCAACTTTCCTCCATTTAAGTTATATATAATATAAAAACACAAGTTGTCGAAATGAGTGTTTTGATTAACAATTTTCTTTATTTCGACAATATTAGTAGAATAGTTGGTCATGTAGCTTTGTATATAAATACAACTTCTGCACTAAAATAAATAATTGATTTCTAATATAGACCACGTTGAAATAATTGATTCATTTAGACGGTATGCTTCTGTCAATATTAGATAATTTGAGGGAATACACATAAAACATTAGTATTAAGGTATGAAATTGATAAAGCAAGCCTACGATAATAAACCATCGAAAGGGATCGAGAAAAATACTTGCGCTTATTAAATTAAGACACTATGTACTGCAGCGTCAGGTGTCTTAGATCAAATAAACATCAGTCGTTTTTCCGACATAAGAGAGTAGTCGCATAGTAGTAGACATAATCGCTTCTCTTTACTTTAATACTAATGTTTATTTAAAATCTCGTTAAAATTCAAACAAAGTTGATACAATAATATAAACATTTATTATTAACCCCTCACCACAACAAAGTCAATAGACAAATATAATCACCGTGCTTAATTCTAACTGACGAGTACTTGGGAGAAACTTGCGCTATAATCATAAACCTGTTACTGTTGTCTTTATTCATTAAATCATAAAATAAGTTAGGTGACCTTCCGAAGCGCAAAAATAAACGGTTTTGTAAGGATACGCAGAAGTTCATTAATGCTAGTCACATATTTTTAAGTAAATAACGGAGAGTTCACATTTCTGAGTTTATAAACGCCATAGCTAATTCACAGCAAGTCGACATATACCGACTGTTTCAAAACACGATGTTATTATAAAGTGTATCTTAGTTACATCAATTCTGTCATTCCACTATCGTTTTCTCTTGTTTATACCACGCCCAGGCTGGTGTAATTCAACACTTGATGAATAATGAACACAATACTGATAACGAAGTTCTCTAATCAAGTGAATATTGGTTTACTTTTTGCTACCAAAGTATGATATCGTGTAACGAGGAAGCACTCGAAGAAATTAAGTTTCAATCCAACCCGATCTCATAAATATATATTATCAAATTTCCCATGAATTATGGAAGAATATTAAATTTGTTTTCTACCAAAAGTATAAATTAGCATAATAGTGCATTTGTTATAAGTTACCCTAAAACTTTGAACTTACTGTAATAACATTAAGTTAAGCGTTAGGAATTTTTCAATACTTTAAGTTTAGCGTTTGATAATTATCTGACTTGAAGTTAAATCACAATCTAAATTCGAATGGTAAGTGCAATTGCTTGAACACAGTTAAGTGGGAATTGGAATGTCTCCTACCATGATGTTATGGCTCCATGATGACCTTTTTCTTCACTGAAAACTCAAGCGCATTGTAGCCTTGGAACCTATAACATCCAAATACGATACCATACAGCTATCATGACCTAAAGATGTTTGTACTCGTGTTCACTATTAAGATCATAAATATGATGACTACCTTGTAGGTTTTCTATGATATCTTTGTTTTCTGTAAATTGTAAGCGGATTTGATCATTTATGTTGCACTCTCGGTTGATCACTCTGTGCCTATTTAATGTATATTGATTATTTCATCTAAAATAATGTCCATCGATGGGACCCAGTTCAGCCCGTCGATTTTAGTGCGGAAACATTTGGAAATCTCCAGCACACGGGAACAATGGTCAGCGACTCCGAGGTGTAATGTTTCGCAATCGTGGATCATTGTAACCAGTTGCTTCGCTACTTTGTCATCTGAAAAAATATATTATATTCTATTCTTTATTTTTGTTATTTCTTTGTCAATTTTTAAATCGTTCACATTACAGTGAGAAAGTTTTCCCAAACATCGAGAAAGCCCTAATATTACATAAAAACTACAATTAATTTTCAATAATTATCTTGTTACTTTAGCTTTCAGAAAGACTAAGTTTGATCGATTGCGAACGATTTAAATTATAATGAATCTAGTGTAATCAGAGCTAAGATACTGGTTTTCTTTATATAGTTATTAAAATGCGCAACACCTATCTATTTATGCGCAATAGTATTGTGTGGTAAACTAGCGCCCTATTTGAAATATGAATACGAATAGCTGGATAAGAATGATTGCTAAATAGAGGTCAACAAGACACTGGTAAATTTAAAATTGTATTAACATATATTCTGTAGTTAGAAAAAATCTATATTGAGATGAAATAAGGTTTTTTAAGGTTTAATTAAGGTTTTTAATTAAAATTGATTTAACATGAATCACATGAGTCACAATAAAATTATTTCTACAGTAAAGCTAAGCTAAAACACATGTTCGGTTCGAAGCTGAAGTTACCGACAATGTCTATGTGGCTGTAGGTTTACATCAAGGATCATCTTTAAGCCCTTATTTATTCATTCTTGTTATGAATACACTAACATCAGACATACAGGAGAAGGCACCTTGATCTATGCTATTTGCCGACGATATCGTTCCTGTTGGAGAAAATGCTGTCGAGGTCCAAAGTAGGCCAAAGAAAAGGCGAGAAAAACTGGAGAAGTTTGGTTTAAAATGAGTACTGTAAAAACTGAACATTTATTCTTCAATTTCGGAGGTTCATCCAGTTTATGTCATATAATTTTAAATCATAAACCGGCATATTCCAAGCTTAGATACCTTGGTTCATTGATCTAAAACTACGATGGCTTGGACAAGGATGTAGAGAATAGAATAAATGCAGGACTGATAAAATGGTGAAAGATGCTTAGGGTAGTTTGTGATCCAGGAGTGCCGTAGAAACTGAAGGCAAAGACGTATAAAACTATAATAAGACCAGCCGTGTTATATAGGACCGAGTACTGTAGGCTACGAAAGAGATGGATGAGAAAAGATTCCATATGGCAGAGGTGAAAATGTTAAGACAGATGTTTGGTGCAACTACAATGGATAAGATTAAGAATGAGTATGTCAAAAGAAGTTTGAAAATATTACTAGTGATAGAGAAGATGAGGCGTAATGGATTAGAATGGTGCGAGCATATTATGAGAAAAGATGAAAGTCATATAAGTAGAAGATTTTTAAGTATGTGTATGGATATAGGAGTAAAGGAAGATCGAAAATGATATGAATGGATTGTGTGAAAAATGATACGCGTATAAAAGGTGTGAATACTGAGGTGATATCTAACATGGGAGAGTGGAAAAAGAAAACATGTTGTGCCGAACTTACTTAGGTGAGGTAAGGGAAAGAAGAAGGTCATAATAAAATTGTTTTATATCACTTACCAGCGCCATGTGCTTTTGCGAACTCGTGAGCGTTGCCGTGGTGAAATTTCATATCTTCATCTATCATCTCGAACTTAGAAGACATACACAGTAGCATGCACCCGAGATCTCTGTTCACCAGCTCGTAATCTTGACGCCAAAAGTTATAAAAGTCTTGTATCACTTGATCTTCTATGTTCAACTGTAAATTTTAGTATGTTTTAATATCAGCCTGATCTTTTATTGATAAGTGTATTTGCGTTATCTTTCGTAGAATATAATCTCATATAATATGTGCAGTTTACACCTGATGTGAGGAGTCCTTGGAGCACATGCAGCTTTAGCTTAACTGTATAAACAAAGTAAAATATGACTGTAGACCTAACCACAATTGATCAGCTAAGGCCCAAGGCAAAAACGAAATGCGTGTATCGCAACTGTTTTGTCTCCTTAAAATATTACAACATTATAAAAACTAATTTGAAATTCGTAGTCTGTAGAGTCGTTTGTGAGCTTTACTCTCTTAATGGTCATGAAGGCATGAATGAATGAATACTTTGTTGAACCATTTAGCTTATACACTGACGAATTCAATGCCACAAGGCCGTTTTTTTTTCCGGCTACCCAGGGTTATTATTATCAAAAATAAAGTTAACGTAGGTAATGCAAATATCGGCTGGAGGGTCGTAAAAAGCTCCTGGGGGTGGTGTGTGAGCGGCAAAGTTGCTATAAAAGAAGCAAAGAAAATGAATAAACTAAATAAAATTATCTTAACATCGACATATAGCTAAAGGTACATAGTGTACTGAATAGACAAAATGAATACATATAGAATGTAAATGTGCTCATATATATACACACAAGGATATATAAATATAGACACATACACATATAGGCATACATATTGACATGTATAGCAATGATAAAGATAATAGAAAGAATAATAACACACACAATCAAAATAAAATAAATAAATATATACAATTTGTGCAATCATGAACACTCTGTCTCCCCTTTGTCAAATAAATATCGCTGTATTTGGATTGTAAACTTATTGATAGTTTCAACATCTTGAAGTTGACTCGGTAATGCATTCCATAATCGTATGGTAGTTATTGTGAAGGAGTTCGAGTATAGCGTAGATTTATGCTAAGGTATCTCAAGAGTTTTGCTGTATGCAGAACAAAGGACACCAGTTACCACCGTGAGCCGTTAGAAATATAAAGCGTTCCTGGAGGTATTGAGGAGATCAAGGGTGATATAAAACATCATAGACAAAATGTAATATGTGTGCATTCGGATGAGAACGGATATCAAGCCAGTTTAGTTGAGAAAGAAATTAAGAAATGTGATCATACTTATGCAGTCCAAAAATATAACTATATATAATAAACAAATTTAAAAAACGGTCGAGTTTATTGCGCAACTCTTCGATCAGGTCTGGATAAGTTACATCAACATAGTTGATGATGATGGGGAGTAAGAAGTAGCTGATAAATGTTTTAAGAAGTAGTCGAGAATATTGAAAAGAACATCGTCTAAAAACACCTAAAAACTCATCGAAATACAGTATTTTGTGATAGTTCTTTCATTTGAGTATAATAGTGAAGAAGTTGACCGTTACACCTAGCGACTTTCAATTTTGATTAATATGTTGAAGTCATTTGTCAAATTGTAAGAAATATAAGAGGTTTATGAAATCACTTACTTCAGTCTTACAATTTTCAAAGGCCATCGCGAAACCAGCAGTCAATTTTTGCATGATCTCCTGTGATGGGATCACCTTGTTAACTGACATCGCCAAACAATAGAAGAAGACCAACCGCCATCTGACCGTACCCATGTTCTTTCAATAGTATCTCTGATCTGTGTGTCCATTATTTTGCTGCAAGTTTTTATTTTGTAATCGAGTTCGTGTAACTATTTTACATTACCGTTATTAACAGCTTTATACAGCGTTTAAACGCCGATTATTTATTTGACACATTTTTATGACATTCTTTTCTTAGTATATTGGAAGCATAACTTATTATTAATTTAGCGAGCGGAGCCTCAAACAAAAACTAGTACAGATACAAATCCAACAAATGAAGAATTTTTGGGATCAAAATATTCATACGACACATCTGGACGTGGTGAACGTACGAACGCTTTTATAAAACGCTTGTATTACAGTCACTCAAGTAATTAAAAATTTTACTAGCTGCTTGACAATATTGCTAATTATTAGCTGACTGAAACTGCAATTATGCTAATTGTGATTAATGCTTACACCTAACAATCCTAGACCGCGTTCTAGCTGTTGTAATGGATTCAAACATATCATTTGAAGGTGGTGGAACCTGTTAAAGACTAAACATCAGAAGTACCAACACAATATCTATATCTGTTTCTATGATAATACAACTGTTTGATTGAAAAGGACCCATAACACAAGCAGAAAGAATATCGTTGTAAGTGGTTACACTACTTAATTGTTATGCTCGCTTGGTAGCGACTGCACGCTCCTTGACGGATGTCGGACGGCCTTTAGAGTCGTCGACCGGGATGCTATTCCGTCAACATTAAATTTAATCCTTCGTAAGGTACTTCAGATAATAATATAAATTTTGAAAATAAGAACGGGTCTTATGTATATACAGTTACCGGTTAAACCAAATGGGGATCAGAAAGAAGTTCAAAATTTGACTTCATCTTATACAATTTGGTCTAGGCCTCTGGGCTAGAGAACCACTGTTTGTCTCGTAAAAGATACAATTATATTCTTATAACACTACTAAAATATTGTCTCCAGACGAAACAATTACATTGATGTTGCAACAGGGTTATGTATTTAGCATGGTATTAACTCAAATAGGCTTGCATTAACCCTCGGGCCTCGTATGCGTCTCCATTCCGAGTTACCTTCCGAATATTATAATTTAATTACGCTCCTGTATATTGAAATGACAGTACAGTTCATGCAGAAATACTAACGATCTTAACTATTAAGGTCTCTTTTGACGCAGAATACAATTAAACGAATAGTGCCTGAAACTCGCTTAAAATAAACATTAATTTACTTACGGTTTAATACAACTTGACTGGAATATCTACAAATTTCTAAATCTTTCGTAGTGGAGATGATCAATAAAAACCTCAATCCCTTCACCATCATCTTATATGTAATATTAGATTTTCACGAGAGCAACTTTTTAATCCATTTTTAGGTTATTCAACGAAAATTGACAGCAATTTAAGAATAGGTTTATAATTTTAACATACATCAATAAGAAAGGATGTTCTAAATTCAGTTATATTTGTGCGGTTATAATGGTTTTTTATTTGGAATATCCCATTTTCAAGAGATCCCAATTTATTAGTTAGTATTAGACCATAGATTTCGAAGATACACCAAGGATCTCCGTAAAATCGAATAGCAAATATAAAGTAATTGAAATGTTGGTAGGTCTACAATAATCCAAGATTAGGTATGTATCTAACTATGCTCACAGACGTTCTGGTGTAATATTTGAAGTCCGTTTTATTTTTTGTTAATATTTTAAAGGGTTTAAAGGTGTACAAGTAATACATATATTTGACTCTCGTCATTCTCGTAATTGTTAACAGTTAACACTAGCGAAATATCGATATAGACCTTAGTATACAATAGTAATCATTTTTTTAGTCTATATGTATTCTGTATTTAATCTATATACATAAAAAAAAACAGATGTGTCTAGATGTGAATAGATATTCTAGTATTTTATATAATAAACGTAACGTATAAGGCAATGGAAATAGTATTGTGTTGTACGAACGAGATAATCCTAACCACGACGTGTATAAATCTTCGTTATGTCTCCTACGCTGGATACTTATCGCATCGCTAAATATAAGACTAGGCGGTACACGCGACTTCCTATTTAAATCTATTCAAATAATAGTTTAATTGTTCCGGTAATATAATTTGCCATTTTACACATTTATACGTGCTTCATGAGAGATGTTTAACTTAGTGTATGGTGGTCGCTTAGCTGATTCTTAGAAAAATGATTTGACACCATTAGATACTGTCATTGTGATTATCCATCAAACAAGTTATTTAAAATTCCTTATTTTTGTTTCAGGTACGACTTGGTACAGGTTGCGCTTGGAAGGTAAAACGTGTGCAAGTTAAATGTTATCAAAACTATTATAATTTAAACAAGAATTAAAATACAACTATAACCTCTAAATATACTACTAATAGTGACATAAAAAATACAGGGTAACAACGGGATATTGGATACAAAATCGTGCGGTGCAGATATTTATTAGCGCCAGTTTTACCGTTGCATTCGTCTCTAATTGAACTTTCCCTTCTACACCAATTTTTTTTTATTAACGTGGGGAAATCATCACGGACACCCACCCTCCCGTGGGAGAGAGTGGGTAATGTGAGACCTTACTCACTAAAAACCCCACGGTGTACCTGATGCCGCTGTGGTTGGGGCGACATGGGTCCGTGCAAAGCTATCACCATGTCGCCCCAGCGGTCAGTCCGACAGAAGATGGCCGCCCGGCTCCGTTCTTATAGGGAGGTAAAGTGGGTACACAATCAGCTACCTCCCCTTGTCAGCCGAACCTGTGCAATGACTCCTCATCTCCATGGGCCGTTCCAGTGTGACAACCAAAACCAAGTCCAAACCGTCGCGCTGGAAAAAAGTCTGCTTATGAAAGAATTACACTATTAGTTTTCACAGCCACTTCATTCGTCATACAAACTTAAATATAGTCACATCATTTGAATTAATGAAGTATAATTACATATCTAAAATAAGAAAAGGCATTTTGTGTTATTATAAAGTCACTCAGTTCAGTAAATTAACCGATCTATTAATCCTTCTATACGCAAAGTTATGGTCAAATTTATTGGTCTCAGGCATAGAATTATGAAACAGCTTACACTTCAAGCCGCTCGCAGATTTGTTACTCTATCTATGGTCTGAGAAATTATGTAGTATTTTACCGAAATATAGATGAGGTTATCAATATAGTGTTCCCAAGGAGGATACCGTTATGGGCTCTCTCACGGCCGCTAGAAAGGTTGGCGCCTTAAATAATTATTAATTGCTTAGTAAGCCATATGATAAATTAGTATAGCTGTGAACGGTCTGGCCATATGTACGTGTCTACGCATCTGTTTTTCGATATTACTACAAGCTGTGTGTTGGCCTGAAGGACTTTCACAACACTTTTACACATTGCACACACAGAGTTGTGTAATATTTGGCATTGTTAAAGTTATTTGATTCATGGCGGAGTTACTTTGCGGAAATACATAATTAAAAATTAAGGTGGAAATTACTTTCAAATTTTCGCTTGGATTTGTTTGACCTGAAATCATGAAATTAAATAAAACATTCATTGATTGCGTTTATAATTATTTAAACTATAAGTTTATTATAATAAAAATGTAGAATTAATTTATAATGGCGTAATTGTATATAGTTCAAAAAATTATATGCAATTATTATAGAGCTACTACACTCTTTCATAACCTAATAGTAATAATGCTTAAATAAAATAAAATAGTTACTGTCGAATTTCGACTACATGTTACTCTCGACGTCTGGTCGAAATGGTCACCGTGATTTTTAAATTGTAACCTAACCGGCATTAGTTGAACTGCATCGTGTTAAACATTTAGTACGGATAATAAAACTGGTAACCGAATCCCGGCCGACCGTCCATGTTAAATCCCGTCGAATCTCGATAATCTAGAAGGTTCTATTGAAGGAAGAAACGATGGAAACAGCTGCGTATAATACGCCGAAACACTACGAATGATAACTGGCGATTCGTTGTGACCGGTCGCTTTGTATTCTTACAGATATACAACATTTTAGAATAGAATGTTAAGAATTTTTTGACTCCCAAACAAAAGTACCCTTATTTTGATTGTAAACTAATTATCGTCCGTGACATCATTCGCTTAAAAACGGTTATCTCGTTTTATGAAAATTACGTGCTTCATTTGTATGAATATTATACTATCTGTTCCTTGTTCTAGTTGTAATTTGGCCATTATAATTTTTTGATATTTCGAAGGAGATTACTTTTTGATGAGAGATGAGATTGGAATGATAACGAATATACGGGATCCAGCTGAAAAACAGTGTAAGTTTTTCCATCACGACCCTTTCTGCACGCTTATTGGTTCGCGCCTATGCAGTTATAGGTCGTACACAGCATACACGTCAGCTGTTTTGTAGCGTATTGTGTGTAGTTGTGTACTTATACCTATGTTTATCTGATGAAGTATATAACGAATTAAATGAATTGAATGATTTACAATAAAATATTTATTTTCGAAAAAATATATTAATTAAAAAATTTGCTACCATTCCTTCTATTCATCAGTTATTTCTGCGTTTCATTTAATTGTTCTCAGACGCTAGTAATTAATTTATTTCTATTGGTTAATCAGTAATATGATACGTTTATCAATAATAATATACTACGAAAGGAACTTTATTTGAACCTTGTTTTCACGACATTCTTTTTGTTTAATTTCATAACGAATTAATAAATATTATTCGGAACATGAAGAAATTTGGCAAACTTATCGCTTATGAAATTTATTGTCAAATGATTATTTCTAGTAATTGCTTAAGTTTACATTTCAACCCCCTTCAGCGCAGTTTCAAGATAACGGCTATCTTAAGCCGGTCACTTGTACCCCGGGGTTCAACTGACCAGGATTATAAAGGACGATCAGATTACGTCTTGAGGGTTAAACGACTTCTACGGAGCGGAAATTATTGTAGTTGTACACTGTGGAATAGTTGGTTTATAGCAATACTAGCTTTTTCTTGCAGTTTCGTTCGCATTAATTTAAATGTAATCAAAATGAAAAAGAGTACTTTTTTTCTTGCACGAAAGGTATCCTATGTTAAAAAAGTATTAATAAAATACCTAACAGGCGAGACACAGTACCTTTACCCTGTCACAAATCTATTAGTCTCACTGCTAATTATACGCTTTTTATTAGTTTCACCTTTATGTAACGGAATATTTGAACGTGATTTTGGCCCCACAATGAAAAATCAGATTTGAATCAAACTTTGCAAACTCATCGAAGACCCATGGCAATGCACTAATTCGACAAAAATATCCTTTTGTCCTGATTAGATTCGCCAGGATTCATAAATTCTTAAAATTTATTTTCCTATGAGAGTAAGAGAGATAGAGATAGTGCGCGAACTACGCATGCCATAGACATTTTTGACGAGCCTTCGAAATCAAGATGCAACTGTTAACACATCCGTACATATTAAAGACAACAGTTTTAAAGTAAATCGAAGTAAAAAGCGAGAATTAAATTATAGTTAAAAAAACACGTCTTTAGAGATAATTAAAGTAAAAAATAATTCTGAGCATAAGAATAAAATTATTGATAAGAAAATTAATGTACCCATTATAAAAGCGTGGGGTGCTTTGTATGACATTTTTAAACTAACTACGAGATTTATTAGCTACGAAAAGCAGAGTACCCCACGCCTTTATAATAGTGACATTAATTTTCTCATCAGTAATTTTATTGTTATGCTAAGAATATTTTTACTTTAATTATCTCTAAAGACGTGTTTTTTTAGTTTTTCAAACTATAATGTATTTTTCTCTGTAATCTAAACTTTTAGCATGACATTATTCTATATCACTTAAATAATATTGTGAAAAGTAAGTAAGTAAAGTATCTCCCAGTAAAAGTTACGGTAAAATCGTTTAGTCCGGTGGAACTGTAGAGGCCTTGCCAGGCTAACAGTGTAGGTCAGTTCGAAAAAAAAAACAGTAAAATCGATTCAGGTTTTTAGGAGATGAACCCCGACAAAAAACAGAGACTTCACATTTTTTTATGTATATAGGATTAGATATAATAAATATGGAATACATTTCAGGAAACATATAATACACTATGTATATGTCCTACAAAAAATTACCTGCTATATTAAACCGTGCAACGTTACAAATATTTCAAAGTTTACGATAACAGTTGATTTATTGGGATACTGCATGTTTAATTATAGGAATTGGAACCGGCGCCGTGTGATTTATTTACCAAGTTTAACCTTTAAAGCTTACTTTCATTGCAAAATTGAGCTTACGAAGAAAAATAAAATATGTTTTTTTTTTCAATTTGATCTAAATTTCTTTAAACAGTGACAAACCTATTAATAGTTCTGTGAAATATTTGTGAAAAACATTTTAAAATGCATTTAATAATTAAAAATATTTTATAAATGCCCTCAATGTTGCCACATTATTAAAATATTAACTTATATTTATATTGTAAATAAAAGTCTCAAGTAAGTACAAACGCACTATCATATTTTATTAATATATTATTATAGAAAGTTAAAAATGTTCGTTACGACATGTTTGAATAGAATTAACAATTGTCGACCGCCATTTGCAGCTTGCCGACTCCCAGATTTTGTTTACGCTGGCGTGGCCCCATAGAAGTTCAAAATCGACCCTCAGGGGTGCATATGGACTACTTTGGGAACATTATTTAAAAAAAAAATATGTGCTCGTATGTTTAAAAATATCAAAGGAATGTTGTTTACTTACAAACTCCTTGAAAAATATATGTTTATTTATTTGTTTATATAACTGCGATATGTTTTTAACGATATTTAATCAAGTTGTAATTAAACAACAGTATATCATACAACTTATAATTTAATCTCTAGGTGATCTGTTGCCCAGTAGCACAAACAATTGCACTTTCGTTATTTTAATAATTCTTGTTACTACTAGATGGCGCTATCCTTTCTTTTGAAGTAATTTTAGTAATGGGGTATAATTTTACTGTATGATTTATTTTGGATTATAGGTACAAGAATATTTTATTCTAAAATTAAGTTAACTCCATTTCATTTATATCCTATAATCTTAAATGATAAATTTTATATTATGATTATCGTTATTCACAAAATATTATTATAAAACACGTCATATAAAAGTACTCACATACTCTTCACTTCACACAACTTTATAAATAATATGACAAAATGCCAAACTTATGTCTTTAGATATACAATTGAGTTTTGTTTGTCGTATAGTAATATTAGAATAACCAACCTGTCAAATACGGTTGACTAGAATAAATGCCGTATGACAAACCTATTCGTACATTTATTGCTACGTTATAAGGTTGCTTTTTAATTGTAGAAAGTCCAATCTACAAAACGTTGGGTGTTGAATATCGACCGTTCGCCGTCTCTCTCTATCAGACGCGTCTCAGAGCACGCAGGCGAGAGACGTGTTCAACTTTTTAATGTTTTTTTAAAAAATGTCCGCGTGCGAATTATGTCCGCTATGTGTTGTTGGCGCAAAGTGTCAAGATTTAAAAGACCTGTGTTCACATTGTTTATTTATATAACAGTTTATCTTGTATTATCGTACGCGATCGCACCGAAAACGACAATCACTTTCCTGAGCGACGAGTTTCACATCGGCGATAAATACGCCTTGTTGTATTTAGATTCGCCTGGAACACCGGTTTTTACGGACGCCGAGGGCGCTTACGTTTTCGAATCGAGACGGTGCGAGCTGTGTTTCATCACGAACAATGCCGGATTCTTGCCTGTGTCGGAGTACGACGCTATACTTGTAGTAGGTGACGATAAAACTGAAATAACACTCAAGGAAAAGGATCGGAGGTATCATATCGAGACGAACGAGGATTGTATTAGAAAGAAATTCAAGGGTTGCGGTGAACCGAAGATAAAATCTTTAAGTACATTAGATATTTTTGATTTATGTGGACTTTGTGCTTATTTGCATACGAAGAAGAAACCAGAGCTGTGATTTTCCGACGAGATGTTGACTTCATGTAAATGTTTTTATTTAATGTTTTATGCAATTATTATGTACGATCGATATCTACTTTGTAAATTTGTATTGTAATTACGGCCTCATTATAACAGTACATTATAAATTGTCTTTAATTTTCTATGTCGAGAAAAGGGCATGTTTAGAACATAGTAATCGTAAATTTACTTATAAATTATAAGTCACGAATTATATGCTTGATTTCCGTTTGCAAATATGATTGTGTATTGTACTCATTTTAGTATTTAAGAATTGAATATGTGATTTTGTTGTTGTCTGCCTTAAGCTTTAATTAATAGCTGAAATAATAACGTAAATGACTATAAATAGAGCATAAAAAAATAATGCTCTATAAGTAAATGTAATATTCGTTAATATAAATCTATTGTATACAGTTTGTAACCATTAATTACATATTTTATGTAAATTAATTCTTTTTTTAATAATAATGATATTACCTAAATCCATTATAAAGCTGAGCTTAATCTGTTGACAATATTCACATTATTGATTAAATAAAGATAGTCTAATAATCATTGGTTATAATTTTAAATCGTCCACTTTTGTATATAATTTTGACACTATTAAAAATACTATATTTGTAAGCTAACTTAACCCCTCAGATGGTTTTTTTAAGACTCAGATCTCAAAATGGCGAATTATGTTTTTATTTGTTTTTTTTTTTTAATTTCATAACATTTCATGGTTTAGTGAAAGAAAAGTTAGTACAAATAAAAAATAAATTACAAAATACATTTTTAAGTATATAAAAATTATAATTTTACAATACATAATTTATTATTTTTCAAAGTTTTGTAATGTTAACAATTTGTTTTTTTAAGCTTACGCTACCAATAGTCTACTGATCTGTGTTTCATGAGGTCCATATGCATTTGTATGCAACTTAAACCTTTATGGTTTTAGGACAGTCCAGGGGTTAAAACGTATTTAATATAATATTTCTGAACAAACTTATGTATAAAGTGGTATATATACTTATGTATCAAAGTGGGAGGAAGATCAGGCATAATTTATACATTTATATGAGTGTGCTACGAAGACCGATGTGGGTAATATATTAAATTCTACTGATAAAGGATTCAATAAAACTGATAGACATTATATCAGTATATATCAGTCTGATAAACGTGATTAGTTTTAAACATGAATTGGCTATGATTTTAAAATAACTATTAAAGTATAAATACTTTATAAAAATTCCACAAGCAGGTTCGCGGACAATAGATACTGTATTTATAGTTACATTTAATTATCAAAAGACGATGAAGAAATGTTCATGTCATAAATTTAACCGAAATATCTCAATAGGCAAAGATAAACAGGATTTTATTTAGTAGCTATTGATGGGCTTTAGTGACAGCAATAAAAAAAATCTTTACCATCGACGAGCCTAATATTTTAAATTTGTTTTATTGAAGTCTTGACTGTATTACGCGCGAACCCGAACATACGGCTATGTTCAGAGTGTCCAAAAAGATTGACAAGGAGTTTATTGCTTAAAGCGGCATAATCTGTATAAAACAAGCATATATTTCTACGCACCTACTCATAACATGAACGCGGGTATCGAAAGAGCCTAATAATGTTGTATTAATGATTATGATTTTGAGATAATTGGCCTTAATTGAATGAATCCGGGAAATCAAGGAATTAATTGAATGTTCATAATTGCTGTCACAATACTACCTAATATCCGCGACTTCGTCTGCATTGCTTATTATGTTAACAATACATTTTATATACAGAGAAAATAACAGAAAAGTTGCAGGCAATGCTTACAAAACTTCTGTCAAACAACGTTAACTGTCAACGAAATCTTTGTTTGGGATTTGTACGAACATAAGTTTGAACGTTCAAGACACAAAATTATTTCAATTGTTTATTATAAATACATCAATAACTGAAAAATTCAGTCATACATTATATATTATAGTCTTTTAATATATAAATAATTAATAATTGTATTTATGATATAACCTAGCATCGATAAAATTAAGAATGAGTATATCAAAGCAAGTTTGAAAGTAGCAACAGTAATAGAAAAGTTGAGGAGTAATAGGTTAGCGCTGGTATGGACATGTATACGAGGCTCTAAAAAACCATGTAACTGGGAAAGTTTTAAGTATGCAAGTGGACAGATATATGAGTAGAGTAAGACCGAAAAAGGTATAGGAAGATAGTGTGAAATATTACATGCCTATAAAAGGTGTAGATAATGAGATGATATCTGACAGGGGGCAGTGGAAAAGGAATATATGTTGTGCCAACCCTATTTAGGTGAGATAAGGTACTTAAATAATTAATAAAAATACAACAAATACGTTGTTATTTTAAAAGTGAAGTTGCTTTGAATTGTCCAGTACATTTACAACTTATTACAAAATATTCTAATTATTTTTTTTTATAAAATTACAACAAATGTTTTGTAACTTCCCTAATCGTAATTGGAATAAGTCGTGTAGTAAATTTACAAAACTGAATTTTATTATCGCTATATCCGCGTAAAAACTTCCACCTTTTTTGACGTGATATCGTCTTATAAATCCATGAACACCGGCTGTACGCACGAACAAGCATGACTCATTGTCACGTTCCGCCTGAGCCGAGCGTGCAAGCGCGATTCGCCTAAGTATTCAGCTTGTGACGCATCTATCTTTCTTTCACTCCATCGGTAATTCGTTAAGTGATAATAATTCAATTTAATTCATAAAAGTATGCAATTGTTCATAAATGTTGTGTTATGTGTTATTACATAAAATTATCGCCCGTAAATCGACTTTACAGACAACCAATTTTTTTTGGATAATTATTATAGAATTTTTTAACAGTGTAGGATACATCCTTAATTTATTAGTATAATTTAATGAATATGTAACGCAAATTGTATGTAAATGCTGTCTTCTTGCACTCCACTATATGAACTTGAACGACACCAAATCTAAACGCTACTCCTATGTGCATCGTTCTTAAAAACGTTTACATTTTTTTTCTTCTCATATAAATAAATAGATAATACAAGTGATCAAACAATCAATATTATTTAATATTAATATACGGATGTACTCTTCGAGTTTCTAGACGAATGTTTCGTTATATTTTTCCTGGCGTTTGCAATACAGGATATAGTTCAGTGAAGCGAGGAAAGCGAATCGCTTCCATTCCCTTATTGTTTATCGGATAGTGCTCAGTGTCCGCCATAGCGCCGAATTTACAATCCAAATTTCCTTGAGAAATGAAAACCGAAGCGTTTAAGTAAGTGCCCATATTTCATTCAGATTCAGAACACTTATTGTTTCCTACAGTATTTAAACTAAATCCAGTAAAACTGTTTAATGTATCTCTTTAGATCATGTTTGTGGTTAATGCTGTTAACTGCAACGGTGAGAGCCGATTTATTTTCTAAAGCAACAAGAACCAAAGCTGACGATATTGATCTAAGGAACAGCGTGTTTGATTTCATAATTGTAGGTGGCGGGACTAGTGGTTGCATTCTGGCTAACAGATTGTCTGCTGTAGCAGATTGGAAGGTAAAGTTTATAGACTGGAATATTTGTTAAGCTTTACAATAAACATGTACACGGACAAGTAGGAGAGAAATATAATGACAACGTCAAGTTAGGACTTAGGCAAAGTACTGCAAATCGAAATTCAGGAAACCTACATTGATTTTACTTTAGGGCTGTAATATAAGCAAACATGCTAGATGAGAGTACAGGTAGCAATAGTTAAGATGTTTATATTATTTTTAATTTAAACTATCAACCTTAACGCGTAAAGCCAATACACTTTATAGCTTCGTGTTTTTTTTATTTTACTAAGTAGAAAATAAGCTTGCTGTACATTTGATGTCAAGTCACTTTAGCATATAATTTATAAATCACCCGAATAACACTACAGTCGAAAGGCTGGTACTATAGATACCCAAGTATCTCACAATCAGATTAGTATATAAGAAAAAAAACTACAGATAAAAGCAATTTATTAAAAATTAAAAAATCAAGATTCACAAGACACATTTCCTAATCAGTTTCACTTCAAAAACCGTCCCCATTCGAAACACAATAAAAAGGCAAAAACCATAAGTACTGATTAAATAAACACAAATGTAACTCTAAGTTACACGGTATAAGATAGTTTTTTAAATGATTTCAACTAACGTTTTGCAACCTTATTAAGTTTAACACTATCCAAAGCAATCAATTTTACTACCTTTATTGGCCACTAGAACAACTGCCTAGTGGAATCGTTGCTATATTATTTTTTGTTAGTGGGAATGTTTGGATAAATTTTAATGGTGACAAGTACAATACAATATTATTTATAGTTAAAGTAAATTAATTACCTTGAAATAAGTTTAATTTATTGTACAGCTGTCTTTGTGTATGCGATTTAAACATTCGCTTTGTTCGCCATGTTATGTAAATGAATATCGATCATTTTTAATGGACTTCAAAAAAAGGAGGTTCTATATTCGATCCGTATGTATGTTTGTATGCCCGCGATTCTTTCCATACGATTTGGATAGAGTTTTCTTTTCTTCGGAATTATGTAATGTAACTCTACAATACTAACAAGAAATGACTCGCTATAGCTGTAATCGTTTATTTATGTACTGTTTTCACCATTCCATAACATAACATCATGACTATATGGTTTGTATATAGTGATATCTATAGTAGTACATACTGATTATTTGCCATTTATATTACATTTCTATAATATTTAGGTGTATTGAATTGTTGTATTCAACGGTAAGATCATATTGTAAATGTCATAGAAAATTGAGAAATTAAATAAATATGGTTAAATAAAAAAGGTCATAATAAATAAATATAATGTGAATATGAAGTCACTTAAAAAGATAACAAACGAAAAAATAAAATAAAGAAATCAGAAAGAGTATAATAAGTATATGGAAAAAGGAATAAAAAGAAAATGAAAATACTGTATTTACTTAAATTCATTCAGAATTTTTTATTCCAAGAAAAGAAAGCTTCCCTCAGAAAACTAATGACTCAAAAGTGTAAAACAAAGGTTTAATCAAATCATTTTACATAACTCGTTATCTTAATTAAAAAAAAATAATTTAAGAACCAATTACATAATTCAAAATAATACCTATTATATATATATTTATTATGAAGGCAAATTTAAATTTTATACCACCCAAAATGTGTTAATCTGAAATACTCTTTAAATGTACTTCGTCTTTTACATGAGGAAATAGGGATTTGGCTTATTATTACTGGTATCTTGAAAATTAATTTTTGAAGTAATATCATACCTATGTCGAAGTTAATTCCCATAAATATCCGTAACAGATTTTAGTTCTGGAATCAGGTGACGATGAAAACATAGACTATGATATACCAGCAGTCCCGACCAAGGAGTACCGTCCTATTCTATGGAATTTTAGAACTGAGAGGAACGGCTACTCCTGCCTGTCAAGACCTAGTGGAAGCTGTGAAGTGAAAACTGGTAAAGTACTAGGAGGATCCAGCGTTATTAACGACATGAAATACACACGAGGATCTAAAGTAGATTACGATGGATGGCATAGCCCCGGAGCTCTTGGATCTTTGGATTGGAAATTCGATAATATAATCGAACATTTCAAACGTTCTGAAAATAATGGTCAGTTTTTGGTTATACTACCTAATTATTTTTCCAAACGCAATACGATTGCGACACTAGCCGTATTGGCACTGTTAACACCATCCACGTGATTATAAATCCGTCACAGTACTCCCTTTTTGGTTTATTGCGTTCTGGGATCAACCAGTTTACATTCCAACTGCTGAAATCGTAGTGATATGATGAATGTGGATTTCACGATACGGAGGTCACTGTTATTTTTCTTACTATCATACAATGCCCTCACATTTTTATGCTACAATCAATAATTAATTATTATAATTGGTTTCGGTTACTACGACATATTATATTATTTTTCGCATTCTTAGCTTTGACGTTCATCTCTAATGTGATTGACAATTGCCATTTGTAATACATTCTATGTATTTTCTAAACTACTCACTCATTTGCACAGGTTTATCTATTGGTCTATGTTGATCATTTGTAACAATTCGTTTGTTGAAAGTACTGGTGTTCTCATTGATTTGTCATTATATAGATTATCACATATTATAAAACAAAGCCGTCTGCCGCGACTGTCTGTTTGTCTGTTTCTGATAAACTTAAAAATTACAGAACGGATTGTAATGCGATCTTCACCAATAGATAGAGTACTACATGAGGAAGGTTTAGGTATATCATTTGTCAAGGTCTTGTGTAAATTGGTTGAAATATAACGATAATTGTTGGAAGTATTGGAAAAAGTCAGGCCGCCTGGGAGCTTTCATCAAAAACGCTTCCTAATTCTTTTGAAATATAACAAAACAATGCGTACTCACTATTCCTCTTTTATAGATCTACAAAAAAGTCTGCGATGGCACCTATCTTTTAAATATAGCTTCCTATACCCATTTATTTACTTTAAAATGTTCACATATAATGAGGTAATTGAAAGGATATTTAGACGGATACAGTATTAATGCTTATGAAATTAAATATATTAGTTACCTTAAGCATTTCGTGCACATAAGTATATATTTTTTATTATCCGGGCAGGACAACGTCCGCCGGGCCTGCTAGCTATATTATATGAGGAAAATTAGAATTTTTCGTAATGTAATATAGCTCATTGTACTTATTATGTTTGTTCCATGTTTCAGGTGATTATGATATACTCATGAATTCTTTCTACCATTCACGAGGCGGCGAAATGCATATACAGAAGTTCAAGTACATTGATAGATACATTGAAGTATTCACAGCTGCCTTTACTGAAATGGGTTTCAGAAGTTTGGACATCAATACCAATGTACCGGAAGCAATCGTTAATAATCAGTTTGCAATGACGAATAATACAAGGTTAAGTACAAATTCGGCATTCTTAAAACCTGTGCGACATCGTAAGAACTTAACAGTGATGAAAGGTGCTACGGTAACAAAAATTGTTATTGATAAACAAGAGAAAACGGTTGAAGGTATTATTTATGAGAGCGAAAAAGGCAAAGAGAAACGTGCTTATGTTAAACGTGAGATAATTTTAACTGCAGGAGCTATCAACAATGTAAGGCTCCTTCATTTATCAGGAATAGGACCTAAACACACTTTACTGAAACATAACATAACAGCTATTATTGATCTTCCCGTAGGGTTAAATTATCAGGACCAAGTTACAACAGGTGGTCTTGCTTTTGTTTTAAATGATGTTGCTCCAGTAACAGAAAGCGAAGTAATAAACGATTTTAAAACTTGGTTTCAAAGTCGTAGTGGACCGCTAGCTTCTAGAGGTATTAATCAATTATCTGCTTACGTTCAGTTGTATGAGAATAATAACGCTCCCGATGTTGAAATAGTATTAGAAGGAAATTTAATCAGAAGCGATAAATTCATGCTAACAAACATAAGCGTACATTCTGCTGAAGAGTCAAATTTACCACTACCTTATTATAATTTAGTTAATATTTACCCAATATTACTTCGACCTAAAAGTAGAGGGCTCGTTATGCTCAATAAAAGAAACCCGAAGTATGGTCGACCAGTTATTCAAGCTAATTTACTGAAAGATTCAGAAGATTTGGATACTATGGTTGATAGTATTGATATAACATTACAGCTTTTAGACACGAAAGAAATGAAAAAAGCCGAAGTAAAATTTGCTCCTTTAGATTTATTCCCTTGTGATAGATTGACCAATAGAAATCAATGGAATTGCATAGCTAGACATTATACTAAAGCTATGAGCCGTCCAGTAGGAACGTGTAAAATGGGAGATAACAGAACAGACTCTGTTGTGGATTACCAATTAAGAGTTCATGGTATAGAAGGATTAAGAATAGTAGATGCGTCCGTAATGCCAACACAAGTGCGAGGAGGTATCTTTGCACCTACAATGATGATTGCAGAAAAAGGTGTAAAATTAATATTAAAAGACTGGAAAGAAAATAAAGGAAATTATTATAGTTAGATTATTTTAAATAAATAAAATGTCTGTCAATACCAAATAGATTTTATTAAATCACTCGCCTTTTCAGCTATCATAATGACTGGCGCTGTTGTAGATCCTCTTGTTATCTTAGGTATTATAGATGCGTCGACAACTCTTAAGTTTGCAACACCGTACACAATCAAATTGCTATCCACTACAGATTCAGGGTCTTTTGTATTACCCATTTTACATGTACCAACGTAATTATGTAATGGTGCGGAAAAATGTTTAATTATACACAACCAGAATTCTTCAGAAACGCTCTCATAGTTCTTACATTCATTATTCAATAATGGACGAGGATCAAATTCAAAGTCGGCCGTTTTAAAAACGTCGGTATCAAATAATTTAACAACATGTCGTATACCTTCTAATAATTTTTTTTCGTCGCTTGGATCTTTAAGGAAATTTGGATAAATTAAAGGTTTCCCTAACCACGGATCTGTTGCGTTTAATATAATTTGTCCACGGCTTTTAGGCGTTAAAAGCGATATACACATGTCAATTTTATCATAATACATGTTTGAGTCATGTCCTTTGAAACGTATTTCAAGGTCAGGAGTTCTTAATACTTCTGATATACTAGATTCAATGAATGCAACCACTTGGAAATTAGCTGCCAAGGGACCCATACCTTTAGTATAATAATCAGTTATATCTTTTAATTTCTGTGGAAATTTCCAAGTAGTAGCTGTTTTACTTAGTTTAATAATAGGCAAACATATTGACAAATGATCGTGAAAGTTTCCTCCGATAGGTAAATCGTAATAAACTTTTATGCCTAGGTACTCTAAATAGTCTTTAGGGCCTAAGCCAGACTGCATGAGCAATTTTGGTGAATTGATAGCACCGGCACTTAAAATTACTTCTTTCAAAGCGCTTACTTTAAATTTTGCACCATTTTTTATATATTCTACGCCTAAAGCACTAATTAAATCTCTTGATTCTTTAAGTAATATTTTTGTTACAAGTGCTTCCGTCTCTACTACTAAATTAGATCTTAAATTTATAATAGGATCAATAAAAGCTGTAGATGTGCTCACTCTTTCACCATAGTAAGATGTAGTCTGTATTCTCATGAATCCAAGTTGATTTCTTCCATTAATATCTGTGTAATTGTATCCAAGTTCATTAAAAGCACTTAAGAGCACATCTACGTTATCATCGACGTACGGATAACGGCCAATATCAAGTGGGCCTTGTGTAGAGTGAAAGAATTTATTTTTAGAAATATCTTTATCGTAATTCCCTTCGGAATATTTGAAAAATGGTAGAACTTCGTTAAAACTCCAGCCTTCATTCCCATTGAAAGCCCATTCGTCATAATCAGCTGGATTACCTCTCATATAGGCCATGTCGTTTATTGATGATGTGCCCCCGAGGACTCTACCTTGAACAACTTCACAACCTTGTTCAGCACGATTTTGACAGAATCTGTAATATATTCCACTTAAAATTATTCGATGTATAAACAAACCCCCGTTTCACAATAATGTTAAATTGGTTTCACTGGTACATAAAAGTGTATTTACATATACATTTACAATACTGAAAAAAGATTTACCTTACCCTTTCTTCGGTCGCATACTGTACTGCCAGTCTATGTTTGATCCCTTAAACTCACTCGTAAGACCGGGGATAAGTGCCATCTTAGGTTGTTCTGGTCCAGCTTCTACCAATAAAACCTGAAATATAGAGTTTATTATTTTAGTTTATTAAGGTTCTTGAAGGTACAAGTAGATTGATGTAGCGAAAATAATTTCTGTGCATATTTTTTAAATAACTGAATTCGGATCATATCGTCTGCTTTAAATCTGAAGCCAACTGGTCGTCCGTGATCGGTTCAGCTTGGCGCTTGGCGGCTCGCCTACGTCTGGCACACGAAGCAAGCGCCACGATCTCCTCCTCCGTGTTTAATTGCAGTTCTATCTCCCTGAGTAGAAGACAAGCCCTCTTAGCATCGGCCAGCCCTATGTACTCGCCTGTGGTAGCGGGGCGTCCTCGAGGCCTTTTCTGGTTTTTGGGGGAACTCTCAGTCACCTCCATCTCTTGGTCAGTTGCGGAAGCCGAACTGTGCCCGACTCTCCGGAAAAACTTGGTCCACGTGAGGGATACCCTTGCCATGGTAGCACATCTACCTCCACTGCTCTCAGACAACCGATCTAACGACGGTATCCTCTATATCACCACTATTGGTAACTGTTTGCCTCCCTCAGAAAACGCGGGGCTGTCTGAGCTAGGGTTAGGGAGGGATTCTCCAGCTTCGGTGAAGCTGGTACCCTCCCGGGGTAGTTTTATTGAAAAGGTTGCACTATCCATCTTGCTTACAGTCTCGAAAGTTGCCATTGCCGAAGACACTGGTACCCTTCTGGGGTAGTTCTATTGAAATCGTACTCGCCATCTTGTAGAACTCCTCCAGATCGCGGTATGCCCGCCGGGACCGGTATAAAACACTCCACTACCCGAAACTGGGCCGTACTGGAGGTGTCGCTCATACACCACCCCCAGGAACTTTTAACGGCCCTCCAGCCGCGTCCTATCTAAGTGACCACAAGAAACAATACTAAGAAAATGAACTAGCCAAAATAAAACAAAAATACTTACACACCTTCCAATTTTTATTTTCTGATAATCGGCTTGCGACAACACATCCAGCAGTACCGCCACCAACAACTATAAAATCATATTCAACAATAAAATCTTTTGAACGGTCTTCTGAAAACGTCTCATCGAAGGGATACTGTTTGCGTTTTATACCAGCCATATATCCTTGTGTCATACTTTTCACTTCCCCAGTATGTAATATTGCTTTCTTATGTTTGCCAAAATAATCCGGTTCAGCCGAAATAGATCCGTACAAAGTGTGAACGAGAGTTATCAGTAGAATCGCCGTTGGCGCACATTCAATTCTACCATCACATATTTGACAGAGGTCATCGGTAACATTTGCTGACATTGCATCTTTTAAATGATAAGCTTCATCAATCTATATATCATCACAAAAAACTCCGTAATAAACATTTTATTGTGCTTCTAGAAATTTATGGCTATGTTTGCAACTACTCCAGACGTTTCACGATTCATTCTATGTTTTACAAATATTTTGGAAGTACATCTTTCATTGGTTTCTTAGATTAATTTTTTAACAATTTAGAAAGTGTTTCGTTTTATTTTTTTACATTTAATTATTACAACTGTTTACAATTTTATAATGATACGATCGTGTCTGTCACGAGTTGCTTTGATAATGTCGCGCACAATTTTAATCTCTCAGAATGTATTGTTTACATCCATTGTGAAAGCTATTTACCATTGTTAATTATACATTGTTTAAAGTTCCAAGAGATTTTGCGAACACTCGTACAGACAATCTGTGCTGATAAAATTTAAATATAAATATAGGTCAACTGGTATTTAGTGTCGTACATATTCTAAATGTTAAAATGCTTACCTATATTGACATACAGTCTACATTAGTAACATCACCACACACATCTTTGCTCCAAAACCTATGGTTAGTAACTCGCCTCTGGAGTGCTGTCTTTTAAGATTCTTTTATATTTACTTATAGACTGTAGTTACCACTTAATATTTGTTGACCAATACATGTGTCTACTACATAAAATAATAAAAAACACTTCCATAGTATAAAGAACATACGACTGACAACTGATACTGACGCATTTTTATACTTATTTGTATAAGCAAAATATAATGGGCATAAAAATTATTAACAATATTGTTAGGGAATTTCATTTATCTATTATTCTTTTCTTGTTGGATAAAACAACTGATATTTATCTTGGTCTTTAATTATGTATTAGTTACATTTGGTTAGTAACCAAACTCACAGAAATATAAATAGAGAAGGCAAAAAAAAAAACGAAAGAGTATGTATTCGGCTAATTGTGCAAGTAAAGAAAAATCAATAAAAACTATAAACAAAAAATCGCTTTTCGCTTTTGTCTGCATCTCATTAGTTCTTCTAAACTTCCCAATGGATTTTAATATAGTTTTCACTGTTACTTGGAGAATATCCTGAAGGCTTAAGTGTATAATACTGCATATTTAATTTATGTGAAGCAGAGAAGAATATATTAATTTTAATCAAGTCCTAAACATATTTATGCGTGCGCTTAAATTACTGACGCTCTGGCTAAACCTTAAGCGTAAACACGATTTACAAAAATTTGAAAAATGGGCATTAAGGGGACTCTGTTGCTGTCGCACTCTGCCCGACCTATCAACTAGAGCAGGAGAGAGACAACTGCAACTAGGACTGATTATACAAAACTAGATAAAAGTATGATACCTCATTTTATTTTATTTATAACTTCTATAAAATTATATCTGAATATTTGAAAACGGCGATATAATTGGACAATTTTAGAACTTTTAGAAGGTTCCTAGGTCTTGTAACGCTTAATTTATAGACGAAATCAAAACGACAACATAGCGGTAATACATATAAAAGGCATGATGTTAAAATATTTACTGTAGTTGCAACATCGAGGAATAAAACAGAGGAATACGTTTGTATGGAATAAACGGCGCCCGTGTGTCCTCTTAAGAAATAGGTACATCAAAACAATACGGAATAGAAGAGTAATCCTCATATAGATCATAAGATATCCATTACTAAACATGTTACTAAAAATTAATCGCGTATTTGCTAATCTGTTCTGTCTATTATAATAATATTGCCTATCCGATTCCGATATTATTTAAATTAAAATTACCCTTTACAGTATATTATTTAATTGAATACCTTAGAAGTTATCACAGACTTAAAATTACGCGTAATAAAAAAAAGTTCTTTGTGTGCTGAGATTTACGAAGCTACTCGGACTTGATGAAATATTAGTGTCAAAGCATCAAATGTTGATCGGATAATATCTACATCACTTATGACCACAGAATAATATTACTCCTAGCGCTTATGACGCTACATTAATAATCGGGTCGCTAGTATATTCATAAATTAGATGGCGCTCGCTTGCATTCTATCTCACTCTGACATCGTTTATATTTACACGCAACGGGACAATCGATTAAAAGAAATATTATTATAATCACGCGGCTTATTGTGGAATGCGATGGATCAACTCAATATGGAGACAATAAGATTCAATAACTATTTATGCCCGCAATAAGTTCTTAAAATACGATAAGTGCCGTAATAATCCTAGCCATTGTTACATTATTAAAGAGTTATTAATAGCATTTACCAATACATGTAGTCTGCGAAGGGACTAATGAAACATAGTGTATGCCCGCGACCACTAATGGGTCCATATCCCATTATATTTCTTGTAACTATTCAACGCTATTCCCATTACTGTAATTTTTGGGAGACCCCACTAATAAAGAACGATATATGTTCAAGAAAATTCCATAAAATTATTCTTGAAAAAAGATACAACGAACTGGTTACCAACTATTAACATATAAATACTTCTTATTTCAATTAAAGTAGAATCACTAAACAAGCATACATTAAAATGTAAAATTTAAAGAACAAGTAGATAATAAAGTTTACTTCCTTATTTTAAAATCATGCGTGGCACAATACCAAGACGTTCTTACCAAATTGGATAAATGATAGAAAGCGCTTTTATTACAAACTAGTAGCCGGTCACGACTTCGTCTGCGTTTGTATCTTTGTAAATGATGACATCATACATTATTTTCGTATAACTAACAGTTTATATAGCGCAGCATGTGGAAAATGACAAGGTGATCTTCGATATAGTTGATGTTGACTGCTATGTTATAAGCATTTTAAACAATATCTGTGTAAGTTATAGTACTGTAAAACATCATCCAAATCCGTTGAGAAGTTTTAAGGCGAAAGGGTAACAAACATCCATAAAACCTCACACACTTTCTCGTTCATTATATCAACAGGATTATTAGAAATCACAATAATAAAACTCCATGGCACTAACAATTGCTATGGGCATACGACACGGCGCGGCGCAGTTACACTTCCCTATAAATGTAACTACTACGAATACTACGAACGGTATAAGCAGAGAGATGTCGATACCGAACAGTTACACTATCAGTGGTTATTTCATTTTATATTCATCTAAAAAGTATTTATCTATCGATATATCAAAGAGCTTTCAAAACCAGTCAATATTTACAAAGATTACCCCCGAGTAGTTACTCAAATTTAGCTCTTTATACTATTTAACAAAGATGATAAGGTTCTTGGGCAAGCTAATTTAAATAGTTTTATGGTTTTTTTTATAGTAACTTATTAAAATAGTGTGGGAGAATCGAACCCAAAAGAAAGGAGGATTATTATAACTCCTTAAAAAACATGTGCAATTGTTAAAGATATTAACTAAACAACGATCTGTAAATGAAAATATGGTGTCCTTAGCAATTAGTTTTGATTACAATTGCGCGTAGGGTCGTTGCGGTTATTCGAAATAGCGCCATCTGTGATAGCGTGTAAGAGTTTTATTCGTTTTAGTTCTGCTATCGCACACCACGCCGCCGCGGCGACGCAGTCATAAAAATTAACTGCCCAGTTTAGTAATATGCAAATCTCCGTGGTATTGAAATTTGTAGCTTTGTTCATATCCACAGAACTATAATTTTGGTACATTTTCATTCCAGTATAATGTACGTTCAACTTAAATGGAACAAGTAAATGGCGCTTTTATAAATATTTGAATATGATAAAAACACATATGTACTAGAAACATGCATGTAACCCTAAAATAATCATTAACTTCACCTGCTCTAAGCCCTATAAGGTAAATCTATAGACAGGTTGCGTGCGAGGCGTTGCCGACCGATTGAATTTATGCAACGTGCGAGCAACATTTTTCTACCAATTAAATAGTATATCCTTTTTACCAGACTGCACAAAAAGAAGGTAATGTTTAATTAGTGTATTTATTTCATGTAGGACCATTTCTTTTGTCCGGTCCCTAGTCTAAACCGCTTGACGGATTTTCAAATATGAGATGTCTTTACGTTCATCGTTAATGGCAAGAGTGGTATATACTATATAACTAATTATGACGTCTGCAAATAAAAAGAGAAGCTATATCAGTCTGTTTTGTTATTTTTCCTTATCAATACTTCTATTCGTTAATATTAAAGTTGTTTTAAGAACACAAAGGCTTAGTTAATATGCTGAGACTTCTTCATATCTTGTTTATATTTTATTTTGTTATCTCGCTAAGGTCGTTTAATATTGGTGAATTAGTCAGCGGACGGAATAATACAATATGTACATATACATATTACTCTCTGCGTACTTCGATTTAACATACATTTAATTCTGCTAGCTATCGGCGCAGCGCACTTATTCACGTACAGATTGTGTGATAATTGCTTCATATCTCCATATATACTAGATGTGTAGTTAGGCTAAATATGAACGAATTTTAGAATCTCACTTTTTTTTTGTTCTCTACTTCACACAAAATGCCTCCGATAGCCACGAATGCAGTTTTGTTTAAGTTATTAAAAAAGTAGTTCTGCATAGCTATCCCACATCGAAAGTACGTATACTTTATTCGAGCTTGCATTTAATTCCTACGCAGATCCACTTTCTACAGACTTCGGATGTTATGTCGCATAATTGCACTGTGGTTCGTATCGTTTTTATTTAATGGGTATTAAAGAGAGAAAGAAAACCAAGGGATTCAAATGTATGTTCTCTCTAATATTCATATATCTCAAAATATTTTGAGATTCAAGAGTGATTATTTACCGTTTGAATTAAGTAGATTATTAGTTCTTTTATTTAAAATGTATTTTTCTCAATATCTTAGTTAATATTGTATATCAGGGATGTTTGTTACTCTTTCAAGTAGGAACTTATTTAGAGATTGTGATGAAATAGTATCATAGTATAGCTTATATATCAGAATAACATATCATTTATAAAGATAATGTATAAATTATTCAGATTATGCCAATACGAACGCAGGCACAGCAGACGTTGTTCTGCCCTAATAATAAAAAATATATACATATGTGCATGAAATGCTTAAGGTCATTTTGATAAGGATTAATACTGTATCCGTCTAAATAGCTTTCCGATTATCTCACTGTATGTGACAATGTTTTTAGAAGATAGATGGGTATAGTAAGCGATCCTTAAGAGATAGGTATATGCTATCGCAGAATTTTTTGTAGATCTATAAAAGAGGAATATCTCAATATGCATTATTTTGTTATATCTCAAAAGAATTAGGCAGCGTTTTCGATTAAAGCTCCCAGGCAGCTTGATATTTTTCAACACTTCCAACAATTATCGCTATATTTCACTCAATTTATATAAAACCTTAACAAACTATATACCTAAGTCTTCCTCATGTCTTATTGTATCTATTGATGAAGATTGCATTACAATCCGTTTAGTAGTTTTCAAGTTTATCGCGAACATATAGAAAGAGAGACGCGGCAGACGATTTTATTTTTATAATATATAGTGAAGAGTCTAGTGAATTTGAAAATTTCCTGCCATCTGATAGCTATCTCGCTGTATAAACCGTTAGTTTTTCTTTGTATCTACCTTAGTATTAGTTGCTAGAGTTGTTATCATTTTTGAAGACACAAACGTAAACAAAACCGCGGGCAACCAACTGTTGTGATATATAAGTAACTAAATAATTTAAGTGTGAGGTATGATGAATATAATTCTGTGTAATGTTTGGCCCAGCTCGGAGCGGGCGCCCACCCACTGTGCAGATGTTAATTATAGTACATTAAATAGGTATCTGGTAGTTGCGGCACGTCGATCTAAAACCTGTGTAGAAATTATTGGTGCACTACGATAGAACTGGTCGTTGGTAGCCATCGGTATAATTTTAGTGTAAACGTTAGTATACCTGGAGATAAAGTCGAACAACATTAGCCCGACGATCATGTAACTTGGTATACTTAAATATTTTATCATTTACTTTTTAATACATTATAGGTTTTATAGCGTTTTACCACAAACTGAACTGTCGGTAAATGACAATGTATTCCGAGATGGTACACACGCTACACCTGGAGGGACTGCTCTCAAGTGGAGCTGCCGGATCACACCTATAGGTACTTGACGACAGATATTCAACTCGAGGGCGGTAAGCTAGCCAGGCGGGCTTAGAAATAGGCCCTACCATTATGCAAAATCTTCATGGAGGAGAAAATGAATCTCATTAGATTTAAGCCTATAAGGTACATTATTTTATTGCGGTACCAATTCGAGTCCTGTACAAACATCAAGCTCGATATATTTTAGATACTGTACTTAGGTAGGTAGACTCCGGAACGCAACTATTTTCTCTCCCGTTTACGTGATGCAACTAATAATTAAACTGTGTAGTGTGAACGGTAAAGATGAAACTGAACCATCAAGAGTAGCAGATAAATCATTAAGAAAACAAAGCGTGATTCTAACTAATGCTATGAATATGTTATAGCTACTTGTATCCATTATTAACAATGAATTAATGAATATTCTGTGTTAATTGGAAGAGACATTAACTTTCCATCAGAAGGAATGAGGTCCAACCACAAACTTATCAGCATTAGATATAACGAAATAAGCTGATTTAAATTTATAATGATGATTTTAAAGTAGTTTTTTTGTATACTATACTGTATCAAATATCAACGATACATGTATATTATAAACAAAATTAATGTGGCTGTTGTTTCTCCGGGCTGATCTTCGAAATGGCTGACTCAATTTTGACGAAACTTATGTAGGATAGGTAGAGAGAGGAATTTAGAGAGTATTATGTAGTGTATAATTAAACTTTTCCGTACGGGTAAACAGGAAAAAAAATCGATAAGAAACAAAGTTAGTCCATAAGTAATTAATTCAGTTTCAGAAGAACGGAGTTGCGGTCACTAGTTGGCATATAGTACAGTTATTTTATTTTTGTTTTTCTTTAAATAAGTTTTTTTTTGTCAAGGAATGTTGAGAAAAGGAGAAAAATCATTTTATATAAAAAGTGTCCATCAAAATATGTATAGATTTTAGATTTTCCATAGAATCTCGTCCGAAGTTTGTGATGAATTCTATGAAATGTTTGTATATAAGAGTATGTTAAGGTTATGGTACGATGGGACTGACTTATATGGACCAAGTCCCTGAATGAAATAATGATAAAAAAAAAGAATTTAGATAGGGCTGCTACAGGGTGAAATTTGAAAGAATTCGCGACCGCCGTACCCGCTTATTATACTCTTTCTAGTGCGTTGTATTTCACGGTCTGTGAATTTATAATTCATAGGCTTTCGTCCAAATAGGGCATCTAGGCCGGTTTGGTAAAAGTGACCGCCGAAGTGAGGTCATCTTTATATGGTCCTCGTTATTTTCGAACGGTGGAGCATACTTTCATTTATATTATGTGCAGTCACATTACTGAACTTTGATAAAAAAAATAAAAACAATTCATTAAAATACTGGAACAACTGTTTCAAAACGAGACTAGCGCTGTAGATGGCACGTGCGAGTTGAGCTGTGAGTAAACCTCTCGTAAAAATCTTAACTTCGACTTATTAGCCATAGTTAAGATTTAAGAAATTTCGATATTTATATTTCAAACAAATAAATATCGGTAAATGATTACTCAATATTATCGTGATTTTTTTGTTTTTGATAACTTTTTTATTGTAGTAAAAGGATTAAATTAAAACGCAAATTATAATAGAATAAGATGTATTAAAAACATCAAGTAAATACTGAATAACGGTATTAAAAAAATATGATTTATAAAAAAATCCTGCAGTATATCCCGGTATTGTCTGATATTAAGTTAAGCCGTTCAGAGAAGGCGTGTCGAGTGGCAGCGTGCTTAACGACACCCAGTGAGATATCTCACGGTTAACTTGTATAAGATGGAGCTAAGAATCTTGTACAGTTAAATTTACCCAATTAAACTATGCCATATCTTTCGACAAATAGAATTTGCCTACATCACTATTATTGTGTCGATACAATCTGTGTTTTCGATATATAATTCGATAAGCCTACTTGTAATCTATAGTTAATAAAGAATATTACTAAAAAGAAGTAAAACAAATACTAATGAAAGAAAGTTGCCAAATGGAAGAGTTTTTTAATGAAGATTTTTATACTATCGAGTATACTATAACTCCCCACGAGGTAGCGGTAGCTTGCATTCTACTGTTATTACGCTTCATACTGTAATTTAATGCGGACGAAGACGTGGGTAGCAATAGTTTATTTCAGATCTTTGTTGAAACTATTAAAATATACAGAATACGCGGCGCATAATTAGGCAGTTTCGTAAAACGTTACAAACAAACAGACATATATTTTTTATACACAGTCTATAATGATAAGTAATGCTAGGGTCTCACGGACCCGAGGCGTCTTTCAAAATTTTATCAAATTGGGTCCGTCACGTATAGGGTTGCCTGCAATATCGATCGCGCTTTGAGAGCCGGATTGCACCAGTTTTCAAATCTCTCTCTCTCTCTTTCTCTTAGTAAATTCACGTTATATGAGATGACGTAACGGACTGCAGTTTAAAAAGAAAGTTCAAGTATTTTTTTTTTCAAGAAACTAGTTATAATAGATAGGTTTGTTTACACCGAAACAGCAAAGTCATTTTATAATTGCAACTCGATGTGAAACTAAAATGCACATTATACGAGAGTTTAGAAATTTTAGTGAAATCTAATTACTAACAAAAAGAAAAAAGGGTATGTCGTAACTACACACGACAAGAGTGAAATTTTTGTATACCTGGGAAACATTAAAAAAAAATCAACAGAACGTTACGCTGTGTTCCCTAGCGATCACCCACCTAAGTACTAACCGCGACCGACGTTGCTTAACTTCAGCGGGGTCCGGTGTTTTTAACACTCTACCCGACACAGTTGTTACCCTCACCACTTTTCGGCATACAAAAAGATTGGCGATCTAAACTTCAAAGTCATCACATAAGAAATTTCACTTTAAAATTCTTCAAAATATAATTATAAAAGAAAATTATTTTAATTCAGATATAATTGAGATTAGAAAAAGACAGAAAATATAAAGAAAAATGTTATTTAACTATAGAATGTAACTTAAACAAGTTATCAAAAAAAAAAAAAACAAATTAAGTTATTTCTTATGGGTTTTAGCGCTTCACATCAATCTAACCGGAAGTTAAATGACGATATGACGATGTGGTCTAAAATGATAAACACATAAACCTAGAAAAAGACCAGCTCTCAATGGCAGCTGGTGAAATACACTTATAGGAGCTTGGCATGGCATGATATTCAATTTAAGAATAGTAACTAACTCGGGGAGTGTTGAAAAAAACTTAAGAACGTGCTAATATTTCATCACTATATCTTTGTTCAGCGAAAAGCTCAGTTACAACATTACAGTTCAAACCTACGTTCTTCGACTTGAACCCCAAATACGCTGCCACTAAGTCATCGTTTGCCATATTGTTTTATATCCGTACATATGAATGTGAATTAAATTTGCGTTTTTTTCTCCTAAAGCGTTATTCCCGAGATTGGCAACCCTATACAAAGTACGCGGTTGAATAAACTGGTTTATGATTCGAAAGAATAAAATTTTAATTTTTTCCGATCTCCATTTTTATATTCTCTCGATTGGTAGATATTGTAAGCTGGTATCGAAGTTATTATTGTAATATTCTGCGTAAAATTTAAACAATTATATAATGTTTGTGCCTTTATATGTATAGATATATAAAACTGTATAAATACAATCTCACAAGGTTTTATAAGGAAATCTTGTCGAATGTGGTAATGTAGCTTTCGCACCGTACCGTGGTGGCCTAGCTACTCCAGAGTACATAACGTAAATAACGTTCGGATCTTTTGTTGTTCAAGTATTAGGGTAGGGTAAGGTTCAAGTAGGGGTTATTAATAATTAGGGGCTGTAGCAAATACAATGCACCACGTACCTTGGACTACTCCAGCACCTGTTGCGATCCACTGACAGAGAATCAGATTACCACTACATAAGGAGACACGGCGATGAGAATCGATTTTGCAAGGGTAACGGTTTCCACACGCGAATATGTCGCTCATACACTATGTGACGCATGACAGCTGTTGTCAGCTGCATTTCGCTGCTACATCAAGTATTGAACATTATGGTAATGAATCATGTAATATAAAACAGATTATCAAAGTTGAGGGAGGTAATAAAGCAAGCGAAAGACAACACCTTACCGGAAAACTCAAGCTTATCCTTTAATCTCAACTTCTATCTTCTGTCGACAAATATTATGGTGTTGGTTATCTGATCTATTGTAAAATTTTCGATATATGTTATTAAGCTGCTTGTTTTAACAAGTTAATCTCTGGAACTAACAGTAAGATTAAAAAAAACTTGTTGCATTTTATAGTTACTTATTGAGAAAGGCTACATACTATATAACATCACGCTACGACTCTTAAGAGCTTAACCGCGAAACACAACAAACAAAGAAGGAGCAAATTTTTCTTATACCTTTGTTCTACGAAGAGTGTGCATTGTTGTAATTTGTAACTTTTCACAGATGTGTTGTGCTGAAATTGACATGATTAGGGTCCTATTCAAGAGATCAATAGCTTCAACTATAGCTTTTTGTAACACAGAATGTGGTGTCCACTTAAGTTATTGACATTCGGAACAAAATACTGAAAGATATTAAACTATAGAAGCGTGTTATAATATAAAAACAGTATCTCTGTTAAGTGGTGAATCTTTTGTACAGCAAATTTACCAAAAAATCATTATATTAGTCATCTATCACGGATTATAGTCGGTTGTCAGCACGCGGCGTGATTTATATGACGCGTCGCGTCGACATCTTATGACGGCTTTGCGTTTTTGTCGGTAAATTAATTACGTTTCGATGGAAGCGCTTGAGCGCCTTACGGACAACGTTGTGGGAAAAAATGGATATTTTAATATTTTTTGTGATTTACTATGAACGTTATTATGGACTTCTGTAATCATCGACGCAACTATCAACTTATTTTATATTGTAATTAATATAGTCAATTCTATAAACTTTATTAGTAAGCACTTTCTCCATAAAAATAATTATATAAATAGAGAAGATAACAAATAGGATAAAATGTTATGTATTTATACCATTTGATTCAGTTTTAAAGTTTACATTTACGTAAATTGCTATACCGTATTAATCGGTGGTGGAAAGATAAATGACTAATTTAAAAATGTTTTTTTTTTGTTTTTCGAACTGTCTACACTGTGGACCTGGCAAGGCCTGTACAGTTTCACCGGAATTTAAAAAATATTGTCAATGACTTCTTAGTCAATTAGTTTTTCTACTATCGTAATAGTTCGGGCTTTGAAATATAGAACTAGACTGACGACACTAACAGTGATTTCTTACAGGTAAAACCGGTAATCGAGTGTTGCCAAGTTAAAAAGACAAATAAATAAAAACAAATAATAACCGCCTCGCATTATAACCGAAAGACAGTTTCGCATGACTAAATAAAGGCGTACATGTGAGGGCAGGTAGCTGCTCGCCCTCGGGCTGCTAATTAGCGGCCCCCGGTTCGATTCCCAGACGATGTCGATGGTATCGGAGCGCGGTTGCGTGTGCAAGCAGATTGTAACATGCGGACGCGCTTTATTTTATTTTAGAGTTTAAATGGACAGCTTTATCTGTATTAATATATGGAGCAATTAAGCATTTGTCTATAACTACGCACGCGAAAATTTTCTCATTTGCATTCCACTGTTGAGCGTGATCCTAACTTGCCTACATATTTATCTTATTGTATGCTGTAATTTCTGTTATGCGTGTAGCATAATGGTATTATCTAGATGAAATAAGTTACAATAATAGATGGTAATCAATGGCGACCGTCAAGACCAAGATAGCAAATAAATACCACGTTAAAAATTATTAGGTATTTATATTTACACTGATTTTTTCCGAAGAAAATTGAATTGTAATAAAACATTATTTAAAAATGTTGTTTTTAAAAATGAAATCAAAATGAGTTTAAAATGTACCCTGTTTATGGTAGTTGCGTCCGAACGAAGAATGCTGTGGTTCATTTACATCACGTGAATTCCACTAAAAATAATAATATTCTTATGTCTTTTTAAACGCGTGTAACTTCCCAGAGGTTGCCAGGTATTAAAATTAAATTACCTTTAATATTTCATATCCCGTCACGTATTTGACTAATGATGTCGCGAGAGACATTACCGAAAAACCCGGATTACCGGATGTATCGAATAAATCCAATTATATACTTCTGTGGGCTGCGAAAAATGACTGCACATTTCTTTAGATTTCATTCCATTATATAGGTCGATCCTTATGGAGTAACAATTCATTTGTCCAAGCTCGTATACTAAATGCTTCATTTATTTATACTTTATAGGTTTTATCGTTTGATCACAATGTCATGTGATGTTAAATGGCGATGTAGTCTAAGATGGTAAATACGCTAGACCTAGAGGGGACTGGCCTTCAAGTGCTGCTACCGGGACACATCAACAGGTGCTTGACGACACATTTTCAACTCGAGGGTGGTAATTAGGCAGGCAGACTTAGTAAACTCTTACAACAATGCTATAGTTTCATCATGATGTTTTCCTTCACCGATGAACGTTTCGGGGAACTCGTATGGTCCAGTCACTTGTTCGGTGTTAACTGGCTTGGGCATCATCTACATCGAAGTTCGAATTGTAAAATTAGTAAGAGTTTTGTTTTTATATAGTAGCGGTTTGCGCTTTTTGTATAATGAAACACAGCAAACTACGAAAGAGTCAAGTGACTGGTTTCCCAACTCGTGTATGGTAGTCTCAATACAGACGGGTACTATTCTAAACGAGTAAGTTCGTGAGGAGGGATGGATGTCTGTTAGTCTTTTGATTTTGGTTTCGAACTAACGTTGACGGAAGCGATGTGCTTGCGAATTATCACTGAATATAAATAGCTTGAGACATGGTATAAGAACAAGTGCCACGATTATACCCTTTTCGAATGCAGCCCATTTTATATCGAACTAGAAGTTATAGTGTATGGGTATTATCTTTATGTAACTCAGCAAATATTTTACAGCAAATGTCGAGATGGCTCTTAGATGGCAGAATTTTTTTTCACACTTACTTGATACTTATTTTGGCCAACTGAAATAGTATCTTAATATATCATTCTGATGTGTAAACTGTATTAGTATAAAACTTTCATCAAAACCCCGTTCTGTAGTTTTTGAGTAAAAGACTAAGATACATTCCTCTATCCTCACAAACTTTATAATTTGTAATACTAATAAAATTGTGCTTACACACTAAAAACAGGCGCAACGATGACAAGCACAAAGTAAGATATAGCTCTAATCGACCTTTAACTCTTCGCATAACTGAATCAAAACGATTATAATATATCTTATGCCAAATATGGCGTTGCACCGGGATAGACATCTCGGCCGCGGCACTGAATTGATCAACAATAAATCACATTGAGATAATGTGAGTATCGCTTGCAAGTCACTCGAAGAAATACCCCATATACATAATACTAGCTATGTCCAGGGCTTCGCTTGCTTATGTTATTATTTATTACTTTTACTATCACCTAATTATTTACATATATCAATTTTCATGAGGATCAATGGAACGGTACAGAAATTAATGTGCTACAGCGTCAACTAGTGGCGAGTTATACTAAAATCATCATCATCTTACCCTTATCCCACCTAAGTAGGGTCGGCACAACATGTTTTCCTTTTCCACTCTCCTCTGTCAGATGTCATCTCAGTATTCACACTTTTTATACACATATCGTTTTTCACACAATCCATCCATACCTTTTTCGGTCTTCCTCTACTCCTATATCCGTCCACTTTCAAACTCAAAACTTTTCTTGTTACATGACTTTCATCTCTTCTCATAATATGTCCGTACCATGCTAACCTACTACTCCTCAACTTCTCTGTCACTGGTGCTATTTTCAAACTTCCTCTGATATACTCATTCTTAATCTTATCTATCCTTGTTACACCACACATCCATCTTAACATTCGCATTTCTGCCACATGTAATCTTTTCTCATCCGTCTCTTTCGTAGCCCAGCACTCGGATCCATATAACACGGCTGGTCTTATTATAGTTTTATACACCTTCCCCTTGAGTTTCAACGGCATTCGTGGGTCACAAACCACCCCAGACACCTTTCGCCAATTCATCCACCCTGCATTTATCCTATTCCTCACGTCCTTGTCTATTCCACCGTCATTTTGGATTAATGAGCCGAGGTACCGAAAATTGGAGCAGGCTGGTAAGAATACACCGTTTAAGGTAATATGACAAAAACTGGATGGACCTCCGAAGTCACAGAACAAATGTTCAGTTTTCATCCCACTAATCTTTAAACCAAAATTCTCCAGTTTCTGTTGCCATTTCTCCAGCCTACTCTGGACCTCGGCAGCATTTTCACCAACAAGAACAATATCATCAGCGAATAGCATACACCAAGGTGCTTCCTCCTGTATGTCTGATGTTATTGCATCCATGACAAGAAGAAATAGATAAGGACTTAAAGCTGATCCCTGATGCAAACCTACAGCCACATGGAAATTGTCGGTAATTCCAGCCTCGGACCTAACATGTGTTTGAGCTTGACTATACATACAACGGACAAGTTGTAAGTACTTCCCAGGCACTCTTTTCTCTTTCAGCGCCCACCACAGAACATCCCGAGGTACTCGATCATATGCCTAATACTAAAATATATAACATAAAAACCATTTCAACGAACAAGTATATAAGTTGTATCAACATTCTTCTAGTGGGGCCATAAATGAAGTAAGAAATTTCAATTTTAATATAAAGATTAATTGAACTTCATAATAAATATTTGACCAAATATTCTCCTCATATTCATTAGAAAAGGCGAAATAAACTAACTCAAGAAATAAACCACCTTGTTGGAACGATTAATGCCTGACTCGAAAATGTGCCTATTAGAAAATATGTGATTGAAAAAAAAGAAGTTCATTATTTATATTCATTTATCTTACTTAAAATGTGCATATGAGGTCAGCTGAGGTCGTAGGCCACGCAACAATTTCCACTATTCACTTTCACTCATGTAGGTAGTTAGGCCTTGCCACAATAGATTGAGGTGATGTGGTAAATGTAAACAATATTAATTTACATGTCTGCTTACATAATATACATAAAGAAAATAACCACGTTCAGTAATAAGCATGTTTAAGTATCTTTTACAAATAAAACAGGGCATAACAGAAATACACTGCTTAACAGAAGAGATTTGTCCGCTTGAAACGTGGTGTAAGACCTCTTTCAGCTCAGTAGATTGCGCTTTAGATAATTAGAATAGAATAGAGAGCTTTCGGTGAAGGAATACATAGTGATGAAATCATAGCATGGTGGTAGGGCTGGCTAGCTACCATCCTCATGTTGAAAATCTATCTTCAAGCACTTATGAAAGTACTTAAGCGATGATGGCTCAGTTGTGTTCAGACACAGCATCGAAGGACGTAGGTTCGAATACTAGCAACTGAGTCGGAGCATTCGGTGAAGGAAAATATCGTGATGAAATCATAGCATGGTGGTAGGGCTTTTTAAGTCCGCCTGGCTAGCTACCACCCTCAAGTTGAAAATATGTCGCCAAGCATCTGTTTTTGTGTTCCGGCAGCTGCATCTAATTGAGAGCCAATGCTTCCAAGTTTAGGCGTGTTTGGCAAATTTTTATTTTTTTGAACTGACTACACTGTTAGCCTGGCAAGGCCTCTAAGCCTCTAGAGTTTTACCGGACTACCGTTGACTATCTTCTACGAGATCGTTATTTAACATAGGTAAGATTATGGTCAAACGCTAAAACCTATAAACAAATATAATTTATTATGAGTCGTTATAACCAAATGAATAATCATTAAGTCTCTTTAGTTATGTTGAAGAACCATTTATTAATTCAGTTCAATATTGGTACTTAAAATGCTTGCATTTCTCCTTCCTCTTTTTTTACTTCCAAAGCGTGCCAAACTAATAGACATACAAACACTCGAAAAACATGGCCTTTCTTCTACGCAATCCGGTAAAAATGAAATACGAATAGAGACGCACGCAAAAGCATGTTTCTTATAAACAGGATTGGATTTACCAGGCGCTGAATTGCAGATATGAGGTGTCAAATTATACAGCGCTTCGTTGCTGATGCGCGATAGAAAAAGCTAAGTGGCGTCAATAGACTTTTGCGTCACGTATGGTACAGTTCGAGGGATTATAGCGTTGAATATATTCTACTCTTTAACACGTTCCGTGGCACGTGTACCACCGGTGGTACACGTTTAGCTTGATCTTCAGGCCACGTGGCTCGGAACGGGTTAAAGACTTGAGATTTTATCTAGTACTTTCTGTAAATGAGATAATCAATACTTGTAATAGTCACATTAACGCAAATATCTATTGTGAGATAGATCAAATAAGTTAGATCTTTCATTAACTGATATTTACTTATTCTTACGATTATTATAAATGAACAAGTGAGTTTGTTTGTTTGTTACAAATCTTAAGTACTCAACTGATCATCACAAAGTTTTGCCTACACGTTGTCAGGGAACAGAATAGAATGTAGAATACTTTTCATTCAGACAAAAATGTACTGTTCCCGAGGAATAGATCAAATTGACATTAACGCGAACAAATCCGCTAGCTAAAGTTAGTAAGCTATGAAATGGGAAAAGAGCAAAGAAAAACAGTCTCTAAGATCTTACAATATTAAGTATGTAAATTTATATAGGTATTAAATTAATGTAGTTTCCAAACGCTTTCAGTTCGTGACTTGCGTTGATATTTGATAGACTAGAGGAGTAACAAGTTTTTGTACCTACCGGTCTTTTATGACTATTATACTGGGATTCCTGTAAATCATAGGTGGTTTTATGTACGTCCGCTAAGCGCTATATTGGTTCCGAAGCTAATGGACGGCCAGAAGGAATGCCCATCACTCTTCTCGGGTAACGGGAGACGACTCTTTTAAAAAGCGTTTTAGGGATTCATTTGAAAAAAGGTTATGGTTAGGGTTATCGATATATTGAAAAAATGTACTTTGTTTTCATAGTCAAATGTAGTTAGATACCCAAAATATTTATTATAACAAATATTATAAAATTTAGGGGAGGGTGTTGTTTTACATTGACCGTATTAGTTAAAAAGGGATTTATGTAACAACTTTTTTTTAAATTAATATTTATTTTCAACTTTGATTTTGTAATCTTTGACAGTATTAATGAAATACGTATTTAAGTTTTATTTTTTAATTTGTATCAGGTATATAAAATTGTATAGTAAAAAGAAAAAACGTAAAAAAAAAAATTGACAATATTTTTCAATATTACAAGCGTCTACACGAGCAAAATCACTTTTTTTTTTATTAACGTGGGGATATCCCTTATGAATACCCGTCCTCCCGGGGGAGAGAATAGGTTATGTCCGACTCACACGGACTAAAACCCCACGGTGTACCGACCACCGCTTTAAGTTGGGGCGGCATGGGACCGTGCTGAGCTATCAACATGCCAGCGAAAGATGGCCGCCGGGCTCCGTCCTTATAGGGAAGTACACTGGGTACACGACCAGCTACCTCCTCTCGTCCGCCGAACCTGTGTAATGAGGAGATGAGCCCACCGGCCCTCCTTTGGCGGAGACAGCCGCTAAGAGGGTCCGCCTATCGGGCCCTCTCCGCCGCCTTCTTCTGCGAGATGACCTCCTCGCAGAAGGAGGCCATCGCCGTCCATACGTTTTCACTGCCGAGCATGTCTGCAACCACGCTCGGCAGCGAAAGATCTCCTCCCACCGCTGCAGCCAGAGTGCGGCGCTGCACCTCCCACGCAGCACACTCAGACACACTCGTGACATGCGGCGGTCTGCTCCCTGCGAGCGATCTGGTGCAGGTACCAGCCATGGCCGGTTAGAGATAGGGCCGATCGGTCCCATGCCGCCCCGACTTAAAGCGGTGACCGGTACACCGTGGGGTTTTAGTCCGAGCGAGTCGGACATAACCCATTCTCTCCCCCGGGAGGATGGGTATCCATAATGGATTTCCCCACGTTAATAAAAAAAAAATAGTCCAACGATAAATGAACATGATTTTCCATACACTATACATACAGGAGATTTATTGAAAACATAGTATGAAATGTTTATTTTACTTTTTGTTTCAGGTAATTCTGTTTTACACCTACTAATTTGACTGCAATTTGGCATCAGTAAGTGTGAGTATTTTAGCGTAAGTTTATTACAATACCTATCGTGAAAAACTAAAAATCGTTAGTACAAACAACGAAACTTTGATTATTACAAACTAGCAGGCCCAGCGGACGTTGTCCTGCCCTGATAATGAAAAATATATACTTTATATGCACGAAATGCTTAAGGTAACTAATATATTAAATTTGATAAGGATTAATACCATATTAGTTAAATAGCCTTCCAATGACCTCATTATATGCGACCATTTTTAAGTAGTTAAATAGGTATAGTAAGCTATCCTTTAAATTAGGTATATGCCATCGCAGACTTTTTTGTAGATCTATAAAAGAGGAATATTTCACTATGCATTGTTTTGGAGTCTCGTTTGAGCAGCGGCCGAGTGCGCACGCGCCCGCTCGCAGCTCTGACGGTCCGTTTAGTTCGGCAACTCGCGCGCAGTTGTCGGATATTTTCGTGTGTGTCCGGAAGTTTAGTGTGTTCGAGCGGCTACTGTCGATCGTACGCTCTTTTCAGAGCGACGGTGCACCTCCATTAGTGCACCATTTAAACCGCACTTTTCGGTGCGAAGCCGTGCACACTGTTTGCAGTGCGTCGAGTCGCCGTGCTACGCGTCGTGCCTCGTGCTGCGCTTCGAGAGTCGTGCAGCGCGTCGTGTGCCGTGCAGAGCGTCGTTCTTCGCGCCGCGCCGTGTGCAGTTTGAAGAGAAGATTCGCGTTCGCGTCGCGTCGCGTTTTCCCTTTGGCCCGGACACGGATTGTCCGTTAGATTCAAATTAGGCGCACCCCCCTGCCCTTCAGGCAGGGAGGTTAGTCATGTCTACCCCCGCGACCCCGCGTGCCCATCCGGCCCTTCCGGCCGTTGATGATACCGTCCACCTCGAAGAACTGTTGCGCTTCCACATGTTCGTCGAAAAGGAAGATCCGAATCTCGTCACGGAATATAACAGACTCCGGAAAGTCTATGCGCGCAACCCTCCCGGTAAGATACCGCGTTGTTTCTCCGCGAACCCTTTCGCGAATCTCCCGGACGACCCGTTCACGAGGCTCTCGGAATTCGATTCCGATGACGACTCGGACATGGACTACGATACAGTCCCCGCGACCGCGCCCGCGACCGTGCCTGCGCCCGCGACCGTGCCTGCGCCCGCGACCGTGCCTGCGCCCGCGACCGTGCCTGCGCCCGCGACCGTGCCTGCGCCCGCGACCACGCCCGCCGATGACGACCGTTTCACAACCGTCACGCGCCGCGGTAAACGCCCACGCGCCGCGATTCAGACCGATAGCGACTCTGCTGCGGGACGTCCGACCCCAAAGCAGCCCAATATAGGTGGCGCTCGGGTGCCCCGAGCCTCTCCCACGCCCTCTGCCGCGAATTCGGCTCGAGCCTCGGCTGCGGAACCCGCGGTCGCGGCTAAGAAGCCACGCCTACCGCCTCCCGTCACCTTCCGTGACAAAGCTCGATGGGTAGAGATTTCTGAAGACCTTAAGTCGAAGGAAATCGTCTACAAGTCTGCCGTCAACACTGTTGCCGGCATTTCTATTCGTGTCTCGACCCCCGATGAGCATCGCGAGCTCACCAAATACTTCAGGGAGCGTAAGCTCCCTTTCTTCACCCACGCGCTCGAGGAAGAGCGCCGCCTCCGTGTCGTCATTCGGGGAGTTCCCTCTGAGCTCACCGAATACCACATCTGCGATTGCCTGAACGGTCAGGACTTCCCAGTCCGGAGCGTGCAGCGCATGCGCCACCCCCGTACGAAGGCCCCCTTCAACTTGGTGTTGGTCACTCTGGACCGCTCCTTGGAAGGCAAGGCCATTTTCAGCCTCAACTCAGTTTGCGGCCTGTCCCCTGTCTACGTCGAGCTTCCTCGCAAGTCCCAGGTACCCTCGCAGTGTCACAACTGCCAGGTGTACGGTCATTCCGCCCGACACTGCCACCTGCGTCCCAGGTGTGTCAAGTGTCTCGGGGATCATTCCACTAAGGAGTGCCCCCGCACTCCCGAATCCGTCGAGCCTCCGAGCTGCGTCCTCTGCGAGCAAACGGGTCATACCGCGAACTATCGCGGGTGTCCCCGTGCGCCTCGCTCGACCTATCACCGTCGCGGCGGTCGTGCGACCCGGTCCAGGGCGCACGGCCCGCCGACTCGGACGAATCGGCCTCCGCCTCCGCCCATACAAAGCCAGAAGGCTTTCCCCGAACTGCCGGGCACCTCCAGTGCGCCGGCAGCATCCGCTACTCCGCCGAGCGCGCTCTCCTGGCGCGTAAGGCCTTCCCCGCCAGCTCCCTCGGCTCCTAAAGCCAAGCCCCAGCCCCCAAAGGCTCTGTCCACTCCTGCGCCACCTATCGCGGTCTCAGCATCGACCTCCGGTATAGACTGGATAGCTCGCTTACTCTTGGTACACGATGTACAAGAGATAATCGCATTTAACGCGTTAGTTAATAGTACGTCTGAGCTCGGGCTCTTAAACGCTATCTCCGCTTTCCCGGCCGTCGCGACCACGGTACAGCAATTAACCCGCGCCGCGCATAAATAAATTCGCGTAAATCAAAATATCAGATCGAACCCGCGTGTTCATACATAATAGACCGATATATTAGGATTTGTTACGTAATTATTTAGTTAAATCGGCACCGTGCCGTTGTACTTTATTTTTAGCTCGATTCCCTCTCAAAAGATGCGTGTTTGCGCCCACGCCCGCGACTCTCTCTGCTCACGCCTCCGTGAGCGGGGGGTGAAGATTCGATCCCGCACACTCGTCGCGATTTTTCTTGTAACAGCTCGAGCCTAGGTAGTCCCTCGGTGTGGAGCCCTCGAGTATGTTACTCGCGCGAATACAGTGATTTACACATGTTCTACACTTACACGATCACCCCACACTCTTGCACATCTAGGCACTCAGTGGTGGGCTGTTTTTTTGCCCTTTTCGGACTGAAATAGGTCACGTAACACAGTAGTCAGATACCAAATACACATATACATTCGTGAAACATGCATGGTCACACATGCATTTTTCACGAATTCATATATGAGTATTGTATGGATAGATAGCTTAGCTAGCTTAGTTAGTTCGGGAATCCGGCGACAGCTCAAGCCGAGGTGCACCGAGTGCCCTTGAGATGTTTCGCCTAAAAACAATCGGGTGAGTGCCCTAAGCGCTCCCCTTAGTAGTCCGGTGGAACTGTGAAGGCGGAATAAGCCGGCAGTGTAGGTCAGTTCGAAAAAAAAAAAAAAATATGCATTGTTTTGTTATATCTCAAAAGAATTAGGCAGCGTTTTTGATGAAAGCTCTCAGGCGGCCTGATTTGTACCAACACTTCCAACAATTATCGTTATATTTGAACCAATTTACACAAAACCTTGACAAAATTTATATCTAAACCTTCCTCATGTATTAAAATATCTGTTGGTGAAGACCGCATTACAATCTGTTTCGTAGTTTTTGAGTTCATTGCGAACAGACAGATAGACAGACGCGTCGGACGACTTTGTTTTATAATATACTAGCAGGCCTGGCGGACGTTGTCCTGCCCTGATAATAAAAAAGTAGCTTACGTACATAAACTTTACTTATGTGCCTAAAACGCTTAAGCCTTATACCGCCTTATGCCGCATATACCTAAACCTTCCCCGTGAATTACTCTATCTATTGGTGAAGACCGCATTACAATCCATTCAGTAGTACTTAAGTTTATCGCGAACATCCAGACAGACAGACAGACGCGGCGAATGACTTTTTTATAATATGTATTGATAGTAATGTAGTGATATTTAAATTGATTGTCTTTAACTAATCCATATGAAACCTAAAAAAATAAAGACGGTAGAGCACGAAAATGCAGTGCCGGAGCAGTGAACCGAAACAATGCTGATAGATTCAAAACATCTCAACGGTTGACTGTTATTAAGCGTAATTTTGGACCTCTACGGACATTATGGACGCTACCTCTCAAATCGCAGACAATTTCAAAAATAATTGTTTGATTACCTTCCATAGTCATTGTCCGGTGTTAAGGTGTTTCACACTGAATTCTTTGCCGCTGCGATTTCAAAACATTTACAATTGTATTTATTCTCTATAATATTTGTTGTATTTGGATTATTATTATTTCACTTATTGTACGTGTAGATGGACACTGAAAATTGAATGTTAAATGGAAATTAATAATACAAATTGCAGACAACTTAAATGCTGTTTATAAATATGTACTCGTAGTATTCCATTGTTTAATACTTTAGAGATTTTAGCCTTTGACAACGATCTCACCTGATGTTAAATGACGATGAGGTCTAAAATATAAACACTCTCAACCTAGCCGAAGACTGGCTTGCAAGTGCCTATGGCTGCTTAGCGACATGTTTTCAACTTGAGGGTGGTAGTTAGCGAGGCGGGCTTAGAAAAAACCTACCATGCTATGGTTTCATCACGATGTTTTCCTTCACTGAAAGTATGCAATGCATATGCATGTTTTCTGGGAAATGTTTCAATCGATATCAGAACATTTTAAGATCTAATAAGATCGATTTTAATTGTAGATAATATCAAATTTCAACTCCTTCATAGATATTGTTTGTTAATATATAATAGACTTATAAAACACTACATAACAACACACACTTTTAAAAAGATAGTTTTATTGCATGTGAATTCATAGAATGAATGAATTATGTAATGAATTACATATAACATAATATATTGAACTCCAATTTTAATTTTATATATACCGATTTACGCTTCAAGAAATTCAAAATAAAACGCCTTTTAGTCATCTTAAGCTGTTACTAAAATAAGTACTGCTTTCAAAAAGAGACGTTCAAAATGTAGTCTGAGAATACCATAGAAATTTTAGCCGTGCAACCTTCTTTCGACGCGTCAAACTTTTGCCGTCTGTGTGTAGCCCTTTAAATCCAACCGTATCATTTGGAGAATGTTATCTTATTTTATACCAATTCTTTTGTTATTTAAGGAATTGTACACAAATTTATGATCAACATTATTATAATTTTTTTAATGGAATTACCATAAATTTTAATAAAAAAGATACGATATTTCTAAACACTTAATTAACTATTGATTTTCATTCTTGAAACTAATCAATAGAAATAAAATTTCCTCTTAAACTTGTTTGAATTATATATTAAGAGTAGGTACCAAGCAAATATAATCCTTTATAAACTCGAATTACGCCGACGAATTCGCGGTCGGCTGCTAGATAATATATGATAATGAAAAACTTATTATGATAGACTTCCATGTTGTCGCGGACGGTTAATAGTATTCCATTTGTTTTGTTACATTATGAAATATATGGATTACGTTTAAAGTTTAAAAGTAAACTGAGTTGAAACGAGATGACTACATTTAATCAATATAATGAAGCCGATAATTACTCAAAAGAATCAATAATACCATAAATCTGACGCTTTTAAAATATGATCATTAAACACGACATGCATAATATGAATCTTAATTGAATTAAGTCACATTATCACCGTAATTAATTTAATTATATTAATTAGCCTTTGTAGTATTTGCACGCTTGTGAGAAGCCAGCTTGAGTATCGTTGCACTATCTCATAGCCTCACTATCAACTATTTACAAATCATATAAAAAGTGTTCAAAGAAATTTAAATCCAAAGTACTTTTTATTTATTTATATAATTTATTTATTTATTCATATAAATTAGATATAAAATATAATATTTAAAAGACCTTATTAAAAAACTACTTATTAATAATTCCATAGTTGAAGTAAGGTCGCGTGGATGGCTAGTATGTCATAAAACAGCATATCTCAAAAAATTGTAAGTCAAATGCTAAAATTTATTGATAAATTTTGGTGGTATTTTCTACTGAAATAAATGAGAAGACACTTGATAAAACAATTTATTAACCGTTTGGAATGTTTAAATTAAAATGGTAACAAAACGTTACTTTATGGTCAGTATATATCGACTGGTTCATTACAAACACATTTAAAATCAAGAACGGATAGGGCTTCGGTTAACAACAAATTAAAAACGTATATAAAATTTATGCGTTTCTGTTGGCCAACGGTTGTTGACCACCATATAACATTAATAATGTCTTATTACAATCATAGTAAAATGATTTTTCTTCGAACTGACTAATTAGGGCCTCATGGGTCTTCACAGCTTCACCGGACTAATGAAGCTAGGGAATAAACTCTGTGTGTTAAGAGCATTAAATCAAAGAGTTATCTAAAAAGACAAATTATAATTTCGGAGTCGTGTAGCCACATCATAAAAAAGTCAATTCGCATAGAACACCTTCGCACATGTAGGTTTTCGTATTAGCAGGACGAGACTAGCTACCAGGAAGACATCAGAAATAGACGTAGCCACGGTGATAATAGTTCCCACGTCCAAAGTTAGCTGGTTTTAAATAATTAAAAAAATAAAATAGATCAATAAATGCTATGAGTTTATTTAATTTCACTACGAAGCAATTATATTAATGTCCATGACTCCATAATTTCCATGCTTAACCTTTAGGCACATTATTGATATCATTTTTTGATGCTTTATATATTTATTTAATTTTATGTATTTAATTTTTTATTTTCGTACCTGTACTAAGAGTACCAAGTATTGACAACGGTACCAACTTAAGGTTTTATTATTAATTTAAACACACTGTAAAGAGTTGATCTTAGAAAATTATATTTCTTTGGTTATCCTATATAAATCGTACAGAACACAGGAAACAATAGTAGTCCATTATATTATGATTTCTTATGATGATTTACGATTACATTGCGTTACGATTTTGTGATATCGTTTTTTACTGATCTACGCCATTACCGTAAATATTATAAATCTCTCTTGAACATAACATAAGTAAGAAAAATATAAGTGGGTTTGACGTTTCGTTGCGTTTTATAAACTGCGCGTTTACTGTCTGCGCGTGTTACGGCGCTATGGGACAGCAGCCCATCCCATAGAAAGTTAGACTAATTGTTTCCTAACCTCAGGGCATGGGTCGAAAAATGGACGCATAATGGGCGTGGTCTCGTCTTCTCGAAACAAGCGAGTGTTGGAACCTGTTCTATCGGATGCCCACTGACGACAATACATTCATATTTTGTAAACTTCATATTTGTTGCATTAACCGACTAATTTGCTAACACTTTTGACTGGTACGCATCTGTTACATAAGCAGGTGTATTTGACAGTCATTATTGATTCCAGGTGGGACATGTTACCACCCTCGCACTCTTCTTTATTAAATTTGTGTTGAAACACAATGAAATAGCCTGGTCCAGCACCGCGTCCATCAAATAGGTTCGTGGCCTACAATAAGTTGGAGCCTTCATTGAAGGACGTAATATTGAAATTAAAGTGTATTGGTAAGGAATTTTCTCATGAGGTCCAGACCAATTATAATATGAAATTTAATGTTTGGCGAAAATTAGTAGTAGGTACTCAGATTATCAGATATATTATAGATAATATACGAGACGATAGAAAACATTCACCTAGTGATTAAGCTTAGAACGAATAAATTCTAGGAATAACGTAAGATCATTTAAAAATGTAGATATGCCTTTTAAAAATATACATCAGGCTATAAAATTCAGTTTACCACGAATTTATCAAAAAAGTAATTAAACTTGAAATATCCATCAAGTAATTCCATTTTAACTTCTCTTCTATCAGCAATCGAGAGTTAGTTCATTTATAGCTTTTTGGTAATGACCATATCCGGAGCTGGCATTATAATACCTAATCATTCTTGAATTATATCTTGAGGTGTGAAATTATTATTTTTCTCTTGGAAAAATCCGCTTATATATATCCGCTCTGAGTACAAATATTACATAAGCACTTTCCCTTAATATATGTTAGAACATAACATAATTAAAGGGATGGTGCGTCGTCTCTCTCCCACGTAAATGAAACTGTATCGAACGTCTCTCTTCTGGCACGCTCTCCGGTTGGTCGATTTTAAGTTACTCAGTCGCGCGCGCGCACCCGCAACAGCCGTTTGTGTTTGAAAGTACTATGTTTTCGCGCAGTTTCACCGTTGTCCTGTGTCTTGGATGTTTTGTTTTTGATTTCACAGTTCGGTGATTTTTGTAAGGGCGCGTCCTCACTGTGTTCCACGGAGGAATCACGCTTGTCTGCCTCCGTCCGGTAGTGATAGCTTTCGGCCTATTATCACGTGTAGAAAGTGAAGCCTCAAACAAATTAAAGGATTACAGTGCTTGGAATTAGTGAAACAAAACTCATGGTGATTACCGTTTTTTTGTTATACAAGGATGGTGATTTGTTTGAAATGAAACAAAAAATCACAAATGCTTTTCGAGTGATTAAAGAGTTGTTTATGTAATTAGAATTCTCGTTTAGGCAAGGCAACATTAAATGCAGTATTTAGTAAAATCTATATGTAATTTTAATATGGAAAAGGGATATAATCAATCGAAATAAGGTAAAGTAGGATATGACTGAAGTGGAGAGGGACAGTTGCTAATGAACGAATAAGGACATCAGATACATAGTTACAAACTCTGTATATATGTTGCAGCAGTGTATAGATTTTTCTAGAACAGTTGTTACATGCCCAATACTAGAAATATTAGACTTGGACCGACGTTTAACTACACCCAGCGAAACGTTGTTATTACATTTGGTATTAAGCAGAATTTAGGAGCAGTAGGTGATGATGGCAGATAAGAGTTCTTGGCTTATGAATCTGGATACCTACATGCTGTATTAATATTCATACTACATCTGCATGTTTCTTTCTTATCCTTTTACTTGAGGAGTACTCACACAAAGCTATGATTTCAACGATGCCTTCAACTGTGTACCTACTTTGAAAGAATATACTTCAAAAAAATGTATAACTTAGGTTAAACACAGTTCCCGTAAGCCGATATATTGCTAATTTTGGCTGGTTAGTATAAAGGAAACCTATACGTATGCATATTTACCAAAAGGACATTAAAAAAACCAAGGCACAGATATAAAAAATAATTAGTAAGTTATAGAATATCTATGACCTCATACTAGTTCTCCATTATATGCTATGAATTACTATATCTTAAAACTTCTTAAAAACAATATAAACAATTGAAAGAAATAAATAATAAATGTGCTGAATTCATTTAAACTTTATCTTCATACCTCTATTCCACCTAAGTAAGGTCGGCTTAACATGTTGTCTATTTCCAGTTTCCATTCTCCTCTATCAGCTGTAAACTCAATGTTTTCTACACATAACACTCTTCATAAATATTGTCTTCAGTCTGTCACCGGTACACCGTGCATTTACAATCCTCATTATTTACTTACGAGTATATAAAATTAAACATATTTTCCTGCTGATTTGATTTTCGTAATAAGTATTGTTGACGTCACCGCCATTCATATTTTCTTCTTTGTCCATCATGTCATGGAAAATAAGCTAAACATATAGCCACTTCCATTTGTTGTTTACGTAATATTTGAACAGTCCCGTACAAAAAGAATTCAATCCTAATTATTTGGCTGTAGATTTCATAGTAACAATTGATAGTAACAATTCTCCAGCTCTAAATTAAAGAACAATTATATGATACATACAGTATTAACAGCTTTCAACATACAACGAAATCAGTAACAATATCGTGGGAACACCAGAACCGGTGTTCTATCAATCGGTATAATCGACAACGCAGTGAAAGTATTTCATTGTCTTTACAATATGTCCACGTACTATTGTTTGCATATAATGTAATCATTATTGCTCACAATTATTTTAGAGAGCAATGAAAAACCCTTATATACTTTTTATCTCTATGTCCGTTAGTGTACTCCGTTCAATTACCGCGTATATTTTGAATTAATGTAATATACTAGCGGCTACCAATGGCTTATACATATATGTATATATGTATCCCTATATATAAGTATATTATATTGTACTGTCACTTATAAAAGTCTGTAAGATACAAAATAAAAAAGTTTGTGGTCTGGCTACTCCCGTCAGGGACTAAGTTCCTGAACCAAAAGTTAGGAGTCGATACAAAAAGTTTGATTTAATATTTCAGGAAGAATATTGATTTATTAAAAACTGGATATAAAATAGTGGAATTATAATTTATATTAAAGAAAAAGATTTAATAAAATTACTACGTGTGCGACATGCTTGTATTTCGATACTCGCACGCGGACATGCACGTATACAATAGAAAGGGAAAGAAAGAGGAAGTAGCATGGTGGGAGCGTAACACTTCTTCGTTACATGACGATTTCTGCTGCTCAATTCCTTTGTTTTAAGTAGGGGCAAATCCTACGTAAGATACCCTCACACTACTGGGGGACAACGTGAGGATCATGTCGGACTCCTACCAACTAAAAACCTTTCCGCCGTTTAGCGCGCATATGAATCAGGGTCGCAGGTTCAAGATTAGCATACTCTGCTTCCCTGGCCACGCTTTACAGAAGATAGTATATGCGGGGCCCACGCCTCAGGGAGAGCCAAATTTTCTCCCACATTTCTCTTAGAAGCAGCGACGAACTGTGCTCCACCATTAAGGGAACTCGTATTACGCGGTAACAGGCACCCCCCTCGCGCCTGCTGCCTGGAGTCTTATCCTGGAGGCATATAATAAAGCCGCCCTTCTACTCTTTTCCTACCTCAACCTGTTCTCCCATATCGTATTAGGTGAAAATTAGGCTCTCTTCCTCTCAACCTTTCTGCCTCCTCCTTTTGCTGAAGGACGCTCTCTGAAAATGAGAGAACTGCTTGCCATGACCTCTCATTGTGGTTTTTGACCGGAAGCTTAATACACGTTGCACTGAAAATTCAGATGAGACACGCTTTACATGTCATATTTGAAAGAATTTGAAATTGTTAGCATTAATATTAGAAGATGGATAAATAAATTATGAAATGTTAACGAATTATTATCCTAAGTAAGGCACCGTAAATGTCCTATTATTTGCAATGACACCCCTACAACTCGTATAAATCTTAAATATATCAAACATGAACTCCTTATTTATAACAAAGTAAAACGATATAAATCTTGACATCTCTGTTGTCAATCTGGGATGACATAAAAGGCTATATGGAGGAAAGCCATACTTCGATACAGATGTGTTTGGGCCGACGATTTAAAGAATATCTGGATAAGAAAATTTTTTAAAACCTTACATTACATTTAAACTATTAGCATAATTTACATTAGAATTGGAAACAAGCAATATTATCAATGAAGAAAGACTACATAAATAACTATTAGAGAAATCGAAAATTGCTTGACACAGAATAATTTTGGCTTAATTTCGGAAGCTTTGCAAATGCTAATTTACGTAAGAGGAGAGTTTTTACTTAAAGTGGATTAAGAAAGTTGGCATATAATCTTTTTAGATCAATGAAATTGCCTCTTCCAGTGATTTCTTGTATTGATGTTTGTGCGCGTGAGTCAATATCTTAGTAATACTGGAACCGGTGTTTTACAACAATTTACGATGTTAGTTGCCGGGTGCGATATCTCACTCCTCGACACTTCGTCGTCTCGTTCTAAATCAACGCTCGGTACATTTTCTATTTTCTGCACTGGATTTAGATATTGGTGTTTGGTGTTAGGTTTAAAAGTTTAGATATGTAATTCACAAAAATAATTAGATTATCTGAAAAATCTTCAAAAATGTTTAATCAATATTAACTTTTTATACTGAAATAGAGTGTTTTTGCGCAAAATTAAAGCAAAACGAATATTTAGAAATATTATTTTCAAATTCAGTTTTGGTTTATTTGTCATAACCGAATCGGCTGTAAACCAATTGCTCAGCTCAACTAAGACAATATCGTTCATTATACATCCCGCTCGTTATCTTATGGTAAATTTGTATGCAAACAGCAAAGAGGTAATACAATTATAAATCTTATGGACATTTTATTGTAGAGTGTGCACATACGTGAGTTTAATTGAAATATGATTTATGAGTTCCACGCATTTTTTACTGTAATTTTAATGGTAATGATATTTCCTGGACAGTGATTCCATATTACTCTAATACCTTTTCATCTAAATTGGAGACTTGTAATCAACATTCTTAAAAGATTCAGAGTTAACTTTTGTAATTGGTTTCTTGGTTGTATTTTGTTCTCAAAGCTACCATTTCGACCATCAGTAGAAGTACTACGGCAACAATTTGATTGGGTTAGCTTTACCATTTGCATTTGTGGTTATCAATTAATCCAAGTAGGATTGGGTAGATATTGTTCTACATAAATATACTATTCCAATTGCGATTTTTACTTTGGTCATGGACTTATATTTTGTGATCAGGGACTGTTAAGAGTTATATTCTGTATTTTTATCACTTTACTTGATCGATCGTAAGTAAATTAGACTCTTTCATATGCTGTTCAGAGCAGAATCAATTCCACAAGACTAGATGCATTGGAGACGTAATACTTCATTTTCTCACGTTCTCCAAAAATGCGCCAATGCCAGTTTGTACAATTTTAGATGTTTAGTTCACGACAAGCCTAGTATTCGTATGTATTACGATATGTCTATAATGTATTCCATTTTTTTTTCATCTGCCGTTCTCTCCACTATATAAATATTACGTAACAATGCCCTGGATAGCAAAGAAAATGAAAAAGAACTAGTAAAAATTAAAATATGTAAATTATCTTTCCACAGTAAATTCATCCTCGACGTGATTCTAGTTGGACATTTAAAATTTGATATAAGTCATATGACGTGCATTTCTTAATGCTAAAGGAGGAACAAAAAGGCACATACCGCTTATTATAAGTAACATCAGCTGAGGTGTCTGATTTTACAGGTCAACTAAATTCAATTTGAATATAGGAAAGTAAGTAAATAAAGCGGAGGCCCTTAAATTACACATGTTTTTTGGCTACCCAGTTCTCCTTTGCACATAATTCTATTACACTGTAAACTAAATTACTATTTCAGATCTTCCAATCTCCAAATGTACCCATCCAATGTTTTTTTCTGATATTTGAAAAGGTATAATGTAATTTTCATATAGAGTCTGTTCGCCCAGCAAAGCCGGCAATTTGACCACTCCGTATCCTGGAGCAATAATTATCATAGTCACCCCTTTTACAATTTAAACTATGCTTTAAAATAATGCGATAAAGTTCAAAATAGAAATGACTTAATTTTGAAAATTGAAATACTGCTTCGCAGTTGAGTTTCGACCTTAGTGTTTATATTATTATAACTTATTATTCTATATGCTTATTGAAGAATGAGAATGGTTGTCGAGGTAGCATCTTACACTCGGCGTGGCCTGAGGCAGTAGCGAATACTACTACTTTTTGTTCACATAATTGATTTTTAATGCGCTTTTTTTAAATATAGCATCTTCTTTGAAGCTATCAACTTAATACATTATTAAGTTAATATTATAGTTCTTAAAGTCGGTTTTGGCTGGGATCGTTTTATAAACATATATTCCAGAAAAGACCCAGACTTATTAGCCACGCTAGCACAAACGTAATATATAATAAATTGCTACTCTTCTATTCATCCTGAACACATCAGCATTTCCGCAGTGCTTTCTGGCCTAGACACGGCAAATATGTCCGACTAAGTTGCAACCACCACACACGTGGTTTGTAGTTTTTCGAGGCCAGATGGTGTACACCCGGCAAACCGATACGACATCGACGACCAGCGATAGATTTACGATCTCTTGGTGGGCACAGTTCCTTTTGAATTCGTTCTTAGTATCAGGCAGAATGCCATCAATATGTCGTCCTAATAAAAAAGTGACAAAATATTTCATGACATATAAGTTATCTGACGTCTTCCCTTCTTCACTAAGTATAATCATTACATATTCCAAATTTATAGAATCCGGATTTTTAAGTGGACTTAAGACCTCGGAACGTTTCATTTAATCCTAACCATTTTCTTTTTTAAATTACCATTTAAAACGAATGTCATCACATCGAGCCTGGAATTATGGAATAATCTATTCCTCTTCCTCTTACAAATGTTATCGCATACAACGGAGTGAGATAAATATATTTTTATGATTTTTTATTCTCATCTACATGCACGCGCTGAGTGTAAGTCGAAGACACCGTGTTCAGGGTTAATAAGGCGATATAAATACTCGTATGTTAACGGTTTGACAAGCCGTATAGCATTCCTATTATGTTAATTGGATTGTATTGAATTGTCGCCAATTTGTTATAAATACAGTAAATAAGTTCGTTTGTTTTGTAAGTTATTTTTGTTAACAACGTCATAAAATATGGCAAATAGGTGAAAAAATTTTTCCTTCAAGGGCCGTTGCAGAAGTATTTGCCACTGTCAATTTTACATATTCGAAGACGTAATTAGTATGGCATAGAATATATACGTGCATATGTCGGAAGGTGAGCCTTCTCCATCGTGTGACTATCGCTCATTGTCTGTGTTCATAACCATGAGCGTCGGTAAGTAGTTGGATAGAACGAATTAGTATCACGAATTAGATATCAATTATCTAAACAATTATATTACAGATAGTATGTAGGTAGGCACGTGTGATTAATAGAGTACGTCTCTCAGAACGCGCGATAGTTTTAATGAAGACCGCTCGCGCCGACCACCAATGAAAGAACGCATCCTCTCGACACTCATTGTGAGCATCAGTAAGGATACGGGCGAGAAAATAAACATTCTGCGGGTTAGAATAAACTATTATCGTGAATCACAATAGGTAGGTATCCCAAATACACAGTACAGTTCCCAGGCAAACATCACTTCGAGTGATCAGAACGTTATAAAACACTCTTTTTTTATAAACGTCATCCCTCCCAATGTAGGCTCTGTACACGTCACTTTGACGTTTGTGTGTTGTTGACGTTCCATACTCATAACCCTGATGCGACATATACATTATTATTTATTTTATTAATAAGTACGTAAACAATTTTTGTGTTCACTTACTTCATATGCGATTGTTGTGATGTTTATTAATTTGTGATTGTGACGGCTCTCCATCCTGATGTTACGTTACGGAAATTGACACGATACTGATACGATATTTCATTTTTTATGCAGGAACCGTAAATAAACGAATAAAGCGATAAAGGATTTAACGGTGTATCTCGATCAATGTTGTAATTTATGTGGGGATCAGACACATCGTTTACCGTATTTAGAGCTTAACAATTTAACATACAACAGTTCTATAACTTCAATTTCCATATAGTAATTATGATAAATACACCACTTACTATATCTTGAGCATCTTGCTTACATTATTTGTTTTTTTTTTTCGAAACTTTCATTTTTTGCTGTCATTATTGCCTAACCTTAGTCGTTATCATACCTTTTGGCTGGTTTTCTGTGCCCAAAGCGACGACGGGAGGATCATAGGCAAATTTCTTTCTGCCACTAGATAGCACTACTGGCGTGGCTGTATTCCAAACAGAATTGTATGGTTGATAACATATACTGGTACACGAGCTGTTCTAACTCAGTCTTCAGGAATAGTAACTTATTATGAATGAGCTCAACACTGCGGTCATATTTAGGTAGGATCCAATGAAACTATGATGCTCCTTCCTAATGTTATTTTTGGTACTGCTGAACATTAACTTCTGTAAAATTCGAGGGATCGTTATGAAAATTATGATGTGTGGATAATTGAATATCAAGAATATTTACACGAATTGCATTTTACTGTAACTGTAATATTTGTTACAATATCTAAGTAGTAATTAGAAGAAATAATAATAAAACACGTATGAAGTCGAAAGCACAGTTACTCTTTCGTGCCTTAACTACTCAACCAATTTTCATGAAATTTAGCATGGACATTGTCAGGGAACAGAAAAGTAGAAAAGGAAATTCATTCAGAAAAATTACGGATAGATATCCCAAGGGATAAAATAAATGTACATTAAAGCGAACTAAGCCATGAGCAATAAAAAAAAGTTTGTGAGGATATAAATTTAAAGTCGCGGGTGGTTGCTAATAATTTATAAAGGAAATAACATTAAGTTAGTTTCAGCTGTGCTATTACTCACATATTGTGTTATTTCATTTTATATCAAATGTCACTTTTTATTAGTGTCAACTCTCAATTGAACTGGATTGTATGAATGATCTATTTTTAGATTATACTCGATGACTTGCACATGTCTGTACTTTGGAATGATCTTTTATTATGCTGAGAGCAGTGACTTGACTGTCGAGACTCGATTCAACAATCGAGGAACGAAAGTATGTCCTAGGAACCTCTGAGCCAGTAGGTAGTACACACTAGCTGACGATGAAACATGAGACACTTCATCAAATGATTATGATTGGTTCCATAGCTAAGCATTTGCGTTTTTGGATATCGCGTCGGTCGCCGGAGGTTCGAATCCTGCAATGAAACGGAGCTTTGAGTGATGGAAAACATAGTGATAAAACTATAACATGGTTCTAGGGTTTTTTTATTCTCTAGGCTTAGCGTATTCCTATCTTAGACCTCAGCGTCATTTAATGTCAGGCGAGGTTGTGACCGAACGTTAACAGCTATAGATAATTCTTAAAACTTTAATTTGATTCTATACATTATTCTTATCTATATTGTCTATAACTGAATCATATCCCATACTTTAATTAGTTTTCATTTTGCAAAAGATAATTAGATGATGGGGAAATTTTGAAAGAAGAAATATAAAATAATAATTCTTAAGATAATAGAAATAGATTTAAATAAGCTGAAAAACATAAGTATTAAGGATCATATACAGTAAATCACGTTTCAGATTAAGGTAGTTTCATGAAAATAAATAAATCGTAATGAGGTAAGACCGCAAGATTAAGTGGGGAGGAGGGGAATGAAATTGGCCCGGGCAATGGCTGCGCGTGCGCTGCGAAACCAACCGTTATGAAAGGCTCTAGATTATAGCGAAAACAGACAGTATTGGTAGCCGAGTACTAGTGGAGTTAAAGCTCGATCTCTGTAATAATCTGTAATACTTATTATAGGAAAAGCAAAAATTAATGGTTTCGAAGCAGATTCTTAAAGGAAGCGATAGGATAGAAATATGAAGTGATATTCCATTGTTTATTTCATTCTTGTCTACTATACGTATTAAAGTATAACTTTGATGCTCTAATTCCTTAGTTCCCAAAGTGGTCCCGGTGGACCCCCAGGGGTCCACGAGAGACTCTACGGGGGCCTACGTTGGCGTGACAGAAAAATGAGGGTTTACAATTCATAAAATGAGTTCAAAAATATATGAATATTTATGAAAAGCATTTGTGAGTCAACGATAATGAATCTTATTTAAGCGGGTCGTGAGCTTAATTTTGGATTTCCATGAATGGAACAATTCTATAATCACATATTATATACTTAAATAATACTTTCTTCTAATGTAAACACATATCTATCAAAAACAATGAAAAAAAATATACTTAAAGATGAGAAATTTGCAAAAAAATAATCTGAGGTAAGCAGGGATCTACAGATAGCGAAAAACATAGGAAGTGGTCTACGAGAAAAAATGTTTGGGGACTTCTGCTCTAAATTAAGACTTAAAGAACAATGCTATATATGAATTATTGTTTTAATCTGTTATGCAACTTTTATAACTGTCAGTCCATATAGGGTTCAGATTCCGTTATAACTCATTGCCACATCAATGCTCGTACTTTTGTGTTTTTATGAATAAACATGGTTTTGTTATATGCTTAAAGTGATATTTTTATAAGACCAGGCTAAATAAAGCGAAGACTTGGTGTATTAAATATATCAAGCATAACATTCGATACTATAGTTGGGTCTTTAGTAACTCTACTTACACCGAAATGCATAAAAGGTGACGATATTGTTCTTTGTTAATTTATTTGAAAAGTGGTAAGTGACCAAATTGTAGGATATTGTATACAACCGTTACACGATCATCGTTTAACAGGGGTGACATCCGCCATAGTGTCTCGCTTAAATGTGTTTCGCTCCGGGATTAGCTATCACCATGCTCACAGTGACAAATCCGTTACAGTGACTCTCTTTTAGTTTGTTGCATTTTGGGATCATGTACTATATATCTAGCTGTTGTACTGGCATGACAACGACGATTGAAGATGGATTATAGATTTCTCGGTGGTCACCATTATTTTTGTATTACACTGTACTATCACTTTGCCATCAGGTATAGTACCGTCCACTTTGTTAAACTGCAATAAAAAAGCAATTCTCTTTAATTCGCACATGTTTATTCTTACAATTGAAGCAATTAATTCCTTAAAATCACCACTTCTTTTCAAATCCGAAAGTATTAAAAACATTCCTTTAAAGCCTGTCGTATAAAGAGAACTCTGTTTATTACATGCCATAACATAAGACGACTTTATTAAAACATTTGAGGTTAATACACCCATCATGAAAACATAAAAACGAGAATTTTAATTCCAACTTCAGCTCTTCGCACGGTTAATTATTTTTTAATGCTTGACCGTATGTAGTCGATACATTTCTGTATGTGTCTTTACAGCGAAAATCAGACAAAATGTCAACGACGGCCACGAGCCACGTTAAAACTTCAAACTCGGCTAATATATTGATGTGTAAACAATGGTGGAAAGTATGCTGGATGTATGGAGACCAAGAAAAATATTACAGACAATTATATGGTAGAAGAAAAATAAAAAACGACTTCCTAAACTTCGATAACATCGACTCTAAAAGACCTGGTGCCGATGTAACAGAACTTACCGATGATTTCTTCGAAGAAAAATCACAGATCGAACCAACGTTGGATGAAGAAGCTAAAAGGAATAAGATAACATTCGGAGTAGAATCAGAGCCTATTTATGGCTTCGATTACCAAATGACGTGGCAGAGAGACCAAAGAAGGCAACCAATAACCCAAAACTATGAATATATGAACACGACAGACTTAGATAAAATCTGTATAAGTGCTGATAGTATTAAAACTATTCTTCAAGCAGGTTTGCCTCTTGATACAGACATAACAGAGTCTAAAGACGAAGTAACTAGAGAAAATGATTTAATGGGAAAATCTCTGAACACTTTAAGTAAAATAAAAAGGAGTAGTTTTATTACAGAAGAAATGGAAAATAACACTTACAGCTGGGTTAAATTTCCAAAAATCTACAACGAAAAGCGATTCTAACAGGTTGAAAGAAACTCTACAGCCTTTTGAAAGAGGACAGGACACTGGACGAATGTTCTAGAAGGAAGTGTATCGGTAACACAGCAGCTACAACATTTATAAATTCAGTGACAGCCTCGCAGACTTCGGGAACGTCGTGTAACGAGTGAGTATATTTTTAATTAAATGTTAGTTACAATTATTTTCCCTTAGCTGATTTTATATTTCTTTTCTACACAAAAATCTAGAAATGAAATCACATACAGATAAATATTAAGTTGTAATTAATAATCTTTGTTTCTGTTACTTGGAGGATCCTTTAGCAATTTAGTAATCGTTTAAATTTGTTGTCCTTTATCGTGTTTACTTATAATTGCAAATACATGCAATTTAAAATACCGACACGTAGAGTCTGAAGCTACCCGGCTTGACGGAGGCCTCAAAATGTCGACATTGATGATTGCACCGACAAACAGAAGCTGAACAAACCCCAAACTGTGTGCCCAAAGAATACTCGATCTAAGATCGACCTCTATAATTAACATGACAAAGAATATGTTTTTGTTAAATAATTACCAAATTCTTTACACATGCATTATTATCTATTGTTATTATTGATTTATTCAAGTAAAGAATTCAGAGAGAATGACAAGAGCTTTCGAGCTATGAAAACAGCATATGGACTATTGTTGTCCGCGCGCGCACCGCAATTATCTGCCAACCAATAATAATGATGTTACGTAGAATACCACAATGGCTGCGGTTATGCTACACGTCGAATGAATGGCAGGTCTACATTCTCGATAAGAAAGCTAAATTAGATCGAGAATACAGAGGATATTTACAAAAACAAAAGATACGCGCTCTTTTAACAAAATAATTTACCTCATGGAGGAATCGTTGGTTCTCAGAAATACCAGAGAATTCGAAGTAATTTGATATATTGTAATGAAATAAGGTAAAAGTATAATAGATATTCGGAGGACTTGTCATGGGAAATAGATGTTTTCTATTTTAATTTAGCGTGTTTACCAACTACAGCTTATTAATATCAACTGATTGCGATAAAACCAATCGGAATCAATTACAAGTATGCGTTGGAGTAAAACTAAATTTCCTGGGAATAATGTGATTTATTGGCTAAATCACAAAGTACTCACGTATCACTTCATAAACAACAAAATATTAATTCTAAATTTTAGTTACTTGAATTAAATTTGTATAAACAAAATAATTATAAGCAAAATGTTATTTTTTATAGTCACAGTTATTGTCCATAATGTACAACAAAATGTATTACCGGCTTTATTTAGTTGTTAAATAAAATCAAAATACAAAATGAAACACTAATTTTACTAAAGATTGTTCTTAAATTTAAACAATCAAATGTAAATGTTAAAACAATCAATAGATGACAAGATAACATGTCCATTTCCTTCACGTTTGTCAATATTGACAGGTAAATAGCCTACCATTAATGCCGTAGATAAAAATAAAAACCATAAAAGAATACCTATTCAATGACCGATGTATAGTAATGAGAAAACGTTTGTAATTCCCATTCAATAAAATCATTGATTTTTATCGTAGAATTTATAGCGTGGGCATCAATTTAAACGGTACAATGTACGGCCAATGCACAATTTAATCCGCGCAATTTAACGACAAGCCGCCGGAGCACACTGCCTTTGCCTGCCGCGTGCTAAAAAACAAAAAAAGTACGAAGCATTGCGTTCGAACGGCCAGAGACAAGGCGATGTTATCTCGTGTAGACTACCGTTTACAGGGTTTGATGTCGGTGTACTACGGTCTCGATTGATCGATGGAAGGTCATCTGTTTCGAATCATTTTTTATGAATACTTGTCGAAAATTGCTTGTTTTTTATATTTAATATCTATTCGTTACTTGTTACGCCACATCTGTAGGTTGTATTGTTTGAATATTATTCTACTTTTAAGATTAACATGCAGATAAAGTATCAAATATTATCTACGCAGTGCACTCAAGTTTTTTAATAAATGATTAAAATACCGGTTCTAACGAAGGATGTAATTCAAGCCATAACACACACGTTTACTTTCACATATTTGTCATAAGTTGAAAATATTTTGGCTAATTCAAGTAAATATTCATAGCTTACTAAAAGTAAAGTATAAGTTTATGTGTTTATTATATAAACCAATATACAAGTTCGCATCCGGGCGAGTTTTTGTAGTCACGATGACAGTTATGTTTTTCGAACAGATGATAATAATGTAGACATTCATAAGGATGTATCTTATAAATTTTGGTAAAAAACACTAATTTTGTTTTTTTAGAATTGACTAACGCTGTTGGCCTGATAGGCCTTCACAGCTTCACCAGACTACTAAGGCGAGCGCTGATGGCGCTCAGCTATAACCTTGAATGCAACATTGCGAATCTATCTAAGCTAAACTAATTAAGCTAATCATGCATATAAGAATTAGTGAGACACACATATGTACTATCATGTGTGCCTCACGAACCAAAACATGTATTTTATATCTGTAAATTCGGTTAAACTAAGCTACGCAAGTTAAGGGAAAAAAATTAATCCTTCCACCATATTTGTACCTACTTGTGTGTGTGTGTGTGCACGTATGTGGGGGTGATTTTTGTTGTGTGTTCTAGTGCTAGTGAGTGAAAATTGTCAACTATACTGTATCGTGCTCCAAGCATTTATGACATCTGATGGGGAATATTATTGTATATTACAAATTACAGAGATCAATCTGTATGATAATAATAACAAAATATTTCATGTAAAACAATATCACAGTATTGAATGACAAATATCCGCTGATAGTTTATACTAGATTATTTGATAGAAATAAAAATTAAATGATTGATATTTCTGATTTTGCAAAAAAATTTTATACCGCCATATACATTCATGCAATGTTAATTTTTACATACAATAGTGATGTTTATTAAATACGTAGCAGCTTTATTAAATTAAAAAAAAAAAACATTTTCATTTACATCTTTTATCAACAACAGATACACGCAATTTTAGCAATACGAGTATATGTTTCCTTTGAGAAACTTTTAGTAACTTCATTAATAAAATCAGTATGTACGTCGATTAATTTGAACGATTCAATAACGGTCATCCGAATGGCTAGTAAGTAGATTTCGATAATGTTGGGCGCCAGTAAATCAAGTTGTATTCGAGATAGAACATCGTTCAATATGTCTAATCGTAAATTAACATCAATACTGTTTGCCGCAGGCACTTGCTTTTAATAATATTGCCATGTGGTTAAACAATAAGTACGGTAACGGTCTATGTTATATATATAAACTAACCTGCTCTACTGGCATTATAAAAAAGCGCTTGAGATATAATGAGTATTAATTAGATTTCAATGAGAAAGATTACATATTGTCGAATCTGGAATGTTCCATACAAACGTAGATGTGTACAAAAAAGAGAGGGTGCGCTTGCAATTGTTTTAGTCGGGATAGGATTGTGGTTTTAATATTTACATCAACATAGACAAGCCATCGCTTTAACTAAACCAATTGGTAACTGAAGTTTGATTATGATTTCGACGTTTTATGACTACATACAGTATTTTAATTACATGTAAATGAATATTTTATTATTAACTATTTGGTACCCGCGACATTGTTCTTGGTTTGTAGTCCGGTGAATCTGTAGAGGCCAAAGTGCCAACAGAGTATGTCAGTTCAAAAAAAAATTGTTCTTGGTTTGGATGTTTCAAGGAAGTTTTATTTTATATAAAAGTGGATGAACTTTTTTAAAATTATAGTTATGTTACTACATACAAATCCTATAATCACGTTACTAATTATAATTTAATACCTATGAATAGACACAATGATATATAACCTCGACAATACTCTAAAAGTCCTAGTATCTGTCACGAAGTCTTGTAAGGTGGCTTCAAAAATTAGCCCTGGCCGAAAAACCGTCACTTCAATTTTACTTAGATATATGTAGACTTTTGAGAAAAAATGCATTAAGTGCCTGGAATCAAAATGTAAAGAAAAATGTCATGCTTCTAGAATCATCAGCTTAATCTGTTGTACGTTGTATGTCATTCTTGATATTCATTAGATTACTTACTTTTTAATCACCCATTAATTTAAGTGTTTTAGCTATAAACATAATGTTACCACAGTCAGTAATGCGCAGTCTCTTAAGTCTCACGTCACCGTAGTGTAAACACAACATCGTAGCTTTTCCATAACATTTCTCAGGAGTTACATATACCTCGCGGATATAATAATATATCCCTGCACAACTCACTTGACAGGTAAAGTGTCCAGTAATTAATTTAATGAGTTTGCCAGTTTATCTTTCACTTTCCTCTGCATAACTTGATTTACAACTGCTTTTTTTTTGTGCTGACAACATAACAATTAAAGGAACACAAATTTGATGGTATGTTGTATGTTGGCTTTACAGGTAACAACTTCGAGAGTACTACTGTTATTTGGTTTTCCGTCTTAAAGTTGTTTTCGCGTTACTTCTTTATGTTTGAATACATAGAAATTTCCAATTAATACCCCAAAAAGTGAAAGTGGCTAAATTATAAATGGAATGTATTGTAGAAATTAAAAGATTTATCTGAACATTTAACTACATATTTTTTATTTATTTTAAAGCGGTAATATATGAAAGTAATGATGAGATTTCAACAAAAATATTATAGTAAATTCACTGAGGAAAGTGGTCTATTATTGAAGATCAAGTCACCACCCTTAGGAACAGTGCAAATAAAAATAATTCAATAAAATAAGAGTACACAGAAACAAATTATTTATAACAAACAGAAGAGTTAGTATCTGTTCTGTGAACATGTTAAAATATTCTTTAGACTAGCTAAAATAGTCAAATAGGGGACTACTAGTTAGACTCAATAACAAATCGTCATTAAAATGTTAACAGTATATCTTGTTATATAGAATTATATGTTCAGTTAACTAAATGTCAAACCTATAGATCCCATCCCCATTAAATGATGTAAGTCTCGTGATTCGGTCGCAATAAATCGAAGCAAGCGAATGATGTATACCGGCGCACGCGTCACGCATATTTCAGTCATCACTGTTATTTTTCATATGAAATAAAAACGAATTACTGTATAAAATAACTGTCTTTTCCTCCGGTTTTCATTGACTGGTTGCCATTAACACAGTTGATCTATATGCCAAATTTCATTCGGATTACTTCAGATGTTTTGTAGTGACTAGATAATAAATGGAGACGGAGATATTTTCGCATTTATAATATTACTGTGGATAATTATCTTTCATCGCTAATATTTTTATTTATGTTGTGGAAAGTTTTCATAAATGTATATAACGCTACGAGTTAAGAAAAATAAATAGAAGTTGTTCGCGTGAGGTTCCCGGAAAACTCATATAGGCACTCACATATGACATGCAGCAAATTATCATTTATCACCTGTGAAATAGCGTTTCACTGCGATAAATTAATATAAAATAACCATAATTCGCAAGCTTACACGCAGCCCATCGGGAATCCGCAACGCTATCAATTGATAGACCGCACCGGGCATAATTGCCCTGTCAGATATATTGCTGTAAAATTATTCGTTTAATTGGCGATCCGCTTTACACACAATTTACGAAGCGACATCTACCGTGTTCGGAATAATTTTAATTAAATTAAATAGCGTTTAAGTAAATTAAACTATGCTCTATATATTAATAAAGACCAGTGTAGGAAATCTTAATAATATCATAAACGAGAATGTTTGTTAGGCTGGGATGTTTGTAACGCTTTCAAACATATATATATATATTTTATTATAGAGGGGAAAATACTTCATGGGATACCCTCATACTGCCGGGGGACAGCGTGAGGGTTATGTCGGACTCCTACCGACTAAAAACCCTTCTGCCGCTCAACCGGACCAGGGTGCGGATTCACGATGAGCATACTCCATCACCCTGGCCACGCGCTTGGGTCACCCGCAAGGTGGTGATACGGGGACCCTCTTCTCGGGAAGAGAGATTTCTCTCCCCACGCTTCTGTGTCGTTGAAGCAGCGGCTGAGACCGTGCTTCTACGTCTCGGGGCCTTCTTTTAATGGCAACGGACACTCCCGCGCCCTGCTACCTGAAAGCATGTTAGGGAGGCATTGGGTGAAATTGCACCACCTCCCCTCCTTCGACGTCCTGCTCTCCTACGGCGCGCCAAAGGCGCCTCAGGGTCCATCTCCCGCACTTCTTTTGGCCTCCTCCTTCTGCCGAAGTACCTCTTCACAAAAAGTGACGACAGCGCACCATGCCCTCTCGCTGCCGACCATAGTTTGCACCAAGTTCGGCAGAGAGAGCTCACAGTCAACTACCTCCGCCAACTCAGTACGTTGTTCAGCCCACGCTGAACATTCCTTTAAAGTGTGCAATGGGGAATCCACATCACACACATCACAGTGATGACATTTTGGTGTCACCTCCCTCCTGGCTATCTGATGCAGATACTTACCAAAACAACCGTGGCCAGTAAGCTTCTGCACTAGATGGAAGGTAAGCGCACCGTGGGGTCTTCTATTCTTAGGACTGGGCGGACCGCCTCCACAATCCAGCACTGACCGACTCCAGGCTCTCCCTCCATGTCAGCATCACGACCTGATGCCAAAAATCTTTCTGCGCCTCTAACTCCCTAGGTGCAATAGTTCCACCCTGCGCCAATCTCTCGACGCGCCATTGGTAAAGTTCTGCGTGTGCGCGGCTTACAAAGTACCATGGCGGGGAGCACGCCAGCAGGCACGTCGCCTGGTACGAGATCGTACGGTACCCGCGTATAACCCTGACGGCCATTATCTTGTGCAGCTTCCGCAGAATAGCATTTTTGAACACCGGAGGCCCACATATTTAAAGGGCCGGCAACGCACTTGCGACTCCTCTGGTGTTTCTAGTGTCTATGGACGGCGGTGATCACTTACCATCAGGTGACCCACCTGTTCGTTTGTCCCCTATAATAAAAAAAAAAAAAAAAAAACAGCAGAATTACCGTCCGTCAGGGCCTCGCGCCATACTGGGACTCCATACAGTGCCATGGATCTTACTACACCGAGATAAAGAGATCGGCAGCCAATACTAGCGCCTCCCAAGTTAGGCAGGAGGCTCGCTAGGGCAGAGGCACTCTTCATGACCTTGCTGGACATTGTACGAAAGTGATCTGAAAAATGTCCAACGCCCATTAAGAAGTAGTCCTAAGTACTTTAGAGTAGGACTAACATCAATTTTCACTCCGCCGATAATCAAATGTGTACCTAGTGGAGAGGCGCTCTAGCATAGCTAGCGTCTGCATAGCAGGTGACTGACGCACCAGGCAAGAGGGCACCGCGTAGCACCCAGTCATACCCTATGTTCCACAGGAGTGGGCCGGGGACTGACCCCTGCGGAACACCGCACGACATTTCCCTGTGGTGGGTGCTGGCGTTTTCAAACATAAACTACTCTCTCTCTTGATCCTACTTCTCTCTCTTTCTATCTTCACTAACTTATAGCTCCCTCTCAACTGCCGTTCGCCTCGCCCGATCACACTTTTCGTAACGCTCTCGTCACACATTACCAGCTTACTCCCCAAGTAAGCGTGCGTAAAGAAGTTTTACTTCAAAAAGCAGCTCTCGCACGTCTGGTCAAGCTCTGTGTAGCAAGAAACTTTACAGACATATAGTTCACAGAGAGAAACCATACCCATACTGAGAACAATTATAGTGAATCACGTAAATAATTTACCTTTGCGAGTTTCAAAATCCTAGCACTTTTGCGGATGTTGCGGAATACTCTAAAAACATATAGTGGAAAACCAGAATGATCATTTTCTCAATGTTCTTAGGACAACATTACATCATTCCTCGCCATTCGCCAATCTTTTGACCACTCTGAATAGAGATGATCAGAACACTAATTTAGGTATGAATTCGTATTATATTATATCTATAACATCGACATAACTTACAAATAAATAAATATATGCTAATTTTAAATTCTTATAATACTATTTTAACTTTGTTTTGTATTATAAATTTTTGACTGTGTTATGCGCAAACCCGCGCTTAAGGCTATATTTAGAGCGGCTGAAAAGACTGACGAAGACGAGGACGATGTAGCATGGATTTTGGCCAGGACTAGAATATTAACAGGCAGAAATAATTTCTTGAAATGCACAGATATGGCAATTCGCCAGAAGATAAAAAACACTAGCATATAATCATAGCTAACAACGTGGTAAGCTTATAGTGTTAGGAGGGATGTGATATAATAATAAACTGTTATATTGACAGTAGACAGGGCAGTCGCTGTCGCCCGCGACCAGTTAACACGTAACACAACGAGCACGACTTCAACATAACGCACTACAATAAATAAAAACCCATTGTCGTACATTTTGTAATATAGGAGACGTGTATCTGAGTGTTTACTCACATGTCTGTTAGTCTGCGCTCACGGTTTAAGGGTCCGTTGCTTATACGACAAAACCCTTATAGTGTAAAAAGTTAGCTAAATTACTTAAGAACTTTCTATTTGTGCTTTTTAAATTACATAACACTGTTTACATAAATAATTAATGAAGTATATATAACACTTTTTTTTATAAAAAAAATATAACACTTTTAAAAAACTACTGACATCAAACAAAAATTGTTTAGAAATACTTCTTTCATACTAAAACAGAATACTTAATACTCTATTCCATGTTTTATATTCGTATAAACTACGGAACCTGCCAATAGTTATCGTGTTCACACATAGCACTCACCGATATCGTCGTCTGCAAGTTAGAAAGGGACGGCGCATCGTAAAATTTCTCAGTAGCCCGCGATGTTATGATATTTGTTGAACCCTCAAGAATCACGTTGGCCTTTCTAATTATACTGACCAGTTGGAAGCAGGTGGTACCTTTATTTGGGTCATTGTCCACACAAATTGTAGGTGTGGTAGGTATCTTCACACCTTGCCAGACATGCATATAAAAATATATGTATTTAAGTAGACTTCTAATCCTTTACGACCTGTGAGAAAATTTTTAGGTGCAAAAAGTCAATATTCTTTCTACTAAAGTTTTAAAACCTGAATTGAAAGGTACACAATAAAATTAAAAGGTAAAGACCCTAGACCACAGATAATTTTGACCAATCAATGAAAGACAATTTAATTTTTGTCATTGTATTTCAGTTATTGCAATGAATATTGGTTTTGGCAAGTTTACAGTGAAGAAAAGTGGACCATCATGTTAGCGTCGGTTACGCTAAATCGAGTTTACTCGGCTTAACTCGATATCAAGCGCGTTCGGGTGATAACTCACTGTACCATGTATATTCGACTCCAGTCGTCATCCACCACGTTTACTGTCTAACAAGGACTGCATTGTTCTAAAGAGTACTTATTCATAAGTTTTCACTTTTGTAATGTGTAATCCACTTTTTTTAAAGAATTACGTTTTAAATTTCTTTTTGTCACAAATTTCGATACTTTAGAACAAAAATGCTGTATTAAAAATAATTGTTTGTTGAAAACATGTAACATATTTTTGAACAAAAAATATTATATTACAAATTGCCACCAGAAACGTTATAATCCAACTTAACTCCTCTTTTCGTCCTTTAGAAACTAATCCTAAAGGAGCTGGTGGGACCGTGTAAATAGATCCCACCGGGAGGAAGCGGTGAAATAAGAAATGGGGTATGAAAGTAAAGAGTGTGGAGCCGTAGGTAGCCTTGCCTATAAATAAAATAACAAAGGCCCCAAATTAAAGCGTGGACTAAGCTGCAACTCAGTAACTCGTATGGAGTAGCGGCGTCTCAGATTTTCACCTTCGAGAAGAGCGTTAGCGATGTTGTTATATCGATACAAGCATAAGATACATATATATATATATATATATTGCGATTTCCGTGCGATTTTTCAGTGAGTAAAAAAGTGTTTTTTTTTCATGTGTCAAATTCAAATTTTCTTCATTTTGTCATAATGACATCCAAAAATATTCTTGAAAAGCGTTTGTATAGTTCGCATTTCATGAATAACATGCAGACCAAAAACACATCTTATTGTCTGGACCACGACTATTAAATTTATTTATAAGGGCCAACCAAATACTTTTTATTACATAATGCCATTATGAAGTGTGTTATTATAACGTGTCATTTCTTAATACACGTCACTAATACACAAGATACAAACTATATTAGAAACCATTATTAAACAATGTAGGGTAAACTACAATACCGCCAAAAACTCTGGTAACTTACATATTTTTTATTTTAGCACAGATTAAAATATAATCGATTTCTGAAATTTATCTTTTTGTTATTCGATTATCGGATATAAAATTACCATCTTTATTGCATACTTGAGTTTAAAATACAGTTTCGTACCTCGCATAAATTAATTCGAGCTTACAGCCACGATTGTAGGTAATTGGTTTCGTGTAGCGCTACCACGGTGGTACGCCTAGACTCATTACCACTACACAACGAGGACATGTTTAATTTTTTCTCTCTTTCCTGCCCAGGATAAATTGTACACGGTGATATGAGAATTCGATTTTTTTGTACAATAACACTAATGATTTCGCCTTTGTAATGTTATTATTTCTCGTTCGTATCTACTTTTGCATGTATTGCTATAGTTTAGATAGATAGACTGCTAAGATTTATTCGAAATATTTATTTATTGGATCTAATGGCTCAACAATCTAGTCAGTAACTTCCCAGGATTAGCGGGATTAAGCGGGTAACAATTACGTCTCAAATGACGGTAATTATCGTATTTATAAATCTTTTAGGGCCTCATAAGAAACAAATAAGAAAATTGAGAGCAGTCCGTGTCACTTAACATTTCGGTTAAATTTTTTTTTAAGTATTATAAACTATACAACAACACCCTCAGCTTTTTAATTGTTAGCTAAATATTTTTATACTCAATGTCATGTGGACATAGTTTTACATTATTGGGAATACACCTAATAATTATGTTAGAGTTTTTCCTAATAAATTTCGTACTGGAATAGATGATTTAAATCAGCAATAGCGACTATTTAAAATTAATTATATAATAAATTGACCTGATAAGTTATTTTTTACTACTTAACGGATATTAAGCGTTACCGCGAGTCGCATAAAGCCATGCTTTGATATGATGCTGTGAAAAAAAAATGTTAGTAGAACGTGCTTTTGCAGTAAAATGTAACAAAAGACGCTTTTTACATAAATGCTAAGTGCGTACAAACATTTAGTAAACCGTGAACCCTATAGGTCCATAGGCTTAGAGGCAGAGGCGAAAACAAAATAAACCAACAACGTTTCTTCCATTTAACAAGAATCGGAACGGCACATTAACTAATGGACACAGTCCGAGAACGCGCGCGACGTTTTACTAGGGATGTATTTTTATATCGATATTTTTGCCGAAGCCATGACTACATCGATAAGCGATGTATACACATTACATTTGTAATATAATTTTAAAAGTAGTAAAGAAATACGTAAATTTGAATAGATCATATTTGTTACCAAAAATAAATATTAAATATTCCGATTTGTATTGTTTGTAGAACCTAAATAAACCTAGTCGGGTCACAAATTCTGCATAAATCTTTTAATGTAATTAATTGTATACTTTTTGATAATTGTTTAAAAATTATATATGAAAGGTAATTAAATGTACTATACAATTTTATTTATATTACTCAAAATGCCCTCCCCTATTTTAATTACACGCCCTTAATCGACGCCACGAGTCATCGATCATAGCACGCACCACATTCATATTTATTTCTGCCACTGCTTTAACCAGAGTGGCTCGGAGAAATTCCAAATTCTGATGAGGCTTAGCACAGAGTTTCTTCTCCAACTATTGGCATATCTTGTACTCCAGTGGGTTTCAATCTTGACGAATGAAGGCAATTCCACAGGCGCTCAGCCACTTTTGCGTGCTTCGTGCCTTATGAGGTGGCGCCGAATCCTGCCGGAATATCCAATGTCTATTTTCGAATATTGTTTGGGAAAAAAGTTCCACAATCTGTGTGAATCGTAATGTCAATTTTATTATATCGATAAAGTTCTGCCGATATAACCGTTTTACCGATATACCTTTGCAACCCTATACGCAGAGCCAATATTTTAAAGGAGTAATATGTTATTAACTTTTTATCTCATACGATTTGTGAAGTAACTTATAGTTATTATCACAGCACACGACCAATTTGTTTGAGTTGAGCGTAACAAGCACTAGTTTTTATAGGTAATTCATTGTACATACAATAATTTTATTTTTAACTGGCTAGCACCCGCTACTAAGTTAGGCATGTTTCTTTCTATATTGTTATAAAAAGTATCCTATACTTTTTCCAAATCCTAAGTTACCTCTATGCTAAATTTCATTATCATAGGTGAAGAGGCTAAATCTTGGAAAAATAACAAACACAGATAATTACAACACCCGGCTTTTGATTTGAGGCCTTCACAGTTTCACCGGACTACTAAGAGGAGCGCTTAGGGCACTCACCCGATTTGTTTCAGGCGATCACCTCAAGGGCACTCGGTGCACCTCGGCTTGAGCTGTCGCCGAATTTCCCGACCTAACTAAGCTAGCTAAGCTATCTATCCATTTTATACACATATATGAATTCGTGAAAAATGCATGTGTGACCATGCATGTTTCACGAATGTATATGTGTATTGACTACTATGTTGTGTGACCTATTTCAGTCCGAAAAGGCCAAAAAAACAGCCCACCACTGTGTGCCTAGGTGTGCATGTGTGTGAGGTGATCGTGTAAATGAAAAACAAGTGTGAATCATTATATTCGCGCGAGTAACATACTCGAGGGCTCCACACCGAGGGACAACCTAGGCTCGAGTTGTTACAAGAAAAATCGCGACGAGTGTACTGGATCGTATCTTCACCCCCCGCTCACGGAGGCGTGAGCAGAGAGAATCGCGGGCGTGGGCGCTAACACGCATCTTTTAAGAGGACATCGAGCGAAAAATAGAGAACAATGGCACGGTGCCGACTTAACTATACAATTACGTACGAGTTCCTAATGTATCGATCTATTGTATATGAATACGCGGGTTCGAACTGATATTTTGAATAACGCGAATTTATTTATGCGCGACGCGGGTTAGTCGTTGTAACGTAATCGCAACGGCCGGGAAAGCTGAGATCGCATTTAAGAGCCCGAGCTCAGACGTACTATTAACGAGCGCGTTGAACGAGAGTATTTCTTATACATCGTGTACTAAAAGAAGTCGAGCTATCCAGTCGATACCGGTGGTCGATACTGAAAACGCGGTAGGTGGCGCAGGAGTGGACTGAGCCTTCTGAGGCTGGGGCTTGGCTTTAGGAGCCGAGGGAGCTGGTGGGGAAGGCCTTACGCGCCAAGAGAGCGCGCTCGGCGCAGGAGCGGATGCTGCCGGTGCACTGGAGGTGCCCGGCAGGTCAGGGAAAGCCTTCTGGCTTTGTATGGGCGGAGGCAGAGAGTCGTTGCGTCCGAGACGACGGGCCGTGCGCCCTGGACCGGGTCGCACAGTCCGCCGCGCTTTTGATTTGGTACGCCACGGCAGAGAAATAACCTAGTCGGCGTAGGTAGGTTGCGTATAGCGTTATCTTTGTCTATCGCAATAATTGCGCTGTACCTACGGTAGAGAAAATGCTTTATAAAACCGAAGCAAGCCAATCTTTGCCAAACATCTCATTTTTCTCGTACGTGCCAAATGAAATCTCGTGTACTGTACTTTCACATTTATAATATTTATTAGCTGATACCCACGAGTTCGTCTGCGTTTATTATTTTAACAATATGTTTTTTGTATAGAGGAAAAACGAAAAAAACAATACTTTGCTTACAAAGTTTCTTTGTAAACAAAATTATCCGTTTTAGCTACAATTGAATAAAACACGTACACATCACCACATCCTAAGTAAAGTACTTCGAGATTAGTGATGACCATCGATAGATGAAGAAGGATTAAGAATAAGTATCACCAGCGCCGGAAGCGGATTGAGTCAAAACACTGGATTGTCGTGTATCTGGTAATCGCCATCCATTGCAGTTGTAAGCATTTTCAAAACAGCAACGGCTGATCAAAGACACCCGCATCGCGTTTTATCATACGCTCCACATTTAAGTATAAAATTTAGGAATAGATTCTAATTGTGTCATATGTTGTAACTTTAAGTTAATACTTACAAGCCAATAGTAAAGCGTGCGCCGCCGGTTAAGGCTCTAACAACTTTACGATAATTACTTGAACGCTTTAGAGGAATACGGTTAATTTATTAGATAGTTTCGTTAGAAGGTGTACACACGGGATAACAATTTGCGAGTATACACAGCGTTCAATATAGAAAGAAAGAAATCGTTTATTTAGAATGCATTATACGATACAGAGTATACACAACTGAATAAAAATTTGCACATCGTTGCACTGTGTCCAGCTCAACGCATACTAAAGCCTCATAAGAAGCACTCAACGCTGATCATTCGCTGTAATTCCAGTGATAATAGAGAAATAAGAAAATAAATAAATATAGTAAAAATAGTATAGTACATAAAACCACAATTTATTATATAAAAGAAGCTATCGCAGGTATAACAAAAATATATGCAATGCAAATGAAAATATTGCGATATTAATAAAAACTTTTTAAAATGAATTTTAAATGTAAGTAACACATAGACATTGCACATTCGAGGGGCAGGCCGTTCCAGCATTGGGTAGCAGAGAACCAAAATAAATATATGGTAAATAACTTAGATTCTCGGTTCATAGACCAATGGAACAGCCTCGTTTCAAGTATATAAGCGTATTCTCACAAAATCTCTTAGAATGATTTAGCTGAAATCCTAACTAATATAATAAATGCGATAGAGAGTTAATTTGTTTTTTTCATACACAATATAGCCATAACTACAGCATTAATTATCGTTGTGTACATGCTATCAGGGGTATAGGAAAGGGCATTCATCCAAAAAATGTACTGCTCCCATGGGACCATTATCATGAGCGAAGCCGCTAGCAAAAGCTTGTTACTAATAAAAATACTATTAATAGTAATAATATACGCCTATTAAAAACTTTGCTGTATAAAAATCATTTTACCTGACATAAGACTTGGAACTGATGATTTGAAACACCGATATAAAATTATTTGTTTTACCCTACTGAAAAGTAGCACTCGGAAAACATTTCTCAAATGACCACTACTTTTTTGTGATTTCTTCTGTCATCGTAAATAAATAGTAATATTAATGAGTTGGTAACTTCAGTATAGTTAATATTGAAGCTAACGTGGTATATCCAACACTGCGTTACCGAGCGTAACAGTTTGCCGTATGTTTATACATAAATAGGTGCTTCTACCTGAGGCTATACTGCATCGGCCGGCATGCATTATCAAAACATTCCACTACGCTCTTGTAAATTGACGAAATTAAATTTCGATATTTTTCTCTTAACGTTGCCCTGTTACGTTTTAACATTCTCTTTATCTCGTTTTTAGAGAGGTTTTCATTTTAGGTAGACAATTTATGATACAGTCGTAAATGTGAACGAATTAATAATGGTTACATGAGCATTAGAGAATATACTATCGCCTTCCAATGATTTTAGCGCCTTGTTTTCCTTCATTGGCATAAAAAAAAAAATATATAAATAATATTGAAATTAATAAAGAACAACAGTGTGAGTCAAGTCAATATGAGTCCGGATGTAATTAGATATGAGATTTAGATTGGTTATAGTTGTGTATTTTGGAGCATGGAGCGGGTATAACGCTTTTTCCTTACGTGATATTTTCTACCAGTCAATTTCTACCGTAAGCCGCATTAAAGAATTTCGTTCCGAAGAACAAACTTTCATTATATATATTATTTAATGATTCAGTTGTTCAATTTTCAGTTGTTTCTTATTCGCAAACGTCACGGCAAAACATAATATAGCATATCTCATTCGCACAATTAAGACGATTCAAACAACATCTCATTTGTTAAAGTCCATCAAGTGGTTTAAGCTACCGACCTTGATCAATTAATAGCGATACAGTCCTCGTCTATATTTTTGCCTGCTCTGGAAATAGCTATAAGTTCGGGCCTATGCATAACATATTCAAGAATTTATTAGAAAACAAAGTTAAAATAAATAATATTATACGAATCTAAAATTGGCATTTGTTTATCTTTAAGCTGTCTCGAGTTTATACATATCATATAATACGATTTTTTATACCTCTATTTGTATTCTACGCATCCATATTCAGACCGATCAAAAAGTTTTTCAAACATATACTCTTGAAAGTGTCAAGTTAAAAAACGTCATGGTTCCAAAAAGGTAGATAATTTATCTTACGTGTTCTCTAATAGAAACGAGCTTTTGCGCGCGCGTTACTTCTTAGGAAATAAACTATACAAACCAGTTCGTTTTTAATATTCATACCTCTTTTGTTTTATGGACTGTAGTAGATTATAAAAATAATGTACTCCGTTTGGGATTCCTTCGTCTATTAAAACCATATGTAATAAAAAAACGTCAAGCTTTTTTTTTTCTTAATAGTTTGATGTAATTATGTAATGTGATTGAATATAAGTGAATTTTTGAAAGGAAACAGTAAAGGCGGATATTTTAACTATTGTGGCTAGGAGACATTGTTTTTAGGAGATTGTTCATGATGTTTTTTTCTATCTTAATTTGTATCTTGATATTTTTAAGATTGAAACTTTAATAACTCTCTGATGAGGCTTGTTGATCCTTATTAAATACAGGAAATTTATTTTTGTACTTGCTGTCAGTAATTTTTTTTTGTATCTGTGATTGTAAATTAAATTGTTTGAAAAAATCAATGCAAGTCTCTTAAGAGTGTATTTATGTCGCTATACTAATAGAGATGTTTGGTTCTAAGTGCTGCGTCACAAAATCTAACTGTACGGATGACGATTTAAGTAATATTGAACGCAAGAGATAAAAAATTATTGTACTATGGCCGTTATCGTACTAGTTTATAAAAACTGCGTCGAAGCCAACTCGTGATCATGTGAATTTAATTATAGTACAAACAACAAACATTTATGTGACTGCTCACATTTGTTCTAGCAAAATTTTTAAAATATTGACAAGATTGAATAAAGCGAGACGAGTGATTACAATCTAGTGAGATAGCTACCATATTAAGTTAAATACAAATTATTACTTGTATGTAAATAAATAAAAACTGTTAATGAAGAAAAAAAAATCATAGTTGTCAAAACAATTAAACTTCAAGGAAGGAGTTATTCAGTATTGGTTAGTAAAATATTATTTTAAATCACTCCGCTCTCTTCATACTTCAATCTTATATCATCTATGTCACTTCAATAATTGAGACGAATCTAAAATGTCACAACATATGTTAAAATCGGTTAAGCTGTTTAGGCTTTAGAGAATACCAAGCAAATAGACAGACATACGTACATATACGTACACTCGAAAAAGTTTACCATCTTCTTGCTTAGTCGGGTAAAAGATGACAGTGGCAAATGCTTTTCTAATCACAATTCAAAAAAATTGAGACTGCCGGGTTCTTATATTGGATCAAAACAGACATACTTTTTATATGTCAGATGATCCTACCCGTTTTACCATCAAATTTTCAGCCTATTTTCGATTATCACTAAATTTCTTTTCGATACTTTGTTTACAAATGCTTGTAGCAAATAATTTAATTGTAGTTAATATACGGAACCGTATGAAAGAAATACGTTTATCACTTTGGCTTGGTATTTTTATTAATCTAGAATTCTGGTTTGACAAGAAAGTACGTATTCTTAGTAATTGATGTCCACGTATATATCTATTCTTGTCGGCATTTTTTTTTCTAAGCTCTTATCAAACACAGTCCACGGGAATCATTATACTAGATTTTTGTGTATACAAAAAAAATTAATCATAGGGTACTTGATAAACTAATTAAAGTTTTAATGTAAATATTTCACCCATCGAATTTAATAGTTGTTATTAATACACAGTATAGCGACTGTCAAGAGGCGGTTTGCCCGTATTCATTGACCTATTATGTCAAACTTTCCATTTTCTTTCACCGTGATCCAGTAAGTCTATCTAAATTCAAACTATTCTCAAAACATTCGTGAATAATGCATCCCGTAAAACATCGATCTGCCAAATTTCATTTTATTAGTTTTACAGTCATTCAAAGGTAATGGTGTATGTTTCATACGACCAAGTCATTAAATTTTTCCCTTACTTGTTGTAAAAAAGCCTAGTGTAGTCGTTACATAATTGGTTTGAATCGTATATAACTTTTTCTGTTACATTTATTAATGTTTAAATACCGAAAATGCTTTTTACTTCTATCTATACAAATCTGCTTTATTATTCGACCTTGTATTTACAAAGGCCGTGACCGACACGCTTCCGTAACGATCATAAGAATTGAAGTTGTATTTGTATGCAGTCATTTTTTATGTATCATAAAGAAATGTTGACTTTATGATTAATTACATTTTTTATAACATATAATAACACTACATTCCTTTTGAAGTTAAGGCAAGATATAAGGGAACATTTATTTAACGTGTACAAGTAAAAAAAAGCAGTATTGTGAATCTATGAGAGCTGGAACATGCTTGTTACACATATATACTAATTATATACACAAAATATAAAAGCGGTAACTGACAATCTATAAAAACGTTTATTAGTAACGAAAAAAGCAACGGATAGCACATGTTTTATGCAAATAAAACTTACAGTTCCCATGAAATTAAAAACCGTTTTGAGGAGAGCGAACTCGCTGGCACGAACTAGTATTCTAATACAACGTGCTTGTGAATGTCAAGCTTTGTTAATATAAATGTTATCATGTGTCTGTCGCAATAAAACGTGAAGTATTGGGTGAATTTGAATTTTAAATTTGACCGTTTTCAAATTTAAAGCTTACAAATCAAAACATGGTGATAGTTACAGAAAGTCGTTATGCTAATTTTAAAGTAGCTGATATGAATGTTTTAGAGGCTTTAAATTCTTTTAAGCGTTTAAATAAAATTATTATATATTTTCTCTTTTATATCGCTAGATGTTTTTCTTTTTAATGTCTTGTCAGAGATAGTTTTTGTTTTCGAACTGATTACCTGTTGCAAGGTCTCTACAGTTTCACCAAACTACGTAAGGGATAGTAAATTTTATCTGTACGAACGAATTTGATAAACTGTAATAAGAAGTTGGCACACTAAAGTGTTATTTATGAAGATTTTTACGCTATTAATCGTAATGAAACTAGCTACTAGATGGCGCTGTAGTATATCAGCTTGTGACCATTCAACCGAACACGATAAAAATTGGCTTGTGCAGTATGTGTATTGTAATTTTGCGCACTGTTAACGTACCGGTTCTATATGCCTGAACTGACAACGAAATCTGTATTCTGAGCCGGTAGTAAGTTTTAACTACTCTTAATAAGCACCTATAAAGAATAATTCGTATGCTTACTAAATTAAAATATAATAAAAACAAAACATTCTTTCTTGTTTCCACTTAAATTTCATGATTATTTTATATGCTCAAATAAAAAGTGGTAACCCTAATTACAGTAGCAAGTTTAAAAAAAAAACCAGCCTGTGCAGTGTTCAAGTATAATTATAATCTGCAACAAAACACGAGTTAGCGGTTACAAAACGATTATATTGTCTCTTTTTCTCATAAGGTTACGTGTATTAAGGCATCTCTTTTTTAATATTATTGAAGGCTTCTCTTGTGACACAGTTTTTTAAATAAGAAATGGGAATAAAGAAGAATGGGATATATGACCTATCATTATGAAATTTTGCATACACTTCGTCAAGAGTACAAGAAAAGACAGGGGTATCTTTAATTTAGTAAAAAGTACTGTTCCAGAGGGATAGATCAAACTTATATAACCGCTTTGTAGTCCGGTGAAACTGTGGAAGCCTTGCCAGGTAACCAGTGTACTCAGTTCGAAAAAAATAAATACCGCCACCGGAGGCTAAACCTAGTATTGTATATGTGAGTTTGAGTTTGAGAGGTGGTTTCCATGTGAGCATTGTGCATTGTTTTTCAGGTTCCTAGAGCAATTTATTTAATGTGACACAATAAAGCGACGGCAGCGGCACTGCATCTTATGGTTAAGTACAATCCGAAAACAACGACAACTATCACAGTCTATCGACAGTCATAAAATCATGCCAGTCTGTTTCGGATGTAGCTATCCTTAAAATCAGTATATTATAAAAGGGTCACTTTGACGAATTTATGAATGTGAGTACGGTCATCGCTACCCTGGCAGATACAGATATCAATCACTCTGCTTGTTTATTGAATATCCACCGGTTGGTTATGTGTAGTATACTTGTGTTTTTCTTACTATATAGGGATCACAATGGTACTGGACAATATCTATATATCTTACCACCCGAAGAGACATCAACGTTGTAACTTCTTTTTGTCGCCATACATAATGTAATTAAATCTAGCAATGATGCATTTAAAAAACATAATACCCATACTAAATTGAATGCGGAGCCGGTTATCAATCACCAGGAACGAATTCCGGATTACGAGATGTTATTATATGTGAATCTTTGGCTATTAATATCGTCATCCGTCAAACGCGGCTTCATCTCACTTTGATTAATGAAGACGAGGCGAAGCGCGTTTCCAATATATTTGTGTATAATTAAAAATTACAATTGATTATTTTAAACTACATCAACGAAAGCTTAAAAATATATTAAAATTACATCGTTATGAAACCATAAGATGGTGGTAGGGCTTTTTCTAAGTCCGCTTGGTTAGCTACCACTCTCAAGTTGAAAATCTGTCGTCAAGCAACTATTGGTGTGTTCTGGCAGCTACACTTGAGAGCCAGTCTCTCTTTAGGCTTAACGTGACTACTATTTTAAACCACATCATCATTGAACATCAGATGAGATTGTGGTCAAACAACACTAACCTATAAAGTATAAAAAAATAACATATAGATATAAACAATAAACCTTCACTCTATGGTTTTCCATGTAAACTTCTGTTGCTTTTATCATATTTATTGGTTCTTTCAAGATCCCAAATCCCTGTGCGTTTAGGAAAATTTATAAGTGTGTTTGATAGAGTGCAAAATTCCAGAAGACAATGTCGAAAACATTTCTTGCCGTTTCTTCCCGATGACTAGATTATTTTTGGAATCAGTAGTAATTTCATCAGAAGTAGTCTATCATTTTCTGCTACGTTCCGTTTCCCACAATATTATTAACGTATAAAAAGACGTATTTAACAGTGGAAATAAGCCGTGTGAGTGTCATATTACAATATCTATTTATTCCATTCCGAAATCAATTTGCCATAGTAATTATTCGGATTCCAAAGAAACTCATTTAAAGTAATTACTTTCTCGTGGACACCACTCATAATTCAACCTTCATATATAAAGATAATTACCTGCCAGTGAAGTAAAAGACGATATTGAAATCATGGCTACTCATAAAGCGGTTTCTAATGCTAAGTTAGCTAGAAATTGGTATTATGTGCCTATCTGGCGAAATATTGTAAAATAGTAAGCCTAGATGGAATAACATTTCATTGCAGCTACCAGAACACATCTAAAGGTACTTGGTGACAAGTACAACCCATAAACCCGATCGAGTTTCTTGCCGGTTCTTCTCGATGACTGGGTTGTTTTCCGAACCGCTGGTAATTTTGACGTTCATAAGCGCCTTCTTACGGCCTAACTTGAATAAAGTATTTTTTTTTATTTCGATGGACCTTACTTACTAGGTGAGATTTATAAAATATTCTACTACAATGTTATGGCTTAATCACAAACTCGAGGTTCTTCGACAAATAACTGTGAAATAGCATCTTCCTTTGAAATGGAATGTCTATAGTTAAAACTTGGAGTAAACTTCAAAACGGACAGTCTGCCGAGCAATATGCAATGTTTCACATAATAATTATCTAACGATATGTTATCATTACTTGTGTTGCGCGGCGTACGGGCGCGCACGCAAACCACGCCATGCGAATTGTACAACACTTATTTTTATTATTCAATAGGGTTGTTAAAATAAATCTATTTTCTATATTATTTTTACTCAAATATATTAAGCATTACTTAAAAACAAATATGCTCAATACAATTTTAATCCAGAGGTGTCTGTTATGAAGATCAGACATGCTATAGAATAAAAATAATATAGACAATTATAGGCCAATCAAATGCACAGAGTCCTTTTTTTGTTTCTCAATTGTAGTTTATGAACCTCAAAACGTTTTAAATACAGCGGCAATAACTTTCTACAACTTGAACTTCCCATGTAGGAATATCAGGACGAAACCCTAGCATAGTGATGGAACTTTTTTTATTGCCCGCCTGGCTATCTACCACCCTCGAGTTAAAATGTATCATGAAGCACCTACAGATGTGTTCTGGCTACTGCACGGACCTCAATCCTTCTAGGCTTAGCAAATCGTCACTTAACATGAGTTGAGATCGCAGTCAAGTATTAAAAAAAAACAATTGCCATTATTTATAAATATTAATGTCTTCGATACATATATTTTATTATTTTATTGTGATTATATTTCCCCGTCGAAACACTAAACGAGGCGGCTGCGTTCTTAGAAACCACAATAATTACCGGCTGACCGCTTGTATTATAAATTACACTTTTATTTTCAGTGAACATGAGATGAAACGATGCTCCGATAATACGCTGCTAGGAAAATGGCCGCACTCAGAAATACTTGCATACATTTGTATCTCGTTATTAAAGGTTAACGGATTTAATTTAAAAAAAATATATTTGCATCGTAATTGATAAATAAAGTCGTTTTCTGAAGGAATGTTTTCAAGAAAAAAGTTAGATTTTTTTCTTTTCCATTATTTTATTATACCATATTCCTGTGCAGGCAGTTTTGCCAATGTCAAGTGTGACAAATAAACATTTTAAATGTAATTGCAAAATATCCTGTGTAATGTACAGTTATGTAAAAACGCCAAAACATTGAACAGTCACATTTTTTTACTTCTGTTTACATTATATGACATTTCAATAGAACATACTGGGGGAGCCAGAAGTTGTCAAATTCGAGCCCTTTAAAGCCATACACTCAGTCAATGGTATGCTTTGGCTGGCTTTTAACCGAATTTTGAAAATACACAACACATGTTTTCTCTGGATAATACTGGCTTGATGTGTTATTTTCATTTATAAGCTATATATTTCTATAAAGTTTCATCCAAATCTAAATCCACAGAGTATTTATTGTGTGATAAAGTAACAAACATACGTCTGTCCTCACAAACTTTATCGTTCATAATATTAATATGATGGCACATTATATGCAGAACTCGTTCGGTTCTAATTAATTGAATTAATTAAATATACAAATAAATATGACAACTCGCTAAAAACATAAGCCGGAACACTAAGCCGAGCCGAACGCATCAGCTGACATGTCTGATCGGATTACTGACAGGATAAAAAAACTCGTGAATCCTTTTTTACCTCCAACTGACATCCGTTTCCTTTTCGAAATAATTTCTGCCTATATTTTTATTAAAACCGTCCTCTTTTTAATACTTGATAAGTTTTAGCAATTGACCACAATCTCACTTGATGTTAAATGACGTTGTTGTCTAAAATTGTCAACAGGCTAAACCTAGATGGGGACTCGCTCTTAATCGCAACTGCCGAAACACACCTACAGGTGGTTGGAGACAGGTTTTCAAGTTGAGAGCGGTAGCTAGCAAGGCGGGATTAGAAAAAGCTCTACCAGTCACCATGCTATGGTTTCATCACGGTGTTTTCCTTCACCGAAAGTTCCGGTTAATTCGTAAGGATTCGAGCCTATATCGATCGACTTTTTTTTTTTTTTTTTTTTTTTTCGAACTGACCTACACTGTTAGCCTGGCAAGGCTCTACAGTTCCACCGGACTACTAAGGGGAGCGCTTAAGGCACTCACCCGATTTTATATGGACGACTAGCACAAGGGCGCACGGCACGCCTCGGCTTGGGCTGTCGTCGAAAACCCGAATCTAACTAGCTAAGCTAAGCCTATCCGTATCATACCTGTATGGGTTCGTGAAATATACATGGTTACCAAGCATGTATGTTTTACGATCCCGTACATGTATTTTGTATCTATCTATCTGTGTTCTAAACTATTACAGTTCGAAGGGCAAAAAAACAAACAAAAACAGCCCACCACTATGTGTACCTACGAGTGAGTGTGTGTGCACGTGTGTGGGGTGATCGGTGTTGTGTTGTAGACGAGTGTTTGATCGAATCAGTGGTACTCTGTTCGCGCATGCAAGCTGCTCGAGGGCTCCATTCCGGGGGATCGGACCTCGGCTAGAGCAGTTGCCGAGGGAGGCCTAAGAATGTGTGCTGGGGCAAAATTCACAGCCAAACCGCGGCGGCGTGATCTGTGATTACGCGGGCGTGGGCGCGCACACGCTGTGTTTCGAGGGACGGAAGGGTAGTCTTGATTACCTAGCGAAATTTCTTCGGGAGGGTCGGTGAAAATGTAACGCGGACGTCTTTTGTAACGCGGCGCGCCTGGCACGGTATCGTAAGTCGCGGCGGATACCACTAACGGATTGGGATGATTCATGGCTCTGTCGAAATAACTAGTCGTGAGAGTTTTTACGTACTCCCAGATAGACGGCATCTCCAGGTCCCTATGGAGGTCGACTCTCCGGATGTACCACGGGGCACCGATCGCCTTTCGTAGAAAACGGTTCTGTATTTTTTGTAAAATCTTGAAGTTCGCTTTTGACATATGCGCGAAAACGGGACAGCTATACGTCAAAATCGGACGAATACACATTTTGTAAAGTGTGAGCTTATGTCTGACGGACATTTTGCTCTTAGCACATAACAACGGATGCAGACGACCCAAAACCATAGCGGCTTTGTTTCGTACTCTCACTGCATGCTGCTTAAACGTGAGGCGTCTATCTAACGTGACACCGAGATATTTGACCGTAAGGGCCCAAGGAATCTCGGTGTCATACAATTTAAGGGACTTTATATTTCTCGGACGCGGACGCTGAACCGGGTCGAAAAAGATCGCAGCGCTTTTCTCGGGATTAACCTCTATACGCCATCGAAGAAACCATTCGCCGAGTTCCTCGATGGCCCTATTCATACGGATAGCTAAATGCGACGGCCGCCAATCGGAAGCGTAGATTACTGTATCGTCAGCGTAACAACCTACCTCGAACCCCGGGGACCGAGGTAGGTCACTGATGAACAGGTTGAAGAGGGAGGGCGCGAGGATGGACCCCTGGGGCACTCCTGAACGTATCGGGTGGGGCTGGGATAACTCACCTTCCACTCTATAGCGGAAGGTCCTATCTGTGAGAAATTCGCGGATGATGTGTACTAAACTAATAGGAATACTAGACTTAAACAGTTTATAGACTAGCCCGTCGTGCCAGACCTTGTCGAAGGCCTTGGCGACGTCAAAGAAGACCGCTATTGTACGTTTCGGTTTAGGCTTGGCCGGACTGACCTGGCGCTGGGGGTCTTCATTAAATTTCGAGAATATGTACTCCGTGAGGCGGTGTACTTGGTTCGTGCACGAGTGTTGTGCACGGAAACCGAACTGCTCAGGCGGCAGCAGATTCAACCTTGTTATCGTGGTCTGTAGGCGGTTCAAAAGGAGCCGCTCGTATAGCTTGCCTAGTGTATCTAATAAACTAATAGGGCGATAGCTAGCGGGAAGCGTAGCTTTTTTGCCGGGTTTGTGTATGCCTATCACTATGGCCTTTTTCCAGACGGCTGGAAAGTGACCCTGGGACATGGCAGCATTGAAGATGCATACCAGCAGAGCAATGATGAAGTCAGGAAGGAGCTTCAGTACCTCGTTCCTGATTCCATCGGGACCTGGGGACTTCCTAAGCTTCAGACGCTTGATAGCGGCCGTCACTTCGTCAAAAGTAACCGGGGTTAGGGTATCCGCGCGAGGAGACGCGAGAAAGCTATCTACCGCGGATTTTATCGATTCGATATGGACAGGGTCAGTGTTAGCAGTGTTTGGAGAACATTGCTCCTCTAAACTCGCGGCGAGACACTCCGCTTTGTCTATACTTTCGAACGCGGGAGGCAACCCATGACCTCTGTCTAACGGGGGCATCGATGCACTCTGCTCTGATTTGAACTTACGCGTGAACGTCCAAAACGCCACGTGGGACGGCTGGATATCCTCCAGGAGTTTGTCCCACCTGGCGGCTCGGATTTCTGCGATACTAGTTTTAACTAACTTTTGTAATGAACGTAATCGAACGCGATTGTCTTCGGTCGGGTAAGTGTCGTAGGCTCGGGTCGCGGCGTTCTTTTCCGTGATCAACGCCTTCACGTCGTCAGGGAGTATAAAGCGGCGATCGTTCACCGCTTGTACCTCTCTCGAGGTCACCCTGACGGCGGTCTGGAGGTGGTCGACCAGGGAATCGATAGCCAGATCCGCGTCGGCTTTAGACACCAACACGTCCGGAATTCTATTTAGACTCTCCGAGGACGGATTGTCTTTCAAGTGACTGCGGAGTTTCGCGTAGTCAGCTGCGCGCACGGACTGACAGTCGATATCGAAATCTGAACCTAGTTGCAAGATAACGGGGCGGTGATCTGAGTCTAGTTCGTGTACGACTTGTATGAGTCGCACAGAAAGCTGGACGTTTTTTAAAAGAGCTACGTCTAACACTGTCGGGCGACAGCGATCCTGATAGTGAGTGGGTTCCGGCGGGGCTATGACGTCAAAAGCGAGATCGCCACTTAGTTTGTCGAGTGTCACCCCGTTGCGGGAAGTACTCGAACTATTCCAAATGACGCTCCCACTGTTGAGGTCCCCTGCTATGATAACACTGTTACTTAACGCGAACAGCGCCTCCAAGTCGGACTTGAGAAGCTCTTTACTCGGTTTAAGATAAGCAGAAACTATCGTTATGTTCGCGTGACCGGTCATTCCTAACCTGCACACTGACACTTCCATATTTGTAAGAACGGGTGGCTCTACTGACATACAATATAACGAACGTTTAAAATAAATCAAAGTGCCGCCCCCGCGGGCGACACGGTCGTTTCTGATAATATCATAATTCGCGATACGCGGATTATTCATTTTCGGCTTAAGGAGCGTTTCCTGTACTAACAATATATCTATCTGCCTATCGTGTAAGTAGTCGGCTACTAAGTCGCGTTGCGTACGGAGATTTCTCGCGTTAAAAAACGAAAGACAAAGAGCGCGCGGTTTAATTTTACTCGGCGGTGTGAATACTATTTATTGTTATTTACTGCGGCGCGGGCGAGGCGTTGTATCGTCGCGGCAACGTTTGGGAATGCAGAGACCGCATTCAGAAGACCGATGTCCCTATTACTGTTTAAAATTTTATTGAATGCGACTATTTCGCTAATGTCGTGCTCGAGTAAGACTTGAGACAGCCAATCGATGCCCGAGAGAGAGAATGAAAAAGCATGAGAGGGCTGAGCGGGCAACGCTCTTTGAGGCTGAGGCTGGGGCTGCGCCTGAGGCTTGGAAGCCTGAGGTTGAGGCCTAGGAGCCCAGGGGGCGACAGGGGCCCGCCAGGACTGGGGGGCTTGCGGCACAGAAGGTGCCACGCACGGCATCGGGGCCGGAGTTACCGGGGTACGGGAGGAGCCCGGGAGGCCCGGGAAGGTCTCAACGGACATAAGAGGTGGAGGCGGAGGGCGGGCAGAGACAGCAGGAGCCCTACGGGCTTGTCTCGCCTGGCGAGGGCGTTGCGGGCGGGGCGCGCGGGGACACCCGCGATAACTCGCAGGGTGGCCCGCGTTACCGCACAGAACGCAGCTGGGAGGCTCGGGAGTGTCGGGAGTGCGAGCGCACTCCTTCGTGGGATGGTCACCGAGGCACTTGACGCACCTGGGACGGAGATGACAGCCTCTGGCTGTGTGGCCATAACTCTGACAGTTATGACACTGAGACGGGGTATGAGTCTTGCGCGGCGGTTCGGCGGTGATACCGGTGAGGCCGCAGACCGTGGTGAGGCCGAAAATAGCCTTGCCTTCTACGGAACGGTCAAGGATGACCAGAGCCATAGGGTAGGGAGCTTTGGTGCGGGGGTGGTACATCCGGTGTACCTCCCGCACTGGGAAATTTTGCTCCTTAAGGGAGTCTGAGATTTCCTCGGTGGACAACTCCACCGGGACGCGCCTGAGTACGGCTCGGAGAAGGCGCTCTTCTTCGAGCGCGTAAGTGAAATAATTAAGCTTCCTCTCTCGGAGGTGAGAGGTCAGCTTGCGGTGGTCGATGGAGGTGGGGACTTTGACCTGAATACCTTGAGCGGTATTCAGGGCTGAGGTGTAACGGATACCCGACCCATTCATATAGGTCGAAATCGCGAGCCAGGAGGCCTTGTCCTGAATGGTAACGGGGGGCGGGGGGCGGGGCTTCTTAGCCTCGGCTACGGGACCCGTAGCGTCGGCTTGGGAGGGGGCGGGGCTAGCGTTGCCCGAGTGAGGCGTTCGATTGGCTGCGATCGCGGCTGATTTCGCGGGCACCCGGGCGCCATCTACTTTTAATGTTTTCTGAGCCGGGCGACCGGAGCCTGACTCAGAATCAGAGGCGCGCGACGCGGCGGCAATGGGCGGCGTGCGGACGCGTTTTCTATTTACGACAGTGAAGCCGTCGTTAGCTGGCGCGGAGTTAATAATATCTAACTCCATGTCGGAGCCGGCCTCCGAGCATGGAGTGGGTGCGACTAGGCTTATACGGTCTAACGGATTTTCCGGCGACCTAGGCGAGTCTAGCGCGGCGAACGAGTTCGCGGTCGCCACGCGGGGCGAAACTACATCTATTTGCTCTACAAGCAAGTGCGGGGCTTCGCGCCTAACCCTTTCTTTTAATAACCTGAGTTCAATAACTTCTGTTTCTCTGGCCATCCCGGGGCCTGCGAGGGGGGCGGGGGAGGACATAATTAAACCTCCCTGCCTGAAGGGCAGGGGGGCACGCCAAAATTAAATTTACGGGACTATCCCGAGTCCGGACCAAAAGAGCTGTGGGCGAAGTGCAATGCCGCACAGAGAAGAACCTACAAAGCCTAGGGGGAGGCCCTATCAAGCCCAGGGCAGAGAACGCAGACCGGTAAACCGGGCTACGCCCAAACAGACACCCGGGGATGGAATGAGGGAATAGGAGGGTGGGAGGGCGATACCTGGACCTGACTAGGCGCACTCGCCAAGGCCAGACAACCCAGGCCCAACTGCCTTTACCGTTTGCCTCGGGGCAACCGGCGAGCGGACAGGGCGCTCTACTCACTCGTTGGCACCGTGACACGTATTCCCGTGAGTAGCCACTAAGCGTGGTCTTCGATTGACAGCGCGGGATGTCGCACCGAAAAGTGCGGTTTTATATTTGCACTAAAAGTGCGGCTTCGCAGCAGATGTTTTCTCTCTTCGATTTCTCAGGCTCGAACACAATAGTACCGGACGATGATTCACTCGGCAACAATGCGGGTCGGGCAGCGACGAATTCGTAGAAATGCCAACACCTGGTGCGCAGGTAGCGCAGGTAGGCGAGCGCGGCGAGCCGGAAATGACCGAAGAAAGCCGAGCGCGGCGAACCGAACGGACCGTCAGAGCTGCGAGAGAGCGCACGTGCGTCCCCGACCGCGGCTCGAATCGGACTCCATATCGATCGACGTGTTGTGCGAACAAGTTAACCAATACCAATCATTACAACTGATGAGGATCTGATGACAGTCTGTATTTATATACCAGACTAAAACTATAAGTCACTTTCTTTATACATAGATGTACGGAGTTACAGTTTACCTACACGCAAGCATAGTGAAGGTGGTTCCACAAAGATATTTGTTTCGGATTAAGATTAGGAACCGCTAAAGATACTCCGAAAAACAAGACTCGAGTTCCTCCTACTCAATAACATTTTTATAAGAGATGTAATTCCCGAATCTCGCTTTAAAATCTACTATCTTTAAACTGTTATCTGTGGTATGTTGAGAATAAAATCTTGTTTAATTTATGATTCGGTAGTGCATTTTTATGTATTTTCGTAAATCAACGCATTCATAAATGTAAAGGTTACATTTGTAAAAAAAAGCTGTATTACATAATTCACTTATTAAAGAATATTACAGGCTATCTATACATAACACTACAACCCTCAGGAATAGTACAGTAACCACATAAAATATACGTCAGAAATACGATATAACTGAAATCGTTTTCATGTAATAGTGCAGACCAGGCAGCTGTTATAATGGGGAGCGAGAAGTTTGAAGTCGGACGCTGTGAAAAAAGCCAAGACACGCTATGGCGACACAACTAGTAACAAAAATTTTCTCGTAATTTGTCTCGTTTTGTCACTTGAGCAACTGTATGCATTATAAATAATCTGTTAATATAACAAATATATGTCACATATAAAGTTAATATAAAATAGAAAGTTTCTTAGTTTAAATCTGCTGATATCGCGGCTCGGCTAAACTTTATTGTGGTTTGTTATTTTAATATCTACGTTTACAGAACCCTAAAACTAAATGGTTGAAATAAAAAGATGACAAGCGATAACAAATGTCTTCAAATAGATATTTCTGGTCGATTACTTATCTCGGTATCTAAATCAGGATAATCGTTCTCTCGGCTACCATACAAATAACTCGACTTATCTCCAGAACTTCACCTCTCTCGGTGATGGACGGGCATCATTTCACGCTAAGACGTCATGTCGGCGCTTAAAGTGTGAATTTATATATCTAACACGTTACAACATTGTTAACATCAGATACCGCTCTCGAAAGTTTGGATTCGATAAAATCATTTTGAGGATGTGGGGAATGAAAACATCATAATGAGATAGTGACGTCATGATAAATTGTTTTTTGGGTATTTTTGTCCTTAAATTAAATGTTTCTTGTCGAACAATAATTGTCGTGTCGCCGCAACCGTGTTGTAGGGTTGTGTTGTAATCTATAATAAATAGAGACCATTAAACAATAAATTATCAAACACATACCTTTTTCTATGGAATTGTGATAGAGTCGTGCGTAAAGTTATCAGCGTCTAAATTCTCTCATTTCTGTTTTATACTGATATAATGTTTCGTCGTTTTGTGTACACGTAAAGGATTTAGCACGTAACAAAACGAGTATTAATGTCTTCTAGGTGACGCCCACGCGTGTGCAAGTGTGTCGCGTGGGCGCACACTCAGATCTCGGTCACGGAATCTTTGCAAATGTGGGCAGACACTTGAAGTATTGATGACATTGTAAGAAAACTTTGGCAGTCCTTTAAACCGCCAATGGCCATACATTGTAATTTAGAACGCAATTTTAAACATGTAAACAATGATTACTGATTGTTGTTAAGGACGTGAGAAACTGTATTAAAACAATTAAAAAAAAGTTAATAGGGTATTTTTCATTACAATAATGGCAATTTATAATAGACCACTATTTGAAAAAGACATAGATATTTCAAACGCACAGTTATCTTTACTTATATATTTTAAGTGTTGAGATAAAAAGAATGATCCTCAAAATGTCCGAAGTTTGAATTACTCTGCTAGAGTATAGAGGGTGAAATTTGACGGTACTTGCTAATAATTTTACAACTTACACACATACTGATGTCTCAAAAGAAGACACTGATTTTTTTTTCTTTATAGGTGTTGACCGTGATCTTTGACCATAACCTCACCTGTTGTTAAATGATGGTATGGTCTAAGTAAGTAAACATGTTAAACCTAGAGGGATCTGGCTCTTAAGTGCAGCTGCCGGAACACGCTAACAGGTGCTTGATGACAGATTTTCAACTTTAGAGTGCTAGCTAGCCAGGTTTACTTGGACAAATATTTACCACCATGTTTTGGTTTCATCACGATGCTTTCTTTCATGACCCTATTTTATTCATACTTTACTACCACTCACGCAATTTTTAATTACACACAACACTAATTTCAGGTAATCACCCTGTAGCCATTCTGGTAATTTATGGAGCCTTTGTTTCATACATTTCAGTAGACAATTTTCGGGGTTAAAACCCGTATGATATGCTTTTCCTTACCACAATACTTCACAGTTCCGTGCTTAATTATTACATTACATTTCTTGAAAATAAAAATTCTTTAAAATCTTTCCATTCACTGCTAAATATAGTTAGTGCTTTTACGTGCATTCTGCCAGTTCGAACCCCTCGTGTATCGGATTCACATTCCACTGATCCGACCGTTCGACTACCGTCAGAGTACGTTTTCATGCAAGACAAAAATTAAATACTGTATAAGGCCCATTTCGCATATTTTGCGTATTTTACTTGCTAAATACTTGTATATCAAAGAAAATATTCTCGCTTTATCCTTCGCGGTATCTTTCTGGGTCAGCAGTTCTCAAACTTCAGCGTTGTTAATCCTACGCATTCAGACTGTGTCTAACTTCTTTGATCTCATTAATTATGTATGCGCTTAAATAAAATTGAAGTATGTTATAGGCTAAAGACATCAAATCGTAACGATTTTATATTACGAAATGTAATGATAAAATTTGACACAAGTAAGTAAAATCGATAAAAGCTTTATATTTATTAAGTTGTAATGAAAAAAATGAAATCAAAAAACTAAAAATCAGGCCACATTTAATGCGGATAGACCACATAGATGTCATAAAATAAAATATCTAATTTCAGGAGAACGCAAGCGGGAGCACCAGTTAATATAAAATAAATACCAACAGAATCAGTCAAATATCAGTTACACTCTGTACAAATCGGTAATATGCAACGTACAGTTGACATACATATTTAGTTTTATTTAGGCAAATATGATGTACTACGGTCCCTTATAAGATTTGTAAAGAACTGAGCAACTTTTCTATAACTAACGGTGTGTATAAGAATAAAAACTTGGATTCAATGACGAACCAAAAGGAGTAATATATATTTATCTATAGACTGCTGGCTAACGTCTTTCGCACTCGTCATCGAACTCGATGTAATTGTAGAGGCTTTCCTTCCCCCAGAGATAGCCAGTTACAAAAAAAAAAATCTTATGTATACACCTATATAAGGTACGTATGATTCATGAAACGCGCTTAACACCGGCGTTGGCGCAAAAAGATACTGAATTAAATTTATTTGATTTTTAATCCGTAGTATGCAGCTCACTGATAGAAATAAGTATGATTTTGCAATTTATGGCTACTGATTATAATTTCGGCAAGGAATACATCGCATATTCCTTACTTTCTATAATTGGGAAGGTCTCCTATGACGTTATTGTACTAAAGTAAACTGTAATCCTCTGGCCTATTTTATTTAAAAAAAATGTATATTTTACTAAATTATAGTCTGTAAATTTACTACTTGTATATTTTATACTTTTTATTTATTGGTTTATTTTTAAATCTTCACTAAATATGTGTCCAAGTTCTTATTCTTAACATAATTCAAAATGTACTAGCTTTACATTTCTCTTAACAATTGTATAGTTTTAGTACAGTTAAAAGCCAGTTTGGTACATCTATTTCTGTTTATTTTATTGTATCTTGGTCACTGTATTATTTTCATTTTCAAATATTTACCACATTTTGAGAGAGTTAGCTATGAAACACACAACTGATTCTGCATTGTAATTGCACAGTCTAGATATTACATTTGTGTGATACTTTTGACCACATAGATATAACATTTAAATAATATTGTGACATAATATAAAGTTTGAGAATCTGTGTGTAAGTTAGTCGTCCCGCACGCGGCACACGATGCAAAGGCGCGATACGCGCGCCTCTTGCCGCGACTAATGTGACATCTTGCCGCGTAAACTATACGTTTTTATATCGTCTGATATATTGGCCTTTGATACCATCTCAGTTTACGTCGATGCATTTGAAATGTGTGAAAGTGAGGAACATATTATTTTCTTTATTCACAGCTATAGAGATGACGTTATATTATTTTAATATGTTATGAACGAATTATTATTGGCTATTAATTATTTCTTTTACTTTCATGATTAATCACTACATAGTATAAAACAAAGTCGCTTTCTCTGTCCCTATATCCCTATGTATGCTTAAATCTTTAAAACCACGCAACGGGTATTGATGCGGTTTTTTTAAATAGATAGAGTGATTGAAGAGAAAGGTTTATATGTATAATAACATAAATTAAATTGTGGACAAAATACTGTTATTTTTGAGGTTACTCCAGATTTAACGCGTGCGGCGCACGGGCAGTAATGAATAAATCAAAACTACTGGATCGATTTTAATCATTTTTTCAGGGTATGACATAGGCTATATATTTTATACCCGTGCGAAGCCGGAGCGGGCCGCTAGTTAACAATATTATAGAACGTAGTAAGAACAACAGTTTATCGATATGGAATATTGACGTATAATGCATATTATAAAAATACATTAATAATAACAGAACAAAGAGTGTGTGTGTTGACTTATGTACGCACTGTTGTGATGCCGATATATAGTTAAAATAAAAGTTCTCGGCCTGCAGATTTCAAAAAGCTCATAATTTACCGTAAAAATAAAAAGGTCCAGCTGTTCTTAACTGGTATAATGATAACATTTGATATCTCCGTTTTATTATAAAATTTCATCGCAACTATATGATCTCACTGAGGAATAAGATAAAAAAATACGAGTATTCGTACACAGGTGCATTAAATGCCACACAGGCAGTAAGTATAAGAAATGGGGCCCATGCACCACTGCTTTCGAAAATTATACATATATTATATATTTATTAAACATTTTCAATTTTTATGAAATACAACAATTTGGTGGTAATTCCCAAAAAGAAAGTTTAGTTTTACACTGGAGATGATGTTTTTATGAGAGGTGTAAATAAAAAGGCATTTTATTCAAGAATAAAATGTGATCTTACAGCTAACAAAAGAACAAACATAGAAGTAATGACAAAAATAAGACCATTTGAAAGTTCTCATAATATTGATGGTAATCAGGCTAAACTTAGTCTAAGATCTCAAGCGCAGGTACTTGAACACAAATGCTTGACGACAGGTTTCCAACTTGAGGATTGTAGCTAACCAGGTGGGTGATCGATAGAGTACTATGTTTCCTTCCCCGAAAAGTTCAGCTCTTTACAGGCTTCAAACTTAAGTCAATCGACGCAATGTCCAACTACACGTAGCAATAAACAATAAAGACTCAGGATCGAATATAGTAAAATATTATATTTCTTTCAAAGTATAATTGTAGAAACATTTCAAGCAAAGAGTACTCATTTTAAATATACCACAGAGAATCTGAATACCTACCATTACCGTTAAATATTTCTCTGAAGTCTTATTTTGTATTATGAAATATTTTCTCGCTTACGAGCTGTCAATTAGCTTAATCCTTTCGTTAAACACCACGATTTAAAGCTCGCTTCAAAATAACTACGTAATTTACTAATAAACTTTAAATATATTAATGTCGAATGACAACCAAGGTGCTTCACTTAAGTAGAAGACGGTTCACGTTCTACAGATTGTTTAGAATTAAGCAGATATAAGGTAACATACCCACAAACGCAGAAGTTGACTTTCTTTTGCCATACTTTATTATTTATTAATAGATAGATATTACAAACTCCTGCCCGAGACTTTATGCAAATTAAAATGTATTATAAAAATAGTTTATAACACTCAGTGATAATATAGATTTAAGTAAGTGATTTTTTTTTTTATAATCAAGTCAGTAGTTGCAGAGATTATCGACTATGAGCATAGTCACAAACTTCATTTGTTTTTATACTTTTTTTTTTTAATATATTATAGGGGGCAAACGAACAGGTGGGTCACCTGATGGTAAGTGATCACCGCCGTCTATAGACACTAGCAACACCAGAGGAGTCGCAAGTGCGTTGCCGGCCTTTTAATATATGTGGGCCTCCGGCGCTCTCACTGACCGAACGAAACGCAACAGTGCAACCACTGTTACTTCACGTCGGTTTTCTGTGAGAGGGTGGTACTACCCCGGGCGAGCCGACCCATTCATGATGAAACCAGTAATAGCTTCAGCGTAGCTCTACCACCTACAACTTTATAGGTTTAGCGTTTGACCACAATCTCATCTGATGTTAAATGGCGATGTGGTCTAAAATCGTAAACACGCTAAGCCTAGATGGGTCTGGCTCTCAAGTGCAGTTGCCGGAACATACTAACAAGTGCTTGGTGACAGATTGTCAACTGGACGGTGGTAGATAGCCAGGCAGACTTCGAAAACTCCTACCACCGTGTTATGGTTACATCACGAAGTATTCCTTCACCGAAAGCTTCGACATAGTCGCAAGGATTTAACGAGTTATAAACTGAGCCGTCATCGCTTCAGGTCTCTTTATACCTCCCTAAATTCTTCTCTTTTTTCTCTTTATATATATAAAATAAGTGTTGCTCAAAGTGATTTGTCATGGTGAAAGTTTCCATACTATTGAGGAATAACTAACTTACCATTAGGGGATGCTGGGCTATATTAAACTGTTATTAGGTATTATATTGTAATTTAAAATGGACAAAATCGCGGGCGGCTATTAATAGTATAAATTTCATCAGTGTTACCAGAAGAACAAAATAATTTGAATAGTATCAAACAAGAAACTTCGTAAGGTTGGACGGATGTTTTTACTTTTTCATGCAAATACTGCTTAACAGATTTGGATGGGACTTTAATATAACATATACAACAAAATAATACATTGATGAAATTGATAAAAAATAAGATGACAAGTATCAAGAAAGTTCGTAAAAACATTGTCATCTAAGATCTATCTGGACGTGCTCTGCAAGGAGCATTATAGTTATACGAAGATGATGTTATCATTTATAAAAATACAAATGCCGACGAAGGCGCGGGTGGCCGCTAGTATTATATGATCTTTAAAACTATGAATAAAAACCAAGTACCATTACGTGGCAATCCAAAAAAAAAAGTATATAACATGTACAATAATAAAAACACTGGAGGGTACCTAACACGATGCGTAAGACGAACACGAACCGTCATTGTAATCTACTCCGTAAAGCTATAGTAATATGGATGATATTGAACATAAAATACGAATAATTTCCAGGAATGAGGGTACAGTTATAAGGAAATGCTAGATTAGTCTTCATTAAGATTGCTTTGTAATGAGTTGATGAGCTGAGAGCTTAGGATTTGTACATACCGTGGTGTTATTACGCGGTGTGTTATGTATTTCAGTGCAAGGAAATAGTACCGTAAACATAATCATCTTTCAAAAAGATAATGCTAACAGTTACCTACATACTTCTGTAGTGATTTAAAAAAGACATTACACTTTTATACTATTAACTCTATATCATTGTCTGTTTAATATTCTCTTTGACTTGATATGTCCTACTTTTTTTTTATTTTACTTTAGCTTGTTTTCGCGGCTTCAGTAATTAGTTTCGTAAATGAATTGCGGGTTGATGCTTATTTATTTTACTGTAACTAATACTTAATTCTTATAACTCTACAACTTAGTCCTATTTAAAAGCGTACAGGTATGTATTCTAAATAATGCTCTGAAAGACCTACCAGTAAAAGTCTCGTCAACATTTGTATAGGTGTTTCGGAGACTAGGACGGACAAACACAATACACTTTTATTTATATTTTATATACATATTCTTCTGTCAGCCGAGTAGGCAGTTCGACTGCTGTGTGTGTTTTTTTTTTGATAATATTAGCTATTCAAATACAGTTACGAGTAGTTATAAAACATTTTACGCATAAATGCTATATTTCATGTGAAATGTAACAAGATTACATATAGTGAATTTATCACACTGTTATATTTATATGATAATATAGCATGTGTAACGAAATACCAGAAAGGCCTGAACAAAAATAAGTGCACTGAGTAGCTGCTTTTCTTTGAAATATAGTTTTTTTTGTTAAGTGAAATATCAGAGATCAAAAAGTTTATTATCACTGTTATAGAATCATGATAAAATAGCTCATAACTCATGGGTTATATATGATATATAATTTTCAAAATTAGCGTATCATTATTAGTCGTTTGAGATGTTTTTATGTTAAATTTATTTTGTCTTTTCTGTATATTTATCATTAAGTGTTATCAGAAAAGCTGAAACTTAGATTCCGTTTATTATAGAAGAGTTTAATTAACAATAAAATAATTAAATTTTTCGATTGGTCATCATAAAATATTTTATGGTGTAACTGCAGTCGTGAAGGCTCTCCAAGTGGTAATTAAATCCGGGGACACAACTATACACTTTCTATATTGTAAATGCCTTGATTTAATTTAACTGGTTTATGTACTTTCCTTAAAGCCATTACCAACGTACAAAGTAACATTTCTTCACATTTTCCACACGTATCTTTTTGCGAATAACCGAGTGAGATAAGTAACGTTAGCCCTGACTATATTATATAAAAATAACTCAAAATATTTTATAGTTTTCATTAATATCGGTTCCTTTAGGCGTGCATTTGCTAGACAGAATGGTGGCATTGAATGCTTCGAGTACCTTTATACATGTGTTTTACGTCAGTCAAAAATGTCAGGGTTTGTTCTTTTGTAATACATACATATATGTTCATACGTCATGTCATGCAAAGTGAACAGCTTCGTCTAGCTGTTGCGTCCGGCGCGTCGCGTCGGCTCCGCGCTGTATAAAAGGATCGTCGAAGCGTAACATATGAGGTTAGGTTACATTAGACATACAAACGGATGAATTTTGATATGTACCGGTCGGGGCAGTCGGAAATAACACTTGCTTACACCCGGTATTTCGTCTCTAGAGAGTCTCTTGATATTATAAAGATAAAGAGTTCGTTTTTTTTTTTATATTTCACTAGAATTTGCAAATACTGTCTACTGTTTACATCAATTCTTAAATTTCATGGTCAATTAGGCCCTGCCCATGTTTTCTCTCGTTGTTTGTTTGTTATGTTTTCACGCATTAACTACTCAATCGATCATCATGTAATTATGCATAGCCATCGTCAAGGGAAGTACTTAGAGTACCTAACATCCAGAACAAAAACACTGTTCTCGACGGATAAGTGACATTTACATTAACACGACCGAAGCAGCGAGTAAATGCTATTCACCATACAAAGTGTAGGTCAAAGATATTATGTCAATCGAGAACGGAATATTATTTGGAGGCAGTCGTGTAGCCGTGTTGTTTCGACGACAAGAGCGAGTCGGCCGCCCGAAGAGGACCGAACATTACGGAGAAGCGACAAACTACAAAGGCCGATGTTATCAGTGTACTACAATTTTTCTTTACGAAAGTTTTTTAAGCTTACGTACCTGCTTTGACAGTTAATCAAAATCGAAAAAAATATTACGTTAACATATATTCTCAAGCTTTTTTGTTTCTTTGGAAGGTGCATAAGCAGCGCGTCTAGCGAGTATGTTACGAAATTACAAACTATTTGGTGTAACATACGTATGTCATATGAAACACGAATGATTACTTCAATAGTATTAAAACACTGACACTGGCCAATTGTTCATCGATTCTACAAATTACAACATACTCATAAAGTAGGCACAATCTTTATCTCAAATGATTACAATTTACTCGTACATGCAGACGGAATGGTGTAACATATTTATATAGTAGACTTATTTGTATAAAATTGGCTTTGACGTAAATCTGGTAAGCCATCTCAATGACCAGAATATCATGACACATATCTTCCTCGAGCACGTGTCATAATCATGGCTTAAAATACACTGAATGTAATAACCAGTTAACCACCCACACTGAGCTCTCATTATCATATTTGTGCTGCGAGATCAGAGGTCAAAATTTACCATTTTCTTGTAATTTATCTGAAAAGTTTACGAATATGTGGAAATACTAATAAAAAGTCGAATATGTGGAAATACTAATAAAAAGTGAGATTACATGACAAATGCTACGCTATTTCATAATATAACCGAAATGTAGTGAATTATATACAACATATTATGAAAGCCGCGCGGTGAACTGGCTCCGTTAGTACGGCTCATTTAATAACTATAACCTCGAGCAATATACGGCCAAACTATCTCGGCGGTAGTGTAGCACGGACCCCTTACATTTGGAGCAATCATTGTCTGCTATTAAACTTTAGGATACCTTATTGAGGCCATTTTTATAATAGTTTAATTAATAGGGGTAGGCTGTATCGCTTTTATGAACCGAAAAGTCGGTTTATTAAACTTCCCGTCTTTCTGTGTATATGATTTTGTTTAGACCGTACGATGTGTAAAAAAATACATAGACTTTCGAAAATAAAACACCAATTGTAGATGTCAGACGTTCTACGTGCGCGTTCAAATTGAACAAACATATCTTAACTAAATTCCACGCGGACGAATCATGTGTAACAGCAAGTACACAAATTTTTAGCAATATAATTTAAATTACTGATATTAATACGATACAATTTTATCAAAGCAAGACATAAAATTATTTATTAGATCGATTTACATTTCAACACGTATTTGTCATTATATAGTTACAGTAATTTATAAACACATTACTGATCGCATGTATAAATAGACACCACAACTAAATAAATCAATAACGTCATTAAAATTAGAGAATATATTTTGTAACATCAATATCTTTTATCTCTATATATATGAAAGAGCACAAACACAGTTTATTGTATAACCGGCTATTCGTAATTAATTGTCCGAATACAAAAAACCAGTTGATCAGTCACAACTCTATTAATTAGGCACGGATTGAGGAGCGTGGGAGTGGTAGCGTCTCGCTCAATACTAACCGATTTCATGGTGGAAACATTCAGTAGCTTTTTAAATACTCGCCAATATTATTTCTATCTAACATTTTCTTCAAAGGGTTTATTCAATAATTAACAGGTTTCAAAAAATGACAATTTTGTGTTACCATTGTATGTGTTTTTATACGTAATTTTCACAGTAACTACAAACACCGATATTTATAATAATCTGCAGGGGGTAATTTAAATATTTATAGGAAAGTTTTAATATATAAAATACTATCAATTGCCCGCGAGCCGCGACTTCGTCTACGTTAAATAACTATATAAAACTCATAATAATAAAATATAGCCCAGCGCCATCCAGTAATAAGTTGTAGTCAAATGAATGGTATAAAAACATTCTCCATGAAACATACACTTAGATCGGTAACTGTCATGGTGATCGGTCAAAAGGTTGATATTTATCGATTTCAGTTATGTCAAAACTGTCGTACAGACAGGAAATGGGTTAAAGTGGCGCTTTAAACTTTAAATTCTTTATAAAATTAATAATATAATAGATGGCTGATGAGTAACAACTAAGTCTTCAACGAGCGCGACGAGGGCAGGGACGAAGCCGCTACTCGAATGACTCCCTAGAATTATTTTAAATAGATTGTAGTTCTTAGTCTATATAGCAGACCTATTACACATTAAGCATATAGCCATATTTTGGTAAGTTATACAACATAATCAAGAAGACTCTGTTGCTCCATCAACTGAAAAAAAAACATGTGGGTCAATAGAACGCGGCGTTCATAAAATTTCCAAAATATTCTTATAAACGACAATGTATTCTATCTCATTCTATTGTATGTTAAATCCTATACTTGTATATATTTATCTCTTTTAATGTCGTTTTTTCGTTTCACCGTATTTCAAATTATAAGGAAGTTAAAGAAGTTTTCACTTAAAAAGTAATTTATCTGTAATCGACAATTGTACAAACTTAATAACTGTGCAAAAGACACCGAGAATCCAAAATGTATACCAATTGAGTTTTAAGATATAGAAATACTTAAAACAACAACACAGCGTCATTTCCGGTCCAATAGACGGCCAGTTCATTGCCATTGGAACTCAAACCTTAATTAATCATCGTTCGGTATTGCTTAATCTTAATATTAACTGATGGCCTCCGGCACCGATATGCTTTGCCGCACTGCTAGACTATCACTGTGACGCTATAATTAAAGATATTTATATATATTGCCATTTCTTACAAGCATGCAGTCCACAGTTAATTGGTCACTAAAGCCTATAGTACCAATCTGATTAAGACCAGTCCCTAGGCTAGGTATATCTGAGGGTCCAGTTGGAACAACTCATGTACCAATACACGTTGCCAAGAATACTGTTAGAAGCGCAGTACTACAGCGTGAGCATTGTTGCTTTACGACAGAAATAAATATGGTAGGTGGTACTACCGTAGTCGGACCATACACAATATCTCCTATTTATTAGGAATACATTTAATATATATATATACAGATCCTGTTACTACACTATTGATATTTGCTGAATTGCATACACAGATCGGTTATTAAACACATATAAATACAGAACAGTGTAAATATATTTATGATGGATTATTTGAGTATTTAGCCCAAATGCTTTTTTTTTTTCGAACTGACCTACACTGTTAGCCTGGCAAGGCCGCTACAGTTCCACCGGACTACTCAGCCCAAATGCATTAAATTACTGAGAATACTTTTCAGGATCATAATTACCTAAGATATCGATGTGCTGATCAATAACTTTTACACAGCTGAATAAGAAATTTCTAATTCTACAAAATGGTCTAATATACATTTTATAGTTGTTTGAAATTAGAAAGTATAATTTAAAGTTTGTAGATACGGAAGCGACCGCAAATTCGTAAAATATATATAGTTACGTTGGAAGTCAAAAGAACAAAACTACAAATCTTTCTCAAGTTTCTAAGAATTAGTTATCTACCGAAGTCATATTAAAGGCACGTCTTAACTTCTCTCTATGCCACCAATTATTATGTTCCTTTTAGATCTATTGCTAACTTAATGTTATAGACGTTCTTGTAATTCAAATTCCTTAGCAACTTTTTGAAAAATTCAAGAATGTTTAAGGCGCATTTTATGGTTTGAATTGCTTTTATTTAAAGCGGGAGCGATGGTAGCTCATAGCGTGGTGGTAGAACATTCTGGTTATATTGCGACTGCTACACTTGAAAGCTAGTTTGCCTTATATATTTAGCAAATTACCCATGTGAGCCCAGATTGTAAATTATCGTAAGTTCTTTAATATCATCGTGGTCACAACTAGCCTATAATGTTATAACAAAAAGAAAGATATGAACTCTTTATTGTCCCGTCCTCGTATACTATTATGGTACTGGTGAAAATGTTTTTACTATGCAAGTCACAGGCGACCCTGCCACAAACACGACGTGGGAATGTCCGTTTGTACTGTTTAACTGTAGAACACGTTTGTAATATCAAATAGTTTTATGATATAGTCTGACTTGTCCCTTTATCCAACGTACCTCTGGCATCGTCTTATCTAAATATGTTGTTTTTTTTTTTTAAATATTTAATAGGTTTTTAGGTTTTAACGTTTGACCACAACCTCATGTGATGCTAAATGACGATGTGGTCTGATATGGTAAACACATTAAACTTAGATGGAACTAGTTCTCAACTGATTAAAATATAAATAAATAATTGAAGTGGCAATAAGGTTAATCGCATGATCAACATATCAGTTCGTTACTTGGTTTACCATTTTTCCTGATATTCCTCCAGCCATAGTAGATTAGCAATAATCTCCTTAATTGTGTATTTTCACAATAATACTATCCTCTAAATGTCTCAGTTTCCAACCAAGGCCCGACTTTCATTACTATGTGAACCCGCGTCGTATTCGTCAATTCTAGCTACGGAAAATCTGTGGTTTTATTTGTTTTCCACTATATATTAATAACATTGAAATATTTCGATTGAATTCGATGTTATCCTACACCCTCAACGGATAATGTTATTTTTACAATGAATACGAATTGTGAAAAATAATTGGGATAAATCGAGGTTCACTCCTGAGATATAGAATTCCAATAGTCTTATCCATTAAATCACCACGATTTACTTCAGGCCTTTATTATCACTAACCAATAGATGTATAAGGAGTTAGAAGCATTGAAGTCCAACAGTCACTCTATATATACTATTTCTTTTTTACTGTACACAGGCCCTGTCTAGGCCTAAATTGAGTTTCTGAGTTTAAACAATAATTGACTCTTTCAACCTCTATTTTTAAATGCAGTGCCTTATTACAATTCTAAACAAACGACATTGTAGTAAGGTCCCTCAGATTTATTAGATCAACGTAGATATTTCAGTACCTAGTGAAATGTTAACAAGTCTATTGGAAGAACCGTTTAAACATGACCGTTTCCATATTAGTTTGTCCAAACAAGGTTCATTGTGCAATTATCAACAGCGTATACATGTGTCGTCAGGTTTAAATCATGAATTATTCATAACGCATCGTGTACTCGCTGCCTATTGTCCTGTGATTCGTCCAATTCATGGAAACTTTTAGCTGACTGGCTGACTCGTATATCAGAGATATTTTCTCAAAATTTTGGACAAACGTAATAATGGCAACATACACAATATAACGCTATTATACAACGAATGGCATAAAAAAGTTCCTTTTACAGTACGATCACGTAATGAAATAAAATGGCAACTTAACTACTCAACGTTAATCAGTCAGTTTTGCCAACATTCTTGAAGAGATCCTGACTGTTTCACTCAGCTTTTATATGCAGATATTTTAACACATGTTTTTCACTTTTTCACGCAATTTTTTATACATAGATGAAGTGACGCGCTTACATATCTACTTTCGGTAAATAATTTTTATTTATATATGTATACTTACTGTTTAACTTATATTTCAGTATTACCAAGATAATACTCGAGCGTGTAATTTTATAACAATATTCCAAGAAAATGCCATCCTACGATGACAACTAACTAAGAAGCAGAAATAATCAAAGTGTGTAATATGGCCTATGTAATAATCCACATTAATCAGAAGGCCACTTGATACACAATCTCGTATAAAAATGATAGACTTTCCACTTAGACGGTTAATACAACTGTTATATGTGTAAAATACCTTTACCTGCCAGTTAAGAAAACGGTCGAGGTACATACATACAACTCTTTACATATATACAATCAAGTTTGTGCCTAATATCTACTGAATAATCAATAATACAAGGAAACATTAACAGCTATGCTTCAAGATTTTTACACCCCTGTTTAGTATATGAATGTTATCATTTGCCTTATTACAGTTTGTTAGTATTAATTTTGGTTTATAAAATTATGCAAGATACCGCGTTAAAGTGCTTAAGATAGGTTTTATTCGCCATTCAACATTAGAATACCTATCTATTATTGGTAACACACTACGTAGCTGCAGGACTTCAGTCGTAATCAGTTATTCACTACAAAAATTAAATTAACATGTTTATAAATTACATAACACAATCGTAAAATATTATATTCAAAACAAATTTTATACCATTTATCACCTTAAAAGTAAGAAATACACAGATTGTTATGTGAATTGCCTAATAAATGAACTGAGAATTTTTATAACTTGGAATCGTGGCGTGCATCGTAAAATAACACGCCGGAGAGACATTGTACCAATTTGTTTCGTCCCTTGTCGGGTAAAGTGTCATCTTCACGTCAAAGGTCGTTGAGACCATACGGCGAACATCTTTTTCTATGTCTCTGCTATCAACGAGTACGTTACCTTTGAAACACTTGTCTTTATTATAATTTCTAAATGTCATGACACATCTCCAAATACTTACTGTTAGAAACCAGCTCCAACGTTTCGCGTTGTTTATAAAGCACACTTCAATGCTACTTCATCTATGTTTTATTATATGTCTACTCAACTCAGTGTGAAGCTACTATATAATTAACGTCTCTTCAATAGCTCCCAGGAATAAGCACCAGTAAACTTACTGACTGTTGTCAATTGTCATCCAATGTGCAGATCTAGTTTTTAATGATAAATAAATAAAGTATAATATAAACATTATAGCTCAAATAATTAGAAAAAGCTATTGTTAAGGAAGTATATATAGTAGTGAGATTTAAAACGATCCTAAGTATATGGTAATTTAAGTGTAGAATTACAATCCCTTGACTACATTCCACCTCCAACTAAACGTGTATTCTAGTAAATATATTTTGCATTGCTTCGCTTGCCTTACCGTATTCTATCGGCTGTACTTTGATGAATGTAAAGAGAAACATCACCAATTAATTTCAGCATCTCTATTCCACCTTTAGACTTATTGAACCCGTATGGTTGAGTGTTAACGTCCACCCATAAATTTATGATCTTCTATTAATTAGCACGAAGTTCTTTCCATTTTAATTTATCATGAGAACTGCACATTTGTAGTATTTATATTATAGAGTATTTATTGAAGGTGTGTGATTGAGGTCAAATGTTGAGGAGTATATTTTGAAAAACTAAACTTTAGAAACAACTTCTTTCTGCTGATATCTTGATATCATCTTGGCGAAACGTTAAATCCAACATGAGAATGAAAAGGATATTCCGCATCAGTGATAGACATTCGTGGTCTATTACTGCTGATAAAGGAAATAAAAATAGAAATCCTAACCAATTATCAGAAGCAAGATCACCGACATCACAAAGCGAGTTACACATGCGTTCCAGTGACACATCAGCCCTCAATCTCAGATCTGTATCTCGGAGAATGATTGTAATGTCTGTGAGACCGACATCACGTCGATGACTCGACACAAATGTCATCCGATCGTAATTAATTATCGTTACGCTACCCGTATTAACTGTGCAGACAAATTGAGAAATCGACATTTTAATATGACACTACGTTCTCGTGATTATCTGCTTCATGGAAAATATGCGATTTTTTTCCGATCGTTAAAAATTCAGCTGTCGCGAAGCTTGCAGACCGGCATGATAACAAGAACCGTCAATAAATTATCGATCTCTCGATGAGGGCTGTTTTTATTTTTGTATTGCGCTATGCTTCCTATGCCGTTACATTTGCGTTACAAATTTAAAAAAATATCAAAAACAAATCGAACATTAGAAATGTTATAGTTACAATAATTAAGAATATGGTTGACAATGTACGCTATCACACTTGTATTCGCAAATAAATCCTCATGGGTAAGAATTTATTAGTCTGAGTTTAATTAAAATAGTTATATTTAAGTTTTATTCACCATATAATATGGGGTGATATGTTTGTGTTTTGCTTCTTCCTTCTCATAACATAACATATAATTATATATACATATACGTTTGTTTTACACACATCGGAGCTGATAATAAAATGTAGCGTGTTAAACTTTAAAAACCTAGTGGAACCCTTATGGAAGATACTAGAAAATAATCATACGAGAGCCCGCATCGTAGCGCGGCGTCAACTCAATAAACTTACTTTTACTGCCGGTCACTGAGCCACAAGCTTGCATATTCAACTACAAATTGGCACGACAACGTTCTGTCGTTGCCACTTAGTATACGGTCGAGGTACATACATACAACTCTTTACATATATACAACTCTTTACATATATACAATCAGGGTTGTGCCTAATATCTACTGAATAACCAATAATACAAGAAACATTAACAGCTATGCTACAAGATATTTACACCCCTATATAGTATATGAATGTTATCATATGCCTTATTACAGTTTGTTAGTATTAATTTTGGTTTATAAAATTATGCAAGATGCCGCGTTAAAGTGCTTAAGATAGGTTTTATTCGCCATTCAACATTAGGTAGACTGTTTGTGCCTTTTAGTTCTTCTTTCTCGTAATATATAAATTATGCATGGATATATGGTTTTATTACGTACGGCTTTACATAATTTACTTTGACAATTATTCTTTATATATAAATAGTTAAAAATAAAGGAGTTCAGCGCCCTTATCCTCGCTTGTTTCCCAATTGATTTTCATTTTTTTATTCGTTATTTTAGTGTTAGATATCAGTGAAACAAAATTGGAAACAATTAGCTTTTTTCCCTACCATGGAGGAGTCCAAGCTTACATTTATAAGTCTCTTCCCTCTCCTTAACATCGAAATGCTTTCTATACGTAAAATAATAATAGAAGTCTGCTATTATGTGCGCATCACGCACAAAATATTTGCGATAAAATTGTTTTAGTAACTACGCTAGAACACTGGCCTTCTTAAAAAGATTATCACGATATCTTCATTTAATATATAGTAATTAAAGTTTCAGGAAACTACAATTTTAATGCTCATACAGCATTCAACAATGTGTTATCTTACTATGGAAAAGTGGAGAAAACGGTGTGGAGGAACTTATATTTTTTTCCTCTGTCCATTAAATATATTGTTAAGGTAACAAACGAAGCAAACGAAGTTGCCGGTGATAAGCTAGTCTACAATTATCGTACATATACTCAAGCTAAACTTCTTTTAACATTAAAAAAAAAGAAATGGAAAAGAAATACAGACTATAATATCGAAATATTAACACGTGAAGAAAATACCGTTGTAACATTCATCATAGGTCGAATTTCACTACAGGACGACCACTAGCTTACTCTATTTTACTGTCAAATAAGAGATAACCCTAAAACTCGTGACTTCTTCACTTACAAAATATATTCAGCTCTATAAGGTATCTAACATATTTTCTAATAACAGGAGTTAATTAGCAACGTCATAGGTTAGTTTTTAAATCGGTTTCTAGAATTTTAATGGGCGTATTATTTGAATTTGTTCGCACTAATGGCAATAAATTAGCAAACATATAGCTTTCGAAATGTCGACTTTGGGAACTTTGAAATTTTAATTAGCCTAAATCACTTTTATCTTCCACTTGTCATCATTTTGTGTAATTTATGTGTAAATATAAAACAATTTAAATAAACGAACAAGATGTGCAGTTTCTATTTCTATATTATAAATGTCGCTAAAATACCTAATATGTAGAATTTAACAAAATGATTTTAATATTTTTCTGACCGTATATCTATATCTATATATGATGTAATTAAAGAAAGAATCGAAAAGAGATTTATATTGAAAAGCAGAGGAGTTAAAGGCACCATAAATGTATATCGAAAGTACAGAAACACAAAACAAAAGATATCACTGTAAATTTTACTTAAATAAACCAGATATAATTGAAATGCTTGTAACTATAGGAAAAAATGAGACTGCTTCTTTGCTGAGTAGGAAGTTGGATAGGAACTTGAGTTTACCTAAACCAGTATCAATGCCAAATTAGATTTTTAATCTTTTAAGCCCAGTGTGCTAATTAAATCGCCTTTTACTAAAATGTCACCAAATTGCAACTCGATGTTCATTTTTAAATTAGCGCGTGCGAATTATTAGTTTTTATTCAAAAATCAAACAGTTACTTTTAACTTTGTATTTTATTATTCATTAATATAATCAATAAAATAATAACAGTGGCGTAGTTTTATCGAGAATTAAATTATCTACCGAGATAAGATTGGAAAAAGTTCAAAAATCCAATCAAATTCTTTATAGATCTAATAAAGTCGCTAACAGTAATAGATCCGACAAAGTTACAATATATTTAATAGCTTAAAAACCTAGTCTTATAAAACATATCAGTAATATAAATGTATGGTACAAAATAAGACAAGAAACCTAACTCAATTGATGTATCAATCAGAAACGCAACACAATCTATCACTGTGTCAAAAGCCTTGTGACATTACAAACCAACGCATCAATTGTGCTAACGGATTCAATTGTGCTTTGTTCTCCAACACTGCCTCATATGTTGCGGGCGAAAGCGATGATCGTATAGTAAAGGGTTCAAATGCTTCTTCGCTGTATTTGAGGCTATTGAATAATTTTCACATACGAAACACTCTTAAGTCGTCACGTTCGTTTTAATTCACAAAGACTTATAGGTCACTACATTTTTTATATTGTTATTAGCTTACAAATTATGAAAAACTTTCCCTTTTACATAATCAATAGATTATGCCATCACTTCATATATGGCAAGTGAACGTAGAAGAACTATTATTCCTTTATAAATTTATTATCGTTTATTCCCTATTTACTTATGAATCCATTAGGTTATAATATTAATCACTAATATTTGTTTCCAGGCCTGTCTGCAGAAACTGTGTTGTGTCACCTACTGGTTCATCACCACCGCCTCTTCACGAACAAACATCGTCACCACCCCCGCCCGCACCTTCATCACCCCTCACCTCACCCCGCGCGTCACTTCCATCACCGCAACCGAGCCACAGTGGCTCATCGATACCGAGTCAGTCCAATTCCCCCCACCCTTACTCCTACCCCAACTACCGGAGGAGCCAGCCGACGCAGAACTACCCGGATTACGGTCTCTTACACAGCCACAGCGTGTCACAACTCAACCAGCCAGGACAAAGTTACGCAGCACATTCTCCGCAATCTGCGATGTCGTTATCTCCGCATCCCGTGCCTCAGGGCAAGTTGAGAGGCTTGCTAGAGCACGCCGAGCGATTAATGAAACCTGCTGACCCTCACAGACATTCGCAAAGTGATGACGATTCAGGATGTGCGCTGGAGGAATACACTTGGGTACCACCTGGATTGAGACCTGAACAGGTAAATAGCTTAAGTTCGTGTCTACGCTTCGTAGAATGTAACAAAATTAAAACACTTTTCATGAGCTAGGTAAAATACTGCCCAAGAGATGAGGAAATGCCAATAGTTGGCCTACTTGCCAATAGTATGTATAGCTACAATAGCTTTCAGGCTTTCCTAACTACGATTTTGGCTAATAGATAGGTATGACGGTGATGTTTCCGCGGTGAATACTTAAAGCTTTACTCGCTCCAGTTGGTGAAATAATTTGCAATAACTTGACTCTTACATATTACCATCTCCTAAAGACTAACAAGACAGATATATTAAACTGTGTACGTACTACATTCACGATAATCTTTATTTTCATATAACAAAAGTAGACAAAAATCGTTAAATCCCTTTAATAAAGTTCAAAATCTTATAAATATAATTTGGATATACATAAATTACGTCGATAGGATATCAGAGTTATAATAAAATTAGCAGTTCCTTGAATGTCGTACCGACGTGGTAGGAATCTTTTTATCGCGAATTCCATAGTTTATGTGCGATACATTTTTTCAACCAGTAATAAATCTTCTATTATATAATATTTAGATAATTATTTTAATCTTTTAAATGCAGAAACTATGTACAAGTAGGTGAAGAGAAATCATTTTTTTCTCTGCTGTTGGTCAACCATCTTTTTGCTTAATAGCTACCGACGAGCTTTATTTTTTCAATAAAAAAATTTGGAAATAATTTACCTTACCTTCGAACACGCACACATTTTAATTTCGTCATCCGAATTGTATAACGTTTTTACAATTGAAAATAAGATTATATGTTGTAAAAATCACAACAGACAATAAGTTGTTTGTATAAAATAATTTAAAGTGCATTGAAATCGCAAATTGAAAAATATTTTTAACTTCTTAATGGTTTCATTCGTCTATTTTGAAACAATTTTCAGTAAACATGTATACAATATTTTTACAAATATTTCAATCGAACGGAGTGGTTGGAAACCGAGACAACAGAAACAATGCAGTCATCTACACAAAAGCTCTGTGCGGACTAAATCGTGACTATTTTTGTCAATTCATCTCTAGACTTTTACCTAAATACCGCGACAATTTTCATGATGTATTGTTAAATGCATGGGTATTGTTTTAGCATCGTTGTATTTTTTATTTTCACTCTTTTTTCCTTCTTCAGTTATCTATAGAAAGTTTTGATAGTGGCTTCAAATGGTTTTCGCTTAAGGAATACGTCGTGGTGGAATCATGACGTGGTTTTAGAACATTTTCTAGTTGATTCTACCATCCTTAAATTGTTATCAAGCAGCTGTTGGTATATTTTCACAGCTCTATCAATTTTAGTTACTTTCAAATTAAAATCAAGTTCGATTTGACGAAATCTCACTTAAGGTATTAAACTATTTGATGATAATAATGAATGAATCGGCAAATCATAATTGGAACAAATATATTCAGCTAGATATTAAGTCATCTCTAATGTCAAAGCTATTATCGGTTTGGAAATAAAAATGCAACAATTATTATAAAATAAAGTGTGTCTGGGTGTAGATTAAATAATAATCAATTAACCAGTAAAACATCGTGTGTTTTTCTAACGTTTCGCTCGTCTTTATTGCTTGATTTTATACATTTGTACATTTTTGTTATTTTATTACGGTTGGGTCGTTCGTAGCATAGTTTTTACCATTTCTCTCACTAGTGAAATGCTTGTTTTCTGTTCTTTTGGAATCAGAAAAACATTGCTTTGGATTTTCTTGTCTTTTACACCTAAAGAAGTATGAATTACATAATATTAGTTTCTTTTATTATTATTACATACCCACCGTTTCATAAATATTCTATTTCTCATGCTTATATGCTCTTTTTCCTGTACTCAACTATTATACTATTTTCTGAAGTTATTTGCTTTACTATCACCGCAAATTGCAGACTATGAACCCAGAAGACCCACAATGAAATACTTTAAAATGATTAATTGTGAATTTGAAGTACAATTGCGTAAAAAGGTAGTCTTGTATTTTTTTTTAAAGTCAAACCATAGTAGGCATAGCATAATGCGAATAAATCTTGAGTTCCGTACAGATTGCGAAATGATTTCTTCATATAAACAACGATATCGCGGAGTTTCAAGACGCTCCTCGTAGAATCGAAGCGTAATTATACGAATCGTTTAAAACAACAACTTTAACTCTCTCTCGGTATTTATAATTACAGTAAAAATAATAAAACATTAGGAAGTCAGAGGCGGCACACAGCGTGGCGGAAACCACTCGAGCAAAAAATTAAACTGGCCCTCGAGGGCACTCCCTCCGTTTACGTAGACGCATTTTGTTTATTTCGCTGACTAATTCTAGGATCTTCAAGGAAAGTTTTATGAAGACGGTAATGACTTAGCTTTTTAATTTTTTAAATCTATCTTTAAATCACGCACTTGAACGAGCATAAACAATTTACTATTTAGTCTTTACTGCAATTGAATATCGCGACGTTATTGCATTTTACACTTTGATCATTCGATTATTTGGATAATCACTAATAGTTTGTTGATATACTGTCAATATGCTAGTAATAAAATAGGCAATTGCACCAACTTTTCGCATTAGTTAGCGTAAATTATGAAAAACGATGAATACGGTTTATCGTTTTATACTTACAAAGGAACTGTTTTGGAATCTGACCGATTTACACGTGATAACAAACCGGTCATAGTGTCTCGTTTCGTCGCAAGGCATTTTCGGAAAGCCACTTTATCTAATTTACAAAAAGTTTTGCTGCATTGATACATCATATTTTACTCTTGAAGCATTGATGGCTCAGTACTAATGGACTTAATCTTCGCGCTAACCGATTTGAGTAGTATTTAGCTTTCGGTTAAGTAAAATCTAATCAAAGAATCAAGAATCAGGAGGAATCAGGATAATGAAATAACCATATGGCAACACCGAACCTCCCTTACAATAATATATAAAATAATTAATACAATAACTATAGAACATAACTCCCAATTCCATTAGACGGCCATTTTTGATATTTCTACTTACGACGTACGTGTCGGGATAATGAAAAGACGTGCTGTGAATAAATACGGCATAAGTAATTTATATGTGCGATATACCAAATCCAGCTTCGGTGGTCCGTAGATTGGGTGTACATAAAATACAATGAAGAACACATCTTTTCATGTAAATGCGTTGTTGCTCTTTTGTTCTACAAAATTCTATAAATTTCAAAGACCGGCATCGTTTTCCGCTAGAAATTATAACAAACTAGTAATTTAATGGCTTAATTAAACATTTATTACACATTCAGGAGTTACTTAGGTATTAATGGAGTTAAGTTCTAAAACAAATACACAGGAAATCTAATTTTATTTTACTATCAAAATGATAATGTAAAGTTGAATTAGTGATAGCGACGTCTAAAAGTAATTTCCTCTATAAATACGCTATACTGTGTGATGAACTAAAATGGAAAATAAAAATATAATTTCGGTAAATTTTCTAACCAAAATCAAACACCTCTTTCAACTTCTTCTTAACGACAACCATAACATATACTCATCAACATAATGATTTCACCATAGCGTAGTCGTAGGGTGTTTAGGGCCCTCATTTCCTCAAGTTGAAATTCTTCTTGTAGTTTGTAGGTATGTTCCAATACATTCACTTGTTTAGCTATGCCTATTCTAAGCTTATCGTCTGTAACCACAGCTCCCTAAGACTGTGGGTGTCCAATGTAAGATTTCTTACCAAATAAAAAAAAATCAGTCTGATCTGAGCAAAACTATAGCCCAAAAATCAGTCCTCATTATTTTGAATGGAAGATGATATGAATTGCTACCATATGCATGAAGAAATCAATTACTGTGACTTCATTCAGAATGTTGCGTTCAGAATCTGATAATATATATATAGAACATAAGATTAAACTGTTATTATTATCAGATACTGTCATTTCGCTGGTAAAGAACAAAAATTAAAGTAATATTGTAGATTCGCTTATGTAAAGTTGAATGTTTAGTTGTTTAAATTATTTAATTGTAAATTCCAGGTTCACTTATACTTCTCAGCGCTTCCAGAAGATAAGGTGCCCTATGTTAACAGTGTTGGTGAGAGATATAGGCTGAAACAGTTGCTTCAGCAGCTTCCACCTCAGGATAACGAGGTAAATATTTCCTCTATTTTAGCATCAAGCAAATATTATTTTTCTGAAATGTCTACATTAGAATGTATTATCTTTCCAAGTTTGCAGAAGTACCATTATTATATCTTGTGGTTACACCGTATTAGACCGATAGCAGCTAAGATCATGTGCTGCTATATTCTAGGGCTTAATATAAATTTAACTGTCTTTTCTATCTTAAAGCATGTATAAAATAAAATTATTATCACAAATAATTAGAGTTATTGTAAATAACTCCAGGTCCGGTACTGTCACGCGCTCTCTGATGAGGAGCGAAAGGAACTCCGGCTGTTCAGCGCTCAGAGGAAACGGGAGGCGTTAGGGAGAGGGCAGGCGAGGCAGTTGCACGCGCCGGCGCCTTGCGAAAGGGTAAGTGATCAATCACCTATTCAACAAAGTGAAGACAACAGTAGCCCTCGACAGAAATATTGCTCTTCCTTTAATTGACTCAACTTAGATCTTAACCTTGTGTTTCGATTTAGGATAGATCGACGGTCAGTAAAAAGCAAGAAAAATTGATACTGAAGAATATTTATTGACTGATCAATCAAGAGCTTCAACACTAATTAAGTCAAAGACAAAACAAGGCATCCTATATGTTTTAGGCCAATATTTTTTTATTGCGTAATAGTATCAGGTCCCATAATATGATTCTAAGACACTTACCGCTATAAAAGAATATGAGTTCAAGCAGCATGTCAAGCAGATATTTCTTTAAGGGATTTTATATACATCTTCTAATTACGATTGTGCAATGATTATCTTCTATGATTTAATAAAAAACTAGTTCAAGTTTCTTATATGCTTTTCTCGACAAATAAATCATTTTATCTTTGAATCAACATTTAGACCTTCAAAAGTCTTTGGAAACAACCCACAACCAGCGTTCATGTTAAAAATACTATTTAGAGGTACAATGTAAATTATAATGGTTAATTAAAAATAAAACACAACAGCTTTTATACAGACTTACAGTATGTTATTAGAAAACAACACCCATTTAACAAAGTCGAGAGAAGTAAATCCCAGTGATTCGTCTGGCCTGGCGTATTATCACCTCACACTTTTAATTCCAAGTACGTTTGGGTGAGAACATAGTAGACATTATTTTGGCTTATTTAAAAAATGTAGATTAAGTTTGCGAATGCGATAGGAAATAACAAAATATAAACTCTTTGAATTATTATATGAATATGAAATTTACAATATACGATGTCGTGACAGTCAAAATGTTTAAAAACATATCCACCATTTTGAGATCGGGGTCCTTAAAACATCAGCCGAGAGGTTAATAGAACGAGCTTCTTCACTAAATAATTCTTTTCGGAAACGATCCACAATACAAGGTCCTGAAAGTCAATCGTTAGGAGTGAATTCCATTCCTTAACCGTTCGCGTAATGAACGAGGAAGCAAATTGTTTCGTGCAAATAGTTGGAATATCGTGTACGTTCAGAAACTTGGGATTTGAAGTTAATTCGCATCTACCAGTTTTACCTCTATGCGTGCTATACATTTAGGTGTCAATTTGAGAAGTTAGGTGCATATCTAAATTACATAGCTAATTATTATAATTACCTTATTGTAGGACTATAATGACTACAACTTTACTATTGTATTATATCTTTTTTCATTTACATGGAGATATTGTGTTTAATGTTCTTAGGTTCAGTATTGGTATGAATATTTGTATGAGAAGAGGTTTTGTATGAGAAATACCGCCCAAGTATTTGTTCTGGTACTAAGTGATAAGCAAATGGTATTTCTCCACATATGTTGGAAAACCACTTACAGTCCCTCTCTTTTAGTTGCCCCATTTGGATATCACGGTGGCGACTGCCAGTGGATTCTAGATCTGTCGATGATCATAGTCAATTTTGGATTAGTCTATAGTTACCATTAATTTAAAGAAATGTTTATATGTTACCATATGTAAGGTTGCGTCAGAAACGTTTACCGATTTCAAAAGCATACGCGAATGAGCTCCAAACGTCCTATTGTGGTGTTTGTTAATTACCATTAAAGTATCTTACAATTATATAAAGCATAGAATAGACACATGGTCAAATATTAAATTCATTTTTAACACGCTTTTATTAGTTTTATCTGTATGGTTGTAAGTGACCCTGTAGCCTCGTTTTGTTTTACTTTGAGCGATCAGATTTGAATGAAACTTGGCACTCTTGACAAGCAAATCGAACTAAAAAGAAAATATAAATGATAGTTTAAAAAACTAAAAAACACGCGTTTTGAGATAATCAAACTAAAAAGTAAAAAATTATTCTTAGCATAAAAATAAAATTACTGATGACAAAATTAATGCCACTATTATAAAAGCGTGGGGTGCTTTGTACCATTTATTTTTAGTTTTAGTTTGATTATCTCTAAAATCGTGTTTTTTTAGTTTTGTTTCAACTATAATTTATTTTTTACATTCATACTCTCCGCCCGTCAGTACATCCGCACCGCTATCTCACCTCCCTAAAGTTGTAACATTTTAATCCAGACACTCGTAAATCATGCGGACCCCCGAGTGTCTACTGCAATTGATAGAAGCAATTTTTTCATCGCATTACGGCTTTATTTACTCAGTTCATTCGAAACGTATTTTAGGGTGACCATTTATATAGAAACATACGGATATCCTGTGTAGAAATAAATTCACGGAAAATACGTCCAACACGTTAGAAAATTGATTTTCATAAATATATGAAAATAAACATATATATAAATAAAAAGTTCATTGATACGAACAGCAAATAGTCATTTCCTTACAGTGCTATACTAGTTGCAAACCGGCGTGACGAAGGTTTTACTACTTGTTCCGTTAAAAACTAACCTCTAAACTAATTCCGATAAAGACACAAAAAGTCGTCCGCCCAACTTTGTCATTCCAGTAATAACTCGAAATTAGCGTTTAAAAGTTCTTTCATGTGTTGGTAAAAGCCACGAGCCCCGTTTGTCTCGTATCAGCTGTTCGCTGTCCGACAGTTCATAAAGCATAGCAATATTATTTTCCCATACCTGTATTTGTTGCGATATGGGAACATTATTGTACGAAATTGCAAAACAACAAATTACCCAAAAGAGGAATAACTCTGTTTTGGTTTGTCATATTATGGAATAACTCTGTGTATATCCTGATACGATGTGATGTACATGACAACGACTGCCGTTGAACTTCATACCTCTCGGTTGTTGCCGCTGTTTTGTATTGTAATGCATTTACCATCAGATACAGTGAGAATAAATGCTATTCACGAAATCGGATCGAACGAATAAGGAAATGTAGTCAAACTTCGTATATAAAAAAATCACTAAGAAAACGTTGGTAAAAGTTTTCAAATTAAAATTTGTTAAATCTCCAACATAATATTCCCGTCCCCCGTTAATTTAAGAGGAGTGATTAAACGGCTCGGATATAACAATCAACCGGCCCGGATTCGGTTCTCGGTCCGTTGCAGACGTCTCCATTTCTTTAATCGTTTAACTTTTAAATTGGTTATTTTGATGAATACTAATTTTCGAGGGTTCCCCGTTGGTTGTAGTCAAAAAGTATCGCGCTATTAATTTGGAGATAAAAATATATCGCAGTTTAAAAAATATTACCACAGCCTGCGTAGATTTCTCTATTCGGTTCTATGACGTAAGGTTTGGGTATTATTACATTAGTATAAGTAATATTTCAAGATGATATGCATATAGTTGTAGTCCGGTGGAACTGTAGAGGCCTTACGAAGCCAACAGTCTAGGTCAGATCGAAAAAAAAAGGCATATAATTCTGACTTTTTTGGATAAATGGTAGTATAATGATAATATTTCCCAAGTTATTAATTTAAAACAAATAAATATACACAAAACATCACCGTTTGCATCGATCAAACACGACGCCAATTACTCGATTTATTTGACTGGAATAATTGTGTCAACCACAACATCATGAAATGAAACTGTACAATGTACGAGATATAAAGAAAGACAATGATTGACCTCTACTGATCCAATGTTCTGGAGAAGTAGAGTTCATTCATTAATTACTAGCTTTTACTCGTTGCTTCGCTCGCATTGATGTAAATTTGATCTAACCGTCATGAGCAGTACCTTTTTTCCGAGTGACGGGTGTCATAAGTTCTTACTTACATCCTTGAAAATATGTATGTATACTCGTAATTTCATGATTATTGGTTGAGTAGTAATAGCGTGAAAATGTAACAAACAAACAAACTCGCATCAGTATTTATAACATTAGTAAGGATATGTGTTGCCAGATATAATAAATCTGTATTTAATGTATAGTCGTAACGCTAATAACAGATACGCTATGATTTCATAGTAGAATAACTTTAATAAATACTGTAGATTCAGTTGAAAGTCATTATTATGAATGTCATCAAAATTTCCGAAGTCGTAGTGTCTGCGACACCGTGAAATCACCGCTCCCCTCCAACGAGCGACAATTAGCGATTAATGTACTGGAAATACTTTCAGCGCGCCGCGATCGTCTCCATCCGCGACATTCGTTCATATTCCGATTGTACGTGCCCACTGATGCATACGGCACGATAGAGAATCAAATTTCTTAAATATCATTACATTTTCCATAGTTTACTTAATATTTGTAAATTAAAAACGGCTGCCTCATTATTCATTTCGCAAGAACATGATAAAATGATAAAATAAATTATTAATTAACAGCTTCGAAACTACAGATTCAGTTTCTGTACCATTTATAATGTAAACTGAAATATGCACTGTTCTCCGTACGGTTACTTGTAGGTAGTTTTTGCAATACGTATAGCAGCACTGTCGTTTTTTCTCTGACTCCTAAGGATTAGTTATGACTGGTACTTAATCTGAATGATAGTTTGAAGCATGGTTACTTTTTTCTGCCACCGCTTTGCTCTTGCCAAATATGTAATTAAATGAAGATTTCTTACTTATTTTGAGCTAGCGAACAACGCGTATGACAGCTTAATTTTGCTAAAATATACATACATAAGGTGTTCATTTTTAACTAAACCCAATATCGCTTAATAAAACATCTTATAAACCGATAAGCGTATGTTATGATGAATAAAGTGATCTTAATTTCTACAACACAATAGATATATCAATAAAGAAAGACAAAAAAAACCTAACTGCAAAAATAATATAAATCATTTTTAGTTATTCTACCAAATTAAAATTATATTAATTAAAAATAAATTATTAAATTAAAATTAAACAAATATTATGCTTAAACTATACTATATAAGCTTCAGGATTAATATTAATGATAACTAATATTAAAATTATTATATGTACATATATATATATATATATATATATATTCGAAAAACAAACACCGTGCTTATAATTTTTTTTTCATAAAAATGTAAAGTTCTCGTACGACAACGGAGACAATCGCACGCCAGGCGAAATTAACTTGCAACTCTTTTATCTACGTCTTTTAGTACCGGCGTCTGTTTAATGATGGTTTCCAATTGGACTTGCCTCCGGTAGCCTACGGTTGTATTAAAAAACGCTAGAAATGAATTCTATAGTTTTAACATTCATTTTAGAAATAATCTTCTATTATCATTAGACTGTATGTCTGTGGTATATATACGTAACATTGTGAACATAATTTAATAAAAAAAAAATTACTTTTTGTTAATTGGACTAGGTTCAGTATTTTCTGTTCATTCCTCATATTATTTTGTTACCAATTGTTTATGTTTTCTCTGTTTATTGTGTATCCTTATTTCTCATATTTATTACAAATTCGTTTTTGTCCGCGGTTTCGCTTCTGTTAATATAGGTTTGACCTATCCCTCATTATGTCCTTTTTTGTACCCTTGATAATGTGTGTCAAAATTTTGTGAAAACGTAACAAATAAATAAACAGACAAACAAACTGGCACTCCCATTTATAATATTAATTAGGATAATACGTATTTTGCAACTTACTTCTTCCAAAAAATACCGGTATGGCACTAAATCAAACGCCCCCCTACAAATGTATTTCAACAAGCAATGTATTTCGTATGTTTTTTGTTACGAAACACAGATGTCTCTATTCACAGTATATCGAGATAATAATATAAAGTAACACCCCTTTGTTGTTCATTATTTGAAGGAGTAAAAGTACGTATATAAGGTACTTCGTGAAGGCGCATGCGTGGGGTAGCTTAAGCTATTATCTCTTGTGTTTACGAATATAGGCGTAGTTTTACTAATTCTGCGTCTCAACGTGTGGCTATCTTAAGGATTGCTTTTTTATCATATGCTAAATACTAAATACACGTGTACGCAATTTACAAAGTTTAATTCGTTTATATTTTAACGTGGAATTATGGCCATGTGTTTACCAATAGTGTTTCTAGTATACAAGTGGCCGAATTCAAATTCGTACATATAAATAAATAATAATGAAGTTGTTTGTCTATGCTAATTTCCGAAAGGGCTAATCAGGTTTTGAGGAGACTTTTCAGACATTATACTTTTGAACAGGGGTTATACAGTAACGATGTAATTTAAATGACTTAGCTTAACACTGGTAAATTAGTAGTAGGGATTAAAAAGCGTAATTCCCATAATCCTACATAACTATTTTCTCGAGAATAAAGTTATGGGCATCAACGAGATATTAAAAAAAAAAAAAAATCGTATTTCGCATGGATCTTCCACCAAAAGTGTCTAGCAAAATGTGTGAAATAAAGGTTCTATTAATTGCCAGAATGGCGCTACTGTAGATAGTGTTATCTGAAAATTTACATTGTATGTGACCAAAAGTTACGAAAGTGCTGAAAAAAAATTATAGAAGAAAAAAATTCAGTTTATTTTTTTCGGCCATATATATTTATATACAAATTATAAAATTATTAACGCCTCCATTCAAATGTCACCATGAAGCTCCAGCAGCGCCATCTGAATCTCATACATTTTGAGGGACTCTACACACGCAGAAGGATACCTGTTCCTTATTGCAACATTCCATATTAGAATAGAAAGAAATAACTCATCATACATTTTAACTATGTAAACTTATACGGTACCAAAAATCTGTGCACTTGAAAGCCAGTTCCAATAAATCGCCAACAACATACATCGTCGCCATCAGGAGAGACCGCAGCATCTGCGTACGTCTCGTGTGGTTAGGAAATAGCCCATTATACCTTAACTAATGTACTACTGAATTGTTTAACAAAATATTAATGATATATAGTCACAGTGAAGATTATTTTCTACAAGCTCAATCAATAAAAATACGTTACTTAGTAACCAGTAAAGCACAGAAGACCATGAACGCCCCTCTGTGCAATTAGGTACGTGGTGCCAAAACATGCACAATTAGTGGCATAAAAATCGTCGAGATTGCTTGCCTAATTAGTTTTTTTCTATATACTTTATAGGTTAGCGTTTGACCACAATCTCATCTGATGTTAAATCAAGATGTGGTCTAAGATTGTAGTCACGTTAAACCTATAGGGAGACTGGCTCTCAAGTGCAGCTGCCGGAAGCACACCAACAGGTGCTTGGCGACAGATTTCAACTTGAGGGTGGTAGCTAGCCGGGCGGACTTAGTAAAAGCCATACCACCATGCTATGGTTTCACTATAGAACAAATTCAAAACTTCAAAGTGAAATAAAAAGAATAGACTGTACGAGAGTGTCGATCAATTAACATCAAAATAGAAACGGAATAAAATGAGATAGTTGGATAGAAACGATAAAATAACCCTTTTCGTCCAATATACGAGTATACTTTAATGCACGTCGCACCACGGGATTACGCTTAACGACCCATTAGCCGGCCGAATGTGGTTTCGGTACTGGGAAACTATATACGTTTTTATATTTATGATTGGTTGACATTGTAATTGGTGATTTGAGTCACATTATACGTATAGTATTGTAAATGACATATACTCGTTTATTTTATTTAGTAAATTTATGTTAAGTGAATAATACATTAATATTTAAATAATATTTTTAAAAACAAGTGTTTATACAAATGCGCAAAAAAGGTTATAATCTCTGAGCTGATTTTTTAAGAGCCAAATATCAAAATGGCGGATTATGTTCTTATTTTTTTTTAATTTCACAACATCATACATTGTAAATTTCATGGTTTAGTATAAAAAAGTTCTTACAAATAAATACATAATTTAAAAATGCATTTTACATGCAAATTATGATTTTACAATATATATTTTTTATGTCTCAGAGTTTTATAACAAATAAGGTTTTTTTTTATGCTAATACTGCCAACAGTCTGTTGACATTTGCGTCATTAGATCTGCATTCGTGTGTATGGAACTTAAATATTTATTCAACTTATAAGATTTAATCTAAGCAAACTAACAGATATTGTAAGGTAATTAACCCCTGGACTGTCCAAAACCATAAAAGTTTAAGTTCCATACCAATGAATGCAGTGCTCATGAGGCACAAGTCTACAGACTGTTGGCAGCATAAGCTTAAAAAATATCAAATTTATTACTTTGAAAAATAACTGTATTGTAAAATTATAATTTTTATGTAAAATTTATTTTTTCATTTGTATGAACTTTTTTTACCAAACCATGAAATTTACAATATACGATGTGATGAAATAAAAACAAATTAAATACATATTCCGTAATTTTGAGATCTGGCTTTTGAAAAATCAGCCAAGCGGATAAAATCCTGTCATAACAGATGTAAGGTACATCAAATGAGAGTTGTGTTTTTTTTTATTTAGAAAACTTTTATGATATCAATTTTAAAATATCTCGTCATCGGGTACATCTACACTGTCACTGACTGTTGTTAAGTTTTATATTGTAATGCGTATGAATTCACAGACAATATCTAATATTACGAATATAAATTAAAGTAATAAGTCAGTTCTTATGCACAACAATATCGAACAGATATTCTTTATATGCATACTTTTATAATACAGTGGATTTCAGTTATAACGACATCCGAGGGATATTATTGAAAAAAATAGTTATAGTGTATTGTTTAAGTTTAGCTTTTTGTATTCGTTATAAGGTGTATTCCATTTTCAAAATTTCGTGTTCAACTTTTTACATGTACTAAGTAGTCTTACCTACAAACAAAACAAGTATATCTGGCCATCTGTAAATGTAAAGAAAGGATAAGAAAGCTTAATAATTTTATGCAGAGTCTTTGTGCCTTTTCCGACTCATTCGCAATATACACATCGAATTTCTAGAAATCTGTCATAAATGGTTCATAACAACAAGTCGCTATATCTGAAATTGACGCTATATCCGAATGAATTCACTACAAAAGTAAGTAGGCTTTCAATTCAAGGGACGTAAGTATGACGTCGCTATAACCCATGTCGTTATTAATGAAAACCACTGTAGTTGTAAGTATAGTGTAAAGAAAAAATTTGATGTCACTGTAATACACAACAACAATATAGATACCAAATCAACACGATCTAAGCACGCTACAAATTTAGAAATAAATCATTTTATTTTTGTCATTAGAATATCGCACAGGCATTGGGCCCTTATGTGTGCTTATAAATAACGGAGAGTGCTCTGAAAAACTTTTTGATATGGTGTCCTCCTCACTGTTCCAAACTCGCACCACCCGCTGTTGACTGGCTGCTCATCCACATACGCTAAAGCCCAGTAGAATGGCTACAACCGTAAGATTCTCTAGAAGCTTTATTATGCGCACGCTAACGTTGTGGAAGAGGTTACCAAGCATATTGTTTCCCTGTGGTTTCTTTAAAAAAGGATTGAAACACGCTCTTCAAGGTCGGCAACACAACAGTGATGCCTCTGGTGTTGCAGTTATCCATAGGCAACAACATATTAGTGAGTGGTGAAGCAGTCGCCCTGACCAAAGTTTATCACTAAACAATACATATATAGTATATCCTAATCTTTACTAATATTAATTATTAATGCGAAAATGAGTTAGTATTTTTTTATTTGTTACGCTTTCACGCCTTAACTACTCGACCGACCATTATGAAATTAATCATACAAATAACAATATATAGAAAACAAATACAGTACCTTTCATCCAGATAAAAATGTACTCTTCCCGAGGGATAGATCATATCTACAATAACGCGAGCGAAGCCGCATATACAAGCTAGTATAGCAATTAATTGAAAAGTAACGCACAATGAAGTAATTTTACACGCTCGGAACTTACATAACAGAATAAAATTATATATATTCATGCAATGGTTATAATCATACATACACATATTAGGAAAGAACCTTAATATCGTTCAAATTAAAAAAAAACTCACTCGGCAAGCACCAAATCATAATAAATACTATAAAAAGTTAACATTTTTCAGCTAAATATTTCGATACATTTAAAATGTGTAAAAAACGTGGCTAACTCCAATAATGTTACTCGACAAAAGTATCAAAACAATTTATCTCCATTTCTGACACTCCACCTGCAACCGTCTGTCGTATTCCATCCAAATCGTAAATACAATATTCCCAGAAACTTTTCCTTCAAAGATATTGCAAAACTTTTCACGCCCTCTCGTGTGCCTCCGTGATGATTTATTACCGCGAGTAATGAGTGCGCGCGTCGTCAACAGATGGCGTCAGTGAGTTGTTTATTAGAGTCCCGCCGATTTATTGCCCGTGAGGGGTTGTCGGACAAGAATAAGTGCTTAAATCTGTTTAAACATATCGTTGCTCATTTTTGTAAACGTGTGCTGCTTATTGCTAAAACAGAAAATAAATAATCGATGCAATTTCTTCCTTTTTTGTTCGTTATTGAACTAGAAACTTCAGGTCACACTCATTTCTATTGGAGTTGTAACTACAATTTGATTCTTAACCATAGTTCTTTTCAATGTTTCCTGTAATTTTTTTTATAAGATTTACGTATATAAGGTACTGTTGCTATGTATGTACATTTTTATATACGTAACCATTGTGTTTAAGGTGCAATTTCAACGAAATCGGAATGTTTAAAGATAGCATCCTTTTTTGTTTTAAAAACCGCTGTAAAATAATCAGATTGTATTACCGTCGTTTCTTGTAAATAGGGTCATATTTACCATAAATGTAGAACTCTTTACCTTATTCCAATAATAATGGTATTGAGTCTGTTGGTAATCTAAATAAATAAATAGAATACATTGTAAATTTAAGCAAACTTAATAATTTCATAATACACTATATTCATATTGAATGAATATCTTAATTTATTAAAGTTCTATAAGAAGCTAGAAAGATCGTGTAGGAAATATTTAAAAGTTTCAGATTCAAGAATTTTCAAATAAAATCTCTAAATATAAAAGCTAAAAATCTTATATAATTCAACATGTCTACAATGGCCTCAATTAGATCTAAAGTCACAGGGATTTGTCTGACTAATTAGCCCTTTTTATGACAAAATCATAACAAAAGAATAAATGTACATTTTCTACTTACATTGTTAGTCTAGTTTAAGCGAGTTACGAAGGTCAGCGCCGGAGGATCCAAAAATAAAAACAAATTACTCTAACTTAATTTATTTTAAACTACAAAATAAAAGTAAAACTAATAAGGTACGAGTGCTATCGATGTTAGGTTAACACTGATAAATTACAATTTGGTTTAATAATTTATACCAAAGCAATGTGGGAACGGATGAACCTTACCGAATATTTCCACTGAAATTGTTGACTCGATGCCTCGTGCACCTGGCGTACCGTGGGACGTCACTCTTGGTCAGCGTATGTTGCGATTGCGTAACAAGCGTTTCAACTTCGAATCCGTATTAAATTTATTAATTTTAACGAAACTCGAACACAAAGCGTATACATGCGCCATCTCTTATTTACCAGCGGTATTAAGCTGGTCCGTAATAAAATAATTACTGAAGTTTAGTTCCTATTGATTTTCCTAGGTGGCGTGATATTTTACATTACATAGTTCTTAACTAAATTGAAGATGGCATTATTATTTCATAATATAACCCACAAGATGGCACTGTGAGTAGTTTATTTTGCATTGTATGGATTTTATTATTTAGGTAAGTTTTTTTATTCGTATAGTGGCAGACAGATACACGATCATTTTGTTTATTAATTTAGAAACAAAACAATAAAAATAAAAGCCTGTAGAAATAAATGAAAATATATAAAGTAGTCTAGTACTAGTATATAATGTTTTTTTATATATTAAGATTAAATTAATATGGTGATTATATTTATGACATAAAAGGTATCAGGGTTGCGAACTTGGCGTATCTACCTGCTAGTTGTGGGGTTAAAAATTAATTACACTTTTTTATAGGTCTAAATTTTATGTGTAATTTTATGACTGATACTAACCAGTGCCTGCGACTACGGACACGTGAGAACTGTTTTATTGTTTCATGAGAACTACGCGTTTCATCTTTATTAATTGCCGACTGTCTCTTTTTATTGTAATTTTGATGTCGCCTATATTATGTTACCTGTGTTAATTTTTTTCACGACTGTTTAGTTAATATGAAAAGTTCCCTCAGAGAGAAGTATCTATCAACCAGTTGTTCTTGTCAAAATCGGTTCAGGATTCTAGCGTGAACAAACAGGAGGCACTTCAATATTTGTTATCCACGTTATATTTATAAATATATAATGAAAATACAGTTGTTTTAGGCTTAACAACGTCAAAGCTACTGAACATATCGGCATCTATGATTATGGCCATTCGATGTGGATTGTTTCGTAGATTGTTCTAGACTTATTTATTGTATTCGAGTGACCCTTTGCCAATGTTTTTAATGCCTAAACAAGCGGGCAGAAAGCGGCTAGTTGCAGTGCAAAAATTACAACAAAATATAGCTTAGCACCACCTAGTGCCTAGATAATGTAAGTCAGGCAGCATTAAAATTTTCTCGACTGTAGACTTTCATAGTGACAGTCAAACAGACATTTTTATAATAATTTAATGGTTATGATCTCAATTTGGGGGGTTTTCGAGGGTATGCTTATTAGGCTTGCAACCCGATACGAACGTAAGCTAGTACGTAATAAAACCTCACGTTTAAACCTTCCGCGAAGGTGTGAAAATGATTTTTGTTTTTCGTTTTTTCAATTCACTCACGCTGAGGCGCGATACACCGTGGGAACGCATTCCTCGGCCGCGCCGGCCACCATCACACTATCAGAGTTTAAGAATCTTCAAATATTTCAAATACTTCCTTCTCTTACTGTGATAATAATAGTTATTTGATACTGTATTGTGTTTACATTAGCGTAAGTCGAGTGATACACGACGAGTTTCCAGAAGACTAGTCTAAAAGTAGATTCACAATCCGATGATGGTATGGTACACCCTAATGTGAGATAAACTGGGTTTTTATACATTACTAACAGTAGCCTGCGATTTCATGTCCATTTATATTTTTATATTTGATGCCACCCATATATTTAACGTCTCGTAACTTTAACTTTTTATGCAACGCACGGCGAGATAGTTCTCCGATGGCAGGATTTTTTCCAACTTCATTGATATATTTTGGCCAATTTACACAAGATCTTTTAATATTATAATTTATGTGTCATTCTGATGTATAAAGTACATTGATGTAAAGATTCATTAAAATCCGTTGAGTAATTTTTATTAAGTAACCATCCTTCTCCACATACTTCTTCTTTTATATTCGCAATATTAGTCTGATGTATATAGTTCAACCGTTGATATAAAATTTTACGAGATGCGGTAGTTAACACATAAATGGTAAGGTGTATACGGAATGCACAGTTCATCCGTACTGTTCATAGGTGAGCTTAATTCCTGGTGAGGTAGTTCGCTCCTGTACGGAGGTAGGTGGGGACCCTGCGTTGTTGTGAAACGCAACGCCATCTTCAATCGTTTTCTTGTATACACCACGATTATTAGTCCTTTTCATTTAATAATTTTATGACAAACTCACATTAAGTAATAGCCTTAACCAAGCTTTAATTAAGCAACGAAATATTCTTATAAATGTATTTACATAAAACAAGTCATATTATGGCTAATGAATATTCTACATTTGCCAAATTGAAGCAGATAGTTATGGAGTTGACTCTAAAAATGACGTCACCAATAAAAAAGTATTTTTTTAAATAATATACTAGCTAATATTATAAATGCAAACGTGAGTCTGTTTCTTACGCTTTAACGCCTTAACTATTCAATCCATCATCACGAAATGTTGCGTACAGAAAAGGATATATCCCATAGGATACCTTATATCCAGGAAAATGTACTGTTTCCGATGGATAGACCAAATTTAGGTTAACGCGACCAGAACCGCGAACAAAAGCTAGTAGATTATAGTTTTTGTTAGGAATTTAGATATTCAAGCTATTTGTATAAATAATTAAAATGCATACATGCATGTAATTTGTGTAAAATGCGTATTTAATATCATACGTATTTGTATAAAGAAGACTAATTAAACGAATATGTGTTGTCAGATAATAAAAAATGTATCATTAAAAAAATTCAAAGTAACCTTCAGACTGCGTATATTACTATAATAATTATAATAAATTCGTGTACATATGGTTCCGGAACCTCAATTGTACAGAACCGGATGATAATTCTTATCGCTCAATCTAGTATATTGAATATCCTTGGTGAAGTCATACGTTCGAGTATGAATGGCGAATATGAATAAATACAGCGAGTACCACGAGCGCCTCTCTCGTTACCACCTTCTCTATAAATAGGGTTACAACGCGATTCATTCACAACATGACAGGATTGTTTAGTCCAATCTTGGTTCAAACCTTTGCACCAAATATTTATTTCACAAAACATTCACGATATTTGTTTAGTTTGCGTAAACACATAACTGTACATTTTAAAAGTAATAAAATTACACTATTAATTTTATATTAATCGTTTTTGTAAACTGTTATCAGTTATTCTGCTTTTGGGTAAGTAGCTGTTTTGCATTGTATTGTAGTTTATATCAACTAGTGATCGACATTCATGGGAGATGACATGTTTTAGCTCTAATTAGTTGACCTTTAACGTTATTGCAATTGCAATATAATCATTATCACTACATATTATAAAACAAATTCGTCCGCCGCGTCTGTCGTCTGTCTGTTCGCGATAATCAAAAACTACTTAACGGTTTGTAATGCGGTCTTCATCAATAGATAGAGTAATACATGAGGAAGGTTTAAGTATATAATTTGTCAAGGTTTTTGTGTAAATTGGTTGAAATATACCGATAATTGTTGGATGTGTTGGCAAAAGTCAAGCTGCCTGGGAGCTTTCATTGAAAACGCTACTTAATTCTTTTGAGATATAACAAGACAATGCATAGTGAGATATTCCTTTTTTATAGATCTACAAAAAAGTCTGCTATGTCATATACTTATCTTTTAAGGATAGTTATACCCATATATATCTATACCTATCTATCTTCCAAAAAAATAGTCACACAAAATGAGGTAATTTCAAGGTTATTTAGACGGAATACAGTATTATCCTTATCAAATGAAACACATAAGTTACCTTATGCATTTCATGCACATAACTATATATCTTTTATTAGATTTCTAGTAGGTTATAAATGTATCAGTTATTCTGACGTATCCTTATCCTTGCCAATATTATCAATGCGAAAATGAGTTTGTGTGTTTATTTGTACGTTATGCTTTCACACCTTAATTACTGAAGCGATCATCTTGAAATTTTCCATACACGCTGTCAGGAATGCAGAAAAGGACATAAAATACGTGTCATGCAGAAATAAGTACTGTTTCCGAGGGGTAGATAAACCGAGCGAAGCCACGAGAAAACATTTTTAGGCTATGTTATTGTAAATTTTGATGACAATCTATAGCATAGTTTATGCGTGAAAGAGTAATAAACATCCGACGATCGACACTAACATAATAAAAAAAAATCGCAAGCCTGTTTTGGGATCCATTTTTATTTTAATTCCATGTGTTAGGCTCACTAGGAACGGTAACAGTTTTTTAGGTTATAGTGTTAGGTTTTATAACAAAATTCCGAAGTGCATTACCGATTTACCGAATTCTAAGTTCAAGCATCATGTCAAGCAGCATTTTATGTTTATAGGGTGGAACAATATGTGAACGATGGTGACGTCTGGAAATTATGCCTCTCTCTGTGCATCCACTAAAAACGAATGTAAATATCTATATCTATAATTATAAAAATGTTCTTAAAACATATCCGTAACGTTCTTAAAATTATGTTTGATGAAAAGTAGGTAAACCAGATCGAGTGTCTTGCCGGTTCTTCTCGATGAGTGGGTTGTTTTCGGGCTCGTGTTAACTTTGACGTTCATAAGCGCCTTCTCAGTATCTAAACTGCATAAAGTATTATTGATTTTGATTTAACTGTCTTCAGAACACATATATGTATATTAAAAAAATATACTCTCTCTCGAACTCGAAAGTACATTATTTTCCATACAAACTTTAATATGAAACAAAATTGAATTTTTAACTCATATCGTGGTGGACTAGTGGATTGTGACCGGTAGAATATCAATCCGATGTCCGCTGGTTAGATCCCCACCATGCCCCAACAAATTTTACAGAATAAGCGTACATTTACCATATACCTTCTTTCGGGAATGTGCCTTGGACCCTGCAGTGGCTCTCTTGCAGGCTGATGATGATTGTCTCATGAAATAAGTAGAGATGTCGTTTAATTAAAATTTAAAATGATATAATTTCGAATTCTATGATGAAAACATTTTCTATATACGAATATATCTATTGCACTAGCGTTTCGACTAAGCTTTCGTATTACATCACCTTCGCATTCGGCGGACGAATGTTCCAATGAAGAAAATCGTGTATCATTCGTAATAAAAAAGGCAGTCGATAGATTATTATTAATAAAAACCACCCGTAAACCTTGGTAGTAACGTATCGGTAATGAAAAACTAAAATAAAACTATATAAAAAAAAAGTATCACAGAGGGTCCGTCGGTACAAAGCGAGTTTCACGTCATCTGCTGTTTTTTTTTTTATAAATCGTATTGAAATCGTGAGGGTGAGTTTTTGCCCTCCCAGAGCGGTGGCCTCCGCGCACCTGCCTTATGTACTTAGTGAAAAACTTCCAAATGTCGCCATTAAGTTACTATAAAAGTTATTAAGTTACCTTTTTTTCCAAAATACGTATTTCCATGAACAGTAATGCGAATCCCATATAAACATTAATATTGCTATGCCACAGATACTACTAATAAGTCATGAATGTCAAAAAATATTGAATTGTATTTTGTGAAATTTAAATTATATATTCTTATGTGACAAAATAGAATACAAAAATAAGTGAGTGTGTGCTTATAACCATACGATAGAAGTGAAAATTGTCTAATATTACTAATAAATAATAGTAATATTCAAATACGTACAATATATATTTTCCTGAGAGCAAAACATACATAATATTATTATCACACGTATTATATATAAACGTGATCATTGTGATGTCGAGTGGAATCGAGTAAATTCTATTCAACATCGCCAACCCGAGCGTGACGGTTCACTTTCGTTCACTATTCAATAATACGCCTAAAAAAATGTACGTTTTAAAATAATCATTCAGAAAATCTGAATATCGACCGAAAAATTGGAACCATCCACCGAGTCCAGCTATACCTGAGGACCATCGAAATGAACTGAATTCCTAAAATTTTTCTTTTATCTGCCTAAATACAAACCAACGGCAATTTGGCAAAGATAATTACTTTGGTTCAAATCTTAGCTTTCAGAGATGGAAAACATCGTGATGAAATCATAGCGTGATGGTTTTCGAGCTTTTTCTGAGTTTATGTGGCTAGCCTACTATCCTCGAGTTACAAAATCTGTTGCCAATTACTGGTAGCTATATTCTTGGCATTTGCAACTGAAAGTCAGTTCTCAGGCTTAATATGTCCACTTTGTCACTTAAAATCGGATGAGATTATGGTCAAACGTCAAAACCTATAAAAATGATAAAAATACTTCATTACATTATTAGCTCTGCATCAGTATTTTATCTCTTAAATTAAGGCATGTTTTTTAATATTGCAAAGTATATTGGTTGTCTTCGAAATGTATTATTACCGCAGATAATATATGTTTTTAACCATAAACAAAGGAGTACATTTTTTCTTTTTGAAAACGTGGCCCCATCAAAGGATTCGCCGCGTTTTAAATTAGGTCTCATTACGGGTAAGTAAGTCAGTCAATTCTCTTTTGTAATTTTTTTTGTGTATTACCAACCACTAGCTTTTTTCATTTACGTCGTCTGTGTATTTTTTATATCTATTCAGATATTTAGTCGCGAGGAGGTGAGACAAAGACATTATAATGTTTACTAGCTTGACCCGTGGTTCTGCGCGCATTTGGCGAAAACACATAGACACGTTAATCTCGTATTTATAATATTTATTTGTAAATACTCTTATATTCAAATATCTACAGAAGTTGTTGCGTTGCAGTAAAAAACCTTACCCCTGCAAAATTACTTAGGTGTCGTTCCGACTTTCGTGGTGATTAGTCAAACGGTGTAGGACTTTATGAATCTCAATAGATATGGAATCAGTACCCTTTAAGGCTGACGGCGTATTTGAGCGGTTACAGTCGAGAACTAACTTTTATAAAGAAGACTAATAGCTCTTTATTATCTAAAGCTCTATTTTGAACAGTAAATATTTAATTTTCACAATTACCAAAGTCCATGTTTCGAGCGACAAATTTCCATAGCGGACAGCAGATGTTCCGCGCGCGTGCGTTCCAGGGTCATCACGAAGGATAGAAAAATATTTAGCAGTGTTCTTTTATTATTGTCTAATGCGGAATACTCAAATTAGATCACCACGTCGATCGTTGTTAGTTCGAATCCTTATGAATTAAACAGAAATTTTGGGCAAAGAAAAACTTCGGTATGGAACCATTGCATGCTCATAGTTTCTAACGCCCGCCTGGCTGCCTTCATCCATAACTTGAAAGCACTAAAGTATATAAAATTCATATACGTTTATATAAAACGTAAAATAAATTAACAATACTTTGAGTACTTTTATTTTTCGATAAGAGAAGTCGTTGTAGTGACGCAAACGAACTCTGTATGGGGCTGAAGTGAACTACTGTTAGTTAATCCATAAAGACCGTTAAAAACTAGGCATTAGTAAGTTCTAACTAATAAACCTATCTCTAAGTCAGTGCCCAAAAGAGTTTTTGACAACCCTAACACAGCAAGCGCCTCCCTCAACATCCTCCATTTGACTTCGGAATGAGCAGTTTTTGCTTGATGTTTTTATTTAACTTCTTCTAATGTTATGCTTATGTTACGATTTTTTCTCCTACTTATCTCCATTTGGGTGTTTGATAATTAAAAAAAAAGTTTTTTCAAAGACAGCATATGGCGCGGCGCGTGCACAGCACATTGCGTTATTTTTTTTCGCATCCGATTCGAAATTCAAAATTCAAATATGGCGGCGCATGTGCGCCTGCGCCTATATTGTTGTAAGTTTTTGTTTTTTTTTTTCCGCCTCGATAAAAGCTGGCGACGCGACGGTCGGTAGCATTTTTTTTTCGCTCACAATAAATAGAAAGGATCAAATAAAATGCTATTTAATATGGTTTGAAGTTTACGAGCATATATTTTTTACATAGGCAATGGAAATAACGCTTGGACATGCATCCCACCTGATGATAAGTGGTCAATGCAGCCGTTAGAAAAAATAGATCGCTTAATCTAGTGATTGATTGCACACTGAATATAAACCCCATAAAAGTTATTCAGGATTATTTTTCAAAACTATCTTGATTTCACCATTCATCACCAGTGTAATTATTCGCAGGGAGAATTTTTTACAGTGAAAATCTTGATTTTCTTTGGACCAAAAAACAAAGACTACGCCTTAGATATCCTAGAATATGCAATTAATAATTATTGTTATGATATTAATAATAGTTTTCCACAAACTAACACGCCGTCAGATAGGGTGAGTCGCCATTTTCACAAACTTTTTATTCTACCGTATGTCATAGGTAAGGTTAGGGTGTTCGAACACATATTTCATAGTAACAGCAAACTTAAGGTTTTAATAAATGACTAGGGGTTTTAAAATTAATGTCTTTCGAGGGATTAACGCTTTCTAATTTGAGTTTTTTGGTTAACCCTATTATTTGAGCTGCGGTTTTGAAGGGTTTTAACCCCCTTTTACACCTTCACATTAATTAAAGCTATCATTGGTAATGCCCCACGTAACGATAGTTTTTTATCGTCACATGTAAAAAAACAAACGTTTTAGCATATGACTACAATCTTACTTGATATTAAATGATGATGCATAGCATGGTTTTAGGGCTTTAAGCTTAAATCTTCTTGCCTAGTCTTGCCTCACTTGCCTAGTCGCCAAGTGCCTATAAGTGTATTCCGGCATCTATGCTTCAGAGCTATTGCCTCTCTAAGTCTAGATATAACGTGTTTACCATCTTAGACCACATCGTCATTTAACATCAGATGAGATTGTTGTCAAACGCTAGAACCTGTAAAAAAATTGATCCGACATTATGAGAATCTGGGTCTTAAAAAATCAGCCGAGCCCGAGGGGTAAACAAATCTTACTGTCACTTGCGATTAATTTTCCAAAGCAATTAACAACGATGACATAAATTTTTACCTTTTATTATCAGAGGATAAATATGTAGGCAGAAACGATAGCGTCATTACCTCCCTCATAGCCTATAACGAGCGCTCATAGACGTCAATCGATCCTAAAACGTCTATTTAACTACGTCAACCCGGAGTATGTACGTAAAACTACGTTATTAATTCCTTGGTTAACAGATAGGCTATTTGTACAATCACTAGTCGCAACCGCGATTCCATTCGCGTGAACGACATTTTTTATTGTTAAAATGTCTTTTATTTTACATGTTCCGTGGCACGTGTACCACCAGTGGTACACGCAAAGCTTGATTTTCAGACCACGTAGAACGGAACGTGCAAAATAAAGTTTATTAAATAATACAGTTTTTTTTAAGTGAAACTTCTTTAGAATCGTTGTGATTTCAAACCGTATGCAACGGAAAAACGACAGGTAAGACACCAATACAAAAATATGTAGGATGAAGCCGGCAAAGAATGAGACAGAAATATACATACTATTTTTGAAGTGAAATAGTGAGCCAGAGCGAGAGAGCAAATGTCGGTGTGTATGTATATTGTACACTGTTTAATACTTGCTTGTATTTAAGCATTTAACGTGTGAGTATATATGAAAAGTACGTGTACTACTACTGTACACTGTATGCGACTGCGTATTACAGCTTTTTAGTAAGAAGTCAGCGTGGTGTGTTATTATTTAACAGTGTTTGTGAGTATTTCTATATCTTGTTTGTTGAAACTGAAAATATGGAACTTGAGCAATAAATTATGTAACATATGTTGAATAAAATAAAACATGTCTTTTAAAATTAATCAAAACACTGTCATTTTTAAACAAATAATCTTTGTAATTATCCTACCATTGCTATATATATTCATCTCATTCTTTTGTATCTTTACTAAAGTTTCACTCCAATCATGTGTGAATGGCACACACATCTTTTTTTTTTTTTTGAACTGTCATACCCTGTTGACTCTTTTGGCCTCTACAGATTCACCGGACTACTAAGGGGAGCGCTTATGGTACCCACCCGATTTGTTTAGACGATTACACTGTTTATTTTACATCCAAATATGTATTAGAAGCATTTATTTATGTTATGTTTGTGTATCAAGAACCAAGTGATTGATCAAGGCACTAATTGTACTACCCCAACAATATAAACTAGCTTTTACTCGCGACTTCACTCGCGTTTTTGTAGACTTGGTCTATCCGTCGGAAACAGTAATTTCTTGTAGATGAAAGCTATCTAAGGTTTCTGTATCCCTGATAACGTATAGATATGCAAAATGTAGATATTGTAGTAAAGGCGTGAAAGCGTAACATACAAACGGTTAACAGACATTTGTATTTTTAATTTACTTAGGATTACAAATATAATCGCACTACATTATAAATATCTACTTATTTAAACTTTATTATTTGACTCATTTACACCCGGTTTCTCAGACGCTGATCAACTAATTCTGTTGTTAACGTAGCATCGTTGTTAAATCGATTCGAGTTTCTGAAACATTGATTAGTGTAAAATTTACTAATCTATGATCATTTTGATTTGACATAGATATTATTTTTAACTGTGGCCACATTGCGTATGTTGTTTCGTCCGATTTTGATCTTCGTCCGATTTTGACGTATAGCTGTCCCGTTTTCGCGCATATGTCAAAAGCGAACTTCAAGATTTTACAAAAAATACAGAACCGTTTTCTACGAAAGGCGATCGGTGCCCCGTGGTACATCCGGAGAGTCGACCTCCATAGGGACCTGGAGATGCCGTCTATCTGGGAGTACGTAAAAACTCTCACGACTAGTTATTTCGACAGAGCCATGAATCATCCCAATCCGTTAGTGGTATCCGCCGCGACTTACGATACCGTGCCAGGCGCGCCGCGTTACAAAAGACGTCCGCGTTACATTTTCACCGACCCTCCCGAAGAAATTTCGCTAGGTAATCAAGACTACCCTTCCGTCCCTCGAAACACAGCGTGTGCGCGCCCACGCCCGCGTAATCACAGATCACGCCGCCGCGGTTTGGCTGTGAATTTTGCCCCAGCACACATTCTTAGGCCTCCCTCGGCAACTGCTCTAGCCGAGGTCCGATCCCCCGGAATGGAGCCCTCGAGCAGCTTGCATGCGCGAACAGAGTACCACTGATTCGATCAAACACTCGTCTACAACACAACACCGATCACCCCACACACGTGCACACACACTCACTCGTAGGTACACATAGTGGTGGGCTGTTTTTGTTTGTTTTTTTGCCCTTCGAACTGTAATAGTTTAGAACACAGATAGATAGATACAAAATACATGTACGGGATCGTAAAACATACATGCTTGGTAACCATGTATATTTCACGAACCCATACAGGTATGATACGGATAGGCTTAGCTTAGCTAGTTAGATTCGGGTTTTCGACGACAGCCCAAGCCGAGGCGTGCCGTGCGCCCTTGTGCTAGTCGTCCATATAAAATCGGGTGAGTGCCTTAAGCGCTCCCCTTAGTAGTCCGGTGGAACTGTAGAGCCTTGCCAGGCTAACAGTGTAGGTCAGTTCGAAAAAAAAAAAAAAAAAAAAAAAAGCGTATATTGTTCCGTTGATCATTCATAACTCATTCGCGTATATGATCTATGTTCGTAACTATTTATCTTGTCGTAAATAACATCACGAATATTATAATGCGTACAAGGGGAAAAAATTTCACTGAGAGAGAAAAGCGTAAGCTTTTGGTAAAGTCGGTTTACGGACGATAATTTTACGTAACAACTAAAATCATAAGAAAACGTTAATGTAAAATTACATACTTTTATGAAATGAATTGAATTATTCTCACTGAAGCATTATCATTATTTGGTATAATACAAAGAAGAAGTTAATTGAAAATTATTTTTTTCGATAAGCTATGGGTCACAAGATTAGCTCTTAGGCCGATCGCGCCTCTCTATCGTTTGTTCCGCACTCTCTCTTGCACGCTCGACTTAGACGGAACGTGACAATGAGTAATCCTTTTGTGTGCGTGCAGCCGGCGTTCATCGATTTATATGACGTTATCACGGCAAAAACTAATTTCTGTAAATAAAGTTAAAATAATAATAATTACATACTGTACTTGTTATTAGTCATATTGCCCTGGCAATATCTTAAAATTGATTACTTGGTCTATAACATATATTGAATACAAAGACAAATATTTTCACGGTGTAATTCACCACTATCTATATAGTGCACTGCAGTAATTACAATAAATAACAAAGAACACGTACTGAGATACAGGCAGAGCTGTTAGAATATATACCGCATTTCACTTATAATATATAGCCTAAATATAAAAAAATAATGTGGCGTCCGGCGCTTCTTGTTATAGTTGATAGTCGCGTACAATACGAGTTCGTTGACCCCAATCTGAATGATTGGGCAACTTTACGCTATAAAGATTTTTGGCAACGATACGTCCTCTACGATATCCCGTTCTCGGCTTTCCCTTGCTTGTTATAAATAACATTAGTGATGCGACATTCGGAGTATCGAGTATCGATACTGTAAAACAATAAACATATAATTAAAAAACGATATATATATATATATTTATCACAATTTAAGTAAAACATTGATCACAAAACTCAGTATTTATTTCCTAACTTTTAGACTTTAATTCTACACTGAAATTAAAAAATTTCTTTTATTTAGTAGCAATTAGACATATAGTCTACGTGATATTAAATGGTTACTGCCTCTAATGGATATGTAAAACCAAACTTAATAGGATCTCAGTTTTGAGGTCCAATCCTATGTTCTGAGCTTTTGCTAATACACACTTTAGAATCGGAGCAAGAAGCGTGAACACTTCTGCTATGCGACAGAAATAAGGGTAACGGTGATGTTTCCGAAATTACACCTTATACATAACCAACTTAAAAAAATAATGTGTGGATTTATGAAACCACAATGCAAGTGAAACTTTTTTCGAACCGTGGACATTTAACTGATAATTTTCGGAAAATTCATTTTAAAAACTGAGCAAAATATTTATTTAAATCATTGACTCAGTTTTGGATTGAACCATGGGCGCTGCCATATTGGCCTTGGCTGCTCTGCCGAGCACCTTTCACTTTACCCCTACTCCGCGGCCGGTTGTTATGCGACACGCAATAGACAGACGAAAAAAATTGAGGAAGTGTAAAAAAGTTTGACTTTAAAAATATCTCGGACCACCATCACAACAGGACTTCGTACTAATAGTGTAGTTTCCTAGTTGCCGTGATGTTTGTATACCTTACTAACAATGGCAGAATGCAACACGATTAATTTATTTTTGGCCTCTCATGATTAGCCAATTATCATTCGGCTGGGGTTAAAATATACGCGTAAATGTTACAACACCGCTATCTTGAAGCTACTCAGTGGAAACCAAACACAGTTTGTGAGTATAATCTTTTAATCTATAGACTGTGTGTGTGTCTATCTCGTAGATCCTAGATTTTGTGTATATATCCTATATGCCTGATTTATTACATTTAGACATATCTAAGTATGCTGAAAAGTTCTTAATACATTATTCCACAGAATTTAAAGTAATTCTGCAATAAATATAAATTAATCTCATAGTATTCAAACACGATAAATTATTAGACTCAGCACCAACAGACTGTTGTAATTTCTGTCCTTGGAGTATCCGAATATTCCTAAATGAAAAAGTCTAGACTGTTGTATAGATTGCGATAAACTTCTTTTTTTTGGCAGCAAACTTCATTACAGTTGGATAGCGAATAAACTTTACATGTTTTCTTTATAACTTCACTCAAGGTAATCTAAATCTACAGTCTACTTATAAATGCAAAGTTTAAGAGAGAAATACTTAGACACAAAGTCAAAGTGTCTACTGATAACTGTCATACGTGCGCGCAAATATGTAAAAGAAGATGTCTAGGTAGTAAAATGTAATAACTTCGAAATGCCCCATTGCAACGGGTATAGATATTATAGTGGTCCAGGTACTCTTCTTTTCGAATCCCGCGACGTGCGAAACCAGATCGAAACCGCAAAACAGCATAGTAAATATTAAAATAATTACTACAACTTACAAATAGCTTAAGATAAAAAACAGCATACTTTATTATTCTTCAAACTACACTAAGTTGTAAAAAAAGACATTGTAAACATCTGTGTTTAAAAAAAACTGGCAACTAAACTAATTTACTATGGATTCATGAACAATTAATTGTTAAAGCTTTTAATTACTGTCGAGGATGTAAGCTTCAACAAACTTTTTTGTATAGCACACGACTGAACCGGTATAGTACCTCACTAACATAGGCATTTACAGTTCGGTTCTTTTCGTTGATGCTCCGTGGCCTCTGATACACCTTATTGTACCACCCATTTTACCTAAACCCTTACTTCCTTCTCGGTTAGAATACTTCTTAACTAAAATTTTGAATGATAATTAATCTGCTCTTAAGGACCATAGCGTGATGTTAGATGGCCTGTAATCTTCCTCAATAAATAAACTATAAAATACAAATATACTTTTTCTAATTTGACCATTAGCTCCACAAATCGCATCTAAATAAACAAAAAACTATCTCTAGAATTCCATAATATTAATAAATATTCGTTATCAAACTCGAGTAACTTCTTAGTCGGATCAAATTCGTATAAAAGGCGTAGTCGTGCGTGATACGCTGACGCGAACATCAATAAATTATGGAAATCTCGGAAAGTTTCAGTGAAACAGAGAAAATTGTATTCCTAAAGATGGCCTCGGAAGAAAAATACTTTTCTTTATCTATAGTCTTTTTGTGAACTGTAATAACAACGAGTCAGTCCGTGCTTTTGATGGAGCAAAATTTCCTAGAGATAAGTTATTCTAAGAATTGTTTAGCTCGAAACCACTTTAATTAACGATGTTTAAATAAAATTAATGCATGTCATGAGCTCTGTCTCCTTCTAAAAATATGAATTAGACAAAGAGGAATTCAATCATTTAAATCGATAGTTTACATTTTTATAAACAAGGCCACTATCGTTTTATTCCTGCAATTAGGGCATTATTTAAAATATTTAATATAAACGCACATACAACTATCGAATTTCAATTATTTAATAATAGTCATTCGTGTTTCTAGAATGGTCCTAGATTATAATTTTACGCCGTTGGTTTCGGATATAAATACTAATCTAAAGACATTTAAGTGCCTCTTGTTTATCGGAGCTAATCTTCGAAACGGTTGAACCAGCTTTAACGAGACTATTACTAACAGTTATATGAATTTTCATAATATAATCTATGCTTCATATCATTAAACTTTTCTATAGGCGTAGTCCGATGAATCTGTGGAGACCCCAGGGTCAACAGGGAATGTCAGTTCGAAAAAAAACTTTTCCATAGGAGCTAAGGAATAATCATAATTTTAACAAATATATTATAAAATCTATAAAAGTGCCAGTAGGATTAGGTAATTAGTACACAATATATCCAGATAACATACGTAGTTTTTAGAATATAACGATACCATTTTAATGAGAATGAATTCGCGGGTACCAGTTAGTGTTAAGTATAAAGTAACTTTCCAACAAACATTTTCAATCTTCAATCTCCCTTTTATTAAGTTCTGAACCACATATTTTTATACATATCGTAAGAACAATTTGTACACGAGATATAAATCAGTTCACATTATTAAAATGGAATTATGTCGATACTGAATTGTTTTAAAACTTTCGATAAGCGACATGACACGAAAGTGTATGTCGTCACTTCGTGTGATTTCGCTGATTTATCGTTATCTAGAATCTTTCAAGTAATGTGTTTGTTAATTTAAATACGGCTCACCTACATTTAAATTCTTTTGTTATATCACGATGGTGCTACGTAAGTGTGCGGTCTGTCTGATGAGGAGCGGTCACTGCAGCGCATGGACGCCTGTAACAACAGAAGCATCGCATTCTACAACCCCTTTGAGAGAACTTCAGGAAAGAACTTGTTCTAAGACCGGAGCGTTCTTGAAAGGATTCTCAAACTAAATTTTTGGAACTAAGATAATGGTAGATTAACGATTCCTGATAATAGCGAATTTTTTATCCCTGTATGAATTTATTTCAGAGGATGTACGCAGGATAAACATATATCCGTCCGTCTAAATCCGTTTTGATAACATTTAACGAAACATACCTTTTAACCGTGGTATGTTTGCAAATAAACAACGCAGACGAACCGGCCCCCAACAGACTACAAGCCCATAGACTACACAATATTGTTAGAATAGACACGTGGACTATTTATTCTAAAGTGGTTGGGCCGTATGATTTTATATCGTAAAAAAAATATATGTCGTCCTCCAGATCTCAGGCAATATACATGCTAAATTTGAGTACCTACTATTGGCTTAATTGTTAATTTAAGAAAAGGTAACAAACATAGATACAAATTTAATTTCGTCTACTACTACTACACACACACATATATATATCTCACATGGTAGTTTAAAACCCGTAATCAAATATATTTGAAGGGGATGTTGATCTTCTACAATATACTCTAGCACTATAGCATAAGATAAAGCATGAGATATTACAAAAAGGCACCGCATACATTTTACGTTCTTTTCTAAGCAGGAAGCCTGCACTCGAGCTATACAATAGAGCCTGTATTAGCAGCTTAAACCCATGTGGATAAATTAATTTATCATTCACTTCACATATTACTAAATCTAATACCGCTAACTGACGTTAAAAAAGATGTAATGAAAATAAAACCTGAAAAATGAAAAACTAGTGATCACATTATGGTTCTACGTAATAAATAGATAAACACAAAATTACAATTAAAAAGTTTTAATCCCATTAGTGGGACAACATCGTTTTATGTGCCTATTTGTTTATTTTTTCACACTGTACCTTTCAATATACAAAATGTTGGGAGAGACAGAACGCAGCCTGCGTTGTAATGCGAGTCACCTACCCTACCGTTATGGCGGTGCATGATTATTTTCAAATAATGTCGCAATAAAGATGATTTCCTACAATATGCTGACTTATGGTTCACCTGTTATCGAAGATAAAAAATTTATCAAGTATCCACGTTTGGCATACATTTGAAGTTAGGAAGTTGAAGATATAGTGGTACTACAAAATAATCCCTACGAGGATTGATGTCAGACAGCCAGACGATCGTAAAAATTAAGTTATTGTTTCGACCGTACTTACGTGAGATATGGGTAAGAAGATGATAATGCTGACTTATGGTTCAACATGCTTAAAATACCGAAGGAAGGTACGCAAATACACGAAAATATCCCCGATGCATCTACTGTATTAATCTCTTTGAATGAAATTTGAAACAGTCCTGGAACTAATGTGCAAAAGTTTACACAGGTGTGTGTATCTTGTGCAATTTATATTTCGTTTCAAATTCAGAATAAAATGAGTACATTCAAATTGATGTAAAATAATCTTGTTAACGTGTCAGTACGTTCGTAAGTCATGGTTCGGATCAAAGCGCCTTAGCGACGGGATGCGCAGACGACGTCTCGACGCGCCGTCCCTGTCCCCCCCTTGCCCCACGCGTCCCGCGTACGAGTCTCCCTTCTCGCTCGAAGTGGCGCCCCGCGCGGCGCTCCGGATATTCGCAGACGCACGCGCTCCTATGAATGATGGAAATATTATGTGGGAGTATGACTAATGATTTTAACATAATTGAAGCGAAAGTATTTTACAATATATTGTAACGTTCATTGAATTACCGGTTCGGTTCGATGACAGTCCAGTTATGATGTCATCGGGTTTTGTATTTGTTAAACATGACAAAATTACTTTAGATTATCTACCAGTTTCAAAATAAAATATCCTAGAGCGAGTTGTGTTACCGATTTCTAAGTCGGATAAAAATATAGTATTAAGTTCGTATTTCTTTGCGTAGGTTTCTTCGCAGTCAAATAATAACTTATTAACGGGATTTTATTTAATTATGTGTGTAGATAATATGGAAAATGAATTCTACAAATTCGTATAAATATATAAGCGTATCTTAGATCTGTCAATAAAGTAATGATGGCTTCCAGGTTTGAATCCTGGATAGGGTGAATGCTCACTAGTATCTGAATTTTGATTCCTAAGAAAAACATCAAGTTTAACCAACGGCATCAAGATAGAACTTTTTCTGATACCTACTCGCTTGGCTGGTTGCCACTGTGAAGTTGAAAATCTGTTGCCAAGAACCCATCAATTTTTATTCTAGCGTCAGCACCTGAGAGTTAGTTCTCTCTAGACTTAAAATATTACCACCTTGGGCTCTATTGTGACTTAAGAAAAAAAAGCAAAAAAAAGGTTACCAAAAACTTATCATTGTGTTTCGGTCACCGGACTTTGAGGGCCACACATAGCTTTAGCGCTCTGCCATCTTCTACCGTCGTTTTACACAAATTAGATTGTAATTAAATTCTGCATATATCAAAATATATGCCTCGCATTCAATTCAAACATATACATCTTCAAATTACAAGTTTAGTTCAAATAAAAATGATGAGGGCAGACACTAACATAGTTCTCCTACGCAGACGCGGCCGCAGACAACGAACTCTGATTACAAGGCATAAGCGTAAGCTAATTGTTATGTTCGCTTTTTCTCTATAGATTGTTACAATTCTATTTTACTTCTATAACTTAAAAAGCTTTTTAAAGTATATGGGGGTTAGAGATCTGTTTAAAGCTACGAGAAATCATATTATTTTCTACAATGCAGTCCTATTAGAAACGTAGTATATTAATATACATGTAAGTATTTTCTTCTTATTAATATTATTCGTGAAATTTTTGGAAACGATGTTAATATTTTTATGGAACTATGAATGTGGCACGCAAAAGGTAAATACAAAAAAAAGCATTATTATCGACTAGAAGAATTGTTCAAACAGGAAAATAAACAAGAAAACGAGGTAATAAATGGTGGTAGAGTTTTCCTAAGTCTGCCTGGCTAGCTACCACCCTCAAGTTGAAAATCTGTCGCCTAGTACCTGTTGATGTACTCCGGCAGCTGCACTTGAGAGACAGTCTCTCTCTAGGATTAACGTGACTACCATCTTAGACCACATCATCATTTAACATCAGACGAGAGATTGTGGTCAAACCCTAACTTATAAAGTATTAAAAAAAGTAGTGGTAAAAAAATAAGTCAGTCGCTCCCGACTTGAACCACGGTCCGATGCCCATTTCTGCATAGACGCATAAAGAAGGCTACGTAGTCGTGTATATATATTTATTTAAGGAAATCACGAATTAATGTATCTGAAATGGTTGTGGGCGTACTAATCACTTAGACGATTACTAGACGAATGTGGAAATAGCTTTTGAATCCGTGCTGGTAAAAATATGACACGACAGCAAGGCGGAATCATTCCCGTTACGTCCAAATAAAAGCTTGCATTGTCTATGGTCGTTACCCGTCGGATTCATTTTAACCATATTTTATTCAAACGGCATCTTTGTAACTTTTGCCCATGTCAGTATTTTGTTATCGTGTAAACGCCAAGTAATTTGAGTCGAACTATGTTTTGTTCTTTCACCATTTATATTCAACTTTGTGAAGTCGTGTCATGCACGTAATATTGTGTAAAGCATACACTGCACTAAACAATAACAGTATACGACTAAACAAATTATCATCAATAACTTTTAATTTAGTATCTCTAGTCGTTCTATAATACATGTTATTTCAAGGGGGAAAAAACAGGGTGTGTCGTTAAGACACACGACAGAAGTGGAACTTTTATTATAGGGAAATATTTTAATTAAAGGAATACAACAAAAAGCTAACGTCACCCGGTGTTCCCAGGCGGTCACACATCCGAGTACTCATCGCGACCAACGTTGCTAAACTTCGGTGACTGAACGAGTAATCGGTGTTTTCAACAGTTTACCCGACACACAGTGTTTACCTCCACCTTTTTTCGTCACACGAAAAGGATGCCTATCCAAATTTCAAAGCCCTCCTATAAGGAGTTTCACTTCAAAAATAGATCATTTGTTTGTTTGTTTTTTTTATAGTAGTTGAATCTGAACTCAAAGGGCGTACTCTATTTCGGACAAAAGTCATAAAACAAAAAACCAACTGTCATAAATTTCTCCCATATCTAATGATAGTAACACTCGATCAAACAACATTACCTGCGTAGGCGCATCTAACTGTACCGACAATTATTGATAATTTGTATTCCATATATGACTATGTGCTCTTTTTATACGTCACCGTCCGTTTCCGCCGCGCCGTCACTACATTAAAACGTCTAAATGTTGAACTCGAAGAAACTTTACAGTGTTTTAAAGTAATATTGTATAATCGTACATTAACATTGTAATATATTCGAAGCGATGATGGATCCGTGACAGCGCGCACTGTCACTGCGTCGACTGACAAGGATTCAAATCATTTGACGGCCATAAGAAATGGTAAAAGCAACATAGTATGTTGTTAAAACTTTTACTAATACTTGCTTTGTTTGTTCACTTCCGATTTCAATTTATTTAATTTTTATGTTTGATTTTAGGTTTTTCTTTAATTAGTGTACTCATAGTGTAATTTTTAAAATTTATAATACATTGTCTTTGGATACAACATATTGTTTTTTAAGGAGAATAACCTGGTGCCTATGACTTCATACTCATAAAAATGTTTCTTTTTCTTGGAAACTAAGTGTATTATCTGATTTAATTGTGCACTGCCATTTTTTTGTTGTATTTTAATGTTATTCAATAAGCCCTCAAAAACTCTTTCGCCGAGTTTAAATTACGCCCGTTAAATTTTATCATTACCATTCAACCTCTATGAAAACGCGTAATGATATGTATTGCCTGTATAATACTCTGAAAATTATTCTATCACCTAGTAAAAGTTTCCTCGACATCGGTTCTGTCGTTTCTTAAACCAGCACGAATAAAATAATTCTATTTAGATGCATCGGTCATTACAGCTACATGAATAAAAACCAAATAAAGAATTAGATGTGTAAAGCTATTTTTAATTGTATTCTGCTCGAGTTTCAGAAATAGAAAGAAACCGGGCTTGGTGTCTTTATCATAACGCCACAATATGTTCTAAAAGAATAACAGGATCAGATAAACCGCTACATATTGTGGTTTCGAAAAAAAAAAACCTACCTCATCATTGCATTATGATATCTTCGAAGCGACATCTGGCGTGCGCCTTGCTGAAATGCACTTCTTTAAATACATAGTTAAAAAATAATCAATTTTAAAAGTAAACCCTAACAGTATACATTTATGGTACTAATTTTCGTTGTACAGAGTATTAAAAAAATTTGGAACGATGTATGCTGGACTTAGTATTCTGTCTGTTAAGGAATAGAGTGTCTTTTCGTTTCGCGGTGTTTTGGTTTATGGTGTTATTTTTTTTCTTACTCCAAAGTATATAATTCATATGGCAAGGATCGTATCGTGTTCGCGACAGATGCGCATGCGCGGGCCCGTATTAATTCAGCGCACGCGCCTCCAGAAAGATGACAATTTTAAATTCTTTTTCTATTTATAGAATTTATATTTACGGTGCAAATTTTTCATGGCTTAGTCGACAGCGTGGTCGGATACAGCGTCGGAAGACGTAAGTTCGAATCCTAGCAATTGAGTCGGAGTTTTCAGTGAAGGAAAACATCGTGATGAAACCATAGCATGGCGGTAGGACTTTTTCAAAGTCCGCCTGGCTAATTACCACCCTTCATTTGAAAATCTGTCGCCAAGCACCTGTTTGTGTGTTCCGGCAGCTACACTTGAGAGCCAGTCTCCCTCTAGATTTAGCGTGACTACCAGCTTAGACTACAGCATCGTTAAGCATCAGATGAGATTGTAGTCAAACGCTAACCTATAAAGTACAAACAAAAAATACCTAGTACGGTTATGTTAAAATTTACTTTCTTAGGGATCGGCAGAGACGCCTCATTTACCATCTATTTAAATTGGACGGTAAGTTTTTAAAAGAGCTAGTCAAGAATTAACTAAAGACACTCGTGATTGAACTAGACGTAACCACTATACGCATTGTAAAAAAAACCATAACTTTTTTAGTTATAGTTCATAACCTATTCAGCCTAAAAAAAGTAAAAGGTTAACAGGATATTAGAAAGGTATTAGAAAACTAATTTATTACATAAATACAGTTCATCATATCATCATTCGATCGATTCCTAATTCGTCGTAGATGGTCCTAGGCTATTTTTTTTTTCGATACGATTGACCCTTGCCATTTTTTATGTCTACCGAAACTGGAATAAGCTAGTCCTTTATCAATGGAAACGTCGCTCTTTTTGTCAGTCCATTTGGGTTCTTATAATTTCTGAATTACTGATCCCGATTTACATGATTCTTTTTTAATCATAGTTATATTTTGTGGCCAATTTCTGCTATATATTTAATTATGCTATGTCATTTATAAAATAAGTTACGAGATTAAAAGTAAATTGAGCAAGCACAAAATGACTAATACATTTTGCTGCATTACTTAACTTAAAACATTAATTATTAATAAGTATAATGCAGACACAGTTTGTGTAGAATAAAAACTATTAAAAAAACATCTGGCACTACAAATCTAACTTTTATATTTAAATCAGAGTGTAAATATTTGAAGTAAACAATGTAATATTTAACAAGCATTATTACAAAAAAAGTACTATAAATAATTTCGTAATTCACGCGAATGGAATACACGAGCACAGCTAGTCTTAATAATATTATGCAAATCATGTAAAAAAACAAACACACTCTGTAGATCTATGACCCCCGGTTTTCAATATAGGTGGTCCAGTTTATTGTGAAAAAACGAGCGTTAAATTCACCGCGACCCGTAGCAGAGTGCTCTATGTACACACAAATCTCGCAGACGGGCATCGAACCCGGAATCGAGACGCGCTCGCCGAAACCACCGTGATTTTGACAACTCCATTAATGACTTGCCGTTTCGTAAAAAAATTCGTCTCGTATTTATATTGATCGCCGACAGATTGTATAGATTTTTCTCTAGGGTGATAAGATCGTGAGCACTATACACCAGGCGCCTTTACAGAGGGAGGTAGAGTGGTGAGTTTGAGAGTGCTAGCCAGTGAAGTTTAGGTCATAATACCCTATGCTTGTACCAAAGTAAGAATTCAGGCTGTCGACTGGAAATAAGTTGGAATAATCCTGTCATCCGTGAGCTCTCTGGGCATGTACAGCACATACCGTTAGAATTGCATGAATATAATGTTTTTTTTTTTTTTTTTTTTTTTTTATATCATAGGGGGCAAACGAACAGGTGGGTCACATGATGCTAAGTGATCACCGCCGTCCATAGACACTAGCGACACGAGGGGAGTCGCAAGTGCGTTGCCGGCCTTTTAAATATGTGGGCCTCCGGCATTCTCACTGACCGAACGAAACGCAACAGTGCAGCCACTGTTACTTCACGTCGGTTTTCTGTGAGAGGGTGGTACTACCCCGGACGAGCCGACCCATTCATGCTGAAACCAGTAATAGCTTCAGCGTAGCTCTACCACCGGAATAATGTATGGTGTCATCACTAATAATGAACATTATAAAATCGATAATAAAACATTAATAATACATATTAACCCTGCTAACATTATATTGAATATAATGTAGTTCTAATAAGCTTAAACAACAACGGAGGCTGTAAACAATACGGTGACCTATTTTAAAGCCTAAGCACAAACCTAAGCCAGCTGGTGCGCTCTGTTAAGAGTTGACAGCTGGCCGCGCGCAGCTGTGCGGTTTTTACCGGCGGCGCAGGTTCGCACGCGACTCTAACCGATTTGCATGTGTGTGCGGGCCGCATGGACCGTGGAGTCTGTGCGACATTGTACAAGCTAAATAAATCTACCGTTAGGGTATGATTCTTAGCGGAAAATTCAAAGCGATATGACGAAACAACTATAATCTATAAATTACAAGTGCGAAAATAATTAGGTATTTTTGTTTATTTGTAAAATTAAACTTGTTAACTCATCTCAACTATAACTTATGGAACGGATTAAGGCTTAGTAGTAACGTGTTCGAACTAAGGTCCTACCAAAAACTACTAAACAAAGATAAAAAAATAAAATATTCCTTATAAATTTGCATATACGCACGAATTATGTTTAACATCAAATGAAATTTAGTACGATTCCAATAAAACTGCAAGGGGTTTAAATACATAATTATCAACATATCTGAAGTAGCTCGAGGGTGATTTCGAGGAAGAGATCTGACCAATTTACCTGTCACGCCTACTCGTGAATATTTCATACGCGTCAGATATGCATGCGCACGCGATCTGTTTTATTTAATTTTTCTCTTTTTGATACAAGTTTAGAGTAAAATAAAATAATTGGCACAATAAGATTCTGTAATCTATAATTTTATTATTTTGACAATGTTAACATGTGGTGGAACATGTGATAACAATGCAAAAAATCATATATGCAATAATAAAACATCTGTAGTTACTAACGTAAATATAATGGGTTTATTTTATTTTTCAATATTGCTGAACCTATTAATTTTTAAGTCTTTTATAATTCAAACATAATATAATAAGTTGCTATCTCAAATTATTATCTTGAAACGAAAGTCGAACTTGTTCAAATAAACAATCTGCAAATTACTAGCAATATTACTATGTAGTATTAAACATTAGTGTTATACTAATATTCTCATGGTGGTAGGGCTTTTTCTAAGTCCGCCTGGCTAGCTACCACCCTTAAGTTGAGAATCTGCCACCAAGCACCTGTTGGTGTGTTCTGGCGTGACTACCTTCTTAGACCACATCATCATTTAACATCAGATGAGATTGTGGTCAAACGCTAACCTATATAGTATTAAAAAAAATATATATTACATATACAATATAAATAAATATAATAATAATAAATAAATAAAAAAATAAACATATATACATGAAAAACAACACATTATAAAAAAAAAGCAAGCATAACAAAAATAGCATTTCGCATGTCGATAACGATTGTGTTGCAGGTGAACGTATCCAAACTTAAAGTAAAATTACAGTGCGATGGGCGCATGCTTGTTCTTCTATTTTTAAAATTTACAAATTTACAACTTTTTCCATCAAAAATAATCTAATTTCTTTTTAATTCTCGGACTGTTCGATTTCTGTTGGTGATTATGTATGCATATAAACCATTGTAATCAATTTTGAGAATATATGAAAAAGTTAGCAATATAGGTTATTTTATAAAAAGGAACGACCAACATTAACACAAAAATGCAGAAAACTTAACTATTTTGTTACAGTTTTTGAAGCGTTAACCGCAAAATTACACCACAATGATACCTACTTAGGGACAAACGAAATACCATCACAGAACCTTTACCGCAATTAGGTTTCGCCAGTTTAAAAAATATCAGAGAAGTCAACGACCTTAGCGCCATCTGGTGAGCGTCGGCGACTATACACAATTCTTTTCTATACATAAAAAGAGGCATCTTTTACCATTTCACACTTTAACAGTAACGAATATACTAAATAATTATTATTGTAATATATAACTAAATTAGTTAGCTCCCATTGGAAAAAGCGTAATGATTTAAAATCTATGTCACTTCTGGAATCACAAATAACAATCTAAAATCAAATTACGAACCAGGGAACCAATTATTGACAGTAATATGTCTAAATTACATATTATGCTTTTTATACTGTACGACAAACATTTTTGTGTTTGCCGTTACAGTTACTTGTGATCAAGCATAAACATCTCAAATTATTAAAAACTTACACCACAATGACCGCAATTGCGTATTTTTCACTATATTCACGATATAAATGTTCTAGAAGATAATATACTAAAATTTGACCGATTTAGAATCTTGGTCGCACATTGGTAAGAAATAGTTATTAATAATGTTAAGTGTAGACTCAAGTATATATAATTATGTAATCGAATATTATTTCAACTTACTTTGATGATTCTGATTAAGCCATTTCAAACAAGAGCTCAAAACACGGTTCTCATTAGAATTAAAATCATCACGTGTCATCGGAAATCCTGTTTTCGTCCATTTTTTCGAAAAAAATTGTACATTATATACCACCATTTATATACGAATATTAATTTGGAAATCATCGCATCGTCTTTCATACCTTCCCGAGGTCATTTTCCACATAAGTTAGAAAAAAAAGGGGAGCATATTAAATAAGCAATAATAAAAGTATTGACCTAAAAAAATGTTCCTCTGATTTAATCTAATGCCGAAGGGTTGTCGACTCGAAGTGTATTGGCCTTGGCGCGGAATTTCTTTATTTTTATTACATCAAGGGCGAATTTATCAAGCTTTGTGAGAACTCGCAAAGATGCTTTGTTTGCTAAATTGAAAAATCCAAAATTTAATTATTTATTTGACTAAATTTAAAATATATTCCATTGCTAATTTAATGAGTTCTTGTATAGTTGCCTTTCTCTTCCAGTATTAAATAAAGTAGAAAAAGTAAACATTGACTGTTGTAGAACGTTGTGTCGGGAAGAAGATTAAGATGTCCGGCTAAGATTGTCTTTCTTCAGTTTTGTAAAGCGTTCTTTCTATCGCGTAACGCAATTACTGCAATAAATAAAGATAACGCTACACAGACCCGAACTTACCCAACCATTTCGTTCTTCTTCCCGACATGCCAAATCAAAAGCCGGGTAATATAGATACGTACAGAAACAATATTATAATATTACATATTTAGATTACTGATAACATTGATATCGACTGATATTTTTATAGAATTATTGATCAGCATTTAATTACAATTTTACATAATATTAAGTTATGATCTGACCAAAAAGTGAATTTGCTCTGAAACGTTGATGCAACTTCTGGTATATAGGTATATCACAGCAAAAAATACTTTCCTACCTTGCAACGTAGTATCTAGCATTGATCTTATTAAATTTGTCTTTAGATGTCTGGATTGTTCAGTTACAATCACCTACTAGAAGGTTGCGCCGTCATCGGTTTATGTCTATTCAGTAAAAAAAAATCTTAATTCATCAAAATAAATTAATTTCTTTCGAGGAAAACTTAAGTCCAAGTCGTCATAGATTTTTCGATAAAAATAGTCTATGTTTAATAAAAAAAAAACAGGCCAATTCTTGACAATTCATTAAACATAACTTAATCTAAATAAAATATTCATAAATTCACTAAAAGCAACATTATAAAGCAAAACTTGCTTGCAGTGGTATAGTTTAATGAAAACTAAGTAGTGACTTAACTTGAATTTTAACGACGGACGGAAAATCAAATATTTTAACTTTTAAAGATTGACAATCTTCTGGTACTAAATTGTTATCTTATATTACAAGATTTTACTTTAAAATATTAATAACATTTTTTTTCTTTTAATAAGTTTCATTTATACCGCAGTTTTGTTCGTGCTTAATTTTTCCTACTCTCAACTTTAGATAGTATGCACCGCGCCGCGTCGTGTTTTCGACCAACACTATCTATAGGAATTGCTCCGCTCCTAAGAGTCGCAGCGTGATAATATATATTCGATAAATAAACTAAAATACAAAAATAATTTTCCAAATGTGCGTTTTAATAAATCATTTCGCAAACCATATATATAACAATAATAAATTTAAATCACTGCTATGCCCCAAAACTGAGGCAATAAGTATACAATATAACCTCATAATAAACTTACAGTTTCATGTTTCCATCGGTTTACTGATAATAAACGTCACGCAACCTTACCACTGCTTGATTAAACACTAACATTTGACGATTGTAATCTTCAAAGACCTTTCTTTTTTTATAACGAACCAATAAATATTTGGAGCTAGTATAACGAGTCGCGTGTAGACTTCACCAATGGTTTTCTTAATAAATTTGATGAAATTAATGTTGATAAAGGAAAACATATAAATGTTATAGCAATAAACTATTTTGATTACGTAGAAGTGAAAATGAAGGACAAAATAGTCATTTATGTTTATTTTAAATCATATGTAGTTGTATTCCAAGACCATCATCTACATGATTTAATGGCGTTAGATATGGCAAGATCAATGACTGAAACACCACCACGTCAACTTCCATAGCAAAACAAATGTAATATTGCATTCCTGCCTTCAGGTCATACGTTGTAACTATTTATAATTTACTGATCCCGGATAAGATTCAAATCTTCTTTGGGGTTGACTACAAATGAATGTGCTTGTTTGTTACTTCTATTGATTTGTGATCGATTTTTCCATGATTCGTACGAAGCGATTTGCTTCCACATTTATTATAAATGACTAAGGAGTGAAATTTACTTCCGGCGTCTATCTTTCCATCTTCCTATAACTTGGGAGAATTCAAGAGGAGAGTGAATAGACATCTAGCGGGTTAGCGCGATTCACCGCCGACCTCATCTTCCCTTACCATCAGGTGAGAGCGAAGCCAAGCACGTGCCGTTAAACTGTACCTGTAAAACATAGAAAACGAAATCAAAATAATATTAAATAAAGGTTTTGAATTATATCTGTTTGGACTTAGCTATAATCCGACATTCGATTTTTTAGTAATAAAATAAAGAATAAACTAACAAGAGATGAAATACAAAAAAATATTAAACATAAACTACATAATTCCCGTTATTTTGCTTAAGTCCATAATGTCGGTATTCGTTTTTCACATAAGAATGAGGAATCTCCAACTCTCAAACGGTTTCTAATAAACCATCGAGAATAAGCAAAACCTTATAAGGTTCACTATCAAATTATCTTTATAAAGACTAAGAAAACATTTGAACGCATTACTTCAAACATATTTTATTGTATGTGTAAACAATTTTACGCCCATAATGACCCTCGATGGTTGATAAACAACATGTTGAATAGCTTAAATTTGGCAAACCACTTCAGAGCCCCACTAAATCATCGCAAAACCGGAACAACATCATAGACATCTAATGCTGTTTATATTTGTACCGTACGGAAGTCGAAAGCTGTGATAGTTTTTTTGTAAAACCACCCCATGCCACGTGTCTTTAGATCTAAAAGCGGTCGCAGAATGGAGCCTTGTGGAACACCTGCCGGCGTCTGCTAAACCGCGATGTTAACAATATATGAAAACATACTTTAAGTATTATCGATAAAGTTCATATTATATTTAAAGTATTAACAGAGGGTATTTGTCAGGAAGAGGGTGTATATTGAATTATATTTAGTTTAGAAGCTCGTACGGTTATGATTGAAGAACGATACGTGGCAAGGTGTGTAGCTGCGCGAGCCTCAGATGTTATGATAACATTTTCATTATTGATATTACACTCTATATGGTAATCATTGAACATGCATTATTATAATTATGTAAACAAGATTTAATGGCTGGGGGTAAAATGGTTTACAGAAATAATTCGCACAGTAAGTTCAACGAAGGACAAGTTTGAACTAGAATGAATGATACTCGCAGTTTGAATATATTAATTATTATAGTAATTCCATATTATACCAATAGTTTATCATCATATCCCATTCATATTACTTACAAAGAGTAAATATTGATTGGATTAATATTTTGTGTGAATAAACGTTAAAAATAAAGACGTTTCCGAGTAAAATAGAATTGTTGTATATACATTTTCTTATAAAATGTGTGGTGGCAATTTTATACTGCATTATATCCTATTTTTTTAACATTCAAATACCATGATGAAGTCTAAGTTAAAACTTACCAATATCATTATTAGAATTCAAGCTTACAATTCTTTGAATAATAATTCATTAAATAAATAAATATCTACGTACAAATTACATAGGGTAGTCTTTTAAAATACTTTGAAAGGATGATATGGAATTCTCTTCAGATTAATAGCTATAGACACATGAACATCTATAGTAAGATTCCGTTTAAATAAACGTCATCTGTAGATTTTTGCACCTTTCGCTGATCATCGTCATCGGAAACCAATTTAAAAGATCCGCCATCTGTTGCGTGCTGTGCGTCCTTTCCTATAGCTTTATTGAATTTATATCTAATGGTTATTTTTTTCTTTTCAGGTAAGAGTTTGCAAGTTGTATTCTAACAAAAAATTCAAGTCTCAGCACATTATTCGGACGCACGTGAGTAATACGCTTCTGTTATGGATTATGCGTTTTCATTATCGTTAGCGGTTCGACCACCTGATTGCCGTTAGGGTTCATAGTTCGATTTTTATTATGGCCAGATGTTCATGATTTTTTTTTTGGGACAAATTAAACTCGAAACTTTTATCTCGCATTAAGAGATATATTGTAGAAAGTAATTAATTCTATACTCTTTATAATACAATGTATATAATATGCTTTTACGCTTTGGAAGTTATTTAATTTGCTTTACATTTCAATAACCATAAAACTGGCATGACTTCTATTAACGAAGAAATCTTTTAGGACCATTTTATACCTCAAAATTATGTTTCTTAACTTGACAAGTAATGATAAACAGAACTGACTGATAGATTCCATGGATCTTATTAATACAGAGGCTACCTGCAATGGTAATCTCCAGACCATGAAGCAAAGGCAGGTGTAGCAGCGTAAACTACTAGACATTAAATGAACTGTGAAATCACTGGCGAGTGCCAACACAGTACTCTGACCTCAAGGGACGATGATAATCATTTTAGTTGTTCTAAGATATGTTATTTTAGAAGGTAGTAAAATTGTAGAGCTATTGAATTGTATATAATTTAATTTATTGAAACCCATCTACAATGATTATATTTGAGAAGTATGATTAAACATAAGTTAACACAAAAGTTCTCTACCGCTATCTTGGTATGCATTTGTTTGTCTAAAGCTCATAATATGTAGTTTGTGCCTACTATTTGACAAAGTATCCGGAAGAAAGTTAACCATTTTTGATGAGTTTTCCGCTGGCAGATAGAAGACTTCTCTGAGTATTATCCAAGTCACATTTCCGTAAGAAGCAAGCAGTAATGAAAAACTTCACATAGGTATAACTATTATATTATAATGTCATTGGAATTTGGATTTCGGGGGACAGCATCTGAGGTAGACACCATATATTTACTACAAAAACGAGCAGTTCGAGCAATTTATGATATGGGGTGTCGCGAATCATTAAAGGCTAAGTTCCAGGAGTTCGGTATCCTAATTCTGCCCTCCCAATACATACTTAAAAATCTAATGTATGTCCGAAAAATTTAGATAAGCTAGACTAGTCCGGTGAAACTGTAGATACCTTGCTAGGACAACCGTGTAGACAGTTTGAAAAAAAAAAGATAAGCTAGATTTCGTAAAGGACCGACATAATGTAAATACAAGAAATAATAACAAATTGGTCATTCCATTTTTTAGGCTCACTAGGACCGGTAACAGTTTTTTAGATAGTAGTGTTAGGTTTTATAACAAAATTCCAAAGCACAATACCGATTTGCCGGATACTAAGTTCAAGGACCATGTCAAACAGGTTTTAATGTCTAAAGGCTATTATAGGGTGAATCAATATCTGAACGATGGTGACGTCTAGAAATGACGCCCTCTCTGTACATCCACCAAAACTGAATGTAATTATTATGTTTTAAAAATGTGAGTTATAATTTGTTTGATGAAAAGATAAACTAGATCGAGTTTCTTGCCGGCTCTTCTTGATGACTAGGTTGTTTTCCGAACCGGTGGTAACTTTGACGTTCATAAGCGCGATCTCAGGGCCTAAACTGTATAAAGTATTTTTGATTTGATTGAATTTTATTAAACAAAAAATTCATTTGTACGGGAAAGAAATCGCGGCTGCCACCTACCCTTTGTCATATAACTAATAAATGAATTTGTTGTTCAATTAAACCTACGTGAAGTTTTCCATTACTGCTTAGTCCATAACTGTCGATAAGTGAAATAACTAAGAAACAAGAGTCAGCAATAAAATCATGATAATAAACAATAATGTTATTAATAATTAATGTACACATTGTTAACGGAAATTATATACATAAATAATCATTGTCTAGGTACGGACGCAAGGCCGTCTGGAACGTCGCATTGGGTTTAGCCTAATAATTACATTACCTGTGACCTAGCTTACCTGTGAGTTGTAGGCGATCGGCACGCTATACTGCGGTCGCACGCGAACCCGAAATATATGAATTTAAGGTTTAGGCAAACTCCAAACTTGAAACTTTGCGACATTATAACATATTGAACGAATATATATTTGCCTTTTGTTTATAGTTCAACAAGTCTTATTTATACGGATTTTAAACACTCAGACACAAGAGAAACAGCTATATAAATACTTGTAAGTTCGTTTTATATAAGTTAGTTAGTAGTTGCTATGTAGACGTTAGTACTGTGGATGCTTTATATACAAGTCGTGCAGGTGTTTCTCGGGAGCGCGTTAACGAGTGCCAGAACAAACTTATGTCCGAGATAGAGACCTCATTGGTGCGTGTCTCGGATTGGGAAAGTCAAAATCTAGTCGAATTTAGCCCCACAAAAACACAAGTATGCGCCTTTACCGCCAAATTAACCCCGTTTGACGCATTCCCTAAATTCCAAGGAGTTCCCCTAGCTTCTGAGCCTCATTTTAGTATCCTCGGTATCAAAATATCTAGGGACGTTCAGTTTAGTGGTCATTTGGAAGGTAGAGCAAAAATGGCCTCAAAAAAGTTAGTTATCCTTAACAGAGCAGGACGGTATTTCACACCGGTTCACCGCCTTTAGCTGTATAAAGCGCAAGTCCGTCCATACATGGAATACTATTCTCATCTCTAGGTCGGAGCGCTACAATGCCATCTACTTCCTTTTGACCGAATCCAACGGAGAGCGGCTCGAATCGTTGACGACCGGATGCTTTCCTCAGTGCTCGACACTTTGGAGCTTCGTAGGGTAGGGATGTTGCGTCACTTTGCGTCCTTTACAAAATCTACCATGGAGAGTGTTTTGAAGAGCTGTTCGGATTGATACCTGCTGCTGAGTTCCATTACCGAACGACTCGCCATAAAATGAAATTCCACCAGTGTCATCTCGATGATTGGAAGTCGTCTACTGTGCAGTTCTCGCATGCGTTTTTCTCACGTACGTCAGCACTCTAGAATGAACTCCCGGCGGCAGGGTTTCCGGAAGTCTTAAAAGTAGCTAAGATAGTTACCGTCTGTTTACTCACCAAAAATGTCTGAATCATCTATTTGGCCTAACTAATAAAAAAGTTGAGCAGGCTTACTAACATGCAACACGCAACAAAAAAAAATGGACAAAGTATTACAACTTATTTAATGTGTTCTAAGCAGTTAAAGCAGTTTCATGCCGGTTCTTCTCGATGTCTGGATCGCCTTCTTGATAGGTAGTAGTTTTTAGGTTTCATGTTCATGAACGCCTTCTCAGGGGGCATAAATTGAATAAAGTATATTTGATTTGATTTTAATATTAATTTGCGGGGTGGTAGGACACGAATTAGTGTCCGACTGGATCGCGACCACCATACACTTGGTGTAACACCCGCCATAGTGGCACGCTTAGGCGTGTCGCGTTCCGGGGTCAGCCTGTGTATATCCAGCTGCTGAGGGGCTTTCGTGGTGGTAGAGCCGGTTGGGAGGATTCCTTAGGGTTCATTGTTTGGGGGGATACATTGATCGGCCGGCCAGGGAGACCTGTAGAAACGGTTTTTCCGCTGGCCGCCCGCGGTATAGTACAGGGGCCCAATTATGACTAACCACCATAAGAGGCTGCCCCACCATGCCGCGCATAATCTTGAGTAGGACCGTCGTGCCGGTTGGTGACCGGATTTTGGGGTCCCGGCGGCCTACCTCGGGGGGGTACGGGAGCCCTTCCGTCCGGCTGATCAGTCCGATCCCCCTTTAACATTTACCGAAAATTCAATCCAACCTACTTCCTACAGCAATGAAAGCTCCTTCATCTTCACGTCTTTTCTCCTTACTTCCTAATATATAACCTACATGTCAGTACACAAAACAATTGCAAGTACAACAGCGGTGCATAACCCCACCACCGCCTTTTTAGTGGAGTTCACTAACATCCGTGGACTTCACGCTAATCTTAACGCCGTCCACCAACACCTCGAGACCATCCGGCCTGCCATTGTTTTCCTAACGGAGACACAGATCCGCCGTCCAGCCGATACTTCTTATTTGCATTACCCTGGATATCTACTTGAAGAAAATTTTCAGGCTAAAGCAGGAGTATGTGCTTTTCTTCGGGCGGATGTGTGTTGTCGCCGTCTGCGCTGTATGGAGGACCCTTCCTTCTCCGTCCTTTGGGTACACGTGGACCTTGGTAATCAAAGCCGCATCTACGTATGCCTATACAGATCCCATAATGGGGATGATGATACTACTCGGTTGTTTGACTATCTTAGCAGGGCAATAGATGATGTCCAGGCGCAATTTCCGACTGCAGAAATGGTAGTCTTGGGGGACTTTAATGCACACCACGAACTGTGGTTGGGCTCCTCTAAGACTGACCATGCAGGACGAACTGCCCATGCATTCGCTCTTTGTCATGACCTAAAACAATTAGTAATCGAACCCACCCGGATCCCTGACATTATAGGTCATACACCCACCCTATTGGACCTTATGTTAACGAGCCATCCAACAGGATATACTGTGTCAGTTGCTTCCCCTTTGGGCACATCGGACCACTGCCTGGTTGTGACATCTGTGCCACGCACTTTGCCGCCATCTAATGTTGGAATTAAGCGCAAAGTCTGGCACTACTCGTCTGCAGATTGGAACGGCATGCGCGATTATTTTGCATCAATCCCATGGCAACAGCGCTACTTTGATGGTAAGGATCCTTCGGCGATTGCCGAAGGGATTGCTGACGAAATACGAGTTGGAATGGAGTACTACATTCCATCGTCTGAAATCGGCAGTAGTCGGTATGGACGCCCCTGGTTCAACCACGAATGTGCTGATGCCGTTAATCACAAGCAGACCACATATCGTGCTTGGATCAAGGGTCGCGCAAAGAAGGATCCCAATATCAAAAACCTCAAAGCAGCTTACAACCGTGCCACCAAGTCCTGTAAGAGAGCTTATGTCAGAGCTGATGCCCAGCGAGTTACTCGTATTGGTCAGAAATTAGTAGATCATCCGACTAACAGTCGAGCCTACTGGAGTTTGGCCAAATCGATACAAGCTAATTTCTGCCAAACATCACTGCCACCACTGAGGTATAAAGATGGATCACTTGCCCACGACCCGCGTGAGAAAGCTACTTTATTGGCCAACATCTTCGCGGCTAATTCTAGAATCGATGATCGCAGCACTCTACCTCCAGTGATACCGAGAAGCGATGTCGCAATGCCAGAAATCCGTATAAAGCAAAGTGACGTTCGGAAAGAGCTGCTTTCGCTTGACGTTCGAAAAGCCAGTGGACCTGATGGTATCCCTCCTGTGGTCCTTAAGAAATGTGCAGCCGAGTTGTCCCCAATTCTAACACGCTTATACCGCTTATCCTATTTTTCTGGTATTGTGCCCCAGGTTTGGAAGGAGACTAATGTGCAACCGATCCCCAAAAAAGGGGACCGTTCAGACCCCAACAACTATCGCCCAATCGCCGTAACCTCAGTGTTATGCAAAGTCATGGAACGGATAATAAATATACAACTTATTCGATACCTAGAAGAGCACTCCTTAATTAATGATCGACAATATGGATTTCGTCCGAAACGATCAACGGGTGATCTTCTAGCGTACGTACTGCATCGCTGGGGGGAAACGATTGATAAACATGGCGAAGCCGTGGCAATTAGCCTCGATATAGCAAAGGCTTTTGATAGGGTTTGGCATCGAGGTCTTCTATCCAAACTGGAGGCATACGGTCTCCATGACAACCTGTGTAGATGGATCTCCAGCTTTCTGCATGCACGCAGAATACGTGTTCTTGTCGATGGACACAGTTCGCAGTTCATGTCAGTTAATGCAGGAGTTCCACAGGGATCTGTGCTTTCACCAACCCTGTTTCTAATGCATATTAACGATATGTTAGCCTCCGGTTGCATTCATTGTTATGCTGATGACAGCACAATTCATGGTGGGTATAGCAGTAAGCCCTCGAGTGGTCGTGGCGAGACTGAGAAAATGCGGGCTGATCTTGTCACTGAACTCAATCAGTCCTTGGAACTCTTATCTCTATGGGGAGCAAGCAACTTGGTTGAGTTCAATGCCAAGAAAACACAGGTCTGCGTGTTCTCATGCAAAAAATCCCCTTTTTCTCCTCCCCTCACTCTTCAGAATGACTCGCTTGCAAAGAGTGACAGCTTAAGTATCTTAGGGATCGATATCTGCTGTGACCTTAACCTCAGGGACCATGTTGTGAGTGTTATCTCCGCAACATCTAAGAGATTGGGCATCCTGAACAGAGTGCGACGGTTTTTCACGCCCGGCCAGCTAAACCTTCTTTACAAGGCACAAGTTAGGCCGTGTATGGAATACTGTTCGCATCTCTGGGATGGTTCCGCCCAATACCTCCTCGATGCCCTAGATAGGTTACAGCGGCGGGCTGTCCGCATTGTGAATGATACAGACATCACTAACAACCTTGAACCGCTACAGTTACGAAGAGACATCGCCTCATTGAGCGTGTTTTATCGGCTGTATCATGGCGAGTGTTCTGAAGAATTATTCAACCTCATCCCATCTTCTCCTTTCCACTTCAGAACCACACGGGCGGGTACGCGGCTCCACAGATTCACAGTAGAAACCTTCTCGGCAAGAACGAAGAAGTTCGAAAATTCTTATCTTTGTCGTGCTGTGAAGATGTGGAATCGCCTCCCGACTAGTGTGTTCCCTCCCTCTTATGATATGGGGTCCTTCAAACGAGGCGTGAAGAGGCACTTTTGCAGGTCGGCATGATGACGACGACTGCCGTTGGTATTTAACACCGACAGTCGCCGTTGTTTTTGGACTGTACCGTACTTACCATCAGGTATCGTACAGTCATTTTGCCGAATTTATATAAAAAAAAAAAAAAAAAAAAAAAAAAGCTACAGAGGTCACTATGACTTTTGCTATAAAAAGTCGTTCTTGTGTAAATTTCTTTAATTGACGAACGTTTTTTTAAATAAATCTACGTTACTCGGTATTTCTTGTAAAAATAACAAAAACAAAAAAAAATTGTAGTTAAATCTCGGGCTGTATTTTCAGAAAAAATAATGATGTCTCATCACGCTATATGAAGATCATGGTACCTAGAAACATTTGATTGTAATCATTTTATATTTACAAAAGGAACAGATAAGGCCTTATAGAGATTCGCTATATGTACTCGTATAGTATAAATTAAATGACATAATTTATACTCATATTCTTAAAATGTAGATCATTTATCTTTTATCGATTTATAAAAATAAGATTTAAGTATATGTATCGGCTAATCTCTGAAACGGATTAATCAGTTTCGACGACACTTTCATTAATTGATAGGGAACTTTCCAAAGTATTATCTAGGCCACATATGATACTTTTTTATAAAAACTGTACAGCATTGAGAAAACTTTGATTAATAGACTTAAAATCCGTATAAGAGTTATATAGTAATGATAGAATTACAATAAAAGAGACGGCTCAAAAAGAATCCAGATAAAACACACAAATACCTATGTTTTGAGAACTAACACTTATACTACTCATCAACCTCTCATCTCATAACTCTCTTTCGGTGCTGTTCTTGGCACAGTCCATCTTCAAGTGATACACACATAGCAGTTGGGATATTCCGTTTTTTTTCATTAGATATAATACAAATAGTGCCCCGAACGAAGTGTTAAAGCTATCTTCACATATTAGTATTTAATATAATAATATATATAAATATATATACACAAACAATAAAGATATACGTGCGCAAGAGTCTTAAGAAAATTTTCCTCAACATTGTTATAGGTAATTTATTTTTATTATTCGCCATATTTAGGTGTTATTATCAAAACCAACATCGAAGAGGGTACAAAAAAGTCATTACAGATATAACTTTGCTGTTCCTGAAACACCGTTTCTTTTTACAATGGTTAATAAAACATTTTTCGGAACTGTTACATGTAACCTTGCCGTTGGTCAATCAATGATTCACACACTAAATGGGTCAATCCATTATCTCGATCCAGATCTGATAAAGGATCGTTATATATTTATTTTGTTTTTTTTTTTATTCCTTTTTTTTGTTCGAGACCGATACGTGTATTTCGAATGATTTTGTCAATGATGCATAAATTGTAGTGAGCGTTATGGATATGACTTGAGCGTACTCAGTGTATGGAATGTATAAAATTATCTATTTATTTAGTTTCCTATTTTGTTGATATAAAAATCAGATTTCTGGAAACAGAATTCATTTATTTTTTATTAAAAATAATAAATCTTTATTATCACCGTAAGAAAAGACCTGCAATAGAGTAGCGATATGTACAAATAACTGAGATAATGAATCATAATTAACACATCACTAGATTGACGTGATAATTACCTCAGTGGCACCGTAATTAGATAATACTGAACGCGACTGAAAAAAAAACATCGTGATGAAAACATAGAGTGATAGAGAATTTGCTAATGTTCAATTGGCTGACTATCATTCTTGATTTGTAAATATGTTACTATGCATTTCAGCACATAGTATTGTTAACTAGACACCTTTCTAAGCTTAACGTGAATAATGTGGAACTAATTTCCATCAAATTAAGACTTAATTAAATTATCCATAATAAAATGAGAACTAAACCAGTTTTTTTGTATGATTACATAGATATATACGTATAGCCAATACTACAAATACGTATTGTTTATAAGATAATAAATTCGGGTATATGTGTGTGTTTACAATGTATTACAACTAACATACATAAGGCTATGCTAACATATTTCAGCGTGTTACTAATACTGGTGTCACATAGACCAATAGACGTCTGTCTTTGAATCTCAATAGATACCTCTAGGAAGGCGATGCAAATATTTCACAGATAATATATTATTATAAAAAGAATCGTTTTATTTAAAAGTACCGTGTCCAAAGCGTGATTGTTTCGTGACGGGAGGAACCTGTTTCCGAGAACACAATACAGTGATTGTCGCTTAACAGCGGCGCGAGGCTCAGGCGCGGACTCGAGCGCGCTGCTCCAAAACCGTGGCAAAAGGACGAATGCCACACAAACCGGCAACGGACGGCCGACGCGCTAAGATGCGCACCGATATTGTCTCACTGGATACGACAAATGCAACAATAGTTGATAGTTGAATTCGTATATTAGGTTTAACAAATACTTCTTTAATTAATTATACAGTTAATTCCAATTGGAATTATAATTATATATTCTTATAATTAATGTTTAAATGAATTTCATAAATATATGTATACATAATCGGGCAACAATTGTTTGACAGCTGGATAGATATAGTTAAAATACTAAACGCCATAACGATATGTCGCTGTTTTTTTTTCAATCTCCACACTGTTTCATCTTAAATCTTCATGGATATTATTCATTGATATTTTACAGGCTCACTGTTCTGACTTGTCAAAATGTATTTACATATTGCACCATTTTTGAACCAATTTTTTTGACGTGACAACGTCTTATAAATCAATGAACGCCGGTTGCACATACTAAAAAAACATGACCTATTGTCACGTTCCGCCTGAGCCGAACGTGCAAGCGAGTGCGCGGAACAAGTGATAGAGAAGCGCGATTGGCTTAAACGTTCGGCTTGTGATGCATCTATCTCCTGCACTTTGTACTATACTAAATAATGATAACTTAGTGATAATAATTCAATTAAATTGATAAAAGTATGTAATGTTTCATCAATATTTTCTTATGACGTTATCACGTAAAATTATCGTCCGTAAACCGACTTTACAGACAACCAATTTTTTTATCTTTCATTTTACGTAAGTTTCTAAATCTACCAAGCAGTACCGTAACTCAATAGTGTCGGCTTAGTAATAAATTTTCAAGACAAAGAAGGTTAATAGAAAAGAAAGCCCTACCTACCGTTAGTTTTATCAGGACTCTTTCCTATAAAATTTAAGGAGAAATACAGGCTACTATTTATCCGCATATGACAGAACAAATAATTTTAATACCACACAAGCTCTATATATCAATACCATGTTCCTAGAGTTAGCTTTTCTCTTCACAAAATAATTATTACAAAAACCAGAAGTCTTCTAGGATTACTACAATTGCCAAATTATACCACCATCATCAGATAATTAGGAAATAAATTTGATGAATATAAAAAATAAATAAAAACATATAGCCTAAGTCCTTGTTTTATTATTCTATTATAGAAAAAGAAAACAATTTGATAATGAAACAGGGGAACACGAATCTACTATCTCGCCTATATGGATATAATCAGCCCGAGTAGCAGCACTCTATTAGGTCAGATAGGCGGAACGCGAAACTATCAGATTTATGTTAAAACGTAGTCTTTTAATACATTGCCGACCATATTTCCTCTTAAGATCATAATACATGTTGAAACCATGTCCTTCGACGCAATCTCTTCAAATTCATTACCATCAAGCCGTCATAGTTTCGATTTGAATTGATTGTTATACGTATTATGTTATTATTTGTCGATATGAAAAAGCTTATTATTGTAAAAAAAATAGCCACTTGTATAAGTTTTCTCCATTTAATATGCAATTATTACGTTCATATTTCGTTTATAACGAAATGCAATGATGTATAAAATAGTTAATTACGACTACCTAGAGTCTCTTCCATTGAATGAACGTCCGTGTAGGTAGGTCGGAGGCGCCACATAGCCTGTTATCGGGAAGCGCGATGCGGCCGGTGGTCATGGCTTCGAACGAGGGTCCACACGTTTAATTTGACGATAAACTAAAACGATATAACGATAAAACGCGGTCGAAAATGGCGTCAGCTTAATAAAAAGATTGATAGAGATTTATCTACGTCTGAACTATTTCTACTTATTTCTTTCAGTCTGATAATGTTCTAAGAAATTGGGATTAGTTTTGTAACGAAATACCTTTTTACTTGGGTTTGACTGTGTCTATATTTTTGTTTATTTCAACCGAAGGTAACTTACATAAAACAATTTTAGAGTAAACCTAAAACTAGTAAAAGTAGACTATATCCTAAATAATCGTACTAGCTTTTGTTAGCTGTTTCGCTCGCGTTTATGTAGATTTGATCTATCCCTCGGGAACAGTAGTTTTTTCTAGATAAAAGGTACTCTATGTCTTATTTTGTACCTCTGAGAACGTATATGCAAAATTTCACAATGATCCGATATGTAGTTAAGACGTGAAAGCGTTACAAACCAACAAACAGACTCATTTTCGCATTTAGAATACTAGTAACGATAAATAAAAGTCTTATTTGTTCCGACAAATCTCTAAAGCGGCGGTGAATTATTATTTTTTTTAGAAAATTTTCCAGAGTATTTACTACATAATACACACACACATACTCAGTAGACTATATATTGTATACTATTTCATAATAGATAAGCAGTAATGACAAAGTTACAATTGCAAAATAAAAAAGCCCACAATTAATTCACATAACATTCTTATTTGTAATGAAACAACAGTACCATTATAAACGAAGCCGCGAGCTCGAGCTAGTAAACATTATAGTTATGATTACGGATTGTCAACTAACGATTTGTAATCTTTTGTATATTTTCGAACAATGATAATTCAATATTTAATATTCAAACAAACTTTCATCTCCTATTGTTGTATCTCTATAGATAATAACTCGTGTAAATACCGTCTGCATATCTATTACTCTTAATTTTAAGGGATAGAAGCCAACGGGTATAATAATTCTATGTACGTGTGCTTATCAGTAAGACTTTTAATTTTTTATATACTTCAACATAAAAAAAAAAACACGAAAAGTTTGATGACATTTCGAAATAAACATAATGTAATCATATTTCTATAAAATTATCGTTAACTCAAATATTAAAGCTTTTCTTCGAATTCGTTTGCTCATAACTTCATATTTCTAAAGTGATATATACAAAAAATGTCAAAGATTTCACAAATACCTTTTACTAGCTTCTTCCCGTGGTTTAGCTCGCGTTAATGTAGTATAAGATATTTTTCTATATCTCGCGAGTGGTACTTTTTTCTGTATTAAAGGTCCTATATGTCTTCTGTATCGCTGACAACGTTTATGAAAAATTTCATAATGATCAATCAAGTAGTTAAAGCGTGAAAGCATAACAAACAAAAAAAACACACACATTCACATGTATTATAGTTGAGATCTTATTAGGTGTACTATATTTTATTTTAATAGGCGGACAACTCTCGAAGTAAGAATCAAGCTCTTCATCGTGGAGGACTACACTAATACGCAATTAATCAACACAAAGTATACCCAGTCTCATGCTGCTCCCATACCTACGTGTATCGTAACGAAATTTTGTTTAAAGTCTAACTAAATGCAGATGTGGGCAGACATTAACGTCATACCTTACGATGTATCGTAGTAAGTGACGGTAAACGCAGCACGATAACTGGATTAGTGGTTGTTATGCACATCGAAGGAACTCTGAAACGTTGATTTCGAGTTATAATTGCGATGACAAAAGTGTATGAATGTCATTCTGCGCCTTTATCGGAGTTAATTGTGAGGTTAGTTTTTAGCGTGACAGGTAGCCGAAGCTGCATCACACAGGTATGGGAATAGTATTACATAAATCACTTATCGACCACACTAGCAACATTCCTATATGGCCAACAAAATATTTTAATAAATATAGATGCTTAATTTGAACGTGGTAGTCATCCGAGCGTGTGTTAGATAATCTCTGTCACTGTACACTGTCCTGTTAAATACTCATTACCGGTTTATAAATATATTAGCAATTTTAATTTCCGCAAGAGAAATCTGTATAGAGCAAGTGATCCTGTGAATCATAGGTTAGTTCCTGGCCGGAGCCCCGCATCAGCGCAATACGGAGTCAGATCACGCGCCGGGGGCGTGCCAGCCGCTACCGTCAATGGACATTTGCATGGGTTTCCGTTAAACCAAGGAAACGTACAAACTGATACACAGATCTTTACGTTTTAGATGAGACAACGAATATATATTTTTTAGAGGTTTTATATGTCATAACCAATTTAACTTATATTTACTATGACACCTTCAACCCAATGCCTAAACATTTTTATAGTAAGGTGTACACAAATTAATGAATATCTTTAAACGGTAACTGTCGTCATGCTATCCTACTAGTACTATGAAAATTTATATTAAATATTTACACCATTTCGAAAACGTTAGGAACTAAATTCTTTATGCAAGAAAAACGAATTATTTAACCGAAACCGAAAACTGCAATAATTGCAAGATTCACAAAACAACTGAGAAGTTTATTTTCGCTGTTAGTAGCTTAATCTTTACGGAATTATTATAAAGTAAAATCTTTCAATTTGTTTCCAGTTTCGTTTAGCTATTAATTTGTGAACAAAGTCTCATCAATTATCCAACAGAAAGTTCCACATCAACGGTTCAACCATCGTCAACACTTAATGCATTAAAGTGATATGCACCTCATTAATTCTACGTTTAGAAATGCTTTTCCTTATCCTAACATCTAAAATAACATATGAAGTTGTTCCATCCAGTACCATTGTCATCTAGGTTATCGTAATTTGATGAACATCCGACAAGGTTTATATGTGACTCATCTTTCAATTTCTGACGTATATTTAAGCATGTCCAGACAGGTCTACGGATCTCCTAATAGTCCATTGACGATTTACTGTCAAATTCAGTCTAGTTTGAAGAATCTTTTCGTCATCAGTTGCAGCACTCTGAACAACAATTTTCTGCATCTTATAATAAAATGGTGATGGAAAGAAATACTCTAAAATGGATTGCTATTTTTTAGACACTTTTACATGTCCCAAAAAGTATCTGTTACATTATTTTGTCAAATACTTTCTCCCTGTCCCTCTTTATCCATATTAGTCTTTGTAGTTGGATGATTGTTTCTATGTTGCTTAGTCTCTTTATCTTACCGTTCTTATCACCGGCTGTATTAAATCGAGGGTAGCAAACACATCGATAAGGCTACCAGTTCACGTGCCGTTTAGTAGTCTAAAGATTAAACTAATATTAATTTCCCAGTGTCAAAACAGAGACGTCTGTTCGTTTTTTTTTTAATATCATTGATAGGTGCCCTTAGAACAGGTGTATGGGTTTTTTGTGACTTCTTATCATGTTTATAGTTTAGCGTTTCATTTAAGTTAAGAGGCGACTTATTTCAAAGAGATATCTCGATAAGTCTATAAAAGACTTGCTTTTGGGTGAAATGTCTGCCTCTTAGTTATATATTATGTAAGAGTATAAAGATATATTTAAACATTGCCACCAAAATGGAAAATCTAAGTTATATACCAGTTATCGCCAAGCATCAGAGCCAGAACATTTTTGCACGTTCGTATAGTAGGTGAGATAAACTGATCTCACGGTCGTTAGCACGGTCGAAATTACCAGATGAAAAACTTTACGAAGTTCGTAGTACATATTTCCTTACCTAGCGTGTAAATTACCGGTAGGTACAAATAAATAAAACCAAATTTGTAAGCTTTAAGGTAACAATAACGATAAAAAAACGCCGTTAACTAAAAGAGAAACGTCAATTTGTAGAAATCAATCGGAGATAACAAACACTTTACGGCTCCTCCTTCCTTCCCACGTCCAGCGTCCGGCCGCAACAATACTTACGTTTTCACCTAAATAAACAAACGGACAATAATACCGTGCCAAATTATTAGCGGTATATAAATCGTTAGTGCTGTTCGACGCGAATATCGAAATATTTTTTACTACGTCGGAAATGTTGCTTTCGTTGATTCCCTGTAATTAATAAACATCAACAGATACTCCCGTATTTACAGCTTGCTTCGACACAAAACTGATATACGCTTAAATCAAAGACTTCTCTGGAGTCGCCGTTGAAGTTTTTTATTCACTTGCGATGGCAGTTGTTCTCCGATCCACGAAATTTGACTTATCTATAGAACATTACGAAATTTGTATTTACCTATGCTTTTCAATATACAAATTTAAAAATACCATCAAGTGATAACGAAGGTGTAAATCGTATTTTGAACTTCGTTATTTGAACATTTAAAGAAATATTCACGAGAGTTCTATCACATGAGAAAAGTGTATAATTTTCAGTTTTTAGAAAAAACACCGTACCACCGTATTGTGATAAACTTTTACTCGGTAGTGAAATATGATATATATATATATATATATAAGCAAAAATCCCACGTTCAACTTTTGCAAAAAATGGACCTTCGTATTTAACATGTTTAAAAACTGTCTTGAGATTAATAATATTTAATCAGATTTCTCTCAATAGTATTTTTTTAATGGAAATCAGTAAATAATTGTTTCTTAATAAAGCTCGTTCAAATGTTGTTTAATATCCGATATCGATAAAATGTATAGGCATCCCTAGAAGCAGTGGTCAGATTAGACGCCCCGGTGGGTCGAACTCGCACCGAGGCCGCACAAAGCCTTTTGTATCGTGTAACTCATTACAAAATTTACACCTCTGACGTGCGACAGCACGGCCGCGGCGTGCGTTGAGACAACCGCATTCGCAAAAAACCTTTTAAGGGTACCATCGGGAACTGTCTCTGGAAACTTTATTATCTCCGTCCAAGGTCCGACGTCGGCGACATTGATGAATCGCTGGAACCGAAGTACAACTTTATTTATTTTCGTTTATATTACGTGCTATGAGACCTTTTTTTCTTCTCGTAAAAAAGGATTATATGCACTACTTTACGTAAATTACAGTTGAATTCTATTAGGATTAAGCAAGCTCCGCTTCACTTTACGTGAATATGCGTTTTTTTCTTGTTGAAATTAACGAAATTTTTACCCAAGCATTATAAGAGGTTTAAACTAATCATTTTTATATTTTTGTCCTAAAGTATTTGTAAATTTGAAAATAAGTTTAAATATATTTCCAAGGGATATCCTCGAAAATATTCATATAACTTCTACGGTAGCCGAGAGCCAATTTGTGAACTTATGGTCCACATGATAATATCCATGAACAAAGAAATCGATGCATATCCCCTAACATAATTATAAATAATGTACCTACCATTCAACCATTCAGCTATTTGGGCACGTATCACCGAAATTTTCTGCCCGTTTCACAACAATCTAACAAACAATGTTGATGGATGCGATGCGGTGAGCACAAAGAACCTATTCGGAATCCAAACATCACGTCCAATTATATCGTCATGTGGAAAAAAATGTCCACCCGCAATATATTGACGACAGGGCCATTGAAAGGAAAAAAAACCATCTATCTAATTGCGGTTCAAGTCAAATTTAAAACATGAACAATCTATAGAAATGTTTTAGTGCAAATTAAATCTAAGCGTTCTTTTTAATTTTTCTTGGGTCTAACATACGAGTCACTGAACTTATTTGATTAAGCCTTGCCAAAAGATAACTACATGATAGCTCCAATAAGAAGTACATAGAATCCAAATCAAATGTGAACTTTTGGTGAGGAAAAGCATTAAACCATGTCATTGCGTACCTTTGAGGTGATTACTTCTCATGATTCATAGTGGTAAATTCTGGCAAATGCAGTCGAAATCCCTTTTAGAATTAGCATATTATCATTTATGATAATGACAGCAGATGATGTAATCGTATGCCAAGAATGAAGTATTCAGCAGTTTTTAAAAGGATCCCAAAAACAAACAGACATAAACAAAACACGGAATACCAAAAACAATTTATTCTTAATAAATATAAATAACAACGTACAAACTTGACAAGCCAAAAAATATTTTTACGATTGAATTATTGATTTATTATCCCTCAACATAGTAGAGAACTTTTTGCCTCAATGTTTAACAAAACAATTTCTATAGCGCTACCTCAGCAGCGTGAGACTAGAACTAACGTCATGTCTCACTCCGAGCCTCTTGGCGCATGATTCTTCATGAAGCTGACAACAGTATGCCCTTGTAAAATTCTGGCCACAATACCGACACGGAAACAGTTCAAGACGATGACGTGGTACGTCCAATACATGACGGCAAACACAGCAATCTCTGCCAAAATTGTAATAATCCATTATTAATAGCAAATTTAGGAATATATTATAAGCAAACTGGGATATTATCTGAGAAGTTTCTATAGGTAAGGTAAGGTAAGGTATAGGTAAGTAACTAAATAAATAACTAAAAAATCAAAAGATCTGAACCAACTACTTAAAGTTTGTCTATCCATAATACATACGAGTATATTGTTATGTTAAAATATGTGTATATATAAGAAAATATAAGAAACAAAATCTATATTTACAGGTACGATACGAGAAAGTAGATTTTGAAGATGCTTGTAAATACGTATATATCTTTTGTTTTCATTAACATATTTCTTTTATAGATGTAATTATATATTACACTAGATTATCTCTTAATACTATAGGTTATATTTTATTACCATTACATCTTATTATATAATTAATGCATACAAAGTCGCGAACGGTTGCTATTATAATATGAACTAATTTTATAGAGTTAAAAACAATTGAATTATGTAATAGGACAGTGCAATCAGCAACAAAATGTAAGATCATTGTAATCTTATTAAGTATGTAGCGATCAAATCATCTGATTTAATATTGAGTACAGACATTGTTAAGGAATTGCGTTTAGTGTCACATATCAAAGGTCAAGTGACATGACACCCTATTAAGGTCAATAAATCAGTCGTTCATACCTTAGAATTGCAATTACATGCGTCACTCCGATCAAACGCTTTGTAATAACTTCTAGTACGAATCGAACATATGGTATACTTGATTTTTACTTACTTATGTACTTCTAACCACCCAAGTTGTATCCAATTGACTTACGACGTGACGTCGTGATCCAGCAATTTTATATCCTTAATAAAATTGGAGTACACGTGTTTTTTTACTGTAATGACTAATTTTCAGTAGTAAAATAACGTAAATTCCATTACTCACAAAAAACATTTCGCACGTCAGAATGTCACAGTGGGCCCGTGACAAAAAATAACGAGAATAATTTGTAAAGAATTACCTCGATTTACCCAAATTATGTTCTTGAATGTGATCACTGAGCTGTGACGGCCTCCCAAACGCCACTCCGCAAACACTGCAAACATAATGCGACACGCCACCGTCTCTAGAACACTGTGGGAATTGTATCATAGGTAGATATGCATAATAATCTATCTGGGGCATGTAAGAAAGGATTCGTTTTACAATCTCGGTTGATACTTTCAGAAGCGCTAAAAGCCCCAGCGGATCTGTATTTACCGCTATTGTTATTCTCTCTGACTGGGGATTATTAATTTCTTCATCAACCACCATTTTGTCAACATTAAATCGGGCTTTGGATAAAGAGGTTGTTACTTCCGTAGCTCGTTCTCTAGTAGGTATATCGAAAGTTATTTGAACGCCACAAGCACGGTCTGAATGTCTATTTATAATATCTTCTATGCTTCTTTTAACTCTCTTGCTTTTGTCTAATTCTTCGCAAAGGATTTCGTCAAATTGGGATATGCAAGTTTTACGAAGTGTTTTTCTGTTAGGTTTAGAATTCTCGAAACTTAACGTACTTCTAGACACATTATGCGCCATATCACAAACAAATCTTCTTTTAAATTCATTGTTTGTTTTAATTTCAAGTAAACAATCATTTATTGACTGTATCAAGTCCATCAATTTATTTTCAATATCCGTCAAAGTCTGTGATTGTACATTGTTATAAGCTTTTCCAATTTTTTTCTTCAACCTATCAACATTATTTGAGACTCGTTTACATTTTTGCTTTATTGTCTCTTTTTTAATATCATCGTTTACACTCTCTTCGCTTACTATAGTGTTTAATTCCGTCTGGATTGTGGAATTTTTTAATAAAACACCTTTATTTACTCCTAACAAAGGGTATTTTATGGGTCGAGATTGATTTAAATGTTTTCTACCAGTATACTCCAAACCACAATCACTCTCAACAACAATAGTATCACCATGAAAATATCTACGCGAAGGCCAATTATTATTGAAGTTTTTAATACCCATTTCCCTGTTCCATATCTGAAGCCGGCCTTGCGACGAGGTAGGATAACAATAGGGATAACTTTCATACATACAAGGTTTATAATTAGAAATTTGAGGTTGGTCATGGTCATACGATTTATATAAACTATATGGATCAATACTATTGTTGGCTCCATAAAAATCATCTAATAAATTCTGGCATTGATTAGACTGTCTCCAATTATACCTTGTGTTGTAGTAATGGTCAATCATATCTGGGCTAAGATCATTTCCTGTAATAGGTGATTTATGTTCATTTTCAACACGCCCGTGCTTGTTTCTTAAATCGCTTATAAAGTTATCCCATCTTTGTTGTTGTTTCTCTATTTGTCTTGCATGTACGATTTTGCGCAGTAGTCGTTGCAACCTGGCGTTTTTGGATATATTTCTGTACACAAATTCTTGGTTATAGAAATTATACACTGGGCGGCAATATGTTTCTTTATCAGCACATATTTTTGCATATCCATTTGTTTTAGAGTAATTATTATCATGTAGCAAAGAAGTATGTCCTTTTTGAATCTCTGGCTGATTTATAACCGGATTACTGTGCGTGTTTCTAGAAAACGTAACGTAATTTGTATCGCATGGTGTAGAATAAAATTTATCAGCCGAATCTATGGTATTACTTTTCCTTAGTTTAACATTTTCAGTTAACGGCATTTAAAGTATCGGTATAATCGTTACTAAATAGCAAATTTCTATTAGTAACAGGTCCTCTTTTTACAACTTTATGCATAGCTGATCGACTGTCATGACTTGAACTTAGATGGATATCAGTAAAATTACTTTCATATGTATTATTATTTCTTACATTACTGTGTTGCTCCTCTCTATTGTTAAGTCTATTGTCTGGAATATAATTAAGATGATTAGAGTTCATAGTGGATACGAGTTACCCCTGAATTCATTATGAAACCACGTTATAATTTAACAAGCAGCCAAACAGATTTACTCATATTTGACATTTTATTAGCTGGATTACGTGTCGCAATTGACATAACTACATTAATTAAAAAGAAATACATCATTCTTACCTTTTTAGTGCATACATGAATTACTCTTCATTATTTTCCAAAATAAACGCAGAAAAATGCTTTAGCAATACTTGATAGATAAATAATCTACATTACATTTAAAATAAATTTTACAACTTCACGGCATTTAGCGTTTTATAAGTGAATGTAAAATACTTGGAAACTACTTGCCCGTTACAAAACCCCAATGTAATGTCTTATTATCCATGAAACACGATTGGAATCGGTATGTCGGGCACAGCTTACGAGGACCGTAACAGCGAGACTGGTTCGTCTGTCGTGAACCTTTAAAAATACACCAAAAATGAAGACAACGCAGTTTCAAATAGTTGTACAAGTTTCCGATGAAGCTGTTAGTTTTTATTTACGGATGAAGATAGGTATCTAATTAAACTTTGATAACACTTCTCGTTCTAGGATCAGACGAATTAGACTACAAGAATATCTACCAGTCGCCGATGTCACTGGTTCTTAGTAGATTAATGTACACTTCCTGATGATTACTATTATGACTTTACCATGTGTAATGGTAGTAGCAACACGTACAGATACTCTGCCACTTCATTTTAAAACTGGATATACGAGTACACTGTTTGAACCCAAAATTTAATATTTTAGTAAAATATTGATAATATTGTAATAAAATGTATATAGTAGTCCGGTAAAACTGTAGAGGCCTCACCAGGTCAACAGTGTAGTTAGTTCGAAAAAAAAAAGTAGTATTACAGCTGATGTATGATGGTCCTAACCCAGGCGGAAATAACATTACAGAATTTACCTATTTATTACTTACATATCACAAGCTGTTTGTTCTCAAGAAACTGTTCTCCAATTATTACTATATTGATGATAGTTGATACAAATTTCTACCGTGAAAAAATCCATTACAACAGATATTTTGAAGAAAAATACTGAATTAAATAATTCCGAACACGACAATGCCATGTTGAGGTTCCAAATAAATTTTCGCATGGAGAAAAAAAACTTCGAAATGTGAATAAAACCATTTCGAAAGGCACAAGTGAAGGAAACAAAGCGACTGAGTTCAGCGACTTAGCGATATCCGCATGAGGTGTGTGGCCTCGTTCAGATCAGGATCAAAATATTTCATCTCGACCACCCAAACGATACGGAAAATATCTTTATTTTATTCATACAATGTACACATACGAGTGTTATTACTTTTCTGACAGCATCGCCTTATCCTCAACCGAGATTGAAAGCTTGCCATTATCGATCAACCATTAAAGAAAATCATATCACCTCTAGTTCTTCGCATGATTTAACTATTGTCCTGTTAAAACCCAATATTTACAGGATATCGTTTGAAAACCGAATTATATGTTTTATACAGTTTGAATTCACCAAAACACATGTGATGGTCTTACCATAAGAAGTACATTTGGTTGGCCCTTCACGGTTTCTATAAATGGGAATAGGTCAGATTTAAATACAGAGTTTTATTAAAATCATTATTTTCTGTACTACGTTAGACGAACGTCATCCCTAACAACGACCCTAAATAATAAGCTATGGCAGCGAATGTTTAGAAGCTCATTCTAATACACTTTTTTTTAATAATTTCAATGCAACATTTGCATAGTGACAAGTTGTTTTTTACGTACCGGCCGTGGCACGCCCAGCCCTCGTTCGCAGGTTGTCGCATGATTATGTTAATTTGAAACACAAAATATTCATTGAATAATAAAGCTACCCTCACATTTTATCTTACATTGTTGCTTTTATAGTTTTGTTTGACGTGTTTGAATGTTATTCTGTCCGTCATCTGTTGTATTTTTTTACACTAAGTTTATGTAACGGCTCGACTGGCGTCAGAACCAACATTATTTTTGCAAAATCAGATACAATATGCCTTCTGTAAAGATTTATGTATGATTTTTATGTCTAAATATTTATTCCAAAGACTTTATACACAAGTACATATTACTAGTATCTAAACAATACGACCAAATTGTAAGTATATCTATTGTTAAAATTGGGTTGATCAATGTTTGATAGTTAAGGTAAAATACGGCAACAAAATATAATGGTATTTTTTAGTATTTTCCTGTACTTATTATTTATGTCAAAATTAGCCTAATCGGTACAGCCATTCTCGTGTTTTAATGAGACAAACGAGCAGAAATTCATTTATATATATATACATACGTGTGTGTTCAGATTGTATAGGATAATCTCAGTAAAGATTTTGGTAGGCTTGCAGTTAGAGATTATTTCTTCTTGGAGGCGAAGCAGTAAATATAAAATTAACAAAGTTACCTTTAAGTTAGTAAAGGGATTATAGGTATAGATTAGTGATTTCAAATAACAATAAACAATTAAAAACAGTAAATGATTAATTCAGGTAAACAAGTATTTCCTTTGAATCAAACCATTTTAGGGTGGATCCCTAGCTGCTTGGGTTATATTTGTTAGGGAATATATAGTAAAGACTTTGCATATATAATTTTCTTTTAATATAATAGTAATATGCGATCTTCATAGAATATGCCTTTTTATTCGCCTTGTCAACTACAATCTTAATTTACCTGCCCTATATATGTACCAATATCGTAATCAAAGGCATCAATTTAGAAACAGTCTTCGCTGATCAATATTTCATAACATTTAAAGACTCTACATCAGAAATGTAAGCATTACTGTGAAGAGTCATTTAATAATTTACATATATTTAGCTTGAAATACATTTAACTTGCTTCAATACACCACTATCCATTCTTAGACGCATCTTAATAAATGCCCAAACGATCGCTATCAAACAAGCTAACAACATTATAAACTAAGAATCGAAACGAGATGGGTATAAATAAATACGCTTTGTCAATGTACTGCGTTAGAACGAGACAGGTATACACTATTGTATTTACAATAGTTTATATACATGCGTCCACGATTGTACTCCAGACGCACGAATAGGTGTTTTTTTTTTAATTTTATTTGATCTTATTATTCATAGGTAAGCATTATTGTATCTCGGCCAGTTCTCGGGTACTGCTTATTTGATTTTGGGGTACCTCGTGCCCTTAAAGAATCATTTATAATGGTATTTAAAATATAATACTGTATCTTGTCATGTGAATTTTTAATTATTCATACGCTTCGCGATAACGGAACTCACATCGTATCTACTAATCATTTAACGAGAAAATTATACATGTTTTGTAGATCCTGAGAACGGAGATAAGTTGCATTATCATAACTTTAGCAATAAAACACTAGATTTAATTGCGAGCGTTTAATTATCTTTGTTTAAGTCCTTGCTTTCACGATAGAACTTGTTGATTGGTAATGGGATAGAAGAAGGTCATGATGCACTAGAAATAAGGCTAACTTTTTAGATCTGCTTTGAAAGGGCTCATTAAGAAACAGGTAAATGAGTAAAAATAAATATTACAAATATTTCAACACATATTTTGCTAGTTTTGTCGCCCTTCTTTGGTTTCAAAGTACAATTGCTTAAATACCAGAAACGATTGATATTAAATGAACAAGTTGTAAGCCAGGCTCCAAGTACAAGATATTACGCTTAACGTTTCTTTGTGGCTTCATCTCGATGTCACAGAATTGTCAGGTTTAATGTGGTACGAATCTATATCAATTAACGCCATGTTCGAAACAAATAACTATTGAACCATCATTGCTTTAGCCATTAACGTCTAGTTCATCGAAAGTTAGGTAGACCTTATTTTATGTTATATAAATAACCAGGAAAAATAACTGTTTATAGATCAAAACATTGCTAATAACTCATGTCAAATCTTCAAAGGTGTCAGAACTTAATAAATAAAATAATGGTAAGCACACAAGTTAAAAAAAATTGCCAATGTTAGAGAAATATTTTGAAGCAAAAATTAATATAAAAACGGTATTATACGGAACTCATGCATAGTGTCGACAGTTTCGTCATAGAATTTTTTCTCACACCACGATTTTATGTGAGGAATGTGAAGTTCGTAAGATTACGCTGCCCGTCGGCGGCACAAAGTCACGGTTGGTATAGCCCATAGCCCTATTGTTGGCACACCGTCAATGGACTCACCCATTGATAAGCCGCGTCCTATTCCCTGAATCTCCATTCTATTTACCTTTAATATAATACCGTTCGTAACACTCACAAAGGCTACATCCAATTTAAAATACCTACATCACATTCATTTAACTGGCACTTTCCAAGTGAGACTCCTCCAATTATAAAACGGTATCATGAAAAAATATATTCAAACTACAGGTCACAAAACATCGGCTTATAAGTTAGAATCTCAAATTACTGAAAAGGTACTACAGAAGAAATACATATAACATTTAGCTCAATTCCTGTATATATTTATTGATATAGTTGTGACCGAAACTCCGTTTGCGTAAACTGTCATATTATCGTTAAGGCGTTTTTTTTATGGTTTTTAGTTCTTAAAGGTATTACAATGTACATTTTTATTACTGTACACCAAAAGAATACCTTAAAGGACTAACATATTTAATTACGATGACATAATTATTACATTCCTTTAAGTTTATGTTTCTTTTGGCAAGTTTTATAATCTTTATTTTGCTTTGTCGTATAAAAGCGATCAATACGACTTCAATATAATATATGGCACTAGCAATTTTTCTACTAACGTATCCTTAATTTGTTATTATTTCATTGTTTACTTATGGTATTGTAACATAATATACTATTAGGCATTTCGTATCGACTTAATATAATGAAACAGATACAAAGATATGGTCAAAACAACACTTGTGTAAAAAAAACATTGAAATTGGGTGATTACTTTTCAAGTTATGAGCACACTAACGAATAGACAGAGATGTATCTCTGTAAAGGCTTGTAGACTTTCATAATGTGAAGATAAGCTGACATGAAGCTAAAATATTATTGGAGCTATTTTAAACAAAGTAAAAGTATCTTTTCCATTTCAATTAGATTATTAAAGATAAAAAAAAAACAAGGTATAACTCAAACTTCTGCAGACAGACTGGTAATTGGAACGTTTACGACACTAACAGCGCTGCATATTTCATAAACTCATAGTGAATAATTAGGTAATTCGCGTCTCTCATCACTAAATTCTCTCATGTCATCATCGGGTACTGTAGAAACGATTGTTTCGTTTCCCGCTACACTGCACCGTGGGAAACACCACTGGAATCCGTATTATCTTATCTTCGAAGTCCGCACAATCGGCGCAATGTTTGGAAAGACTAGCCTTTTGTTATATTTGGCTAAATAATTTTGTACATTTCGCTTTTAAGCTTATATTTCTGTTTTAATGACTGTACATATTAATGAGTACAGTATCAGAAGGCAGTAACCGTCGTGTGATTAGCACTCATCTACAATAACTGCAAATTTATCACATTGCATGTCTATCGGATGGTAAGTTATTGTAACTCTGCCGACTGGATCGGTACCAGGTACAGGTAGGTGTCTTATGTTCCAGGATCAAATTTAATCAATTAAAATCAAAATATACTTTATTCAATTTAGGTCCTAAGAAGGCGCTTATGAACGTTAAAATTACCACCTGTTCGGAAAACAACCAAGTCATCGAGAAGCACCAGCGAAACTCGATCGGGTTTATCTTTTAACATAAACAGACTCATATTTCAAATAAATTACACGTTACCATCGTTATTAGTGGCTGCACAGAGAAAGAGTCAATTCCAGACATCATTATCGTTACACATATTGATCCACTCTATAATAGCCCTTTGACACCAAAACCAGCTTCACATGGTGCTTAAATTTATGGTCTGGCAAATCGGTAACTTGCTTTGGGACTTTGTTATAAAATCTTACACTATTACCTAAGAAACTATTACTGGTTTTACTGAGTCGGAAATATGGGACGACTAGTTTGTCACCGTTTCTAGTATTTAGATCTGGTATCAACCAGTGTATACCTAGCAGGTGATAAGTTTGCAGGCATGCATAATGGCGACGACTATATATGGATTATAGATTTCTGGTAGTGTAGAAAATTGTATAAAACTTAGTGATAGCGTAGGTACTTTTTCTTGTGATAGATATAGATTATAATTAGATATCTGTGCATATGTTTTGCATGCAGTTGTATAATAAATATTAAAAGATATAAGTGAAGCGCTTAGTTTACAAGAATTCAAAACTTCGAAGAATCTTAATTGACTCCACAGGATCCAGCGCTTTGTGATATTATCGCGCTAATTTACATGATTTTTAACAAATGATAATCGTTGTTAATGCCTGAGTTTAAGAACAGTTATTTCGGTTATTATGTGTGGCAAATAATTGGAATATTTTCGAATCATTAGCCTACTATTAAATATTTTTCTGTGGTATATATAAAAAATGGATGTCGCTTTATCTTAGGTCAATGAAATCGGTAATTAATTTAGAAATAAATCGGTATTTCAAACTCTGAGAAATCCACAATTCTATATTCTCTGACATACGCTGGTACGACAAGAACATTCCTCAGGTTCAGGTTTCCTCACAATGTTTTCCATCACCGTCATTCGATAATGTTACTAATTTAAATTAGTAACTCTACGCAATTCTCAAAAACTCTTTATTCAAAATTTAGGTGTTTGGGCAAAAAAATCGGGGTTCGAACCTGCGGACATCGAGTTGACACTCCACAGGTCAAAAGACTCGACCACAATGAATTACTAACTTACGTTTTGAAGCGATCATTTAGATTGGCAATTGACGACTGGATATGTTATAATGCTCTTCCAAATTCCGTTATATTTTTATGTGATATATTTAATCATAAAATCATCTGATGCCACAGAGGATTTCAATGATGACCGAACGTGTAGCAAACCCGGCAGTTTTAGTCAGAGGTCCGTTTTTTACTAGTCCATCGAGTCGTGTTTTATCGATGATTTTACGGCGAGACGCGTTCCCACACGCGTTTGACTCTCTCTCGGACCTTGTTTTTTATTGCACCTACCTACACCCCTTGACGAATATATTACTTCCAGATAGATGGATAGACCTCCGTAAAATTGTATTTTTTATTCTACTAGCGGCGCTTGCGGTTTTACAGATGTTTCATCCGTCCAGTCCTCAGACTCTGATAACCCGCGCCGTACCACACACGCTTCATTATCCAGGCTCTGTATATTCTTCCATTCTTAGAGTGGTGTAATGTTAGGAAAAAACATTTTAATTAAAAACAACGATTAGAATCATCATAAATCCAGTGCTAGACAAATATCTCGCCAAATCGTTTCGTAGTCGTGCAAAGGACAAACAAGAAGCGATAAAGTAAACAGCTCTCTGAGTGGTGCCAGACATAGACGCAACGTCGCGACGTCTCGCACAATACTAAGCGGTTTTATAGCAAGCTATTGGCTGTGTGATGTTTGATTTATCATTTTTTACTTAGTTTTATACTTAATTAATTTATGATAATGAAATAAAGTTGTAGGTTCGGTTGACTGAAGCTTCAAGAAAATTTATCTTCGAACAAACTTGTAATATAAAAATTAGGATTATTTAAACAAACAATGAGCAGTTATATTTTCTTTCGATCTATTAAACTGAAATTCATGATATATATCACTAAAAAAATCTTAAGTAGCTACCTGACAAATCACTAAAACTATTATGCATTTATTTAAAAAATAAAAAGACCCGATTAGGTTTAAAATTATATTTTATAATGTTGAAGTAAGCCAATCCAATCGATGTGATCTGGACCCTGTAGTAATTAGTTCTAAAGCATCAGAAGACACTATACGTATTTAGGGATAGTTTTCAAATTGAAATTAAATAATTGACCTCAACAATTTTTTCTTGACTTATTTAGCTCATTTCAAATTCACGTCATTCGAAGCGGTGACGAAGCGTGTTAATGCTGCGAATTTTTTTTCATACAGCGCCGCTCGCTTATCGTGAACTATGTAGGACGTGAAAGAATTTTCACACAAACATAAAACCCAATGGATCATGTTATGTACTAAATAGAGAGACAAGGGATTTTTTAATAGATTATTTTTATTTGCTAATAAATAACATTATTGGTAATAAAATAACTTTATCATTTATCGTACGATTTTATTTGTCAAACGATATAGTTTCGTTATAGGTGACTCATAAACATGAGAAAGGTAAGGTACATTGGAAATAGTAATTTTTAGGTTATTAATATTTACATGCAATACTACCTACCTTTTAATATTCACCGATGTAACTTTAAGCACTACGTCAGCACACGAAATACTCACAAATCTTTCAATTCGAATAGCCAGTGGTAATATAACTAATTCCAAAATATATATGCAAGTGACCACTAAATAATTATTGGTTTCAATAATAAGGCCATTACAACGTTGTTTTTACATTTTTATTATGAAACGGTTTTTTTTATAAGACGAGACAAAGTGTAGAAGCTGTACTCACTGAATAAATATGGTATTGTCTATAGCTTGCTTAGGTATTCTGCGGAGATTATCTGTACAAAGAAACAAAATTAAGAACAAAGCGATGATGACTTAGTTGATAGCGTGTTCGGACATAGCGTCAAAGGACGTAGGTTCGCGTCCTTGCAACTGAGTCGGAGCTTTCGATGTAGGGAAAACATCGTGATGAAATCATAGCATGATGGTTGGGGATTTTTCTAAATCTGTCGCCAAGCACCTGTTGGTGTGTTCCGGCAGGCACACTCGAGAGCGAACCCCCTTTAGGTTTAATGTATTTACCATCTTAGACCAAATCATCATTTAACATCAGATGACATTGTGTTCAAACACTAACCTATAAAGTATTTCTAAGATGTCCGTCATTTGGTTAGGCTAATTTTCGAAACGGCTGAATCATTGTAAACAAAATTTTTACAAGATGATAGAAGACTTTTCTGAATATTATTGAGGATAACGCTCTTCCGTAGGAGCTAAGCATTAATCATAAAATTTTACGGAGTTCCCTCTGTAATATTAATAACAATGTTGTTCAAAGAGGTTATAAAAAAATAAAAAATAAAATTAAAAAAAAAACAAATTGATAAAATATGGAAAATAAGTAAATCAATTTTTTATAAACCAATAAAATATCTTTTATCGAAAGCTCCATCTCAATGCAAAATTCAAACCTACGTCTGGCGATATGACATTCGAACATATCACTTGCATCGGTGCAGTAATTTCCTTGGGGGTTAATAAAAAGAGTTGAAAATATTTGGCTTTTTGTGGCATATTTCGATTTTATTTGGTAAAAGTTAAGAAAATAAATTCATTCGATTGATATCAATGTGAGGCGTAATAAATATTGTATTGTCTTTATTTATTTTTATTTACTATCTATGCTCGCGGCTCCGTTCGCGTGAACTACGAAATTACTTTTAATGTTTTATATAAAGTCTTTTAAATATTACATGGCTGTTTTTATATTTAAATATTAGCGGTCCCGGGGGGCACTGTTCTACTCTGATTATAAAAAAATCTAGAATCAGACCTTCGCGCCACCTACCGGATTCAATTGTGAATCTGAATCATTATTGAATCGACCTGAATACACATAAATTTTTATCGAAATGAGTAGGTAGGAGTTTTAGTAAAATATTCTAAAAGAATTTACTTAATATTAATCTTTTTGTCTCTAATTAATTATTACATAACTGGATTTTGCTCGCGGCTTAGCTTGCCTTAATTGACCTATCCCTCAGGAACAGTACTCTTTTTCTGGATTAAAAGTACTCTATGTCCTTTTCCGTACCCCTGACAACGTGTTTGCAAAATTTCATAACGTTTGAGTAGTTAAGTTAACAAATAACAAATTCACATTGGCATTTTTTTTAATATCAGTGATAATATACCAAAACTTATACTAAACCCTGGAATATTCTGGGAATAATGGGTATAGGTTCAGTGATTTTCGAGTTATACATGTATTAACGGACAGAGAAGCGTTTCTTTTTAACATATAAGAATATGAATCAATATTAACATGGTGTTAGTGTGGTGGTAAATGAGATTAATGTACACGTATTGAAATCTCGACATAGTGAGTCACTTCAGTGTCTCGCGTTTCGTGAATACCCAGTGCATTATTACATAGCTGTATTTGTCATGTACTTATATGGTCATTAGTGCTGAGATTACGAGCGTGTGACTGTCGATAGATCCTTGTTAAATTTGAATAGAGCTTAATCTAGATTACTACATGCCTAGTCATAGGTTTAAGCGCAATCTTTCCTTCATTGAAAGCTTAGGTGAGCTGAAGGGACTCAGTATCTCCAGTATCTTTTGGAAACTATGTCAAATTCGAGTTTCCGAGTCCACAGGCATAGAGAACCAGTCGATTATTTCCCACAGTGGCGCACATCACGCGCCTCACTTGCCCACTGACACTTGTCTCGCTTTATTCATCTTTTTTTGGGTTCCCGTAAACAAAATTCCTAAGTCTTGGTCCATTACATGTTTGATAATTTTATTAGAGGTCTTCAAATGAGATCGGCTTAATGTTAATATTAAAAATGAACACAAATACATAAATTATTAAAATATGCAAAAAAAAGAAACATACTTGGTCGAATTAAACCGAGTGGAACAATATCGCTTGATTTGATTTACAATGTGTTTTCAGTACCTACCACGTTTTAAGCTTAGAATATTGTATCTGCAAAATTATTTTTGTGATATACATGAAAAGTTTTAAACCAATCATGAAACAGTACGTTTCCGTCGATTCGCACTTTATTTCTATTGGTTATTTACTGGCGTTCGGTAATTGATTTGTAAATTACAGTCCTCTTCGGTCTTTTTGGCCGCTCTGAATATAGCCCTTTGGAATGGTGCGTAATATATTCACAAGAGCTTAGTACAAAATAAAGTTAACATACTATTATAGGAATCTAAAATTAACATTTATTTATCATTAAATTGTCTCGATATCATAAATATATTATTATACGTATCTATACCTAACTCTGTGTTCTGCCCAGCTACATTCAGAACGGCCAAAAAGATTGGCGAGAGCTTTCTCAAAATTTGAATTGTAATTATGCATTTATTACTATTTTAATTTTGCATTTATTATTGTCGTCTTTCGTAGTCCTCTTTTGCCTCCGTATACGATTAAATATTTGTGTTTTTTTATTATGTTATTCAAATTAACTTTTAAAAATAACGTTGTAAGAATGTAAACAAAGAAAGTTTATGAAGCTTGTTTTGGGAAATCATGAACAACGAACTATTGTTTAGACACCACTTCTTATGGGGAGTATTTGCATATACATTTTTCATATACTATAAATTCACGTGATGCTATCATTGAACAAAAGTTATTATAAAGTTTTGTATAGACATTGCACGTGATAGATCAAAAAATATTGAAAGCGGTATTTTCTTACAGGCGATAAAATTTTATGTAACCTAATTTATTTATGCGGAACCCTGTAATAATTTAGACAGTTAAACTACCTCATTTTAATATATTTTTTAAGCAATCGAGATACCTGGGGCGCGCCACCGGGCAGCGTTTTAACGCTTTGTCGGCTCATCGAAACAAAGTGCAACGTATCGCTTGATACGCAATCCATTACTGGCTAATCTCGTACATGCTTTGTAGATAGTTGAACAAAGAAGGCGGTGGACAGCGTTCAGAGAACAGTTCGATTGTTAGGCAATATAGGGCGTGTCGAACGGAGATCACGTATCGGTCGCGTTCCGGGAAAGTGTTGGCGAAACGCTCGAGACGGTCTACGAATTGGTTGACAAATAGAAAAATGGTGACCCGACACGACGCGACGTTATCATTGATTTTACTGCCCAGTTTATTTGGCCGTGTTTCAAAATGAACCGTTTAGAATAAATTGGAGTATAGTATATAAATACAAATGAAACGCTTAATTATTGAGAAAAATAATTTCAAATTTCATTAATAACAGGAACTACCAAGGTTAATTTTATTAAACGAATGTTAAAAATATATATTTAGAGAATTATATTTAAAATTATCTTACTTTGACAAAGATTTCTGAATCGTTTCTTGACGTGCTAACGTCTTATAAATCGATGAAGCCGGCTGCACGCACGAAAAAGCATGACTCATTGTCACGTTCCGCCTGAGTCGAGCGTGCAAGCGAGAACGCAGAATAAGCGATAGAGAGACGCAATCGACCTAAGCATTCGGCTTGTGACGCATCTCTCTTCTACTCCATCGCTAATTCAATAATAATAATTCCGTTCAATTCATAAAACGATGCGATTTTTCACCAATATTTTCTTATAACGTTATCACGTAAAATGATCGTCCGTAAACCGACTTTACACGCAACTAATTTTTTAAAGCAACACACTGACGTTGCTAGTCTCGGGTTAAGGACAGATATATCATACAAAAATTAACTATACTATTCACACAAACCATATAGCTATAATGAGTAATAGAGATAGATATACTAAGGTTACTAAGGTCTTGGTTTAGTAAGGGAATAAATAAACAATAGTTCAAGCTACATTTAAGCAATTACTTCGTTACGAACAATATCTAATATGGTTCAGTTTTGCACAATTGATGAGAAAAACAGATTGTCTCAATGGTGTGATGTGTGAGCTTCAATCTTAATGGAATTATATATGAGTCGTAGCTGAAAGGGATTAAATTGTTATTAGGCGTGAACTTAAACTTTGAAAATATAACACGATATTTACTCGAACTTATTAAAAGATACAAATAGCAAAGCTAATAAAAAAAACAGGTTGCAGTATTGCTAGTACATTCAGGTTTCAGATAAAGTTGGACGTTGGATGGTATAGTTCCGAACACGTACACACCGCTTTCTAGGAAGGCCGCACAACCCCTTACTTTGTCACTAGAGACATAATTTTGTTGATTTTTATACAGATAACTAGTTAAGGTACTACCTAACGTGTTCAATAAAATTATTAATATGATGTCATAAGTGTCCAATTAATTTAGACACATGTACTATTTATCCTATATTTTTTTATATACGTAACAATTCATCAAACTCAAGAAGAATCTTCGTAATTCACGTCTCACAGACAATTTTTCTTTGTTACGCGTCTTATCTTTGCCGTACCGTAAAGTTGTAGAACAATCACCCAGCCAATGTGTTCCCTCCTTCCTACGACATGGGGTCCTTCAAGCGTAACGTGAAGAGACATTTACGCAGGCCGGCATGACAGCGGCGACTGGCGATGGACTAGTTGCATCTCAGTAGTCGCCGTTGTTTTTGGATTGTACTATGCATAACATCAGGCATAATAAAGGTAACTTCGCCGTGCTATAATAAAAATAATAATTCTATATCTTCGAAGATATTGATTGAAATGACATGTTAATGTAATGGCATTTTTTATCTAAATTAAGCCCTCAAGGTAACTGACATGTCTGATTACATAATAATTAAGAATTAATAAACATTTGAATCAAAAGTGACTCGCAGATAAGATATTTTGGAAAAGAGAACTTCTTTAGCGATTTTTCGTAGGGGAAAATTTTATTGGTTCGCATCACTGATGACGTAGACATGCTCGTGACGTATTGCGCTTATTTAGTATTGAGCTTGTGCAGCCCACCATATGTTTAATTAATCAATATTCTATATACAAATGTATATAATTATTGCTCACAGAGCCAATAGGTGTAAAAATCGGACTAACAGTAATAATTTCAATTTAGTAGTTATAAAATTTAAATAAATCAGACTATAATTGATTTAAAAATTGAAAAAAGAACACAATTACTCCATTGTTTTGAGTTTTCATTTCTGTCAATAGTCGTTATGAGTGCTTCGACTTTTTTATAATAATATCTAAAAGATAAAAATGATTACTGTAGACATACAGACTGTAACAACCGTGAATTTTATTTAGGTCATTTTAAGTTCCTTGGATTTATTATTAATGTATGAGAAACAGAGGGAATCAAATGATTTGTATAACTTTAGTTATTTTTCCCGCTATGGCGACTAGGAAAACCGTTCATGTTATTTAGTTGCCTCGCGGTATAATTTCGTGCACGACCTGTATTTAACGAGAATTGATCTTTCATAAAAAAACATTTAGGGAATTTCGGATTTAAAGTATAAATAATAGAGCGGAGTTAATTCCTCGATCGTTTCTATTATCTATCGGCAAATGAAAGATTTTTTCCCACTGTCAAGCAAAATTGGTGGCCCGGATTTCGCTTTCCGGCGACAAATTTATTCGTCCACCCAAAAGCAATTACCGAGATATTTATAGACACGCCATGAGTAATGTAGACTTTCACTAGCATTGTCTTAGACGTGACTGCGAGACTATCAGCTGAACGGAAACGGACGTGACGTCACGGGATGTTACCGTAGGTTCTGTCTCGGAGACACTAGCCTCGCATCCTTCGAATATACTTGCCGAGATGTGTCTCACTGTTTGTATTAAACGCACGCTTTTATTATTTCTAATAAAGTTAATGGTCCTTCGACCACAACGCAAGACCAAAATAAATTGATTAATTACGCTAAATGAAAGGTTCAAATAACTCGTCATAGTTGCTGAGATTTTTATTTGAGACTATGGCAATTGTATCACAAAAAAATGTCACATTTAGGCATCTCGCGTTCCAGGATCACCTTTTTAAATAATGTGTACTTGACGGGATTTTCACCTACATCCAAAGTCAGGAACACGGCGGTGACCGATGATGAATGATGGCAGTATTTTTGGATTGCCCAGTGTTTATAGTTACTTTGTTACGATAAAAAAGAGCATTAACTTGGTATAAAAGACACGGCGCGGGTAGAATCAAACCGAGGACCGCACGGCACCGCCCCTGACAGATTAGAAAACTGACCAAACTTGAAAGGAGCCGCTCAAAGATTGCCGCGATCTATCCTTATCATTAGAATTTACCTACAATTGCTCTAAACACGCGACAATCGATCTTGAAACCATCGGTATCAAGTTCAATTTTACTTAAATGTTTTATCCCAATTAGCAAAAACCATAATAGTAAATATTATTTCGGCGAAATAATTACAAGAAGCCCGTGCGGTTTACATTTTAATATGTTTCAAACAAAAAAGTATAACAAATATTAGCGTTAAGGTGATTAGAAGGCCACCGGAGTCGTTTTGAAAACAATATCTTGAATTATGCACGCCCCTTTCACGGTCCACTAGATAAGGCAATTGGCTACAAACGTAGGGCTTGCGAGTTTACAAAACCGTTTCCAGATTCGTTTTGCAATAGTTCATCGTTATTGGTTTTTAATGTGTGCCATCATTTCAAGTATTAGTGCCTCACGACTATGCCATAGGTATCTCCTTATTTGTTTGATTGCAATTTCTCCTGATAAAAAGAGGATTAACTCTCAAGTGTAGCTGTTGAAACACCTATTGAGTGCTTGGCAATAGATTTTCAAAGCCCTACCCTAATTACAACACGATGTTTTCCATCACCGAAAGTTTCAGTTCACTGCAGGATTCGAACCTATGTCGAACGACGTTGTGTCTGAAGACGTTACCATTGAGCTATCATCGCGTTCGTCAATGGTGTATATTCTACCCCTTTTCCAGTCTTTTTCGGTGTATAGGGGTTTTTTAAACATCAAAAACCTTATTGTTGTATTTTACCTACTACGTTAAAGAAATCAAGAATGCGATTATCAGATAGATATTATAGATATAGTAATCAATCATCAGCCAACATGAGTTAAAGTATATTTTGAAATTAAATGTAATTTAAAAATATCGCCTGTGTATAGTTGCGGTATGCGCGTGGCGAAGAATGCGTGTCGTGAATCAGTGCGCGCTCGCTCGGTATCGACGATCTAAAACAAACAGATCACTGATTGAAAGGGATTCCGCGACGATTACGTGCCAATTTAATTACACTCCCGTCTACTTATCTCGATATTCAGATGGACTCTATATAGCTAGCTGTATATATCAGTTATCAGAGTACTCATTATTCACTCGTATTTTATAATGATTTAAAGTATTGTTGACAAATTTTTATTCTCTATCAAATGCAGAAAGTATATAGATATAATATTAATATTAGATATAATATATAGTATATATAATATAGAAAGTAAGTAACTGTACAAAGTGACATTTGTGGTCTATGGCGATTTAATGAGTGTCGTTTTAAATAATTTTTTGATCAATGTTACTGAAATTAGATTTACGTGTCTCACACTGGGGAGAAACTGTTTGTTCCCGCGTGTTGTGTTTCGATTTCAAATAATACCAGATGTTGTTTGATGCTTTTGTCTTAGTGTTCGCAGGTCGCTAAGGTGACAGTGACATTTGGTCAGTCACCGTTTTACTTGGAATTTTGTATATTTACCGTTAGTTGTAGGTTTATTTTGATTAATTAGGAAATCGTTTAAAAATGTATGTATTTAAAGACATAATCAGTGGGATGCTAAGATATACAAGCATCTTTGGACGGCTACCCCTTGTAATAGAGCGATTTTCTGTGCTTTCTTACCTGTTTCAATTATATCACATTACAAAATATTATTCCAATACTGTGGGTATGGTTTCAGCCTTTGTAAATTTCTAGACCCACACGACGATTGTTCCTAGACTGTACTATACTATATTAATATTATTTTATTTAGTTACTAGTATTCTCGTTATATTCAGATTGTCCATGTGTATATTGTACTCCACGTCCTAGGCTAGCTACGTACCTATCTTCATTGCGTTCAGTTCAAAAGCCTAGTTGTTAATAAGTAACAAACACACAGACAGAGTTACTTAGCAGTATTTTTCAGACTTACTTGACATTTATCATTATATTTTGGTTAATGTAATCAATATCCATATAAACTATAGCCTATATGTTAGATTGATGTATAAGCTATATTACTGTAAAGTTTTGTCAAAATCCGTTAAATTATTTGTATGCAAAAGAGTAACGAATATCCATCCATCCTCACAATCTTTCTCATTCTACATTATATTACTGTGCAATCATAATAAAAACGTACAATGGGTCGGTAAGTAGCAAAGAAACTAATGAGCATACAATTTTTAAATAAATATTGGCAAGAATACAGTTTGCTACGTAAATGTACACAGCCCGATCAAATCACATCTCCGTTTGATGCGCTGTAATTATAGGCAGATCTGTCTAACACCTTTTTCAGAACGGTGATTAACAACTTCCTACACTGACATCGTCATGTTTATAATACATGGATACACGGGTTCAGCATAGACCGTTCTGTGTTGATTCACTTATTTACAGTGACGAATGACTGATGATCCCGCAAAAGTTCATTCTGATGCTCTCATCAAATAATCAAATATTTCATATAGGCAGAACATTTTAAAATGTTTGTTTTTGTCCATTAACGCCAATTAAGTGATGGTAGCGGTGACTTCATATTTGCGGCTGTGGTAACGTCGGTGTCTGTACTGATAAGATTAATAATCACAATATACTACAGTACAAATTCTTTATAACGTCTATCGTTAGAAAGGACAAAATTCTGTAACTCAGAAATCAGTTCAGTTTGCATGGTTTCCCTTAAAACTAATGTGTTGATACACCCTTATCGCAACACTCAGTTTCTATTACGAAGAAATACGGTAATAACTTTAGACGTCAATACATATGTAAAGGTACTGTTATCAGTTTATATCATCATTTTACAAAAGACTCGCACTCAATCTGCGAGGTACCGATATCTAAGGAAGATACCCAGAGCTCGTAAACACACGCTTTACTTTTGTTATTATCAATTATAAATTACAGTGTCTCTAAGAAATGTTTCTCTCAGTTAGTAAAACACTAGGCACCAATCAAGAAAGGGTCATATGTTGCCGAAAAACTTTATTTGGTACACGTCTCATAGAAAATGGGGGAAAAAGGTGATAATCTTTTTATAATGAAAAAAAAGTTGAAGTTTACGTTATATTTTTCAGACAGACTCATTTCAGCGAAACTCGTTTCTCGTCCGACAATTTATATGCAGGTATCGACAGATTTGTTTCATTGAATATTCATCTCGAATAGAGTTTACCATAAAACTTAATCTATTTGAAATCGTGTAACAATAATCATTACCTATACAGTAAGTGATATGCCGTAATGTTCTCTGCTGAATGTCTAATACAGTGATCAAAAATTATTCCACAATGAATGAACGCCATTAAGGAAGCGCCTCAGCGACGACCTTGCGTCCACTTTGCTGGACAGAGGTCGCTGATTGTTCCCTTTATGGCGCCAAGACCAACGACCGAGTCTTGATTAGAATATAATAACAACTACTTCAAATACAATCCTGCTGTAAAAGTGCAAGAGTAATATAAATTATCTTGGGCTATTTACCAAGATTTGAGCAAGACTTAATAAAGAAACGACAGAGCTTTTGCCAATTTTTGATTCCTACAATAATATTTTAACTTTGTTTTCTATTGAACTCTTGACTATATTTAGCGCTAGCCTGAACTTACGGTTATATTCAGAGCAGTTAAAATGATTGACAATTATCGTTTCACGAGAGGTACATGTTTTTTTTTAATACTTCGATCTTTTATATAAGGAAAGCTACATATTTCTGTATAAAGTTCCAGAGAAAGTTCGATATTAATTAGACGGTAGTGTAGAAAGATTAGGAAGAAATTATCTTATAGTCAAAATTAATATTTTAAGCGAGGTACAGGTAATTTGTCAAAATGCATATTAAACACAAATACAAATTAAATTTAAAAATTACTGGAAGGGTTTTAATTGAACTTTACAGTAATATGGCTTATCATCATTATCGTCATCTTACCCTTATCCTACCTAAGTAGGGACGTCACGACATGTTTTCCTTTTCAACTCTCCCCTGTCAAAAGTCATCTCAGTATTCACACCTTTTATACACATATCATTTTCCACATTATCCATCCACACCTTTTTCGGTCTTCCTCTACCTCTATATCCGTCCACTTTCAAACTCAAAACTTTTCTTGTTACATGACTTTCATCTCTTCTCACAATATGCCCGTACCATGCTAACCTATTACTCGTCAACTTCTCTGTCACTGGTGCTATTTTCAAACTTCCTCTAATATACTCATTCTTAATCTTATCCATTCTTGTTACACCACACACCCATCTTAACATTCGATTTTCTGCCACATGTAATTAGAATAATAATTTCTGCGTTTAGATTAATTACGAATTAGAATATACAGACTTATATTATTTTCGGATCGGTAACGGACAGTAGCATGTTGAATAGTCTCTTCATGACTTGAAAAATTTGGGGAAAATACAATGACGTTCTAATTTTCTTTTCATAAATATCGTTTGTATATTACCATTACCCTGGAGATCATTGTCAATAGTCACTATCAAAAACCCACACAATCGAACTTCGAAAATTTCGGGATGTCTTCTGAAAGATTATCCGAGTTTTGGAATACTGTCAGTGGTTGAATGTTGATTGACGGTCGCGATCCCAACTTATCGATAGTTTACATGAGTGTTTTCTCCTACAGTGCGAGGAGTCTATGTCAGCCGGCGACATGTGTGTGTCTGCCGCACGAGCGGGACCCTCAGCGCGGTGGCATCCCGGCTGCTTCGTCTGCAGCACGTGCCAGGAGCTGTTAGTCGACCTCGTTTATTTCTGGAAGGAGGGTCGTCTATACTGTGGGAGACATCACGCTGAGACACTCAAGCCTCGGTGTTCAGCTTGCGATGAGGTAAAAAACTTCTTTTTTTTTTATTACATAAGTATTTCATACATATAGATATTGTTTGTCACTTTTAATCTCCAAAACAGCTTAACCGATTTCAAATAAACTTCTATTGAAAGGTAGAAGACTTTTCAGAGTACTATTTAATTTATAGTTTTAGTCGTAAGAATAGCATTAAAATAAAAAGCAAGCCATAAGTGATTCATAATTAGACACATTGTTCCCATAAAATTACTAAACTATTTTCACGATAACGATATCGCGAGTATCGACTGTTTCATTTGAATCATCGTAAATAAAAATAAATGATATTAATTACAGGGTTCAAACGCTCTGTCATTAAAAAAAAAGATTTCAGTAATTAATTGCCTTAAAATAGATTTCGGGTCTAGGTTAGGATAGGTTAGATTTAGCAAGCATAGTAAGCGTACTACGACAGTAACTTGCGACTGTTGAAACCAAACGATACTTAATAACAAAGATAGTAATAACAGTCATTTTTCAAATTTCAGTAAACTGTTATCCATTATTCTGCCGTAGGGTAATTTTGTTGTTTTGTGTCGTATTGCAATTTGTAAAAACTACATGATAACGAAATGAATAATTATGTCCATATATCGTGACTTTGTTTAAGTGGCATAAAATGCCTACCCTTTCACACTTAGTGGTTGTCGCGTAATGATTATGTGTTCGCACGTTGCGACAAAACCGACTGACTATTGCTATGATTTATTATAATGACAGATAAAGGATAATCAGTAGCAATTAACTATATTGCACCGCTCTAGTGACGAGATACATTATCACTCAACAAAGCATTTTACAACCGTTTATCTATAATCTGTAATCATTTTCTCGATCACCCCCTAAGCCGGCACATGGCACGCAGTACGCCTCGGGACAGACCCTCAGCACTCGAACCATCCCGCGATTGTATCTCCTTCCGGCTGTTCCAGGATATTGGCAAATGTACGCCAATTACACCGTCCGACGAGCGCGGAGTGCGTGCGCGCAACAATTTCCTTCGATGGATTTGTTAATATTAATGTGCAATAAATGACTGATGCAAACGTTGCGAGGTCCGTTTGTCCGGCGCAAATACCGCGTTTGATATCCGCTTTGAATAATTTTCTTTTTTACTCCAACCGAAATATGCAGACTTCTACCTTATCAAATATTTAGCGTATACCTAAATGACGTGTATAAATATGGATGGATACAAATGTATGTTTGTTACTCTGTCACGGAAAAACCACGGAACGTATCTTGATAAAAACTTATCGTTATATAGCTTACACATCAGAATAATACACAGGCTGTAATTTAAAAAGTTATTATTAAAATTAACCAAAATATAAAGATAAATATCGGGTAAATTGTAAACAATCCTGTCTTCTGAAAGCTATCTCGGCGTGCGCTTCGTAAGCAGTTTTATAAAAATACAGTCGCAGGCGGTTAGCAGCAGTTTTATTAACGTCAAATATATAAAGGCCGCTAATGCAGATATAAATAAAACTTAAATGTCTGTTGTTTGTCCAGGCTAGTCAGCAGTCTCTGAAACAACTGAACCAGTTTTATCTAAAAAATTACTAACAGATAGAGAAGCCTTTTTAGAGTAGTATATAAGCTACATAACATTATGCTTTCTCGTAGAGGCTAAACAGTATTTATATATATTAACAAATGTGATTTAGTAGGAATGAGAAAATAATTATAATAAATCTACTTTAGCTTTTATTAATCGAACAAGTTGATTTGGTGTTTATGCTTATTTTTTAAAGAAATCAAGTAACAATAATAACTTAACATTGCGACAACAATGAACATGAAGAGTTCAACGACCCCACACATTTATTCGTCAATAAATCAACCCTGAAAGCGAAGGGTCCAAGCAGGAAACGCGGCGTTTTCGCCGACTAAGACGAATGGCCCTCGAGCGGCCGCGATAAGGGCTTTCAGCTCAAGGGTCGATCGATGTCGAGGGCGGCCTAATGGCCGCTATTCACAAATATTATTTCTTAAGTAACTTAGTAACATTTGTTCATTAACATACAGTTATTAGTGAAAAAAAAATAACAAACATTTTATTTTGATACACTATTATTTAAAAAATGTCTTCTTTAATAGTCATATATTTTACTATTAATGACCGGACCCGGCTTTGCACGAATAAGTACGGTGTCATACGCGTTCACGTGATTTATACACATGTATTAAGTTATTGACGTGTATTTATTTATTTGACATCACCGGTACATCAAAATAGAAAAAGCTTCGTGACACTCGTCACACAAAAACGTTTGTTTTGTTACACGTAATTTTAAGTCTGTGATATCTCCTAAGATATTCATTAAATCGCTGTACAGAGTCATTTAGATCTATATTAAATGCATAACGTCACTACAATATTTGATTGTATTTTTTTTCGAACTGACCCACACTGTTGTGGCTTTGTCAGGCCTCTACAGTTCCACCAGACTACAGTATTTGATTGTATATCACATAATCATATATTAATTACTCTAATTAGATTCACAAAAAAAAAATTAAGTCATAGGTGAAAGATAAAAATACATTCTGATAATGTAATTTTCTATAGATTAAGTATATTTGTGTACGTATTAACGCACGTAAGAAGTTATACTTATTTAGCTTAATAAAAATACATTCAATACAATTAATTAATAATGTTTCGATTTACGAAATATAATTAAGTTTATAAGGCTTTAAAATTAATATTCTATATATACGTGTACAGAATCAAGTAAGATACCAACAAGTAGTAAATTATTTATCAAATAATAATGTAATAATAATAATTTATAATATAAATAAATAAAAGAATATATACCGACAGTTAACCTCAAATCTATAAATCCAATCAAATGTTTGTAAATATAAAAAAAAACACTTTTATAAGGAATACTCACAATAAATAATAATTCATCTGCCTTATTTTAAATCACTCACAAATACACATGTATATTTATGTATGAATATATTTCTATATCTCCACTGATATTAAAACACGAGTTGTATATCCATATATATTTGAATAACTACCTCGAATATAGTTATCAGTTCTCACGAAAACTTGACAGATAATTACTAAGCAACTTCATGGTGTCGCTTTAAGGTGTCGTTGTACGCGCGCATCATTAAAATTCACTCTCATCATTTTCGCCAAACGTGCTAAAAGAAGTATAACTTAAACATCAAAACTTCTTTTTACAACAGTCGTATAGTGTGAGGTTGCTTGGAAAATCTTAATATTATATCTATCTCGCATACTCTTTAATAGAATTTCGTTAGTCCAAGTAGCACCGTTGTATTTAAGCTTTATTTAATTGTACCGCGACGTTATAATGTTGTGAAATCATATATTTTTTGTCACAAATAATACTTATAAAGTAAATTGTAATTACAGTATTTTATTCATAAGTATTAATCGCATGACGGACGGACGGAACCACATTTTATCTTAAATGGGCATGCAAAGCTATTTACCGACGAATGATAATAATAACATTGGTGTGAAAGTTTTACATATAAGGTTCCGTGATTGTCTTTTTGGCGTTATAATAATCAGGTTCGACGACCTCTAGTAAGTAAATAATTAAATTTTAACAGTTCAAAGACGCTGATTGGCGAGTTATAGATGTAGTGATGATAGTAGTCTAGTACAAACTGTTATCGAAATCCCCAGTAAGGCATTTTTACTGTCCTAAACTCTAAAACATTTATTTCACACTATCACCTCTACTGGTGGATGCATCATATTTGCTTGTTCCCACCGTCCGAGAATTGTCATTGTCAATTGGATATGGTATACGTGTGGTTCACAACCACAACTCCTATGGTGATAACCCAATGACAGTAACATGTTTTATTTTGTACATTTATATATTTATATAGTATATCTTTCGGTGTTCGCTGTTCAATAATTTATTAGACTTTGGGTAGGAATAATAAATCAAATTGTTTACAATTGTTATAACACTCTTTTTTAACAATAGTTATTATAGAATACATAAGAAATGCTTAAATAACAAAATTCCGCACTGCAATTACACCGTAATCAAACATCTGTTTAACAAAACGATTTTGTTATGAAAACCAAATAACGAGTTAAACACGTGCTTCAACATAACAGCGACGAATACATAACATTTGTGACACGTGATGGCGACGCCTGTGATAAGGGTTGTCAAGTACGAATTCTGATTTGGGATACATAAATATGAGACAGGCCCAAAAATAGGGAACCCAGTGAAATTTTCCTTCAATATTGTAGCGTTTGGAATTTACATAAACACTGAAACATTTATTCAAAACTATCTGCCTGCCCCGGCTTTGCACGAGACCAAACATTCCCTTTAGAGTAACACCAACTAATTCAATAAAATAGCAACTAAACATCTAAACGTGAATTTTTCTGTCTCACAAGCTTACTCACTTTTTCTTATGCACAATTTTTTATCCAATTATCCACTTTTACATACCAGTTTTAAAACATTTTCTTTCATGCAAACGTCGACCTGACAATTACGAAAAAAGAAAATTCGTAAATGGGTGTATTAGTTTTTATTTGTATAGATTCGAAAATAGTTAAATATTTTAGTCGCTTACAAAGCACTTTAAACGTGAAATGTCTCAGCTTATTCAAAAAAAACCCGAGAACAAATTCGATCACTATCTTGTTTTTAATATGTACTTGAACTATATAACTAGCTATTACAGAATTTAAATATATTTGTTTTTGATGGATGTACAGAGAGAAAGTTATTCCTAGATATCCCTATCATACACATAACGATACTTTGAATAAAAGAATAAAAAACAAGCAAACAATAAGCGAAGAAAATCACGAATTTCTACAAAATTACACGAGTAATTGCTAATAAAACAGGATAATTATTTATTTAACGCGCATAAAAATAATTTTACTACATACTGATAAATTACTCACGATTTTTAAGGTTATAATCGACCCATATACTATCGGCGACTAAAAAGAATATGAGATATTAAATAATACTCGATTTAAATAAACAAAAAAAGAAGAAATCAATTATTATTGTAATTATTAACTACAAGGACCAGCCTGCGACTTCGTCTGCGTTTATACCTTTATAAATTTCTCATTATTCTATACTCCCCTATATTATTCGAACCGCTCTTAAAATGTGAAGTCGTAAGTCACCCGAAATAACTGACAACCCTAACTGTGACTCAAGCGTTTATAAACGCGGCCTTCGATTCCTTTATTATATAAGAACTTATGCTGATGAAGAATGCGAGTCAAACAGTTACATAATTTTCATTTTATAGCTTAGCACATTCAGTGCGGGATCAAATGACCCCCTGTTTGCTTTTTACATTACACGCTCTGCGTCATTATAGAGAACATTATTACATTGTTAGCCTTATAGGGTTGGACAATGTTTTATATTTCATATTAGCCTATATTTGTAAAACGCTTAGGACTCCGACCAGCGCTCAATTAATATTGTTATAAAAATACTACCGCTGCGTTATGATTAAGTAGTTCTCGTTAATTAAATCGTAAACTTAATAATGTTTTTAATAACCAACATACGAAAAAAAAATCATTAAAAACAATCGAAAAGAATTAATTCCCCCGAGCAATTATATAAAAGAACCTGTTAAGATTTTAATTAATTATCCGTAGAAACGAGGTTTCATTAAGGTTTATTAGACGGTAGCACGTTGGACTCGTCCGTGCTGACGACCCCAAGAAAGCTGGCTCGAACAACAATGCTCCATGGGAATATCTCTCACAGAGCGCAGCGCCGCGCCGCCTCACTCGCGCTCATTACTTCTATCGCTTTATTAATTTCGAAAACGGTATTTTCAATTCTAAATTACCTTACATATTTATTCATATATATTTTCTTATTTGAGAATCGAAAGATCCCTCACGGTAACATTCTCCGGCTGCCCCCTGATCGAGGTTCGAATGACGAAAGCCACAACGACAGCTATCTTTCGACATACTATACTCGACGGTCACTGTTAGTGCCAAATTATTGAACAAAAGAATGATAGAGTATAAACGAATATTATTTATCACTACATATTATAAAACAAAGTTGTCCGGCGCGTCTGCTTGTCTGTCCGTATGTTCGCGATAAACTCGAAAATTACTGAACGGATTGTAATGCGGTCTTCACCAATAGATAGAAGGAAAGACGAGGAAGGTTTAGGTATATAATTTGTCAAGGTTTTGTGTAAATTGGTTAAAATATAACGATAATTGTTGGAAGTGTTGGAAAAAGTCAAGCCGTTTGGGAGCTTTCATCGAAAAGCTTAGTTCCTTTGAGATATAACAAAACAATGCATAGCGAAATATTCCTCTTTTATAGATCTACAAAAAAGTCTGCGATGGCATATACCTAATCTATCTTCTAAAAACATGGTCACATACAATGAGCTAATTGGAAAGCTATTTAGACTGATACAGTATTAATCCTTATCAAATTGAATACATTAGTTGTCTTAAGCATTTCATGCACATAAGTATATATTTTTTTTTATTATTAGGACAGGGTAACGTCCGCGGGGCCTACTAGTTATATTATATAAAATTCGAGTTGATATTTATATTTGTGACAGACTAAAAAGAAAAAGTTTATTGTGCTACACAAGAGTAACAAACAACCACCGAACCTTATAAACTTTCTCATTCATGATATTAAAAAGATAAGACCAAACAAATAATAACAAAAAACTAGTATGTTCGAAAATATAAACGAAAGATTCAATGTGAAACATTTGAGAAATGATTACAATAACGACGTTAAATTGCCCACAACTGCCTGGAACGTTCACAGTATTATCCGGACTGTCAAGCCTTAAGACGTGTATCGCGTGGGATAGTAGGCTCTTGTACTATAGTATCCCAGGTCACCAAGCTCCCACTGAGATTCAATGCGGACGCCACGAGACCTGCTATCTGTCTCCTAATCAGTCCAATGAGAAACCCCTACGGTTTTATTGTTTATACTAACCAATGCCCGCGGCTTCACACATGTTATTTAAGTTGTATAAAATAGTGAGAAGAGGTAGAAATGGTCTTTCAAAAACATTTGTAGATATGACACGCACGTCACCTACTGCAATATGTAACGTGTATATTAAATATGTAAATACTGACAGTGTGCCGGATGGAATTTAGCATCAACAACATATTTGGAACTTTAACCCACTATATAACTCCCTCAATGTTCACTTACACTATGTAAAAAACTAATGAAAATTTCAAGCTATACAATATCTCTTAAAAATATATTATATAGATATTTTGCGTACATACAATAAGTAATCGCTTAAATGTTAAATATTAAAAACTGCTTACAAATAGATATAAAACTTTACGTATTGATTTATATTGATGGATAATTGTAAGAATTAAACCCTTTCCGTATTTGTCATTAGAAAAATAATTATCAACTTATTGTTTAAAACTCAACATTATATTTAATAAGAATTTTGAACATAAAAGAAGTTTTTTTAATGTTAGACCAGAATGAGAAGAAGTGTTCCACAATACAATTTTTTGCGGAACAGAATATAGATTAGTTTTAGTATGATCGCAAAAACTAAGTTATATTGACAATATCTATATAATAACATTTTTAAGAGATATTGTATAAATTGACATTTTCATTACTTTCTGATACAGTGTAAGTGAGCACTGAGGGAAGTTTATATAGTGAGCTAAAGTTCCAAATATGTTGTTGATGCAAAATCCCTTCCGGCACACTGTTAGTATTTAAATATTTAATGTACATGGTACATATCGCAGTACAGTATTGCTATAGTAGGTGGCCTGCCTGTCGTACCTATAAATGTTTTTGAAAGAGCATTTATGTAATTCTAACTCTTCTCATTATTTTATATTACAGCAACAAAATTTAAAAAACGCGTGCGAAGCCGCGGGCATAAGCTAGTAAACATATATTCATATAGTTTATTTCTGAAATTTGAAAAGCGAATACAAATGTACATTATAATTACTTACTCGGATGCTCGCGATTTTCTCAAAATTAAATATGGACTATTTTTATTTCGTCGCTAAAACATTGATACAAATATGTTACCGATTTAAAATTACTAATTCTGTTTAATTATACCAATATTGGTGAGCCCTGGGCTGGAAAGGCGTCAAAATATGTAGCCTGGATAATACTCTGAAAAAACCTGTGAAAGTCTCGTCAAAAACAGTTCAGCTGTTCTGGAGGTTAGCTCGAACAAACAACGAATATTTCGTGTTTATTTATAACTTTTTTAGTTATAATTATCAATTATTTATTTATTCTCTTATATCCTTTTTTGTTAACAGATAATTCTGGCTGACGAGTGCACCGAAGCGGAAGGTCGAGCGTGGCACATGAAACACTTCGCGTGTGCCGAGTGCTCGCGCCAGCTTGGTGGCCAGCGGTACATCATGAGAGAAGCGCGGCCATATTGCTTGCCCTGCTTTGACAACTGCTTCGCGGAGTACTGCGACGCGTGCGGCGAGCCCGTCGGCGTCGACCAGGGCCAGATGTCCCATGAGGGGCAGCATTGGCACGCTACAGAAAGATGTTTCGCTTGCCACACGTGTCGTGCCAGCCTACTAGGCCGACCGTTCCTACCACGAAAAGGTGCCATTTTCTGTTCTATAGCTTGCTCTAAAGGAGAACCACCTACGCCGTCAGACTCCTCGGGACCAGGACTGAGACCGCCACGAGTTCCTCGTCCGAGACGAATACCATCACCGAAATCGCCTCCTAGGAGTCCGCAGAGGGATCCGTCACCTAATATAGACGCCGACTCAGAGCCAAGTGGTTCATTAGCGCCAGAGTCACCGCCACCGCATCCTCCGCCGCCACCCCACGCTTGCCTTAGTCTAGATAGAGCTTTAGCAGATTTAAGAATAGAGCAATCAATGGTAGAGCGCCAAATACAGCCATCGCCAATCTCTGACGAACCAAAAGATGGTACGCCTGAAGATTGGAAACCTCCTCATCCCGTCGAAGCCCAAGCTGTGATTACGCCAGGACATTCATCATCAATGCCTGAATTAACTTTGGTAGATGGGAAGAAACCTTCGAGGAAACCTAGAGGAGGTAGAACTGTAAGGTTTTGTGGGGATGACAATGAAGCTTTCGAACCTGACGAACCGATCAGGAGGGAAAAGGTACGGGATGACGACGCAAGTAGCTACTGCAGTACGTGTTCCTCGTCGTCGTCCTCTGCCGAATCGTATACGTTACCCACGAGGAGGGCGTACGGCGGAGTGAGGATATCCTATGTACCGAACGACGCAGTCGCCTGCGCGAAACGCGAACGTCAGAGGAAAAATGCACAACATGATAAGAACTGCATCATCTCGTGATCCTGGCTGTTCGTGACGTCTCAGAATCCCTCCTAACGACACCGACCTCCGATGAAAAGACTGAGTTTTTGTAAGATTATCTAAGCCCGAAACGCCATATATACTATTAGTTAGAATCTCGTGGGAAAATGTCTTCCTTGAATAATTTTAATAGCAATTTTCAGTTTTAACAGCCTGTTTAGCATTATAGAATAATTAACTTTGCGTGCGACAGACTCGTTTGTCGGTAATACTGTAGGTTATATTTACACATCATTCGTCACAAAAAGGGTTGTTTCAATGGTCAGGCAAACAGGGAAATATTGAATAAATTACGAATAAACATGACGGCTATTTGATTATAGGCATATCTGTTTGTGAAAAATCATGCGTACAATATTAAAACGAAAGGCATGATATTATTATGTTTTAGTAGTATTTTTACCCAGGGCTTAATAAAAACAATACGTCGAGATATAAGTTTTAAACGTCAGCTTTAAATTATTCGGGATATATATATTATAGTTTAATAATAACTGTCAAATATAATCACATATACAGGGTGGAATTTTTTAATGCCACCTGGAGGGAAAGTATTCTAAATAATAGAGATAGAAAATTTTACCCCAAAGAAACATTCCTTTATTTTTGAAAAGAAATAAAACTGCATTCGAAAATTCTCTTGCATCACCCGGGAATCGAACCAACTAAAATCTATAAAAATTACATTCTGTCATTTTATTGCAACGATCATTAGGGTCAATCACAGGGATTCCACCCTATATATATATGCTTTCTTTAGACAATAAGTAACGTTCATGGAATGATTTCATTAATTACATATCCCATTTTGCCACTTAGTTTAAGTTAGTATGAAGGGGACAAATGTAATAAGTAATAAAGGAATAGTACAAATTAATACTGTATATCGTACTATATTTTATTAATCTAATTTATGAACTTTGTGTGTAAATAATATTAGGATATATGTATAATATTTAGATAGTTATTTTAATTTTTAAATTACTACAAATTCCACAATGTGAATAAACGTCTGATACCTATATATATATATATACCTATATATATATAAATCGTTTCATACAATCGTAATGTAATATTATGAGCAATTAGTAAGTTATTTACTCAATAACAACGATTGTTTTCATTACTCACAGATAAATCAATACGAGCCTTATTAAAGTCAGCGTACGAATTATTCAAATTTCAAAATAAATTTAAAATGCCTACAACCTGTTTTCTCAAAAAATATGAAATACGAGGTGATGTTAGCTCGGCAATAACGTGTTTGGGCATTACGTTGATCGACGCAATGAACCGGTGCTTTCGGTGAAGGAAAACATCGTGATGAAATTATAGTAAAATGATAAAGCTGTAAGTATGTTGAAAACCCATCACCATGCACCCGTATATGTGATTCAATAGCAGCACTTGAGAGCCAATCCCCCTCCAGGTTTAGCATGTTAACTATCTTAGACCATATCGTCATTTAACACACGCAAGAACAATCGCCAATGAGAATTTCTATCAACCACACGTCTAGTACATTTTCTTGTACCAAACCAAACGTTTCATGGTATCATGTTAACACAGTGCAGTCAAAAAATAAACAGTCACAAGTTTACAGTCATCTCGTTACTGTAATGCCAGCCTATAAGCTTCTCGATGACTGGATATTCATTGTTTCTGAATTGTGAAAACAGAATCACTGTGACAGATTTATCTGCTGATCCCTGAACGTGACGCGCTAAAGCGTCCCTAATGTAGGATGGTAATAGCACGAACTTGTTACTATATCTAAATAGCGACCAGTTATTATTATTGAGAAGTTAAAACAATTTGGTTCAAGGAGTAATTAAGTCATTCCATTAAATGCCTTTATTCATTTGCGATGCCTTAAACAATATAATAAAAATTCGAATTTCAATAAAGAATCGTAATTCGGGACACATTTCCGACACGGCATCATAACATTTATTTATCAGAGAAATTCACAAAGATAAAAATATACTTCTTTAGTTTTCTTAATTGAATGGAAACAACACAGTTATGCTTTTAAAACTGTACATTCACATAAAAAAAATACATCGTTTGTATTAAATTAATGTGTATTGTTTTTCCTGTAAAAAAACGTAGTTAAAAACACCTAATGGATTTGTATCGTGAAAATAAAATAATAATCGTAAGTAACGGTTTTTGTTTTTTTTTTTAATTATCAAATAAGTTATAATGTTTAATGAATATAAAAAGTTTTGGAATGAATTTCAGTGTTTCATTTTTTATATATGTATATATATAACTAGCAACTTGTTCCGGTTCCATATGAATGCTATACACTGATGTGCTGTAGATTTTTAAGTGATTTATACTACTATCCAATAATTATTTTGACGGTTTGTTACTCGTAATTTTAAATATGTGACATCTTCTAAGTCATTTACTGAAATGACATTATGTTAAAAGTAATTTTGATTCACATTAGATACAGAGTGTAACTAAAACAAATAAAAGGATCAATACTACAGTGATCAAAATATCTACGCAAATAACACAGAATTTTTGAAGTTACGATCTCAGGGTTGATAGCTTATTCGGACTGTGCATAAATCTAGAGCCAAAGCTTTCGGTCAACGAAAACATCGTGGTTTTCCAGACCCTATTTTTTTACGTGGGGAAACCCCTTATGGATACCCATCCTCCCGGGGGAGAGAATGGGTTATGTCCAACTCGCACGGACTAAAACCCCACGGTGTACCGGCCACCGCTTTATGTTGGGGCGGCATGGGACCGCGCTGAGCTATCTCCATGCCGCCCGCAGCGGTCAACCCGGCGAAAGATGGCCGCCGGGCTCCGTCCTTATAGGGAGGTACACGACCAGCTACCTCCCCTCGTCCGCCGAACCTGTGCAATAAGGAGATGGGCCCGGCCCCCTGGCCCATCACCTCAGGTCCGGCTACGGAGGTGGAAGAAGGTTAGCATATCGCTGCCTCCTTCCACCAGCCCTCCTTTGGCCATCGCCGTCCAGGCGTCTTCGCTGCCGAGCATGGCCGCAACCACGCTCGGCAGCGACAAATCTCCACCCACCGCCGTAGCCAGAATGCGGCGCTGTCTGTCCAACGCAGCACACTTAGAGTGTGCTGCGCGGTATCCTTCTCAGTGCTGCACTCATGGCATATGGCGGCTGGCTCCCTGAGCGCGACAAATATCTACACTATTTCTGTATATTAAATAAAATACAGTGGATTTGACTTCAAATTTTACAATTCTGGCTATCGAGTATAACAAAGATGTACGCTGTTGTGTTATTTCACAGCAATAATTTACGATATAAACTGTTCTGCCGTCCATATAAAGAGGAGCGCTTTTCAATGTATTTTATTTTTTATTCCTTTCAATCAAGAAAAAAGAACATCTAATATAATTTTTATAGTCCACTTGTAATCTTCTCTTCTCAAAGACACTTAATTAAAAAACGAGTTGAATGTACCACAAAACGTAGGCTACAGATTTTTCGAGTTTCCACCGATTTGTGTCTTAATTATCCAAATTATTGCATCTGCTCTCCTTTTCATTACAGCGATAGTGTTGTCAGTCAATCTGCTGTTACTGCGTTATTTGCTGTGTTGCAATTTGTAATAATGACACGTTAATGAAATAAATACGACGATAACGTAACGTAATAATATAACGACGATATGGACTGACTCTTCGGTTTAATAGTTGCATAATGTAATGTATTCAATAATGTTTTACACGTTGCGACAATAAAGCACAAATTTAAAAACATTGTTATAAAAAAACATAATAATAATGCTGTATTTGATGGAATACTTGAATAATTATAACAAAATTATCAATTCTACTATTTACATTTTGAAGAAAATAAAGGAGTCTAATAGAAACATTTGACAAACAATAAGAAATCCATCTAATATATTAATAAGCCATTCATAATAAGTAAGATAACACAATATAACTTAAGTTATAAAAAACACCTTAAATAAAAATTAAAAACCATACCGCAAGAACGCTGAAATTAGGAAATTATCAATAGGGTTTTTCTTTGTATCATTATTTCTCCTGACTGTTTGATTTACAGATGTCATACTTAAATTGAATACAGATTATGTTAATTCTATACTTACGATTAATCAAACAGCACCTCATTTGTTAAAATGCAACTAGCCTTTTAGGTTATAAAGTACGCCAAAGAAGTAGATACACATTTGTAAAAGTAGCAACCCTCACCCTGCACAATCGGGTTACAAGGCCTGTTTCATTTTCCATTTCATTTCATTTTCCAATATGTGAATTATTTTTCCAAAACCATTTTCTTCTCTTAACTTATTCTATTGGGTCAGACATCAATTCAATAAATAATAAACAGGTAATAGTATCGTTGCTACTCGTTGTTTCTCACACACTGAAGTGTTTAGTCGGCGTAATTGTGATAATTTCCCACAAGCTTATACTGAGACACTTTCACTGATGAATACACAGCGCTGAGACAGACAAGTAGGATTTACTATATGATATTTAGCAACAATATGTTCGTAGAAGACTAAGCCTAATTGAATGACTTAAGTACAATTGCACGAAAAAAAACTAATTAAGTTAATATGTGTTTGGCGTTTGGGTTTTAAACGTTACAATAACAAGATGACCGTTAAAACATGTCCTACTATATTGTCGTTTGTGCCTTTTCTAGTGTCTGATTGACTAGCAATCAATCTTAAGTTGGAAATCTGTTGTTAAGCACCTATAAGTATGTTTCGTGAGGTTCGCTTGAAAGAAATTTTCTGTAGATAGGTCGCAAGTCCATCTCAAAATTTATAGAAAATGAAGAAGATGTGGTATCTGAGACGCAACTGAATATCAGAGTTTTATCTAAACTTGGAAAAATGAGAGAACTTCACCTGATGGTAAGTGCAGATAAGTATATCAGTGACCGTAGAGAGTTGAGGATCTACAGACGTAATCACCTTCATACTGGTCTATAAAATATCAAGATAAGAGTAGATAATTAACTGAATATATGAAATAGTGCTGATGGCTCAGTGTAAGCGAATTACACGTCGTTCGATAAATTTGCGCTTTGAAAGGAAATTATTGATAAAACCATGGCATAGTGGGTGCTAAGCCATTGAAATTATAAAATCGAAAAGACCTATTACTTCAAATACTTCTTACAAAGACAGTTTGCATTTTGAAACTTTATCACCTCGGGTGATTTTGTGAATCACATGGATTTTAGAAATAACTATCTCAGGCATTAAGAGTTTCTGCAGAGAATCAATTTTACCTCTGTAAATTAAAAAAGAATCATTCCGTATAGTTGTCACTGATGTACCCTGAAAAGCATATTTGACAAAACAACTAACGAAATATATATTTAGTACAGTACGAATATTATCAAAAATTTCATAACATTACCTTGGTAAAATATGATACTTTGGTAAAAACCAAAATTAGAATTTACCAATCCGAGCGTGATTAATGAAGGGTTAAAACTCGGAAAGGAATCTGTCACGACGCACGCGGACAATCAACTAGTTAACTCAACATAAGTTATAATTGTATAATCCGAGGGTGAGTTCAGTGGTAAACGTGTCAACGCCACAGAATTTATTTATTTAGTACAGAACCGACTGAGTTCCAGCGTTTATAGGAACAAACTACTTGCTGCAATCCTTGTAGTACACAATTAATCGTAATTTTTTAAAATGATATCTCCCAAGGTATTCATTGAAATAACATGATGTAAAATGATGGGCATGAAAATGAAAGGACAATGATGGTCTACATTAAATGCCCAACGTAACTAAAAAATTGAATTGGATAAGAATTTTTATCTAGAATACTAACTATTAACTAATATAATAATGCATCAAACAATTGTTTAAAATAGGCATTACTACAAAAAACAAAAGTATCAATCAATAACTTAGATCCTTGAGAAATATATAGTATAGTGTTTCTAATAATATAGAAAAAATAAGATAGTCTGGTGAATGTATACACAGCTGAAAATCCTAGTGATAGGAAATTTAACAACGCTGGAATATCTTTACCGATATTCGTATATTCCAACCTCCATATAAATCATGAATTCGCATAAAAACGAATCTGATTTAAATTATTAAAGCTCATACAAAATGGCATTATTATTATGTAAACGGAATACATTCCACGTGTTTACAATTCCGCGTGATTATGCATAATTTTTCTATAATTAAAAATGCGATGGCAGCCGTGACTGGTGATTAAAGGGCAATTTGTGTGTGACCCCCGCACAGTGCGCGGCGCGGACGGCTAGCACAGGTGTCGTCACGGTACGCGCCTCCACCTGATCCTCTACTGATTCCGTCATCCTGTTTATTACGATGAATTTACTGTTCATTTCTAATACATTCATATTTACTTTAATCACAACTAAGTGATTAGCGTATTCGGACACTATCGATCGACGTAGGTTCGAATCATTGTGAATGAGATCGAGGTTTTTTGTATGAAAACATTGTGATGAAACGATAGTATAGTGGTAGGGTAGCGCTTTTTCCAAACCCGCCTGGCTAGCTACTACCCTCAATTTGAAAATCTGTCTCCAAGCAGGAATGGATGTGTTCCAGCAGCTGCATTTGAAAGCCAGTCCCCCTCGAAGTTTAGTATGTTTACCATCTTAGACAACATTGTCGTGTAACATCAGGTTCAATTGTGGTCAAACGCTACACCCTCCAGAACTTTAAAAAAAGTTGGTTGGTATATACGATTCCTACAACCAGAGCTTTCAGTGATGGAAAACGTCGTGATGAAACCGTAACATGGTGGATGCACATTTTCTAAGATACCTAAAGACATGGTGGTAGGGCTTTTTCTAAGTAACTAGCTTAACTAGCTAGATTAGCTACCACGCTCAAGTTGAAAATCTGTCGGCAAGCACCTTGTAAATATTTATTTTGGGATCTTCGGATGAAAGGAAAAGGAAAAAGGGCAGCTACATTAATGAGAAGTAATTTTAATTTATATAAGACACATGACAATGTCAGATTTTAAAAATAAGAATAAAATGAAAAATATATTAATTGTACAAATAAGGTGGTTCATACATGCCCCCGGGCGTTGAAGGCTGTGTCTTCAACCAGACTCTTTTGTTGGTATAGGCAGAGGGCATATATTATTAAAAGCTCTTCGGATAACTCCAGTTGATGTTCTGATGTCTGCCACACGAACTACGCCATCAGGTCCAGGATACACTGCAACGATCCTTCCCAGCTTCCATTTTAGAGGCGGAAGATGATCTTCCTTTATGACTACCAAAGCATTTAGTTCCAAAGCATCTTTACATGTGCGCCACTTCGTTCTTTGTTGTAACTCGGCAATATATCCTTTAGTCCATCTTGACCAAAAGTGCTGACGAAGCTGGTGTTAGCGGTGTACAATCTGCAGGATCCGATGAGAGCGGTGTAAGTGGCCGAGAATTTAAAATTGCCTCAATTTGCACCAATGCAGTACTAAGTTCTTCATAAGTTAAATTACAATTTCCCAGCACTCGTTGCAAATGGTACTTTGTTGATTTAACGCCAGCCTCCCAGAGACCACCAAAATGAGGAGTATATGCCGGTATGAAGTGAAAATTAATGCTGTCAATAGCAGCACATTCACTTATGGAGTTGCAATTAGTTTTCAAAAATTTGGATATTTCGTTGCATGCCCCAACAAATGAAGTACCATTATCAGAGTAAATATTATTAGGCTTGCCCCTTCTAGAGATAAACCTCCGTAGAGCTAAAATATAACTATTGCTCGTTAAATCACCTACCAACTCCAAATGAATAGCCTTGGTAGTGAAACATATAAATATTGCGATATAAACTTTAAGTAATTTGCAACCGCGACCCTGACGATTAGCACTTAAAATAGGTCCAGCATAATCTACACCAACATTTTCAAATGGGTAGCCTCCCGCTAGTATACGTTGTTGAGGCAAATTCCCCATTATAGGAACAATGTTCCTGGCTCTGAATCGAGCACAACGTATACATTTGTGATAGCATGTTTTTGCTAAATTCCGACCCCCTATAGGCCAATATGTTTCTTTTATAGATGCTAATAATAAAAGGGGACCAGCATGCATCAACCTTTTGTGTTCAAAATCAAATAATAACTTCGTAAAAATATGAGTGGACTGTAGTAATATAGGGTGTTTTTTATTATAGTTAAAATTCGAATTATCAAGACGACCGCCAATACGCATTATATGTTTGTCATCCAGAAAAACATTAAATTTTAAGAGTGGACTCTTTTTAGGTAAAGGCTGTTTGTTCAAGAGTAATTTGAATTCAGGAAATGATTCGTCTTGACATTGTGAAATTATTACATTTAGCGCATCTTTCAATTCTCCTTCTGCTAAATATTTTGTTGCGGCAGTATATCCTGATGTACTTAATAAACCGTAAAACGTAAGCCATGGAACGTACTAAGCGCAAGTAATTGGAGAATCGATTAAAATTGATTAAACCATTATTATTGGGATGGGTAACAACTACGTTCAATGTAATTTTTGATTTAATCTCGGGTAATTTACTGACATGTGTGATCTGAGGTGGCCACATTGACTCATGTTGCCTTAAGAATTCGGGACCAGACCACCATAAATCCAAATTTTGTAGGTTATTAATATCAACACCTCGAGATATTAAATCTGCTGGATTTTTATTCGTTGGTACGTGTCTCCAACGTATATCATTGGTCTTTTCCAAGATATCAGTGATACGATTACGAACAAAAGGTTGGAGTTTAGAAGGTAACATTTGCAACCACCCTAAAACTATAGTAGAGTCAGTCCAAAAGTAAACTTGATCGATTTTAGTACGCAGTGAATTGATTACCTTTTCATATAAACGAGCACCAATCAATGCACCACACAATTCTAATCTGGGAATTGTCATGGATTTAATTGGTGCTACACGACTTTTAGCCACTAATAATCGAACCAAAATCTCATCCCTAATGTTACTGCTACGCATATAGACACACGCACCGTAAGCCCGTTCAGAAGCGTCTGTAAAGATATGTAACTCTAGTCTATTGTATAAGTTACATACAATTATACGAGGTATGCGAATTTTATTTAATAATGGCAAATCTTTAATAATATTGTGCCATAGTTTAATTATATCAGGTGTCAACTGATCATCCCAAGATAATTTATGCAGCCATAAATTCTGCATCAGCATTTTCATAGTGATTGTAACAGGAGAAAGTAAACCTAAAGGGTCAAATATTCGCGAAATTATAGACAGTAAATCACGCTTCGTATTACCATAAAGTTCATCTGTCTCTGAACACCAACCTAAACCTAATAACCTACTAGGCTCATTAGATCCAATATTTAAAGAAGATGGATCAGTAGTCTTTGGAATTAATTGAGCATTATTTGACTTCCATTTTCTTAATGGCATACAAGCTGATCCGAGTGTATCGGTTATTTCTGTACGTAAAACTTTTAACTCATCGAGGTTATCACCACCTGTTATCAAATCATCGACATAAAAATCGTGCTTTATGATTTCAGCGACCTTATCATTTTTACATTCAATATCTAATTGCATAAGGCAGCGTATCGCAAGAAAAGGAGCACTAGTTGTACCATATGTTACAGTGTTTAGTTGATAAGTTTTAATCGGCTCACATGCATCATTACGCCAAAGAATTTGTTGCAAATGTCTATCAAGAGGATGAACAACTATTTGTCTATACATCTTCTCTATGTCTGCTGATAGAATATACTTATGTTGTCTAAAACGAATTAATATGGACAAAAGATCGTCTTGGATTGATGGTCCTACCATCTGAATTTGATTTAACGAAATACCTGATGAGGTAGGGCAACTAGCGTTATACACTACGCGAAGTTTAGTAGTATTACTACTTTCTCGAAGTACCCCGTGATGAGGAATAAAGTAAGCGTTTTTATTTATGTCAAAAGCCCTGCATTCAGACATATGACCCAGTGATTGATATTCTGACATAAATTCGTAGTATAATTTACTAAACTCACTACTTCCCGTTTTTAATCTGCGTTCTAAAGACAACAAACTTTGTGTGGCTCGGTGATATGATTCGCCTAAAACCTCAGGTTTTTGTTTTAATGGTATTCGAACGCAAAAACGACCATCTTCAAGACGGCATGTATTATTAAGAAAATGTTCTTCACACAGTTTTTCTTCTGGTGAATAATGTGACACTTTAGTATTCACTTCTTCCAGTTGCCAAAATCGTGTTAAGTCATTGTGAAGGTCATTAACGTCATCATCATCAGTAGCTTTAAATTTGGCTAAATTACATCTTATATTTGATGTAAACCTACTGACGGTTACTGGACCAGAGACAATCCATCCTAGTTTAGTTTCGCAAAGTACTGGTTTCCCATTACCTAACTTGATCATTTGCGAACCCAATATATCCCAGAATAAATCTGCGCCTATTAAAAGATCCACCTCGGTCGGTTTATAAAAAGTAGGATCAGCTAAGCAGATATTTGAAGGAATATTAAGATCGGATACGTTTATATAACGATTCGGCAAAGAATTTGTAATTTTTGGCAACACAAAACAATTAAGGTTAGAAGTAAACTTATTATCTAAAGATTTAATGCTGACGTAGCATAATTTTTGTATATGAGCGATAACATTATTTATACCCATGACTGAATTATCCACTCGTCTAGTCTCTAAGTTTAATTTTTGACATAAACTCTCTGTCATGAGACATGCCGTACTACCGCTGTCTAACACGGCGCGAACAATATATTCGCGATTATTATTATCGTGTAGTTTAAGTAATGCGGTTGATAATAAAATATCAGTATGTAGATTGCTATTGGATGATGAAACATTCATTGCTGACAAAGCAACATCCTCATTTGTATTTGTACTAATAGACGAAGACGGCGGCTGAGGTATATTCGCTATGATATCATTATAATTTTTATGACATTTGTTCTTGTCATTTCTATATCCATATACATGAATGAGTGTATTATGTTTTCGTTTGCATATTTTGCAACCTAACGTTTTACAATGGTTAGCAAAATGACCTGATTTAAAACAATTAAAACAAACTTTAAATTTTGGCAATAACTTTAAACGATCTTCATTACTTAAGGCGAGAAAATGTGAACAGTTAATTAATTTATGATCGCCTTTACATCTAGGACATGCTTTCAAAACAGAATCCATACAATTATTTGAATTTTGTAAAGAAACCATTGCCCTATACTTAGTATTTAATTTTTGCGTTGTGACTGATCGGTTGTTACGAGACATTTCTAAAGTTTCAATTAAATCAGCACGGTTACGCATGAATACTAAAAAATCATTAAGTTTTGTTGAACAATCTGTTGTCAAATTACATTTAAACTCTTCCCAATGATAATAGGTTTTGTGGTCCAATTTGTTAGTAATAATATGTATCAAGAGGGTATCCCACTGTTTAACTGGTTCTCCCAATGATTCTAATGCTTTCAAATTTTTATTTATTTCATCAATGAAACGCTTTAAAATTGCTGAAGATTCCTTTGTAATGGTTTCAAGATTAAATAAAGAATAAACATGATTTTGAATTAATAAACGTTTATTATTGAATCTTTCACACAAAAGGTTCCATGCTACGTGATAATTTTTCGCTGAAAACTCGATTGATTGTATAACAACTGCAGCAGAGCCCACTAAGGAAGCTCGTAGATAATGGAATTTATTTATGTCATCAAGATCATCATTTGAATTGATTAGACTGTCAAAACTGTCATGGAATTCTAGCCATTTATGATAGGAACCGTCGAAATTCGGTAGTTGTATAGTAGGTAACTTAACGAGCTTATGACTACTAACACGAGCAGCTTCATCATCATCAGGCGCCTCATTATTTTTACTGAAATTATCTAATAGGCCCTGAGCTCTTACCAACAATGAATAATAATTGGATTCAAATGCTGTTCGTAAAGCATATTCAATGTCAACATTTTCTACTATACACTCTAATCGTAATTGTACTTCATCATACTGGTCATACAAAGAAATAATCTTACCTAACCGAATTTGCAACTCCCTTGCGTCTGCGGATGTAAACTCCTTCTCACAGACAGAATTCAAATAATTTAGGAACGATGTCATGCGCCCTTTATAGCTGCCTCGTTTTTTGATTAACTCCTTTTCTTCGGGCATTTTGAGTCTCGATTGAATCCGTGAATTTCTTGATGATCCCTTACTTGATAATTATATCAATTAATTACATCATTTTAATTATCCGGCTCGAAGGACCATGTAAATATTTATTTTGGGATCTTCGGATGAAAGGAAAAGGAAAAAGGGCAGCTACATTAATGAGAAGTAATTTTAATTTATATAAGACACATGACAATGTCAGATTTTAAAAATAAGAATAAAATGAAAAATATATTAATTGTACAAATAAGGTTGGTCATGAACACACCTCTTGGTGTGTTCCGACAGTTACACTTGAGAGCCAGTCTCCTTCTAGGTTTAACGTGACGACCATCTTTGATCACATCGTCATTTAACATCAGATGAGATGTGGTCAAACGCTAAGTATAAAAAAAAGTTAAAATTTGTCACCATGAACAAATACAATACAACTGTGTTTCTTTATGATTTGCGTGTGCATGACTTCTTAAACTATTTTATTAATTAGATGTTGGGATCATACGCTGAAACCTATAAAGCATAAAATCTGAACACCCATACAGGAAAATATGTATATACTAACCACCGAAAAAAAATCGCATGAATAAAAAAAAGAATTTATTATTGAACATAATTGAATTATAAATCTATAGTTACTTTCGTGTAATATCAGCAACTACGCTTGATTTCGTTTACATCAAAGGTACACTATATAAATAATTCAACTATAAATTATCTTCCTTTTTTTTCGAACGGCTACATTGTTAGCCTGGCAAGGCCTCTACAGTTTCACTGGACTACAAAATTAACTTCCTGGAACTTTAACGGTTTATATAGCAGGATTTTTTTTCAAAATTACTTGATCTTACTCTTTATCTTTATAATTAGAACAATTTAAATAATAGATGTATAAGATACATTAATGCAAATTTTAACCAAAATCTTGCGTGTCTAACAAACATCCAACACTTTCTAGCTTGTAATATTAAGAGGATGGATAGCGGTTTAGGGAATAAGGGTAATAGACTCATTTTTCGAGTTACTAGCGGCTTACAATATCCGAAATCCATATATATTAATCTCATAGCCATGGATAAATGTTTGTTTCAACATCACCTAAACCTGGAAATGGTTTTTTTTTTACCAAATACCAACGGTAAGGACATCACTACCCCTCAACCATTATAGCTTTAGTCTATGTATTATGTTTTTTAGTCCGATAAAGCTATGAAGGATCATCAGGCCAATAGCGTAAAGTCAGTTCTAAAAAAAAATATGTTTAAAGAATGTTTAATATCACCCAAAATTAATTAAAACCGTTTTTGTCAAACTTTGTATATAACATGCCGAGTAGAAAAACAATCCAAAATATTATCCAAATTCGGTTTACACGCAATGATGAGAAAAATTTGAGAAATGTAGTGTTTACGGAGAATAGAACGAAAGCCATAGTCGTAGATGGGCTGGAGGCGTGGGCAGTGGGTTTTTGGCGAGTGTCAACACGCGCCGGGCTCCGCTTTCCCGGCGAAGTGTAAATGTATTGGTATTACGTTTGGTAATACATAGCAGTTACATATACATATTTATAGTTGCTCAAGCGAATTTCAACTTATGCCGCATAATGAGCAGCTTAAAATATCGTCTTGAAACTGTATGGTCTAGGTAATTTTGTAAACCTCAGTGTATTAGTACAGATCTTGCCAATCTTTGAAACTGTTCTGAGGGTAGCCGTTAGTTTTTTTAATACTTTATAGGTTAACGTTTAACCATAATCTCATCTGATGTTAAATAATGATGTGGTCTAAGATAATAGATAATAAGATAATAGTCACGTTAAAGCTAGAGAGAGACTGGCTCACAAGTGCAGCTGCCGGAACACACCGACAGATGCTTGGCGGCAGATTTTTAACTTGAGGGTGGTAGCTAGCCAGACGGTCTTAGAAAAAGCCCTACCACCATGCAAAAGTTCTAGCTTGCGTTTATTATAGTCAAGAGTTTAATACACAACAAAATTATAATATCATTATAGGAATCTAAAATTGGTATTTATTTGAATATTGTATTCTGAGCAATTATATTCAGAACGGTCAAAGAGTGTGGCGAGGACTGTACCTTGAAATCTAGAATGTTATTTTGACTATTAAAATATAACACTGACACTCGGAGAAACACAAACCATGCCTTGTCAAAAACGAACCCAAATCTGAAATCGCTGTAATTCTAAAACCTAAATTTATTACAAAATATTAAAAAACCATATGTAAACATTTTATCGTTTTAATAAAACCGAATTTTTGTAATACGTAAATAACATAAATTTAAAAAACAAATCAGAACATAAGCTAACACTGACGATTGTGTCTTGTATTAAAAATAAACACATTTGAAATGTACGTCTAGGTCCACTGCTGCAAATTTTGAATCAGTATAATTAAAGAATGGAAAATGTCAAAATACTAAATATCAATATTACTTAGGGATTATTGTTCATAAAAGCTAATAGGTGCGTAAATAATAAGCAATTTAAAATAATTTGAAACATCATTGACTCATGTAATATGTTGCCATTAGTTACATTTTTGTCCGATTCCGGTTCTTTTTCAACGTTCAACGAGAAATCATTAAATTTATTTTTTGAATTTTAATCATTCTTTTGAGTATATTTGCTTCACTGACACGGGAGAGAGCCTTGTATAGTTAACCATACAAAAAGTAACAAGCAAAAAGGTCCCATGCTCGTAATATGCAGCGTCTGATACAACTGATGAAACGCCATCTTTTGACTTTTTGTGGAACGGTACTACGCTGAGAGGACCTAGAAATCTTTGAATTAAATTAAATGGTTTTCTCTTATCCGTTTTTGTTAAAATAAGACTCTTTAAGCTGTACTCAACTTACCTTTCAAAACCCTATAAAAATTTGACAAGCAGATAGAAATTTTAAAAATGACATTAATCTATCCTTTATAAAAACACCCGTAATAAGTTATTGATAAATATCTTTAATGTACATGTCATTTCTACAATTTTATTGTAGTATACATTTCGGAAGTTTTGACATCACAATACTGGTAGTGACCGGTGACAGAGATCAGGCGCCAGAGAGTGGCCGTGTCCCACAAACGATCCATTACCGCACATAGTGTGATTGTGTATGATTGCCGGCACGATTACGTGATTGGGCCACGCCGTTCAAACACACATCCTTATCAACTGTCTCTATGAATCACTTGGGAAATTTGCTGTTTATCTCTTCAAAGTTATAATATCCTAGTATCCTAGTTTATTATAATCTGGAAGCGCCACCACATTTGTAATTCTAGCTGTAACTTCTAAACCAAAATGTCATTATATAGTTACTTTCTTTATAAACATATCATATTACACGTTACTATTGTCTACCTAAAATGTATATAAAACCTGCCGGCAGCTCACGACTTTGTCTGTGTTTGTATCTTTGTCGATAATGACACTATACACTATCCTCTTGTAACTGTAATAGTTTATGCAGCTTACGCCGAGATAGCTCTCAGGTGATAGGATTTATTCTACTTACTTGACACTGGTCGTTATATTTTGGTGGTTTACACCCTATCCATATAGTTTATGAGGCGCACGCCGAGATAGCTATTAGGTGTTGGATTTTTTCCTACTTATTTGACACTGGTCGTTGTATTTTGGTGAATTTAAACAACAATATATACCCTATGCATAATTCTAATGTATAAGCTATTTTACCATAGAGTTTCCATAAAATCCGTTAAGTAGTTTTTGCGAGAAAGAGTAACAAACATCCACACAGCTCTCTCGTTTGTAAATTCAATACGATTTATAAATTGATTTTTATTAATGAATTCAGTGACAAATATTTATACTCTTTTAAACTGTTTTCGTGGACGATACCGTTAATAAGATAACAAATGATAATAATTCCGACCAGTAAGAGTTCCACTGCTGGGCCAAACGCCTCTTTCTGGAGGAAGATACGGGCATGACACCACCAAATGAAGACATGATCTATTGGCGAATTTAAACAGAGAAATCCACAGTTCTATATTTCACTACATGCCGTGGTACTATAGACCATTTCTCAAGTTCAGGCTTCCTCACGTTGTTTTCATTCAACATCAACCTATGTTGTTACCAGTTTAACTTACTATATGTACACAAATTGTGTAAAATTTGTTGGTGTCGTTGGTAAAAGTGTTCAAATCAACAGACATATGTATATAGCTATTCCGTTGGTCAAACCACTCGGCCACCGCGACTGCTCTTGTTATCACTCATACTCTTTACTGGTGATTATTATTGGAATTATGAAATTGAGTAATATTGTCTATTCTAGTATAGACTCGATCAAAGGTTAATAAATTCGTTGAAGGACATTTTCAATACCAACGCGACAATCAACAGTGAACGCTTTTAATGACGTTCTTGTTAAGACTATTTTGTATAAAACTGCAACGGAAAATACCACAGGTTTTTCTATAAAAATATAGGCTTGAGAAATTATTATCAAACATATTGTTTGACAAATGACGTCACTTATTATGGTAATGTGGTAAGTATGACATGACAAACACAACTTAGTCACTTTCTGATATTAGGTAAAAATACTTTATACATACTTAATTCAATGACTAACCTTTCTATGTAAAGAATAATATATTTATACTTTAATAGAATTTACTAGCTGTGACCGCGACTCCATTTGTGTTTGGTGTTATTTACTGTAATAAATACATTGTGTTATGGCTAACAGGACATAATATATATAATATTCAACTATCCACACAAAGCAATTTTCACGAGGATCAGTCAAACTAAACAGTACTAAAATGAATGTGCAATGTGCAACAGGGCCACATTGTGGCATATTATAGTAGAATGGACATTATACAAATCTTCTTCAACCCTTTTTTACTTATTAACGTGGCGAAATCCATAATGGATACCCACCCTCTCGGAGGAGAGAGCGGGTTATTTCCGACTAACACGTACTAAAACCCCACAGTGTTTCTACAGACCGTACTTGTTGGGGGCGACAAGGGATCGTTCAGAGGTAAGCAGCATTATGTAGCCGCACCAAAGTTCCGCCCGGCGGAAGGTGACCGCCAGACTCCTACCTAATAGAGAAACAGACTGGGTACACTCCAGCTGCCCTAAAGTCTTCTATCTCACTCATTCAATCACTTTTCCATATAGAGATTTTTATCACTTTTACGTACGACTTTTCAAACATTATCTTTCATACAAACCATTTATGTTATTAAGGACAAACCTTGTCCTGACAATTACCTACAAATACAACAAAAAAGTGTGTGTGTGCTTATGTACGCGCGTTAGAAGTTATACTTCTTTAGAGTAACAAGATAAAAATCTTTTCAAAAATTTTAGCTTTCGCCTTATTCTACGTTTGTAGAAAAAACCACACTAACAATAGAAAAAAGGGATTTAATGCATTCATACTTTTTTTGAATAAAATGTTGCCTAACATCAGGGTGTCGGTTTTTCGAGACTGGTGTGTGTGCGCATTCATAATAATTTACTCTCATCATTTTTCACTAATCGCGCCAAAAGATGTATAAGTTCAAAAAAGTATTAGACAAATAAGTGCAGCCGTTGTGAAGTAATGCGCATACATACATACATACGGTAATTGATTTTTATTTATGTAGATATAAATTAAATTCAACCTTTAGTGGCCTGAGAACTGGTTGATTTTAAGAAAATCTTTAGTTTTCATCCTGTTCAATCTACGCAAGGCCGTTTACATTCACATTCTTATATAAATTACGTACAAATGTTTATTGCGTGTTGGAAAACGTTGGATAACTGGTTTTCCACACGACTGTGTGTTAAGTTTATAATAAAGTTCAAAAACAAAGCAATAATAACGAAAAACTCGTGCCTTTTACCTTTTGAATTGGTTTATAACCGGTTGAAATTACGATAGTCTATGTTATTATTATTATTATTCGTCATTTACGAAATACGGTCGCCACAGTTATGAGGGATATCGACATAAAATCTAATTTCCTGGATAATCTATTGTTTAATATCAAAATGTGTGTGGCTTGGAAATTTCTAAAACGTAGTAATGGTATTAATGAATGTTAAATAATTCGATCAAGTTCTATTAGTCCTAAGCAATATTATCAAAGTGAATGTAACTATATTCGTTCGCTTGTTACGCTTTCATGCACTAACTACTCGACCGATCATCTTGTAATTTTTCATGCATGTTGTCAGGTGTACAGGAAAATGATACAGGGTACCTTTGACCTTGAAAAAAATACTATTCCCGAGGGATAGGTCAAATCTACATTAAAGAGAGCAAAGCTGTGGGCAAAAGCTAATGATTTATAAAGACATACGCAGAGAAAAAAGCAGGCAACCGATAATACAGTATAAACCAAAAAAAAATCCATCTTAATATTATTTAAAATCCGAGGAAAATTCTAGAATCTTCATTTTAGAATAACATAATCAACTATTACTCAACGTCAATGTTGTGTCATCTCCCGGATTAATCATAGTTATTTGAAATAATAATAAAGAAAATTATGAATCAGATTTCGACAATGTCGCAAATGCATTCTTTTGCACGAATAGTGATTCTAAAAAAATATATACGGAACTTAAGTGTGCCGATCGGAACGCATACCGACCTTCGTGAATGAATCGAGTCAAAGGACGTGTCCGCGTCGCCATGTTTTCGCGGTAATCGGACGCATTTTCCCGCAAACTCACAGACCGCAGACGAAATGTGAATCATTCTCTAACGCGTCCTTATTATATCAATAGTTACAAAGGTCGATCAACTATTTTTTATTCGAAGCGAATCGCAAAGATTTCTATAATATTTTCTGAAAAAATATATATAGCGGCCGCCCGCGACTTCATCTGCGTTTTTATCTTTATAAATAATTACATCATACATTATATTTGTACAATTATGAAGGTTTAAGCAGCGCACGTCGAGATAGCTGTCAGATGACTCAATGTTTTTCATACTTGCTTGACAATTATTGTTATATTTTAGCCAATTCATACAACATTTTTATAAATTACTGCATGTTATTCTGATGTATAAGCTATACTACTGTAAAATTTTAACAACATCCGTTAAGTAGTATTTGGGTGACAGAATAATAAATATCCATCCATTTATACAAACTTTTTGTAACATTAATAGGGATGCATAATTACAAACCAAATAAAAATCAAGTATATTTTATTCAATTTAGACCCTACGAAGGCGCTCATGAACATCAAAACTACCACCGGTTCGAAAAACAACCCAGTCATCGTGAAGAACCGCCAAGAAATTTTTCTTTTTAACGTACATATTTTTATAATACATTAAAATGAAAATCGTTTTTATCGGATGCACGGAACGAGGTATTCATTTCAGACATCACCATCGTTCACATATTGATGCACCCTATAGGTCTTTTCACGTCAAAGTTCGCTTGATATGATGCTTGCATTCACTGTCGTGCAAATCGTTATTGTACTTTTATTATAAAATGCTATTAGCTGTATTTTGTTGTTATTAAGTTTTTTAAATTATAATATAACGCGGACAAGATCCTAAATGATTGTCCTAAATGATCCAAATATTCCGACCACACCTTAACCTTAACACTTTACCAAACTATCATAGGTTTCACTAACTTCGCAATGCAATGCCTGTATATTTACAAAACTATTTCACGTGGTTTCGTCTGCGTGTTTTTTCTTATACCTCAGTATTAAAATTTATCATCGCGGGAATTCAGGTTACTTATATGTCAACTTTTATGAGATTAATTCAGAAGTAAACCATGAAACAAGCATATAGACAGATAATAATAATATTATTGAGGATCTAGGCGAAAATGATAACAACGAACCCCAGTATTGACTCTCCCCTTTAACTTCAGCTGTCGAAAAATTTGTTAAAACTCATTGCAATAAACTAGAAAATATTCTTAGAACTAATCGTTCAACGTTAAAACTGAGTTGTTTCCTGTCCACCACCTTTATGTGTTCAACGTGACGTTCGTATATGTACTGAATGGAAACGACATGAAGTCATACAAAGATAATTTTACAATTTCAAACCATTGTTCATGTTTTAGAAATTCCCCGAGCGCCCGTATGAAACTTTAGCTCACTTTTCTATAATATGTAATTCTTTTTTTTGAAGCTTGCAGATATGTAAAGATAAACCAATTAAGCATATTTTTCTTATCTTTGTGTCAATCGATTTATTTTCTTTTTTTTCGTGTTTTAGCCATTGATGTGCCTAAAAAAATGGATTTTTCTTTCGGACCACCGATAAGTTAAATTCTTATTTATTTATGCTTCACACTCCTTACGACTACAATTTACAATATTTGTACTATACTCAATACAGCTTAGAAAAAAAAAAATAAAAACAAAACAAAAAAGGAAAGCTTTGTATTTTATAACTTTTATTGTGGTCCAATGTCGACCATTGGTACGGCCACCAGTTTTGTTACAATTTATTAATAACTAATTAATTTCCGTGGTTTCTTTTCCTTGGAAATTGTTTTTTTGTTATACAGCCACTACTAATCAGTTGTAGACTGCCATTAATTTTTCAAATGTAGTTTTAATTTTATGATCAATGCTCACCTTCTAGTAGATTGATAATACTTTAAAAACTTCATCTACTTCTCATGAAAATGGATTTTGCTGTTTCGAAGGTTAGTCCGAACATTTCGATTTAATTTTTATACGAGCAGCGACTCGCGACTTTGTCTGCGTTTGTAGTTTTGCGCTACCTACTCTAATATTAACCCTAATATTGTTTCTAAAATAAAAATTGCCTAAGTTACTCCTTATAACATTAGCTATCTGCCAGTGAAATTTCCGTCAAAACCGGTTAAACCATTTCGGAGAGTAGCCGGAAGAAACAGGCAGACATATATATTTTTTATAACTACCGTATATACTTTCATATCCATTTAGTAAAAAGCTAGAGGTATACTAGATATAGTGGAGTCACAATTCCTATCATAAAAAATACACTAATAGATACGTTATAGAGACAAAACTCGAAATATTAAAAATGAAACATATTCTATATAGAAAATTACAGTAGTATTTTTGACAACACAATAAATAATCATTCATTTTATCTTTCTATGAAATTTGCGTGAGATTAGTCTTTTAACTGTGCTTAGTTACCGTTAGTAAAATTTCGATATTTACATTTAGTATTAGTATAAAAAAGTGGCCATTTCTTAGCGTTCTCACAGATATTATAACCAACCTTTTTGTTTGTACAGATTAAATAAATATTTACAGCTTATTTCATTAACTTTTATTGCATTAAAAAAACGCAGAATATACCTTTACATAGAATAATTAGGCGTGAACTAATTCAAGATATAAATGGTATTGAAACAAACAACATATAATACACCCTAATAACGATACTTTGGTTACCTAATTGTAATTTGTAAAGTTTAAGATTACCATGTTAAAATTACAGAACCCCATATAATGTGAAGTTTATTCGAAACTATAGTAGAGCGATTAAAAAACAAATTTCATAAATAAGACGGAGGAAAACTACTAAATAGGGGAAAATCTCACGAAGTTTCAAGATTGAACAGTACATAGAAATGCACGAGTTCATAAAATAAAAACTCATACAAGCAATTTAACTCCCAGGTTTAAGGGTAAAATTTTTTTGTTGGTAACTTTGATTTGCGCTGGTTCTTTATCCCAAACAGATGTTGAAAAGAACGATTATTGAGATTTTTAAACAATACGTGAATATTTCTTACCTGCCAACACGTGCGGAGGATTATTCAAATTATATCCTAAATACAATTGTATTTTGAAATAACTGTTTCTTAAATTTACCTTATGACTTTTAATACAGGTGGCCATGTGTTTTCCGGTCTATAGGGACCGGCTGTACTATATCTAGATTGTTTTATCAAATATTTACTCTTTGTTTTAAGATCCTTTTTTCTTATATATTATATTAACTTTCAGCATCTAGACGTTAAATATAATTTGGACTCCATTGAAAATCAGTGCCGCAGTAAATCTTGTTTTACTGGGTGCCAGCTATTGGACACTTGCAAATTGTATATATTATTGTTTTACATACAGACATTTTGTTTTAGTTAAAAAAAATAAGCTTTCTCTTTTATTCCCAGTAAAATACTACCAACAGCCCGTGATTTCGTCTGCCTCAATATATTTGTAAATGATGATATTTTTCAAGCTTACTTGACAGATGTCATTATGTTTTGGCCAATATAAATAATATTGAAGTAAATTATAATGAATGTGTTATTCTCATTCAAATTATATTACTGTAAATTTTCATCACAATCCTTTCAATAGTGTTTACGTGAAAGAGTAACAAATATACAGCCATCCTCGCAAACTTTTTCGCTTATTAAATACTTACTGATACCTGGGACTTCATTTTACAGAGAAAAAAACACAAGCACCACATTGCTTGCCCCGCTTCTCCACGACCAAAATGTATATCGCTAAACGCTTAGGTGCTTAAAATAATCCTAATCAGTAGTTGCTTAAAACTTTAATAACTTTATATTCAACGAAGCTATTATTTTCTATATATTTTTACATAAGTATCAAGTGTCTAAGAGGTAAAACTAAACAGGATTTGTTCGAAACCTATTGAGTGGTAATTGAGTGATTCGCGCACAATGGCAGACTTCTATAATTGTATTTATATAAAACTAGCGGGCCCGGAGGACGTTGTCCTGCCCTGATGATAAAAAAAAACTTATGTGCATGAAATGCTTAAGTTAACTAATGTATTTAATTTGATAATGATTCATTTTGTATGCCTCTAGTTTACCCTTAGCCTTGTAATTACCTCATTGTATCTGACCATTTTTTTAGAAGATGGGTATAGCAAGCTATCCTTAAAATATAGGTATATGCCATCGCAGACTTTTTGTAGATCTATAAAAGAGGAATATTTCACTATGCATTGTTTTGTTATATCTCAATAGAATTAGACAGCGTTTTCGATGAAAGCTCCCAAGCGGCTTGACTTTTTTCGACACTTCAAACAATTGTCGTTATATTTCAACCAATTTACACAAATCCTTGACAAATTATATACCTAAACCTTCTTCAGGTATTACGCGATCTATTGGTGAAGACCGCATTACAATCCATTTAGTAGTTTTTGAGTTTACAGACAGACAGACACGGCGGATGACTTTGTTTAATAATAGTGATGCCAATAGGGTTCATATTATTAAAATCCATAGCGTATTATTTCTTTGGGATAGATCTTACTTTGGCCTAGGATGATAACATACGAAGCCTAGAAAAAGAGTGGATCTCAAGTTCGATTGCCGGAACACACTAATGCTTGTGTTTTATTGTAGCACGACAACGCACCTGTATCTCATTGAGAGCACAGTGCAATTCTAACACAGGTTGCTGGGCATACAGTGGCCGATCCAGAAACGTGACAAATTACAAGTTATGGGTTTCTCGTCGTAATGTATTTATGTTACAACCTATTTTTTTTTAAATACCTACTTTATAAGGTTAGCGTTTGACCACAATCTCATCTGATGTTAAATGACGATGTGGTCTAAGATGGTGGTCACGCTAAACCTAGAGAAAGACTGTTGATAGGTTGAAGACAGTTGCTAGGATTCGCACCTACGTCCTTCGACGCTGTGCTCGAACACACTACCAATTGAGCCATCATCGCTTCGCATCGCTTTTGAGTATAGATCCCTACCATCGGAAACAGATTTTAGCCTTGAGGGTCATAGATAACAATGCTGGCATTAAAATACTTTAAATATGTCTATACATTTTTCTATGAATTAACTTTACAGTAACGTTGCCATGAGAATCATCAATGAATCCCTAAGTTATTCTAAACCAAAGTTATTTGTCGGAACAACGAAAAAAAAATGCTAGAAACGTAAAACATTTACTCTACGTAGTGTCCATTGATAAATCCATAAAGGTAACTAACATTGAAACCCATTCACGAGGCTAACAAAACAAAAATATATTTTACAATCTCGCTAATTGTTCTCTCATCTGTCAATGAACCTCTCGTTCTGTGCGCATCGTGGATCTATGAACGAAGCACCGTGCGAAACTCATCACTGGACCGTTTTTTTTGTTTTAGAATTCCTTATAATTATTCAAGGAACGTCTGCATTTTTATTATTTATATATTATTTTTTGCTAGCATTAGCCCGCAGTATCGCTCGCGTTGCTGATAACGTCTTATAAATCTATGAACGCCGGCTGCACGCACGAAAAGGCATGACTCATTGTCACGTTCTGCCTGAGTCGAACATGCAAACGAGAGCGCGGAACAACCCTTAGAAAGGCGCGATCATCCTAAGCGTTCGGCTTGTGGCGCATAATTTTTCATCAGTAAACCGACTTTACAGACAAACAATTTTTTGGATAACAACTATTCTATATCCTTTACTGTGCCAATGACAACATATACGCAAAAGTTTAATGACAATCGGTTGAGTATTTAAGGCATGAAAGCGTTACAAGCCAACTCACATTCGTATTTTGTTAGGATAATATTTTCGAAAGGAAAATTTCTTATAAATTGTAAGAGCTTTGCGAGTAATGAAACGTTTATTTATTTCACTCCCATGAAAATGTAGTACTTTATCTGAATCAATTAACTATTTTTATAGACATTGTGTCAATATCACTTTACCCATTAATTTTAGTTCCTACAAGATAGGATAATGATATATGAGAAAGGAAGTACTCTGATATGCCTTTTATCTGCCAGTAAAAAATACCACAAAATCAGTTAAGACGTTTTAGAGTCTAGCCCGGGTGAACAATAGACACTTTTATCTCATTTATATGCTAACTAGTGCCTGCGCCTTTCTCTTTCCCATAATCTATGTCTTATATTTAGGTTTATTGTAGGTTGTATATTTTTAAATTGTAACTTTAGACAGTAGAGTGATATATTGCCTATATAATAATCTAAAAAGGCATCTATATTTTGGTAGAAGTCTCATCAAAATCGGTACAGCTGTTCCGAAAATAATTTTAGACAATCATTAAGCACTTTAATTTTATTCATATGTTTAAGTATTGGTTTCCTAAACGTTAATTGCGTATTTTCGATTTGCATTACAAAATTGAACATTGATTTCTATATTCACTCAAATACACACATTAATCTCAATTCAATTACTCATACAAAAATATGCTCCTAAAATATATTCAAATAAAGCCTCAAATCAAGTGGGCAATGATTATAATGATGACAGACGAAGTGAAATTACCAACAGATATAGTAATAGTTTATAATATCTCTAGTAAATCTAGTCATACTCTAAACCTTTCCAATCTCTATCCGGAACCAATAAATAATGCATAAGAGTCACGCCTAACTTAAATTTTATTTTAAAAGAATTATCCGTGTTACATTAACAATAGATTTGGCACGTTTACAGTGTTGAGTAAGAGCCATTGTCCGTTTGGGTGTTACCTGTTTTATATTATTTCATACGACCAGTCCACGAATGCATCATTCGGCGAAACAATGACGTACCTGTTTCCCGTGGGAATCGTTTGAAAATGAAAAAGAAACGGAGATAAAAATAATTTATTGTCTAACTTCAAATATGCGAAAGAGTCGACTTTCAACAGGTGACAATGATTATATTTTAAGAACGTCACTGACCGATGCAGTGACGTAATCCCCAATAAAATATTTTTCACCATGATTCAAGATTTACTTTCAACACCGATGTTTTCGGATATTCTATCGTGCTACACGATCAAATCAAATCAAAAACACTTTAATCAATTTAGGCCCAAAGAAGGCGCTTATGAACGTCAAAACTACCACCGGTTCGGAAAACACCCTAGTCACCGAGAAGAACCGGCAAGAAACTCGATCGGGTTTATCTTTTTAACATACACTTATATATTTAAAATACGTTATATGTTACAATCGATTTTAGTGGATGCACAGAGAGGAGTCAATTCCAGACATCACCATCGTTCACATATTGATCCACTCTATAATAGCTCTTTGACACCAAAACCCGCTTAACATGGCACTTTATCTTATAGTCTGGCAAATCAGTAATATGCTTTGGGACTTTCTTATAAAACCTAAAACTATTACCTAAAAAAGTATTACTGGTTTTATTGAGTCTAAAACATGGAACGACCAGTTCGTCACAGTTTCTAGTCTTTAGATCATGCCTGTGTTTTACAAACTTCAGCTTTTCAAAATTTATGCGAACATAAATTTAGTATAGGATTTTTATATATAGTATAGGATAGGATTTAAATATAGTATAGGATTAGTATAGTATATTCAAACATTCTGTATTATATTTTATTAGAATCAGCAACATTAAGTGTACCTACTCAACTCATAAGAGCAAAACAATATCAGAATTAATATTAAGAACATACATCCTAGTTTTCAAATGGTTAATTAGTATAAAATCATAATATAAAAAAAACGTGTATCCCTTCCTATACATTTACCCGTTGAAAGAGTTTGATACAAGGACGTTACCTTACTGAGACTTAATTATGTCTGGGTAACGATTTCTGGTATCGTTTTGTGTTTGCGAAATACCGGCCTCAAATCTGCCCATTCAACTTGGACATTGGAAGAATCTACCGATAGTAGGTGTAATTATAATATTTAAAAAAATTAAAACGTTAAATAATAAATTTCACGATCTAAAGAAATAGTTTTCTTTAAATGACCAAATAAGATTCTACCACATTTTGATCTTTAAACTTAAACTATATTTAATAACGATTCATAAACGGGTGAAACAGTGGCTAAAAACTAGTTTATATACAAAATATTATTTAGAAACATAACGACAGATATCCGTATTATTTAGCAATATATTCCTAATAAGAGTCATATTATACAGTGGTAATAAAATAACATTGCTGTAGGCTGTATCATATTTCTCGCTCGTTCCACAACCCATGACATTGTCAGTGTAGTGATGTCAACGTTTATAGCAAAGAGTTTTTAATATCCGCAATTGAGAATGCGGATATCCTTGAATCAAAATACTTTCACTTAAACCAGAAATAATGCACATTCTTGTCCAACTACTCATCTATCTACTACCCAATAAAAAACGTAATAATTTGATGCCTGCCAACTAGTAGAAAAATAATTTATACATTACAATACAAGACCATGCTGTGATCTAAGAGCAGTAAAGGATCAATTCAAGATTTGTTTTAGCTTCGAGATTTTTGTCCAAAGACAATGAATTAACATCACTGTCAATACTGTACTGTTTCATCGTTTAAAACCCAATCATAGCGGCTGACTTTACATATCACGTTTTGAAACCAATCAGTATGGACTCGATGTCCCTGAAAAATCATTATATAAGTACCTTAGTAATGGGAAACTGAGGCGATTTTAAATAACATTTCTTGGATATCGGATATTGTATCGATAATGTATCTAATAACCTAGACAACACTTTTACCACAGATTTCAGACTACGACGAAAATATTTAAAAGACATTAGGCTCTCGTAAATGTCACCGTTAATTATAGAGTTCCTTCCATCACGACACTTGTAGAGGCCTTGCCAGATCAACAGTGTAGTCAGTTCGAAAAAAAAACCTGACACTTCTGTAAAATTGCTGAATCATTGCAGTAAATAAATATATATTCTTTTGGTATTATAACAATTCCTGAAGCTACGGAGCATAATTTGAATGACAAGTTTAATAGAATATATTGAACCCGAGAAAATAATGACTATGCCAACCTGTAAGCTCTCACTGCTGTGCCAAACGCTTGTATCCAAAGGAAGTAAGTAACGAATACGTTCATAAAGCTAGCTCATGACATATTGTCGATTTCAAACTACGAGATATCCATCATCCACAATTATCCACATAAATTTCCCACAAACTGTGGTACTGCAAGAATATTTCTCAGATTCAGATTTCCCCATGATATTTTCTTTCCTTTTCAGCTGATAACTTTACCAATTAAAAAATTATTTATATTAATAAATTATAGTTAAAAAGAAACTAAAAAACAAGCGTTTATAGATAATACAATTAAACAGTAAAAAATAGTTCATAGCATAAGAATTTCATTCAAATCTGATCACTCAAAGTAGGGTAAAATCGTGGCTATAGAGTCAGTTACAAATATACGAGTGAAACTAATAAAAACGTGTTAAAAATGATAAAGTTTGATGAAGATGGATTGATAGTTATTAGTTTCATTCCAAAACTACTCGACGGGTTTTGATGAAACTTTAAGGTAATATAGCGTATATATCACAAATAATACATAGGCTACTTATAAAAATGTTGTTTAAAATTACCAAAACCGATAAGACCCATGCAAATTTGACAAAATGTTGCCACTTGAGAGATAACACAGTGGGCGCTATATATACCATTAGACTTACAGGACAATATATAGTGGTATCATTTGTAAAAATGCAAAGCAGGCGAAGCCGCAGGTAGATGTTAGTTAGGTAATTTTAGCGAATACGAAACTTCCGACATCGAAGTAATATTCCGTCGATCAAATCACTAGACCATCACGACTTAATAAAGTATTACCGTCTCTTGCTTTTAGAAACTGGTATTTTTAGTTCAACCGTTTAGTTTAGTGCCGTTTAGTTTTAAGTGCTACCGAACGAGAAATATAATTTTCGATGCGGATAATTTAGCATATAATTTCAAAACTTGATCCCATCACTAAACAAACCTTATAATGGGCTGACCTATAAAAATATACCATTAGGCGACATCAAAACTCGCAGTAAATGTCGCCTTCGACTCCACTTGGCCCAGTTCTCGGTTGTTTATCTAGGTGGGCAGCGGGTCTAGACGTCTACACTGTAGTCCAATGGAAAAATACCGCATAAAGCTTCATTTTCATTAAACCTCTATTCGTACACGGACCTCGCGTGTAATTTTAAAGACATATCTAAGTGATATTATGTTGATAAAATTAGACTGTACTGAATTTAGAAAAAAAAATGTTGCTTTATTAATGTACGATGTATTAATAGTTTTTTAAATCTGATTCTAAATGCAGTGTAATTTAAAAATAACGGTGTCCACACAAAAATCTGCAATCCATGGGCAGTGGTATACTGGACTGCAAAGTTCTCTGCAGTCAAATGTAATAAACAAAAAGCGAGTCACTGCGATGAATTGATCATGTTCACTATAGTAGCAATTCAGTGATGTACAAACACTCTACCAGCCCGCGTATTTCGCTTTTAACAAGATGAAGTTCTTCTCACCTGGATCCAAAAACACAAATCAAAACAAAATGGCGACTCCCAAAATTGCCGCCATACACATAAAAAATTATTGATTAACCTTTTTACCACATTTGTATAAAAGTTTTGTTTAAAAATATACATTTTGAACATTATATTTTAATCTAGAAAATATACGCAGGTGAAGACGCACAAAAGACTAGTGCTTTATATTTTAATGGAAAAGCTTTATTTATCATACAACGTGACAATTGGTTGATACGTTAACATTTGCGTTAGATCGCAGTTCATTGCGGGCGTAGACCTGTAACCCACTGGCTATGATTACTTATTACTAAGTAAATACACTATAATCGGGTGAGTGCCCTAAGCGCTCCCCTTAGTAGTCCGGTGAAACTGTGAAGGCATAATGCTGGCAGTGTAGGTCAGTTCGAAAAAAAAAAAAAAACTATATTATATAATTGGTTAAGCTTTTAATTCAGTACTTACATCCATGTAGATACTCAGGAACGTTGGTTAAGAAATAACTTATTTATCGTCACTGATGGTAATATACTAAACTTAGGGATGCAAGTTAAATATCGATATATGTTTAGGCGACATGAAAGTATCGATAAGCTATATAACGATCATATAAATCCGATGAGAAATGTAAAGCTTTATGAAATAAAGTTAATGCGTGCCAGCTCTGACCCTGAGTGGACTACTTAAGAACGATTGATTTTTAATATATGCATCATACATAAGGGGTAAATAAACACATATATTGTAATATTGAACCACGCCTCATCTTTTCTTTTTTTTCCGAAATGTCGACACTGTTGACCAGGCAAGGCCTCTACAGTTTCAACGAACTACTAAGGGGAGCGCTTAAGGCACTTACCCGATTTTAATACATCTTTTCGAAAGGATTTAGTATTCATGCAAGCAGAACCAAGGACACAGCTAGTAGTACTAAAAAAATTGTGTCTATAATTATCGTAGTACGCTGATTATTTCGCAAACTATTTTATTTGATCTAGATCATTAATAGACCATAGATTGTTTCTCCTTTATGTAACACTTTGTTCCGTATCAATTACCTACGATCTCACAATATTAATACACGTTTCCTTATTCTTTTTTTTTTTTTTTTTTTCGAACTGACCTACACTGTTAGCCTGGCGGCTGCTACAGTTTCACCGGACTACTAAGGGGAGCGCTTAGGGCACTCACCCGATTGATTTTTAGGCGAAACATCTCAAGGGCACTCGGTGCACCTCGGCTTGAGCTGTCGCCGGATTCCCGACCTAACTAAGCTAGCTAAGCTATCTATCCATACAATACACATATATGAATTCGTGAAAAATGCATGTGTGACCATGCATGTTTCACGAGTGTATATGTGTATTTGGTATCTGACTACTGTGTTATGTGACCTATTTCAGTCCGAAAAGGGCAAAAAAACAGCCCACCACTGAGTGCCTAGGTGTGCAAGAGTGTGGGGTGATCGTGTAAGTGTAGAACATGTGTAAACCACTGTATTCGCGCGAGTAACATACTCGAGGGCTCCACACCGAGGGACTACCTAGGCTCGAGCTGTTACAAGAAAAATCGCGACGAGTGTGCGGGATCGAATCTTCACCCCCCGCTCACGGCGGCGTGAACAGAGAGAGTCGCGGGCGTGGGCGCAAACACGCGTCATTTCAGAGGGGATCGAGCTAAAAAATAAAGTACAATGGCACGGTGCCGATTTAACTAAATAATTACGTAACAAATCCTAATGTATCGGTCTATTGTATATGAACACGCGGGTTCGAACTGATATTTTGATTTACGCGAATTTATTTATGCGCGGCGCGGGTTAATTGTTGTACCGTGGTCGCGACGGCCGGGAAAGCGGAGATAGCGTTTAAGAGCTCGAGCTCAGACGTACTATTAACTAACGCGTTAAATGCAATTATCTCTTGTACATAGTGTACCAAAAGAAGACGAGCTATCCAGTCTATACCGGAGGTCGATACTGAAGCCGCGATAGGTGGCGCAGGAGTGGACAGAGCCTTTTGAGACTGAGGCTTGGCTTTAGGAGCCGAGGGAGCTGGCGGGGAAGGCCTTACGCGCCAGGAGAGCGCGCTCGGCGCAGGAGCGGATGCTGCCGGCGCACTGGAGGTGCCCGGCAGGTAGGGGAAAGCCTTCTGGCTTTGTATGGGCGGAGGCGGAGGCCGCTTCGTCCGAGCCGGCGGGCCGTGCGCCCTGGACCGGGTCGCACGACCGCCGCGGTGGGGACGGGTCGAGCGAGGCGCACGGGGACACCCGCGATAATTCGCGGTATGACCCGTTTGCTCGCAGAGGACGCAGCTCGGAGGCTCGATGGATTCGGGAGTGCAGGTGGCAGTGTCGGGCGGAATAACCGTACACCTGGCAGTTGTGACACTGCGAGGGTATCTGGGACTTGCGAGGAGGCTCGACAAAGACTGGGGACAGGCCGCAAACCGAGTTGAGGCTGAAAATAGCCTTGCCTTCCGAGGTGCGGTCCAGTGTGACCATCACCAAGTTGAAGGGGGCCTTCGTGCGGAGTTTCCTTATTCACTTATTTATAATTTTATATATATATATATATATATATATATATATACTAGCGGCCCGCTCTGGCTTCGCACGGGTATAAAATATATAGCCTATGTCATTCACTAAAAAAATGATTAAAATCGAACTAGTAGTTTTGATTTATTCATTACTGCCCGTGGCCCGCACGCGTTAAATTTCGAGTAACCTCAAAAATAACAGTATTTCTCCACTATTTAATTTATATTATTATACATATAAACCTTCCTCTTCAATCACTCTATCTATTTAAAAAACCGCATCATAATCTGTTGCGTAGTTTTAAAGATTTAAGCATACCTAGGGATATAGGGACAGAGAAAGCGACTTTGTTTTATACTATGTAGTGATAAACATTAATGTTGCTATTATTTCTATCTGTACTCGATAATCTCCAACATCGTTCGGTTGATCACCGTGAAAGTTAACTTCTTCTAACCCCTAATTTAGACTTCATCTGCTTTTGTATCTGCTTTTTATGTCGAAGCGTAGCAACTAGGCAGACGGCTCATCTGATGGCAAATGGTTAGCGTCACCTATGGGCATCACTGTTGCGTTGCCGGCCTTGAAGAACATGTTTCAATCCCGTTTTGAAGACAGCTACACAACAAAAATAAAAATTATGTTAACTTCTAAAAGTATTACTTCTTTATATCAAAATAACATGTACTTTCAGATACCGAAATTCATTAAAATCTATGAAACCAATTGAATTTAATTGAATCCAAATAAACAGACAAAACAGACAAAAAGGTCTTATAATAATAAATTTGAAATCAATGTCTTATAGAATTGTCTTTGCAAACAACAATTTGGAAAAAAATGTAGTCACCCACAGAACTATAGATTTATTAATATAGATACATTACCACGTCAATACATGGTAATTATCAATTATTAGATTACGACCACCATACATAACGTGTAACACTCAGACTAGTGACGCCTAGGCGTGGCATCAACCTATTAATATTCAATAATTAAGGGAAGTGGCAGGGTGTCTGTACCTGACTCGATGGAAGCACCTGACACTGATGATAAACACGTCACAGTCTCTTTTTTTTGGATTGTCGGCTTCGAAGTCAACCAATATATCCAGCAGCCGAGAGAATTATGAAGATTGTGGATCTCTTAAAGATCACCGTCGTTTTTAAATTGCCCTGCACTAATACCGTTAGATACAGATACTATTCTATCAAATCCAATCAAAAATATTTTATTCAATTTAGGGTCTGAGAAAGCGCTTATGAACCGGCAAGAAACTCGATCTGGTTTATCTGTTCGTCATACATATTTTTACAAACACTTGTTTTTGACGTGCGCACAGAGAGAGGCTTCATTTCCAGATATCACCATCGTTCAAATATTGATCCACCCTATAATATTAAAGAGATAATTATTAAAGGTATTGTATTTTGATAATACCATAAAACCCGCTTCATGTGGTTTTCAAACTACCAACAAATCAGTAATGTGTTTTGGGATTTAGCTATAAAATCTAACACTATTACCTAAAAAACTGTGATAGGACTGGACTTACTGAGTCCTGAAACATAGGATGAATAACTTGTCACTGTTGCTAGTATTTAAATTATAATGGTATTTTACTGAATCCAGCTTTTCTAAGTTTTTGTGTGCATACATAAAATTATCAAGAATGTATTGACAGAGTTACAATTATTCGTCGTATTACAATAAAAAAAACACCCTTCAAAATTAAATTGATATAAAAAGATTGAAAATATAAATGGCGAACTAATTGTTTGTTTATTTTATAGTATCTGTTCGCGCGCTACGAACGACTCGTGCTCAGCCATCTTTAACGAATGTATTTGATCGAATTAATTAATTACGCTCTTTTTTAAACGTTCCATAATTAATTGGACACATTTCGAGATGTTTTCTGAACGCTACAAAGTAATTAAATACTGGACTAATCAATTAATTTCCGATTTATCATTTCGAACATATTTATGTTTTTTTACTGCTTATTTTATATCAGTCTCTAGATTTATTCTAGTTAGTGTTCGCGATTTGGTTCATGAATGATTTCGTCATTTCATGGAAACTACGTGTTTAATCTATAATTGTGGGATTTTTTTTTATTGTACTTTTCACGTCACTTCTTATTCCGTATAATGCTTTTACTGATTTTAAATTCAAACCTGTGTTCAATTTTATCATTACTGAATAACTCTCATGGGAATGTGTATAATGTGTAGCCTACATACGCATGATGGTAGAGCTTTTTCGAAGTCCGCCTAGCCTAGCTACCACCCTCAAGTTGAAAATCTGTCGCCAAGCACCTGTTAGTGTGTTCCGGCTGCTGCATTTGAGAGCCAGTCTCCCTCTAGGTTTAGCATCTTAGACCACATTATCAGTTAACATCAGATGAGATTGTGGTCAAACGATAACCTACAAAGTATACAAAAAAAATTATTAATGTTCTGAAAAGTTTGTAAATTTATCTTATGTTCTTGCCTGTATACCAAATAACCAGATGACGTATATGCAAAATGTCAGGATGTTCCTTTGAAAATCAAACAAACTGATTCCCATTATATAATATTAGATGAAATGACAAAATTAAATTGTAATTAAACAAGTACATTTTAATAAGAAATAAAACCAACTTCTATTAGATAACTCTACAAAAATTACACCAAAAGGTCTTTGACCATAGTTAAGAGTCACTATTTATTACCTATTCGATTTCGTGGAGTTCCCAGGTGTATCTTGGAAATTCAATGTTCAATACTAATGAAATTAAAACGCTAATAATTATAAAAGACGAAGTTCTGAGGTAAGACATATAAAAAATAAATACACTCAAATTGAGAAGTCGGTTAAAAATAAAACAGAGAACATAATTCATCGATATAGAACGATAACCATACTCATGAGAACGAAGTAGCGTGCGGATGCTAGTATTTTATAAAATTCGTTTCGTAATCTACAAGCCCTTTGCTAATGTTGAGAGTAAATGTACAAGTTTATATCGTAGCAAGTGGAGAATATCCAGAACTAGATAACTCGCCCACTCATTTCCTGCAGCGAGCCCGAGGATATGAAGTCATCCATGCCGTTTGTGAAACGTTACCGTGAAAACATAAACACGACGCACCTATTACCTTGTCACCGACTAATAATAATAAACACACTAACAAGTTATTAAATCTGTACATATAAAGAAGCGATGATGGCTCACTTGTTAGCATCGGACACTGTCTATTCAAAACCTTACGACTCACTCGGAGTTTTCAGTGAAGGAGAACATCGCGATGAAACCATAGCATGGTGGTAGGGCTTTTTCTAAGTCCGCATGGCTAGCTATCACTTTCAAATTGAAAATCTTACACCAAGCACCAGTTGACGTATTCCGGCAGCAGTACTTGAGATCCAGGCCCCTCTAGGTTTAGCGTGTTCACCATCTTAGACCACGTCGTCATTTACCATCAGATGAGATTGTGGTCAAATGCTAAAACATTTATAGTATAAATATATATGAACTTATCTTAGTGTATATATCTGATTGTCATTGTGATCCTGAAACGCGAGTGTGATTACAAACATGAAAAGCTACTTTATTTTGTAATATTTATATATACAGAGAATTTATATATAATCGTTCATGTTCAAACGCATTAAGTTTGGTATTCTAACATTTGTCGCGGTCGTCCGTTTCCCCAATTCGCGTCAAACGCGAGGCGTGAATCAGCGGCCGCTACCAGGCGACATCCTGCTTTACAACAATTGTTTCTAATGACAACGCTTCCCGAGACACTTCCACGGTGTCTCACTCGACACTGATCGCTGATGACATAACTCATCACCGTTCAATTGCATTAGAACTCAAATCTATACATATAATTAAATTGAACAGCCTATTCTTCGTTGAGGTAAACTCCGAAACAGTTGAAGCAATTAAGACTAAACTTACTAACAAATAGAAGACTTGTTAAACAACTATTAAGGTCATATATAATGACATATTTCCATATAAGTTAAGCAATAAAATTTAATAACAATGATTTTACATTCCTAAAATAATTTAATAAAAAACAACCCATAATTAATTTGAGTAATTAGTTTTAGTGCAATAAGAAAATTATTTTCAAACGAACAACGTCGTGGGCACTAGCTAGTATTATTATTAAAGGGATAATAATATTTATTATAAACGAGAAATGTTGTGAGGACAGATGTATATTTCTCACATTTTCATGCAAATCTACTGAGCGCATTTTGATGAAACCGTAATATATATAACACAGAAGAAATAATCTGTAAATATCTTGTTTAAATTGGCTAAGATATAACAATAATTGTCAAATTGAAATAATCATGTCATCTGGGAGGTACCTCGGCTTTCGCTGTATAAATCGTTAGAATCATATAAATATGATACTGTATGTTGTCATCATTTATAAAGATATAAACGCAGATGAAGTCGTGGTTTGACAATAGTTTAATAGTCAGGTCAGTCCTGTAATAAAAGGGCGCTTCCGGTGATGGAAAACACCGCAAAACCGTTATGTGTTGGCAACATGGCATTTTCTAATACCCTGACTAGCTACAATCAAGTTAAAAACCTTTTGTCTAACTTCTGTCGACGTAATACACTAAACTTTAAAACTCTACTGTTTTTAGGCTTCACTTGCTTCATCTTTGATCCTGAACATTATTGAATCAGACGGGTTTAAATAAAAATGTTAGTTAGTAAGATAAATAAATTAGTTTATAGAGATACCAACAGCCGCTCGTGACTCCCTTTGCGTTTGTATCTTTATAAAGGTCTTAATTAATATACTATGTAGAATATTTATTTAACTTGAAAATACTATGCAATATGTTTCCTTTTGCTAACAATTTTCATACACATACTTTCAAAAGTGCCCATTTTTCATACAAGTTTTCGCCTCTTTTTTATTAATTTAGGGGTTGAATTTCTAAAAATACTTTACACTCACCTACAGTGTGAAATGAACCCGAAAACAAATATCCATAGCCATAATCGCAGTAGTTCGAGCTGTACATTGATATGTCAGTCGGTCAGTTATTCTTTTATATACACAAAAGGTATAAATAGAGATCTACAATCTCGGTAACTGGGAAATAAAGGACAGTTCATGAGGCAGTTTTATATCCATGTGTGTGGTGGTTGCCACCCACTCAGATGAATTCTCTAGCATTCCGTTTGATTACCTACTGGATATACACCGGACAATCACGGAACACGACGCGTCTAAGCCTCTCACATTACGCCGTGTTGGTGTGTGGTGTTTTGGCTTAAGGTATTATTTCTGACTGGAACGATAAATGAAATTATATCAGCAAATAAACAAGTTCTTAATGATTATAACCAATCGAATAATCATGCAAATCTTACCTTTATTAATGAATAAAGTTGAATATACCTGTATCTGTCGAATTAAGCAGAATATGATGTTGAATTAATGGTGTCCAATTACACAATCTATAATTCGCCATATTTATTTTATTACCGGCCATAAAGTCGAGATGTTTGCCAAAAATAAAAGAAAATCAGATTTTTAACCTGTGACATAAAAACTTGGTACAGTCTTGGTAAATAAATAGATTAAAAAACTTATATTGTTTCGTTAATTAAACATTAGCAACACAACTACTTGTACTACCGATTGTTTTAAAATTATCAGACCCATTTAATGACCAGAAAATAATCTTTGTGATAACTTCTATAAGACATGAAATGATCTGAAAAACAAAACACCTGTTATCCACCTTAAATCGAAAATACTATACACAATTTAGGCCTTAAGAAAGCGCGCGTCAACGTTAAAACAATATTTATTGTACTAGGTATTTAATTTGGCACTTCGTGCAGAAAAGTGAGACGTCCGGTTAAGATCGGCTTGCTTTGATTTTGTAAAACGTTCTCTATATCGCACAGCGTATTAATTGAGATAGACAAAAGTAACGGCTATACGAAACCGAACTTAGCCGACTATCTCGATCTCCTCGTCGATGTGCCAAATTAAAAGTTGGTTACTGTATTTAATTATAGTTTACTAGGGCTGTTTCTTATATTTTATTTAAGAATATAAGTACAGATGTTGTTTCTTTTAAAAGGGCTAAATTATAGAAAATCAGTATCGTTCAAGTAATGTGATTGATATAATAGTGCTTAAACTTATTGTCCAACATGCGTTTTAGGTCCTTTTTATACAACTTAATACCAAAATAAAAAAAAAACTTTTTTGGCTTATTGAATCTAAAACAGGGTCAGGCTAATTTTTAATTGCAATAACGGCTGTGGTTTGAAAATCTAGTTTACCTAACTTTTTACCAACATGTACTATACCATTGTTGTAAATATCGATGGAACCATCAGATCAGAGTTGCGGCTATCTTTTCTAAAAAAAAGGTACATTACTCACCATACCGCGTATCATAAAGTAGACAACGCCCTCGTTAAAGTTTTTTGTACCTGACCAAAACATGCTGTAGCTAAAATCGGCTAAAAAGATACACACGTGTTCACAAACAAGCCAGCCTATATTACTTCATTTACTCATTCATTTACTTTCTGACTTTTATTTTACATTGTAATTGCTCCATTCCTAAGCATTGTAACATTGATGATGGATAGTTTATAACTGTCCTCGACAAAAAGAGCTGTCAAACGCATAAATATATATTTTATATCTGACTGGTATTTCCATAGATTACCACGTCCAAATAGACAAATAGACTATGGCTCTTTATAATATATACCTAATTATCTCTAAACCTTTCTTTTTCGTTTAGGTAGGTGAATAAAGCCCGTGTCTTTAGGAAATGCTTTTTTATATTAGTAATATTAAATATTTAATTTAGTTGAAAATTAAATAATGTATAGATACTACTACTGTAAATTTCAGGTTCAATAAAGTAAAATTTACACTTATATAATGGAATAAAATAATGGATTTCCAAATTTGTATACTTTTACTCTCAAAGTCTTTTTTCAAAGTTATAATGATATAGAATCTGTCCTTTTGAAATTTACATTATAAAACACAAAGAGGTTTTTACCTATTACTTTAATTGAAATAAGTTTAACAAAAAAATGTTTATATATACATTAACGTGACTGTACAAACGTAGACGTCATACGAAGCTGGTGTAGGCAAGATGGCGAGGTACGTCAGCGGACCTTATAAAGATACGGTCTCCCACGCTCCGCACGCGCCGATCGCGTTCAATCCCCGCAATTTCGTTCAAAGTTTATGTTTAAAATATTAAAATACCAATGACTTTCGCTCCAACGTTGGACCCATTTATATTGATTTTTATTAATAAGTGATAATATTTGTCACATGTTAGGTGAATTGAAAAAATTGCTTTTATAAAATAATGCGAAACTGTACATATTCCACCGCCAAGTAAAGACTCTATCCCTAGGGAACGCACGAACTGTCTCACAACGCCAACTAACAGCGTACTACCGATTTGGAACAGTGGAAAGTTGTTATGCCTATAATACTACATTATGGAACCTAATAACATTTCCCAAGCGGTCAGGTTTGCATACGATAATTGAATTCATTGCCAGTCATTAATATTCTTAAATATTATCTGTGATTCTGTTGTTTGTCTGATGATCCACAACGGATAAACCGATTTGGTGAAGCTTTTAAAGTAGATTTTACTAAGTTTTCCGACTTTTTTTAGGGAAAATATCGTTACGATTTTCCATATCATCTAAGCTGTAGTTATCAAAGTTTGAAAGAGGTGCTTTAAAATCGGCAAAACTTATATAATAACAATAATGACAAAGTTACAAATAAAAAAATAATCTATCTATTTAATGCAAGTAAGTCACATTATACCCATGAAATAACAAAATTAATATCATAAGAATCGAATAACGCATATGAACTAGTTCCCCTTTCAGAGAAGTTTCTAGAACCGACATTAGACAGTATCCAACAGATTTGTTAGACTACTACAGTTTTGAAAAACTTGTGAACAAAGTTCAACTGCTTCAGCATTATCGTTCTGTAAGAGTACTTTATTGGAGCTTAATGTTTTTCACTATTCGCACTCGTTCACTTTTAAATATCCTATTCTGAAGTCATTTGTGGCTAGTACCATGGCATCTAATGTAGTAGAATTATCGGTTCTGTTTCTTTCTGAAGTGTGTGGTTGGTATAGCAAATAATAGGAATAAAACCGTATATCCCAGTATCTAAGAGCAACTACCTGTTTGTGACCTACCTCAGTAAAATTGGCGTTAGTTATAGATATATTGAATTTCTATTTAGATCAAAAAACTTACGCTACTCCTGTTTACTCCACAACAATTTCTGTACAAAACGACACACTTTGATCGTCACACTTCATAGCTAAAATCGAATACGAAAATATTTCTCTATATGGTTAAGATACCTTCCAAAGAGAAGTTGCAATGTCCTAGTGATTTCAAACCTTAATAAATGCATAGTTTAGTATTGTCCTACTAGTTGACGACACTATGGTGGTTTGTCTAATTATGGTCGTTTAGTTGAGGCCGTTTTAGGGCGATGTTGGACTCCAATCTGATCTTTCAATGAAGGAAAGCTTCATAATAAAAGGACGTATTTTAATTATCATGATTTTTCGTTGAACTTGCTGTGGTTTATTTATATGAACATTTAATAGCAGCTGTGGTTATTGGCACACGCCATCCTATATGGATCATTAAAAAACGTTATAAAATCCGTTTTCGTTGTTATCTAAGCGACGGTTTCGTTTGCGTCAATGATTTGATATGTAATGTGAGTCTTATGCTAACCGCCGCCAACGGGTTTACCTAATCTAGGCACAAGCGGCCTTCCGGTCTGCTGTACGGCAGGCTGTCTGATAGCTAAATTACCTTATAAGATGTAAAACTTTTATATTGCTCCTGTCTCTTAACCAGAAATTTGCAAAGTTATTTCCAGCTTTTATTTTATTACCTAATAACTTTCTTTTAAAAACTATAGATGTACGATAAAATATAACCTAAACACAACTGCGATAACTAGAAGATGGGTAAATCCATAGGCTAATAGTAGCCTTCATATGCCGACCTGCGTACGTATCAGTTCACTTTACGGATAAATGACCCTAGATCATAAAAAAGAGAGAACACACTTGTTGAGAGAGTATATCATAACTTCACGATACGATAAAGATAGGACTGACATCATTTTGGTTCGTACCCTGATAGAAGTTATTGTAAAACTGCCGTTCAAAATTTACACGATAATTTTTTTTCTTATGCAAATGTAAAATTGCGTTGTGTATTACGAAATAAAAATCGTTTTATATGTATTTAATAACGAATAATAATATTTAAAATATGCTTCTCTTCAAATTCATTGATTTTATAAGCTCTACAAAAAAAGTGGTTGGATTTTGTTACTTCGTCTAATGTCATCTCTAAACTTGATCTACTGTCATCTTTGTATAAAATTTAATTCTCAAAAAAAAACCGTGTTTTTTTTTTATTTCATTCATTATATTTAATGAATAACGAAGTACAAGGTGAAAATCCGTTTTTTACTCGTATCAGAATTTATTCACCACGTGGAACCTAAAAAACGTCTAAGTTTTGGATATAGTCCACTTTGCAACTTAGTGCATGTAGTTCAGTTGTGAAAATGATATGAAAAGTTAGTTATACATAATTATTTTAGTTGTGTGTTTTGAACAAAATAATTACATTTCTGGCCTTATTCTTATGCACAATCGAACTTAATCTAACTAAACCAATTCTACGGCAGAAATTATCTTGAAACAAAAAAATCGATTGTTAAAATAAAGAAGAAAAAAAACCCAACTTCCTACGAATTTGCTGAGAAAAGAAAATTGAAAAAGAACGTATTGTTATAGAATACACACGTGTCAAATTATATTACAATCTACTTGATGTGCGCCATTTTGGCGCTACACTCTAAAATGAATGTAGATTAATCGAAATTTGAAGGTTTATAAACGCACATTGACTCATCATGTGTTTCATGTATATGCTTTGTCATCACACCATACATACAATAAAGCTATGTAAACATAATAAAAAGCATAATTTGTAAAAATTGGTTATCCGTGGGTACTTTAGTTGACTTCACAAGTTAACTCAAAAAAGTTTTAATTTGTTGGAACAACTCGCCTGAAAGTTTTTTACCAACCACTATCATGTAATGGCTTTCATTATTTATTCCTAATATTGGGTTCATATCGTGTAACATTGGTGCCATCTTCAGTAATATAGTTCGGTTAATGTGTACAAGTGAAGTGGATGGGCTATTTCCCTGTGGTATAATGATACCACATTTAGAGTATTAGAATTCTGAAATGTGAAAAAAACTCCTTGGAAAGTTATAAAAAGGGAGCCGCTATGTTGTTAGAACATTGAAGATATAACAGACCACTTTGTAACAATATTACTGACTTAATATTAGCAATAATATTCTTCAATAAAAAGTATTTATTACCAGAGTATGAAGAAGGAAAACAACTCTTACATTGATGTTATACCTACGACATAGAATGATTTATCAAAAACTTATGCCATAAAAGTATATAAAGCATAAAGATATAGTTCAAAGGATTTTAGTAACAAATAAATTGTATTATTAACTGAATTAAAATTGAGATGCAACACAACACAATTCGTTCAACGAAATACCTTAAAAAAATCAAAATAATATACTCATAAATGCAAAGAAAGTTCATAACAAAGACAAGCAATGATAAACAAATACATGTCATTTATTATTTTTAATTGTTTACGGGCATCATCTATTGTGTATTGTCGTACACGTAAAACAAGGCACGTCTAAAATGTAAATACATATTTTGTGATTTTTCTAGAACATACAATACCGGATATCCGTATTGTTCACCATATTCAAGAATGTATTTACGTAATATTCTTCCAAATATTATATAATATTTAATAGAATTATATAAGGTCAATAAGAAAGCATGGGTTTCAGTAGATAATAAAATAGATTTACAGCAAGTCAAGAGAGTCTACTACTTCGTCAATGTCAACGTATAATCGCAGATATAAGTCTATGATATTTTACATGCATTTTACCTTATTTCTGATAAATTTAAATATATTGCTTATTTTCTTGCCAAATAGTATTTGCCATGAATAAGTGTCAACACAAACTTCATACTATATGTAACTCCTTTACTCAGATAATGGCAGCGTACAGTGTGCTGGCAAAAACTGTATACATTTACAAAGAACATATTTGACATTTTTATTTAAGCTTTAAGTACAGAATTATATTTTACAGTTGCAAGCTCAGAATTCATTTAGCTTATACTGAGTTCTAGTCACTAAATTCGGGAATTTAGGAAAAAGTTGGTTATTATGCAAATAATAAATAATGCCGAAATTATAATGTAATAGTGGTATTTCTATACTTTTTAAATAATTACTATTACTTGATTCTTATTGCTTTAATACTTTTTTGAAGAAATATCAATAAGGCATTCATTGTTACATCTTTTATTATTTGGTTTTTCTTTCCTTTTTTCGATATTCTTTCAACATGCATGATTAAGTTTATTTCTTACAATTAAATACATTTCACAGATTCGATGCGGTATTGAAATGAAGCTAAGAACAAACTTAGTGTAACTAGACTATAAATCCGTAACCTAAGATTACGCTGAGTAGCTACTTTGCGATGTTTAAACTGATCTAAGGATAAGATAAGGCTGGAATGGAATAATCTGTGTTTTATATCATGAAATTAATGAATTGTCCTATTTGTGAAAACTTGTAAATGGGCTTCATATAATCTACTCTTTGTTTTATAATGTCAATTTAGCTGTAAGTTTTCCTAAAAATTGTAAAATAAAATAAAAACCTTATACATAAAACGAACGAAACGCAACTCTATATACACAAGTGGAATTAACTCGGAGGTCAAACAAAGAACGCTGACAAATGCCCAAGTCACATTTAAGTAGTCCATTCAGAGTCTCCAACGATAACTAATTATCCCGGCAAATGACTTATGATTAATAAAATTATACGTATGTAATGAGACGGCCGCGGCATGTCGCATCTTCCTTCCGGCAACGCGGACGCACAATGGACCGCAGTTCCCACGATGTTAGCTAACTGCATAGTTTGTATAACACAGCAAGCTCACTTCTCGCTAGGGCATGTAAAATTCGCCTACTTTTACGAATACCACTGTCCGTAGTATCGTTTTTTTTATACCTGCTTTATTATTAAATTTATAAAACGATTTATTTGTTTTTAACAATTACTTAGAAATAACAATTATACCCAATTACTCCAACATAGTCAGCTAGTATATATATATATCGATGGTGAAAAACATTACTGAATAACATGTGAAGAATGGATGGATGGAGACGGTGAAATTATCTGATTCAGATCTTCTGAACATTTCCCAAATTACAGCCGATAGAATACTACAAGGTACGCATCTCTTTATGCCTTTTTTTGTTGCTCCTGACAGTGATCCATCATCGATGGCCTTCAATCCCAACGATCGACAGAATCTGCCACGGGCAACTGATATTCAGCGGAGCAGTCTCAAAGATGGCAGCAATACTCCACACTTTTTTTTTTTTTTTTTTTTTTTTTTTTCGAACTGACCTACACTGTTAGCCTGGCAAGGCTCTACAGTTCCACCGGACTACTAAGGGGAGCGCTTAAGGCACTCACCCGATTTTATATGGACGACTAGCACAAGGGCGCACGGCACGCCTCGGCTTGGGCTGTCGTCGAAAACCCGAATCTAACTAGCTAAGCTAAACTAAGCTAAGCCTATCCGTATCATACCTGTATGGGTTCGTGAAATATACATGGTTACCAAGCATGTATGTTTTACGATCCCGTACATGTATTTTGTATCTATCTATCTGTGTTCTAAACTATTGCAGTTCGAAGGGCAAAAAAACAAACAAAAACAGCCCACCACTATGTGTACCTACGAGTGAGTGTGTGTGCACGTGTGTGGGGTGATCGGTGTTGTGTTGTAGACGAGTGTTTGATCGAATCAGTGGTACTCTGTTCGCGCATGCAAGCTGCTCGAGGGCTCCATTCCGGGGGATCGGACCTCGGCTAGAGCAGTTGCCGAGGGAGGCCTAAGAATGTGTGCTGGGGCAAAATTCACAGCCAAACCGCGGCGGCGTGATCTGTGATTACGCGGGCGTGGGCGCGCACACGCTGTGTTTCGAGGGACGGAAGGGTAGTCTTGATTACCTAGCGAAATTTCTTCGGGAGGGTCGGTGAAAATGTAACGCGGACGTCTTTTATAACGCGGCGCGCCTGGCACGGTATCGTAAGTCGCGGCGGATACCACTAACGGATTGGGATGATTCATGGCTCTGTCGAAATAACTAGTCGTGAGAGTTTTTACGTACTCCCAGATAGACGGCATCTCCAGGTCCCTATGGAGGTCGACTCTCCGGATGTACCACGGGGCACCGATCGCCTTTCGTAGAAAACGGTTCTGTATTTTTTGTAAAATCTTGAAGTTCGCTTTTGACATATGCGCGAAAACGGGACAGCTATACGTCAAAATCGGACGAATACACATTTTGTAAAGTGTGAGCTTATGTCTGACGGACATTTTGCTCTTAGCACATAACAACGGATGCAGACGACCCAAAACCATAGCGGCTTTGTTTCGTACTCTCACTGCATGCTGCTTAAACGTGAGGCGTCTATCTAACGTGACACCGAGATATTTGACCGTAAGGGCCCAAGGAATCTCGGTGTCATACAATTTAAGGGACTTTATATTTCTCGGACGCGGACGCTGAACCGGGTCGAAAAAGATCGCAGCGCTTTTCTCGGGATTAACCTCTATACGCCATCGAAGAAACCATTCGCCGAGTTCCTCGATGGCCCTATTCATACGGATAGCTAAATGCGACGGCCGCCAATCGGAAGCGTAGATTACTGTATCGTCAGCGTAACAACCTACCTCGAACCCCGGGGACCGAGGTAGGTCACTGATGAACAGGTTGAAGAGGGAGGGCGCGAGGATGGACCCCTGGGGCACTCCTGAACGTATCGGGTGGGGCTGGGATAACTCACCTTCCACTCTATAGCGGAAGGTCCTATCTGTGAGAAATTCGCGGATGATGTGTACTAAACTAATAGGAATACTAGACTTAAACAGTTTATAGACTAGCCCGTCGTGCCAGACCTTGTCGAAGGCCTTGGCGACGTCAAAGAAGACCGCTATTGTACGTTTCGGTTTAGGCTTGGCCGGACTGACCTGGCGCTGGGGGTCTTCATTAAATTTCGAGAATATGTACTCCGTGAGGCGGTGTACTTGGTTCGTGCACGAGTGTTGTGCACGGAAACCGAACTGCTCAGGCGGCAGCAGATTCAACCTTGTTATCGTGGTCTGTAGGCGGTTCAAAAGGAGCCGCTCGTATAGCTTGCCTAGTGTATCTAATAAACTAATAGGGCGATAGCTAGCGGGAAGCGTAGCTTTTTTGCCGGGTTTGTGTATGCCTATCACTATGGCCTTTTTCCAGACGGCTGGAAAGTGACCCTGGGACATGGCAGCATTGAAGATGCATACCAGCAGAGCAATGATGAAGTCAGGAAGGAGCTTCAGTACCTCGTTCCTGATTCCATCGGGACCTGGGGACTTCCTAAGCTTCAGACGCTTGATAGCGGCCGTCACTTCGTCAAAAGTAACCGGGGTTAGGGTATCCGCGCGAGGAGACGCGAGAAAGCTATCTACCGCGGATTTTATCGATTCGATATGGACAGGGTCAGTGTTAGCAGTGTTTGGAGAACATTGCTCCTCTAAACTCGCAGCGAGACACTCCGCTTTGTCTATACTTTCGAACGCGGGAGGCAACCCATGACCTCTGTCTAACGGGGGCATCGATGCACTCTGCTCTGATTTGAACTTACGCGTGAACGTCCAAAACGCCACGTGGGACGGCTGGATATCCTCCAGGAGTTTGTCCCACCTGGCGGCTCGGATTTCTGCGATACGAGTTTTAACTAACTTTTGTAATGAACGTAATCGAACGCGATTGTCTTCGGTCGGGTAAGTGTCGTAGGCTCGGGTCGCGGCGTTCTTTTCCGTGATCAACGCCCTCACGTCGTCAGGGAGTATAAAGCGGCGATCGTTCACCGCTTGTACCTCTCTCGAGGTCACCCTGACGGCGGTCTGGAGGTGGTCGACCAGGGAATCGATAGCCAGATCCGCGTCGGCTTTAGACACCAACACGTCCGGAATTCTATTTAGACTCTCCGAGGACGGATTGTCTTTCAAGTGACTGCGGAGTTTCGCGTAGTCAGCTGCGCGCACGGACTGACAGTCGATATCGAAATCTGAACCTAGTTGCAAGATAACGGGGCGGTGATCTGAGTCTAGTTCGTGTACGACTTGTATGAGTCGCACAGAAAGCTGGACGTTTTTTAAAAGAGCTACGTCTAACACTGTCGGGCGACAGCGATCCTGATAGTGAGTGGGTTCCGGCGGGGCTATGACGTCAAAAGCGAGATCGCCACTTAATTTGTCGAGTGTCACCCCGTTGCGGGAAGTACTCGAACTATTCCAAATGACGCTCCCACTGTTGAGGTCCCCTGCTATGATAACACTGTTACTTAACGCGAACAGCGCCTCCAAGTCAGACTTGAGAAGCTCTTTACTCGGTTTAAGATAAGCAGAAACTATCGTTATGTTCGCGTGACCGGTCATTCCTAACCTGCACACTGACACTTCCATATTTGTAAGAACGGGTGGCTCTACTGACATACAATATAACGAACGTTTAAAATAAATCAAAGTGCCGCCCCCGCGGGCGACACGGTCGTTTCTGATAATATCATAATTCGCGATACGCGGATTATTCATTTTCGGCTTAAGGAGCGTTTCCTGTACTAACAATATATCTATCTGCCTATCGTGTAAGTAGTCGGCTACTAAGTCGCGTTGCGTACGGAGATTTCTCGCGTTAAAAAACGAAAGACAAAGAGCGCGCGGTTTAATTTTACTCGGCGGTGTGAATACTATTTATTGTTATTTACTGCGGCGCGGGCGAGGCGTTGTATCGTCGCGGCAACGTTTGGGAATGCAGAGACCGCATTCAAAAGACCGATGTCCCTATTACTATTTAAAATTTTATTGAATGCGACTATTTCGCTAATGTCGTGCTCGAGTAAGACTTGAGACAGCCAATCGATGCCCGAGAGAGAGAATGAAAAGGCATGAGAGGGCTGAGCGGGCAACGCTCTTTGAGGCTGAGGCTGGGGCTGCGCCTGAGGCTTGGAAGCCTGAGGTTGAGGCCTAGGAGCCCAGGGGGCGACAGGGGCCCGCCAGGACTGGGGGGCTTGCGGCACAGAAGGTGCCACGCACGGCATCGGGGCCGGAGTTACCGGGGTACGGGAGGAGCCCGGGAGGCCCGGGAAGGTCTCAACGGACATAAGAGGTGGAGGCGGAGGGCGGGCAGAGACAGCAGGAGCCCTACGGGCTTGTCTCGCCTGGCGTGGGCGTTGCGGGCGGGGCGCGCGGGGACACCCGCGATAACTCGCAGGGTGGCCCGCGTTACCGCACAGAACGCAGCTGGGAGGCTCGGGAGTGTCGGGAGTGCGAGCGCACTCCTTCGTGGGATGGTCACCGAGGCACTTGACGCACCTGGGACGGAGATGACAGCCTCTGGCTGTGTGGCCATAACTCTGACAGTTATGACACTGAGACGGGGTATGAGTCTTGCGCGGCGGTTCGGCGGTGATGCCGGTGAGGCCGCAGACCGTGGTGAGGCCGAAAATGGCCTTGCCTTCTACGGAACGGTCAAGGATGACCAGAGCCATAGGGTAGGGAGCTTTGGTGCGGGGGTGGTACATCCGGTGTACCTCCCGCACTGGGAAATTTTGCTCCTTAAGGGAGTCTGAGATTTCCTCGGTGGACAACTCCACCGGGACGCGCCTAAGTACGGCTCGGAGAAGGCGCTCTTCTTCGAGCGCGTAAGTGAAATAGTTAAGCTTCCTCTCTCGGAGGTGAGAGGTCAGCTTGCGGTGGTCGATGGAGGTGGGGACTTTGACCTGAATACCTTGAGCGGTATTCAGGGCTGAGGTGTAACGGATACCCGACCCATTCATATAGGTCGAAATCGCGAGCCAGGAGGCCTTGTCCTGAATGGTAACGGGGGGCGGGGGGCGGGGCTTCTTAGCCTCGGCTACGGGACCCGTAGCGTCGGCTTGGGAGGGGGCGGGGCTAGCGTTGCCCGAGCGAGGCGTTCGATTGGCTGCGATCGCGGCTGATTTCGCGGGCACCCGGGCGCCATCTACTTTTAATGTTTTCTGAGCCGGGCGACCGGAGCCTGACTCAGAATCAGAGGCGCGCGACGCGGCGGCAATGGGCGGCGTGCGGACGCGTTTTCTATTTACGACAGTGAAGCCGTCGTTAGATGGCGCAGAGTTAATAATATCTAACTCCATGTCGGAGCCGGCCTCCGAGCATGGAGTGGGTGTGACTAGGCTTATACGGTCTAACGGATTTTCCGGCGACCTAGGCGAGTCTAGCGCGGCGAACGAGTTCGCGGTCGCCACGCGGGGCGAGACTACATCTATTTGCTCTACAAGCAAGTGCGGGGCTTCGCGCCTAACCCTTTCTTTTAGCAACCTGAGTTCGATCATTTCTGCTTCTCTGGCCATCCCGGGGCCTGCGAGGGGGGCGGGGGAGGACATAATTAAACCTCCCTGCCTGAGGGGCAGGGGGGCACGCCAAAATTAAATTTACGGGACTATCCCGAGTCCGGACCAAAAGAGCTGTGGGCGAAGTGCAATGCCGCACAGAGAAGAACCTACAAAGCCTAGGGGGAGGCCCTATCAAGCCCAGGGCAGAGAACGCAGACCGGTAAACCGGGCTACGCCCAAACAGACACCCGGGGATGGAATGAGGGAATAGGAGGGTGGGAGGGCGATACCTGGACCTGACTAGGCGCACTCGCCAAGGCCAGACAACCCAGGCCCAACTGCCTTTACCGTTTGCCTCGGGGCAACCGGCGAGCGGACAGGGCGCTCTACTCACTCGTTGGCACCGTGACACGTATTCCCGTGAGTAGCCACTAAGCGTGGTCTTCGATTGACAGCGCGGGATGTCGCACCGAAAAGTGCGGTTTTAAATTTGCACTAAAAGTGCGGCTTCGCAGCAGATGTTTTCTCTCTTCGATTTCTCAGGCTCGAACACAATAGAACCGGACGATGATTCACTCGGCAACAATGCGGGTCGGGCAGCGACGAATTCGTAGAAATACCAACACCTGGTGCGCAGGTAGCGCAGGTAGGCGAGCGCGGCGAGCCGGAAATGACCGAAGAAAGCCGAGCGCGGCGAACCGAACGGACCGTCAGAGCTGCGAGAGAGCGCACGTGCGTCCCCGACCGCGGCTCGAATCGGACTCCTCTTCTCAATACTCCACACATGACCTTTTTGCTATTTATACAAAAAATCAGCTGCACCAGCGTAAGGTACGATCTCGCCCCCTTCCCTCACACACCCACACCTGTATACCCTATTACTCGGATAGTATACTCAGCTAACAGTGTCTTTAGAGATAAGATTTATTGTCTCTCAGTAGTTGTGACAGAAACGGTTGTATCAGTAGTCTTAATACAAAATTCGCTCTTAAGTACAGGTACCGGATAAAATGTTCCCCTACCACAATTATTTTATCCTGTCTCTTCATTGCCCAATTTACTCGGCGTGGGGTACAAACACTGAGCTCATCATTGCTTTATAAACATTAACAAGTCGGATCGAGGCAGCATGTATACTGGATAACAGTAGCACCTATTTTGGTGGCTTACGAAACAAGAATTTTAGGCACATCATCGTATTTAAACGAGTCATAAATTACCTGTAAAGTCCTGTAATAGAAAATGCATCAATTTCAGAAATTTTAGATATTGTAACGTAAGTCGTCACTTTATACTTTACTCTCACCGCCTTAGAGTTCTTATATCAAAACTTTTTGATTCCTCAAAGAATTACTGCAACGTTTACATATTTAGTGAACGATCTGTAAGGACGAATCTGTGCCGACTGTGCATTTCGTAGAAATGTTGTATTCGTTTTCTAGAGAAATTGTTTTCATTAGCATCGCTGTTAATCAGATATTTTGTTCTCATCTCTTATCCACCCAAGCTATAAGCTAAAAATATGAGCCAACAGTCTCCTTCCTTGAGTCATCCTAAACCTTGGCCTACGTAAATGAATGCGTTTAACTTAAATGTAGAGTTTATTACGAAAGATAAATCATCCACTGCTTATCATCAACCTACAAAAGACTACTACTAAGACTTCATTATTTTTCTTGAAATTTAAATTCTTCTTCTTTAATCATCTCAGCAGATTATACCACTTGCACCAAAAGTAGTCCGGTGAAACTGTAGAGGCCTTGCCAGGTCAACAGTGTAGACAGTTCGAGAAGAAAAAACTGCACAAAAACCAATCTCAATCCTATAACGTATTACTTACAGTCCAGAATAAGATGCTTTTGCCCAGCAATGGGATATTTACATATATACATTTGTATTTACATGATGTAAAATCTCAATTGGAATGAAGAGTACGTTTTTTTGGTCATACCAAAAATATATTTTACACTTTAAAATAAAATTAGTTCATTATTATTATTCTATAGTAATGTGATGGTATGTTGAATGTTTATAGGAATATGACATATAGAAATACCAACCGTCACTTGTTATAATACGATCAACGCGCTACATTGTCTGTTTGTTCGGTACAAATTTTTTAAAGCAGTTTTATAGTAACTCTGTCGTATTTTCATTGAGATGTTTGACAAAATTGAATACACAAGACTGACTTTTTTTTAATTTTTTTTATTTGTAATTGGGGTTTGGTCACAAATTGACATGTCACTCCAGTGATTACAACCAAAATAACGTTTGTACTATTCTAAATAAACAAATTCTAACGGTTTTTAATACTAAACATAACCAATTTATAAAGCATTCTTGCTTCCTCGGATGTTGGGAATATTTAAATATTAAAAAAAAGCTTAGAGAGCACGCGGTAAATTAGAGAAAAGAATGCCAGAGTAGCTGTGATTGCGAAAACTAACATAACAATTATTGTATAACCACATTATTCGCAGTGCATTAAAATTGTTAGTGACTCAGGTGAACTATTCTAACATATATTATGAATTCAAAGCGCCCTAAGTTTGTCGTTATTTGTTTTATATATGGTTTTAAATCATTTCCGTTTATTAAAGTTCTCATTTACTATGAATAAACGAAAAAGTTACACACGCCTGTTTATTGTTCAATATTATTTGTTTTCAAAGATACTGTAGTGATATTTGTAAAGTGTTCAACACACACGCCTTTTATCTATTACTGAAGTGAAGTGAAACTTCTTTAGAATCGTTGTGATTTCATACCGGATACAACGGAAAAACGACAGGTAAGAGACACAATACAAAAATGTGTAAGATGAAGCCGGCAAAGAATGAGACAGAAATATACATACTATATTTGAAGTGAAATAGTGAGCCAGAGCGAGAGAGCAAATGTCGATGTGTATGTATATTGCACACTCTTTAATACTTGCTTGTATTTGAACATTTAACTTGTCTTAGTATTTGTGAAAAGTACGTGTACTACTGTACACTGTATGCGGCTGCGTATTACAACTTTTTAGTGAGAAGTCAGCATGCTGTGTTATTATTTAACAGTATTTGTGAGTATTTTTATATCTTATTTGGTGAAACTGAAAATATGGAACTTGAGCAATAAATTATGTAACAAATAAAAAAAAATCTTTTAAAATGAATCAAAATACTTTCATTTTTAAACAAATAAACTTTATAATTATCCTACCCTTGTTATATATCTTCATCTCATTTTTTTGTCGATTTACTGAAGTTTCACTTCTATCGTATGTGAATCGCACACACACCTTGTTTTGCTATTTATTGGTTTCGTCTGCACATGCGAACGAAAAAAGTGCATATCTGTTTTGATCCTGTTTTTATTCATTAGTAACGCTGTTTAAAGCAAATGTTTTACTTGAATGTTGAAAGTTTTAAGTGGCGAATTATTCAAACAATAAATTTGGTACTAAATAATGCAACCAAAACAATACACTAAATATATTACATTAAAGCAATAACATATTGAGTTTTAATGAATTAGATTAAGGTAAATAAATGCACATAGGAAACCAATAAGTATATGAGAAAATTATGTCACTTACGTATTCCAATTACATGCTTAATAGTTCGATAGTTCATGCTTAATAACAAAAGACCACCTTCATAAAAAACTACCACAAATTTAATTTTCAACGCTAACACCGTTTACATAAAGATTATAATAATGACGGGCTTTGTATAACTTTTTTTTTGTTTTTCGAAGCACAAGCGGCGATATTGTTCAGCCAATCAAGATGTTGATAACGCGTGTTTGATGATGCTCGATCAAACAATGACGCGATGAGAGGCAGGTGACACGTGCGTTTCAAAAATGTTTTTTTTTTTCGTTCGCGCACCCCCCATGCAGTGCAACTGGTTTCAAACTCGATTTACTGTATGTAGAGAACAAAATTACAATTTTTCGAAGATGTGACAAGTGTGTGCATATTTAATGTTAATTTATTACTCTGTTTATTGTAACGTTCCCTTTTCTTGCAAGATATACTAAAAACGATAAACTAAAAACGCTATTTTTAATTTTAATCATGCAATAGTATCAAAACACCACGGATGTCGTAAAATTGAATTTAAAAAATACAGTAAATACAACAAAAAGTCCGTCTTCATATGTATATTCATCGGAACAATGTATCAATGTGATATTATGTTGATCGAATAATCGCCCACACAAGGTCGTCTGCATTTATTCGTAGTTAAATGCATAACAGACAACTGCATTCACTCACTACCATGTATTATTTATAAATAACCAATCTTGGTTTGCAATCATTTTATTGGCATGTATTATTATTATAGTGTTCTGGGTTTCTACATTTTGAATACGGAAGCAAAAATGCGACATCGTATTTTACCATACGACAGCAGCGGTCACGCATTGGCACACAACGACAAGCGGTCACACGAGGTCTCGATGAACACTTAACAAAAATTTGACTCCATCAAAATTATACTTAGGTCTTATAATAAATAAACTACACTGCTATTATTTGTATACTTATTTCATTGTCCTACATTTTTACAAACTCTGAATAATCATGTATTTAACAATACGTCTTTGAAAAAATTATACCTAAATCAATAAAAAGTACTCACACTGTTTGTTCAATATTTCATGAAAACGACCAAATCTAAAAAAAAAACATGTAACAAAATGTGAAATGTGTGTCTTTGGAATTTTTTACAGGTTCTTAAACTATTATGTAGTGGTTTTTATTTTTATTCACAGTTTTCGTTTATTTGATCTTATATTTTATAATATTAGTGGCACCTTACGCAATATAGTCCGGTTATTGTGGAATTGGATGAGAGATAATACCAAGAAATTAAATTCGGAGATATCACCAAACCACCCTAGAAAGCTGTAATATAAGAGGCCACCATCTTGTTGGAACATTAAAGTCATCACAAGACATTTTGAAATAATGATACCAACTTGATAATGAAAATAATAATTCTCAAAATTGATTGCGTAAATGGGAAGAAGATGGTCTTTTACAGAAAATATAGATTAATCGATATGTTATCTGTCTATATTTACGATGTTCTTAATAATCATGTTAACTGTACATAATACTAATCTACTTCAATGTAATCACATTTACAAAGCGTTAAGAAGACGAATAAGAAAATTACTCAACATTGTTGAAGTGAAACTTCTTTAGAATCGTTGTGATTTCAAACCGGATGCAACGGAAAGACGACAGGTAAGAGACACAAATACAAAAATGTGTAGGATGAAGCCGGCAAAGAATGAGACAGAAATAGATATACTATTTTTGAAGTGAAATAGTGAGCCAGAGCGACAGAGCAAATGTCGTGTGTATGTATATTGCATACTGTTTAATACTTGCTTGTATTTGAGCATTTAACGTGTGTTAGTATATGTGAAAAGTACGTGTACTACTGTACACTGTATGTGGCTGCGTATTACAGCTTTTTAGTAAGAAATCAGCGTGCTGTGTTATTATTTAACAGTGTTTGTGAGTATTTTTATATCGTGTTTGTTGAAACTGAAAATATGGAACTTGAGCAATAAATTATGTAACATATGTTAAATAAAATAAAAATATATTTTAAAATTAATCAAAATACTTTCATTTTTAAACAAATAATCCTTGTAATTATCCTACCCTTGTTATACATATTCATCTCATTCTTTTGTCGATTTACTGAAGTTTCACTTCTATCGTGTGTGAATCGCACACACTCCTTTTTTGTTTTTAATAACAATGTACAATATATCGTTCACAAATAAGATATCCACAGAATATATTATGGTTGGTTAAAGAGGCACTAATACAAAATAACTTAATCTATGACTTCGTTATGAGTACATACGCGTTTTTGTTGCGCACACGCACCGGAGCACGTGCCGTCATCTGTCGCAGGAAGAGCCGCTCAACTGGAATATGGGCTTCTAACAATAATAACGTCACAGGTCACAGGTGCCGTACCATACTAAAAACCAAATGTGAAAACAAAAACGTTTTTAAGCCCAATTAATTTTGACAACTATTATTTTTAAGGTGTTAAACTGTAGGCAAATAAAATCATAGAGTAACATTCGACGAATTAACAGATTATATTAACCATTGAATATTCTCACGTATTCGTATATCATTTTATCAATATCTAGTATCCAAAAGAATTACGAACAAGATGAAATTTTACTACAATAGTTTAGTTACATCAATATGGCCGAAGTCAAATTTTGGCCATTCATTCATTCATAAGTTTTCATTTTAAAGATCTTCAAATTTCATACATATGAAATTGTATGTATGCAATTTGGACTTAGTTCTCGATGCATTGAAACCGAAAATTTAAAAAAGTTTAAGATCTTATATGAACGATACAACTGAACTTGGTTCATTATGAAATGTAACATCGTAATTATTTTTTGTATGTACAGAATTATTTTTACAATTTACTAGATGTGCCCGCTTCAAAACCCACGTTTTTCGTGTGATTATTGATGATTATGTGCTGGTTGGTGACCACGACTTCGTTTTTGTGAAAATAATGGTATTCTTTTATAGGAAGTACTTGTTATATCTGAGTGAATTACGGGTTCTCTTTTATTTTTATAGTAATTTCTCGTTACTACTTACTTCCTACCTTTGCACCGATCTTATGATACCTCTGTTAAATTGTATCATTACTGATCAGTCAATATTAAAAAATATAATGTTATGCAACCTCGATAAATTTATGAATAAGTCGCGTCGAAAACGATTCAACCGTATCGGTGATTATCTTGAATAAGCGAACACATTAATTTTATTTGTCTGTACAGATATTTTCGTCACGGAATTTTATTTATACTTAGAATTTATTAATTTCTAAAAATATTATTGATAACTATTATGGCTATCAATGCAAAATAAAATACACTCCTGCTAAATATAACACACATATATAAATATGTATACAAAGTTTCATTATGACTCCAGTAGAAAATAAATGGTTTAATTTTTGGAATTACATTTCATCACATTTTCGATTTCTGAAAAGGCACAATTTGTGTCATGTTTGAAAGTTCAGTACAATCGGCGCCAAATCTGTTATTTTGGTTACTTGACAATGAATGTAGGTCGCAGAATTGTATAACTTAAATTATAGTTGGAACTAAAAACAGTATGTACAGTAGTACAACAATTTTCATGCCACTCGCCATCTAAAATGTTAGATTTGTTGGCAACTGGACGTTAATTATTTTTAATTGATTTGTACTTAGTGACTCTATTTTGACTATAAATAGTAGTTAAAAATCTTTACACTCGGCTCTTTTTATAACAAGGAACTTATCTATTTAAGCTGTTGTAATTAGCTATTTTAAAATCGTACACAGAACATAGAAACAAATCGCTACTTGAAAAGTTTAAGATTATTTCAGAAATAATAAAAAAGGCCCGAGCATATATCACCAGCTACATCTTTACTATCTTTACTTCCTAGCTTTTGCTGCAAAGTAACACCACTCACATTACCGTATTTCGGTCTGAAGTGTTATTGCCAACACTAGTACACAAAACAATCTTACAGACTCAAATCAACCCATCAGTGATCGGACTTCAGTGAGGATGTTTGATGTCAAACTTAGATAGATCAAGCTGTACCATATACAACTTAAATACGGTACACTCCATTACTCCTTGTGACATGTTTGAAGTTATTTGATGATTGATATATTTAATTATGGGATTGGCCCCTTAGAACAAATACACTCCATTTGGTAGAGCACTCCTATTTTTAATGACAACCTTCCAATGAAAAACTATTGAGACCGTTCTAAAACATATTACTTGTATTTTTATGCATATTGTATGTCTGCTAAAAGACACAGAGACAAAAGAAATCCTTATTATCATTAATTATACCCAACTTAGCAAATAAAGTCAGTGAAAGAAATTTATCTCAAAAGAATCAAGTGGCACGGAAATATCAAAATATTTGCGCATAAAAAAATTACCATTTTAGCTAGGGAGACGCGCTGATCTCGGACACGCGGTGCCATACATGTCCCAAGAGGATTTTCGCACGGCGAGGTAATGACAAGTGGGCTGTACACGTAGGCATGATAATTGGGCTCAACGGGCAACAGACCGACGGCCATAAAGGAACGCGCGTGGGCCGACCGACGCTCCGTCTCCAAACACGAGCGGACGGTAAACCCCTCGCTTCACTCCTAAAACCCCTCGCCGGTGTAAATTCTCCTTTGTGGGAGGAGTCGAGGTAGGTCAAGTTGCGATGGTATCTAAGCGCGGAGGCTAGCGCTCGTATCCGATTGTCTCGCTTCGCCTTGATGTTTTCATTCACAATGTTTTGCTGACGTCCGCAAACTAGCTTTGTTTGCTATGTACTTTCGTTCAGCTTGCAATGAGGCTTTAATTGTTTTAGAAAATGGGAAATTATTTTAAAGAACTGATTTCTGTTTGATGCATCTAATATTTTCAACTCTTTGTTCGTTGTTCCAAGTTATTCACTAATAGATAATTATGTTATCTATAGGCCCTCATAAAACTGAAGGTAAATTATCAAAACTATTAGATTTATTCACTACTTTATAGGTCGTAATTTCAAAATAAATCATACAAGTATGTTAAATACATTATGTATATTTCAATTTTTCAGCTCTTAGGTACTTTTTCTCAGCTGATTCTATGAACAATATTCTTACATTAAAATGGTTCATTTTTCTAATTTGATATTACAGTATGACTAATAAAGTCTAATAATTAACTGTCCTACTAAATTTCCCATCCGTCGTATTTTAAGTCGTCAAAACTAAACAAGCACCCTTCATCGATATGTTAATCTTATCCTAAACCAAAATGACAAATTTCCAAACAACTATTTGTAATCCGTCCGTTTCCTGCACAAAAAAATCGGTAAGTCCGTGAGTATTGAAGTGAAGTCCCAAAAACGGCATATAATCTAGTTGGGAGCGGCGTCTATTTCGGTCGTTGTCCATCCATCGGGAGCTCGTGATACGCAGCTATTCCGGGCTGGGGCAGGTTTTCGGGGAATGTCAACAAACGAACGGCCACTCATTCAATGAACTCTATGCTCGGCGACTCCGGTGGCGGACCGGTCCCGCCTCGGGTATTCATAAAAATTATACTCCCAGACGCGCTCAATGGACCGTCGTCGCGTTGAGTCTTTGCCTTTTCAAAGGTCTTTTATGGCGTACGGATCGGGTCACGTAAAACTTTTTTCCGAATTTCGAAACGTGATGAAACAAAACCTACTTTTTTCTCATATAATATAGTAATAATCGTTAACTTTCGTTGGCGTGTAACGAATGTATACATTTCGTATCGATGGACCATTAGTCAATTTCATAGCAATTTTGAATACATTGCCGGTGAACTAATTTGATTGCAGACAGGTGTAGATTGCACAAGTGTACGAAAAACGATTATCGGTGGGCGTCGTATGACGTGCCAATGGTCAGCCTCACCGCCCGCTCTTGCTGATTATTGCACAACTAATACATAAAAAAAACGATCTATGATAAAAACCAGTAGCCAGTCGATACAATTAGCTAACAAAATGCACATATTACTCAGTATACGAAACTAGTTCAAGATTATTTTAATTATCAGAAGGCGCGGCTGTTTAAAATTACGGAGTTTGCCCTTCCTATGCATGGATAAAAAATATGTATACCGAACAGATTATAAGGATGAATTACATTAGACAGATGTTTATGAGTAAAATGAAAGATATAATTTAAGGATTTAGTTTCATATAATTTTCTTTTAACAAATGATCAATAGAAAACTGTATAATTAACAATGTAGCGTCTTAATTAACACATACTTCGAAATTATTAGTGTTGTAGGTAATATTTTACAAATACTTTGGAATGTTCACATAAACAATCTCTTATGAATTGCTCTACACTGTGACTTCAGCAATTCGAAGTTACAAAAACTATGAAATTAGGACAATATTTTACTAGGAAGCAGTGCTGGTAACCCGACAGCAAAATTAATAAGTCAAAATATTAAACTGCTATGATAAGAGTAAAGAGATAAAAACCCTGCCGATGTTACCAGCCTCCTACCAACTGTGTCACTCCACAGCCTAAGTTTACTATTTTTTTTTGTGCCTCTCTCGGCCGAGCCGTCCATTATGGGCATAAACAAACAGAGAGCTCAGTACAGACTTTTAAATTGGTTACTAAATAATTTGCTATTTATAAAAAAAAAGTCTTATTAGAAACTTATTACAGTATGAATATTATTTTCAGTGTGAAAAAATAAATCTGAATAATTTTAATAGAAATAGTGAACAATTAACCATTAATATATGGAAACACAACTGTGATGGCAACTCGACACAAAGAGGCCAGTGTTTCCACACTGTCCAATGTTATATTCAATTTTTACAATAAACTACATATAAATGGAGATTCATAGTGAGATTACAACTGAATATACAATATGCGAGGCCATGCTTAGCAGGGTGAGATGGACATACAACCGTTAACTGCATAGTTAGGCGCCTTGGATGAAACTGAACAGATCATCCTAGAGATATTAACTAAATAAAGCAGTCAATAAATAAACATTCATAAATATCTAATAAATACCTACACTGGCTATATTTACAATGAAGAAGCCATCCACATTCTGGGCACATACTCAGCCTTTAAACAATAATAATACAGAACTATCCAGAGAGAGAGATATATATATAACAGGTATAAATTATAAAGTAAAGCTGCCGGCTTAACACTTGTTTTATAATATAATACTGACAACCCCAGTAAAATAAATCTAACCGCGAGATGGAATGTGCGGGCATCCAGCCCGGTACAGCAATAGGAACCAAAGCACTACTCTCGCACAAGCGATGCACAATTCATCACAATATACCATCTTTATATCATTGGAATATTAATAAATACAATTTACATTGATTTACATTTATTTAGGCACATCCTGTACTATACAGCTTGTGCTGTACATCATTCAGAGCATCCAGATGCTCAATAACCACAGCCACATTAACAAACAACATGTGGAGTGCCCAATGACAAAAAGAAACAATCCTCGGTTCACACACACCATCTCCTCAGAATGAAAAAATGAACATCTTCTAAATGTAATAAACACTACAAGAGATTGTTTTTTTTTTCAATCAAGGAGCACAATTCTAGCCTCTGTCTCATTAGATACAGTACAAACAACAATAAAACATAACATGTCTACTTGAAGCGAGTAGTATTAAGGTACATGGTCTTCGTTCTTCGTTCAAAAACACACACTGAACTGATCACTGTCCACCACATACAACTAGGGAGATTGACGTTCATACAGGCAGATCCAATCGGTATATACATAAGAAATTCTTTCCAAATAAATTATAAGCTTCGTAAATTAATTATCACATAAATTTTTCTTACATCCTCGGTTGTGAGTGCACGAGATGTAACGTATCTATATGTACAGTGGATAGCAGTGCAGCTAGTGCGCCTGACGGAGCGCCACGCGGCCCCCGGGCGCTGCCACCGCCACAAGCTGCACGGGCCCTCGCTCGCCGCGCTCCTCCGACGGAGGCGCCTTGCCGCGCCGGTGCAGGCGCACCCACGCGCCGAAGCAGACTAGAATGGCGAGGAACACGGCTACCGTGGCTCCGCCCGCGATCGACGCGGTCTCCATCATCAGCTGCCGGCTGGTCAGCACGTACGAGTCGTCCAGATCCTTGAACTCGCACCGCTGCCCGACGAAGCCGGGCCGGCACTCGCAGTTGTAGATAGGGCTCTCGGATATCACGACGGTAAAGCAGACGCCGCCGTTCAGGCAGTAGTACTCCGAATAGTCGGGTTCACACTTGAATGTGGGGAAGGTGACGTTGAGTCGCGGCTGAGGCTGCGGCTGCGCGAGGGGCCGCTGCGGGCGCGTGGGCCTCGCCGGCCGCTTCGAGATCGAGCTGGAGCACGCGCCCGCCAGAGCCCAAGCTGCCGACACGACCGCCCACCAAACTACCAACGATTGCATTTTCCGCACGATCCGAAGGGTCGGCGCTCGCGGTACGTGCACGATTTTGACATTGGACGGTGACTTATGAGAAATCCGAGAAGCGATGACATGACCGCATTCGAATTTCGAACTGGAACTGTTCGCTCGCATCCGTGCGGACGGTCCGCCCGGACATGTTTCCTGTATTCACTTTTTTACGTCGACCGATCACTCGCTCATGACCGAGGCGCGGTTTCTACGGGCGCCCGAGATATCGCATCGATCCCTCCGCGGGCATGTCGAAAGTGAAACGCTCAACTGCGTTTGTGACTTGAAGACCGCGGTTCACGATTGTTCACAGAGCACAAACACACAATGTCCCGTTCGAATAAGATACGCTCAAAACGGTACGAGAAGAGCTGCGAGCACACTACGCTCGGTGAGTTGTCTATGCGCGACTGACGGAGGGCGTCCACTGCATCCGCCATCTGCCGACGAGAATGAAATGCGGGGAACTCGCCGCCCGCCCGCGCGCGTCTCTCCCTCTATGGGGAAATTACACTCGTATGCGTCATGAACGCATTAGTGTGAGTGACTAAACCTTTTTTCTTTTGTATGGGATTATGAACATGGTGTTTCTTTTTCTCAGCGATTCCGACCCTCAAGGAACCATTGTAGATCTTCAATGGAAAAATTATTTAACAAGTTTAAATAGTGAACTGATAAATATACGTTTAGCTTGTGATTTTTTTATTATGTAATAATTTCTTTGGATAGAGAATGCTTTTAAAGAAACTGTTGTTTGCTAGCATTTAATAGGTAAATATTCTGTGATCAAAGTATAATAAAACGTAATCAGTTAATTAATATGATTTTAGGTGTTTTATGTACCATATCATTTATGTAGTTCACTTAATATTTATAAACATATAATATTGTGTATGTATAATTCAGTATATATGTATGTATGTACAGTATTTTTACAGAATATTAGTGAAAATATAAAACCTCTGTGATAATCGTGATAAACCTCTTTTGTTGCTTTATTCAAAAATTATATATTAAACTATAATTTTTAGGACAGATAGCAGAAATATATAACCTGATATAAGTTAAATACATATCATTTATGAATGGTATTACTTATATTACGTACTAAAATAACTTAATTTATGATAACATAAAGTAAGCCAATTATAATCTAGTAACACTTTTATTGAACTGTTTTAGCTGATATATTATAAACTAGCTTTTGTTCATGGCTTCACTTGTCTGAATGTAGATTCTGAAAATTAATGCCAGTTCATGATACACTCGGATCATATATTTTTCTTTACAATTAAAAGAATATTTAAAATCGGTTCTTTATTGTTTTAAGTGTATCTATTACAACAAAAATCAACCTTTTTTTTATAATAGTGGTTAAGATGCAAGTTCCTGCGCTTAGTCCGAGTGAAAACATCACTAACTATTGACGGTGGTCCGGTGGAACTGTAGCGGCCTTGCCAGGCTAACAGTGCAGGTCAGTTCGAAAAAAAAAACTATTGACGATATTATTTCGACGATATGTCTTATTAGAATACAAAAAGAGTCAAGGACACTAAGATAAACTTTTACTACAATAATTATAAAGAATGTGATGCACATTGAATAAATTTGAACACTGAAAGTACTATATTATTTTAATTCTTTCGTTTGGCATACAGTTGTGAAAGTGGGGGAGGGTAAAATTCTCAACTATGTCTCTGCTGCATTCAAACTATACCACTTATTGTTTCATTATTTCACACATAAAACATTTTAAATACGTACACTTTATACTTACGAAGATATTTAAAAGTATTAAGTTTTCGGGTTACATTTTTTTTCGTTTTACTGTAAATTAAAGCATTAAATATAAATTAATATCAAACGTTATATATGATACCCCAACAGCATAAATTTATAATTTCATAGATTTAATCATAAAGTATGTTACTATGTACGCTTTCTACAACCTTTATTATAATTAATATAGAAATTATACTAAATTTGTATACGGTATTTATAGCAAAATGTCAATAGTACTTTTGTAAAAGTAGAAATTAAGTAAATTTAGTAGTATAGTCCTAAAAGGGTTTATAACGTTCTACGTTTTGTACTCCATAGCCTACATTGAAATATCATAGCATTAGTTCGCAGAGAAAGAATTTGTTTCTCTATTTGCATCAAAGGTCTGCCAAAAGTAAATTTTGAGTATGATCGATATTTTATAGATATGGGAATATAAATTGAAATAATATTTTATTTATCCGATCGGTATATTGAACGTGATGAAATCACATTACAATAGGATTAAAAAAATAAGATATTGTTCTTATTCCGTACTATTATTTCAAAGTCACTTGTACACAGTAAGCAAATTATATCACTTAAAATGACGCCAAAGTTACAGAATATATTAATATGTAAAAAAAAACATAAAAATACTACATTACCATTAAAATGTTCTCTCCAAAAATTCATATGTATGATACCGATACCAATTGGACATTAAAGTCGTTTGCCGACACATACCTTTTGATTTCATTTTGACATCTTCAGCTACAACCGAAACACGTTGTGGATAATATATAAATTTTCTAGGTCGTGAATGTAAAATGTAATGAAACTTAATGTAAGCGGCCTACACTTTTTGGAATCCTAAATCCCTGGAACACAGTTTTCGGAACTACTCGGTTATCGCTTATTAGTGAGAGATCTCTAAAATAAAATGTCAATTTATCACTTCAGCAATATACAACAATGTTTAATAATAATTATATCTACAATAAGCAACATACTTTCTTTGTACAGTAGTTACCTCTGAATCAGTAAATTTATCGTTTGAACATTCTATGGTCATTATTATATATTCTCTGTCGTATTGTCACTGTCATATGTCTAATGTTATGTGATTATATACATATTCGGAGTTTTTGTTATTTTGCAGTCGGTGTTATTTTCGTAAAAATAATTTTAAACCAATGAGCTATGTTCTAAAAATACACAAATGATTTATTCCAATGTTTCTGTTTTGATATTGTAATACTAGCTTTTATATATAATGTCGGAGTCATCAAAGTTAAAATCTCTGAATCTGAATCCATCTCCAACTTTACAATGCAAAGACCTACACGAGTATTTGAAAAGCAGATCACCTCAATTTTTGGAAACGTTGTACAATTATCCAACAATATGTTTAGCTGTATATCGGTAGGTAACCATAACTTAACTATATTAAAAGGCTTAGATAAAAATTTGGGGTTAGGTTAACATTAAAACTACATCAATTTATGTAAATTATACTACTAATGATAATAAAATATATTTTTTATATTTTATAATAACTAAATGATTATAAAAAAATGTCTTTTATGTAGAAATGTACATACACAGTTGTATTTTTTTTGTTGCAAATTCTGTGTCAATGTAATTGTAAAATACAAATGTATCCAATAATAATGATACACTATTATTCTGCCTTGCTTATATACTGTATATTATTATTATTTTTCTTTAATTTCTAATTTAATTATATAGATTTATTCTAATGGCCAGTTTCAATTCTCTGAATTATTGATATTGAAAAACATACATCTCATTGTATATTTAAAGGAGCTGTGCCCATGGTTAGGTATCTTTATTATTATTGACTTATATCAAAATGTATATTGTGTGAATATTTTCTGTATTCAATTATTTATACATACATATATATTCATGGTGATGATTTTTAAGTTTATATACTGTAGAGCCATTTAATGGTAAATTATATGATGTAACTAGTAGCTTAAAAATGTCATGAAAAAATTCTTATGTGTTACAACTTTCTTGGAGATTGCTCAGAAAGTGTTTGAGTTTATTAATTTCATACATGCATTTGCATATATATACAAAATTTGCAGGCCCAGCAGACATTGTCCTGCCCTGATAATAAAAAATATATACTTATGTACCTCAAATGCTTTAGGTACCTAATGTATTTAATTTAATAAGGATTATTATTGTATCTGTCTAAATAACCTTCCAATTACCTTATTTTATGTGAAAATTCTTTGGAAGATAGATGTGATCCTTAAAAGATAGGTATATATGCTATCATAGACTTTTTTGTAGATCTATAAAAGAGGAATATCTCACTAAGGAGTGTTTTGTTATATCTCAAAAGAATTATGCAGCATTTTCGATAAAAAGAATCCCATGCCACTTGACTTTTTCAGAGTCTGTCAACAGTTATCATTATATTTCAACCAATTTATAAAAAAAACTTGACAAATGATATACGACCTCGTACCTAAACCTTCCCCGTTAATTACTCTATCTATTGGTGAAGAGGGCTTTATAATTGCTTCAGTAGTTTTTGAGTTTATCGTGAACATCCAGACAGACATGGAGGACAACTTTGTTTTATAATACATAGTGATACAGTAAATTTAATATATTTCAGGGAACTGCCAGAGTTGGCACGGCATTTTGTCATCCGTCTTCTATTTGTGGAGCAGCCAGTACCTCAAGCTGTTGTCACATCCTGGGTTTCACAAACATATGCTAAGTATGACACCAAGTTCAATCATTGCATTTTATTCATCCAAATGAGATGTTGAAGTTGGAAATATAACAATTTTTATTAAACATTCCTACGATTAAGATTACTCTAATTAAGATAACTCTTATTAAGATAACTCTAATTTTCAGTGAGTTCATAGATGAGTCTGGTTATTTCAAATAAACAGTAGCTCATATCCATAATTCTAGATGACATTTTATTAATGGTTGCGATAAGATTTTTCGAAATCTTGATGCTTCTTTTTAATGTTCTAAATGAAGGTCTCAGAAATATACTAAAGAGTACACTGATTGCTATATTCTTATCACCAATCTTTTCCAATATCTTTTCACCAATTTTATAAGCTTTAATAAAATTTTCTATCAATATAAAATTAATGCAAGGCCATATTAATGTAGATTTTACTTATCTATCAGGAACAGCACTCTTTTTACTTCTGTATACCTGTACTCTGGCAATGCATACGTAAAATTTCATGGTCATCAGTTGGGTGGTTACTGTGTGTAAGCAAATATTGATGAAAAATTGCATACATTTATGAATTGAATGATTATCACTGAATTACCGATGGAGTGGAAGAGAGATAGATGCGTCACAAGGCGAACGCTTAGGCGGATCAGGACTTCTCTATCGCTTGTTCCGCGCTCTTGCTTGCACACTCGGCTCAGGCGGAACGTGACGATGACTCATGGCTTTTCGTGCGTGCATCTGGTGTTCATAGATTTATAAGATGTTATCACGTCAAAGAAGCTAGGTCATTGATACAAATCTTAAATAAATTCTAAAGTTGGCAATCTCAGATATGCAAATTTTGGATAACTTAACACCTAATTTTGTCTGTATAGTTAATATTTTTCTAAATTTTCTAATAGATTGATAATAGAAATCTTCTTTGAATCTGACAAACAATAAATGTTACAATTACCAAGAAAAGTACTTTAATATTACATGATTAAGACTTTGCACATTTATAACACCACATTCATACAATGCACCCTGTGAAGCTATCTAGCTTCATTGTAACAAACCAGATTAGTTGTTAATGTACAAAAATAAAGATAATGGATCCAATGTTTTTGTCTATTAAGATATCTTTTAGAAAATTATCATTTTCAATTAATATTATAATGATAATTATTATTTATTGTCCAGTATTCATTGAAATATGGTTTTTTTTTATATTATTTTAGAGAGCAAGCAAAAGCATGTGAGGCATTATCAGAACTATCGGTGTGGCAAGAAGCTCCTATACCGGGGGGCATGCCGGGCTGGATGCTGGCCCAGTCGTTCAAGAAGAATTTAAAGGTTGCACTGCTCGGTGGGTGAGTTTTTCCTCAATATGCTATTAATTTTTTCTATTTGTATTCTTTCACTATGCTATAGAAATATATTGTGTGCCACATATTACATGAAAAAATATTGATGTGAAACAGTTAACAGTTTACTTTGGAACATCTAAACTCACAAGTATAATTAACCACCCTTCCTAACTACACCCAATTTTGTTATTTGTGGCCATACTTTTATTTTTGTGAAAAATTTCTTATTAAATGGGTAATTGTGCAGTTAATAAAATATGTATTACATTGCTTTTTTGTGTTAACACTTTTGTTTTGGATATAATTTTTTAATTACCCTGGTTGTAGTTTTAATATGTTTTCTTCCTTTACATTTTGAATTATGTAATTGAACCTGCCAATCATCATCTTACCCTTATCCCACCTAAGTAGGGTCGGCACACCACGTTTGTCATGTTGTGATGTATGATTTGGCTTAAATTTTTACGATCGGCCGCCTGCCTTACATCAACCCTTCTTGGGATTATGTTGTGGGACAAATATGTAACTGTTTATTTTACTTCATTTACTACAATGATATGGACTGAAAGGATGATTATGTTAGTTAATTACTCCCGGCAAAAAGTTTGCCCAGCAGTAGTAGTGTGATATAAATCCCGACGACTGTATTTTCTGTTTTTTTTTTCAGTATTCACGGTTTGTGGGTATTCACAGTACTTCCAACTACTCATTCTATTTTGCCACTATTTCCGTACAAACTTTTACTCACTGGTTTTTGTTCAACGTTGGCGACTGTAATAAAATAATTCGCCTGCGCGGCTCCATGATTTTGTGTCACGTAAATCGGTGTATTTTGACTTGAATTAATAAAGTTGGTATCTTTATATCTTCTTTTCTTTTGTATTAGTTGTCGAATAAATCAAAATTAGATACAATAAACCATTACAATAATATAAAATTTTAAAACTATAATAGACAAATAAATGCGAATAAAATGACATGTCATGTTAGAAATTTGATATTCTATACAATTAATTATATTAAATGAAACTGTCAAATGAGGATTAATTCATTATAATATAAAATAATGCGTCAGATGCAACTGGATTAGCTAAGTTGTTGGTTTTTGTGGACGATGTGTATAACCAATATTAGTTCACTCTTGGTGGTACTGTTTGAGATGCCATCAGATGCCTGGAATCTGAAATATATCTGGAAACCTAGTTAAAATCATAACTACGTAGCCACAGCATGGGGATCTTTTTGGCAATGTAATACTGCTACTGTATGGATTTTCGCTATAAAGCAGAATGTAATATCATATGTACATGTTGTAATGTAAGTGATAATATTCATCAGTGGTCGACCTTGGAGTATGTCATCATCATTGGAACCGGACGGGAAGGCTCGTGACGTAGCGTTCTTGGACGCGTACGCCCTGGAGCGGTGGGAGTGCGTTCCTCCACTACATGGTGGGGAGCGCACAGACCGAGGGTATTAGCGCTGATGCAGTCCGGATATTACTGCACGCCGGCCTCATGACCAGGTATCAAGCGGCAGTGTTTACAGCTGTGGTTTATCCTGTAGTAATATTGAATTATCATATGCATGAGATTTAGTGATTATGATAATGAAATGGCTAAATATCTATTTCCAAATATGCTTATTTATATTTATTAATGGTACTAGTGAGGGAATTTGACGAGTAAGTAATTGGTGAAAGTAGTATCAGCATGTCATGAGGAGGGTAGAAAATCATAGCTATCAGAAAATGTTAACTATGAATGTGAATAGATATAGGTGTAGAGCTCGCGTCGCGTCTCCCTTTGGCCCGGACACGGATTGTCCGTTAAATTTTAATTAGGTGCACCCCCGTGCCCCTCAGGCAGGGAGATTAGTCAGTGTCCACCCCCGCGCCCCCGCTTGTCCATTCGCGCAGTCCCGCACTCGACAATGCCACCCAGATCGAGGATTTAATCCGCTTTCACATGTTCACGTCTCAAAAAAACCCGCTATTAGTGTCCGAGTATTATTATTATTATTAGTATTATTATTATTAGTTGGCTCAAACGCACCTTCGCGCGCGGTGTCAAAGGATGCAAAGTCCCGCGTTGTTTTCAGAAAGATCCGTTCGCGATTTCGACCGACCGCGACCCCGACGATGATTCCGAGATGGAGCTCGACGCTTATCACGCGGTCGCTTTCGCGCCCGCGACCACGTCCGCAGATAACGACGGTTTCACAACCATCACACGCCGCGGTAAACGCCCACGCGCCTGCGAACCCGTCCGACAGCGACTCAGCTGCGGGACTTTCCGTCCCAAAGCAGTGTAATGTATGTGGCGCTCGGGTGCCCCGAGCCTCTCCCGCGCCCTCTGCCTCGACTTCGGCTCAAGCTCCGACCGCGGAACCCGCGGTCGCAACTAAGAAGCCACGCCTACCGCATCCCGTCACCTTCCGTGACAAAGCCCTGTTGGGTGGAAATCGCGGACGACCTTCTGTCGAAACAGATTTTCTACAAGTCTGCCGTCAACACCAGTTGCCGGCATTTCTATTAGGGTCTCGACCCCCGATGAGCATCGCCAGCTTACTAAGTACTTCCGGGAGCGTAAACTCCCTTTCTTCACACACGCTCTCGAGGCAAGAGCGCCTCCTCCGTGCCGTCATTCGTGGAGTTCCGGCTGAACTCTATAACTACGACATCTCTGATTGCCTGAACGGTCAGGGCTTCCCAGTCCGGAGCGTACAGCGCATGTACCACCCCCGTACGAAGGCCCCCTACTACCTGGTACTGGTCACACTGGACCGTACCGCGGAAGGTAAGGCCATTTTCGGCCTCACCTCTGTGTGCGGCCTCTCCCGTGTCTATGTAGAGCAGTCCTCGCAAGTCCTATGCAGCCTCGCAGTGTCACAACTGCCAGGTTTACGGTCATTCCGCCCGGCACTGCCACCTGCGTCCCAGGTGTGTTAAGTGTCTCGGGGATCACTCCACTAGGGAGTGCCCCCGCACTCCTCAGTCCACCGAGCCTTCCAGCTGCGTCCTCTGCGAGCAAACTGGTCATACCGCGAACTATCGCGGATGTCCCCGCGCGCCTCGCATGACCCATTCTCGCTGCCGCGGACGTGCGACCCGATCCAGGGAGCACGGCCCGCCGTCTCGGACGCAACCGCCTCCGCCCATACAAAGCTTTTCCCTGACCTGCCGGGCACCTCCAGTACGCCGGCAGCACCTGCACCCGCGCCGAGCGTGCTCTCTTGGCGCGTAAGGCCTTCTCCGCCAGCTCCCTTGGCTCCTAAAGCCAAGCCCCAGCCTCAGAAGGCTCAGTCCACTCCTGCGCCACCTGCCTGCGTCTTCAGTATCGACTACCGGTATCGACTGGATAGCTCAACTCCTCTGAGTACACGATGTACAAGAAATACTCGCGTTCAACGCGCTCGTCAATAGTACGTCTGAGCTCGGGCTCTTAAACGCGATTTCAGCTTTCCCGGCCGTTGCGACTACGTTACAACGTCTAACCCGCGCCGCGCATAAATAAATTCGCGTTAATCAAAATGTCAGTTCGAACCCGCGTGTTCATATACATTAGACCGATACATTAGGAACTCATACGTAATTATATAGTTAAGTTGGCACCGCGCCATTTTTCCTTATTTTTTCGCTCGATATCCTCTTAAAATATGCGTGTTTGCGCCCACACCCGCGACTCTCTCTGCTCACGCCGCCGTGAGCGGGGAGTGAAGATACGATCCCGCACACTCGTCGCGATTTTTCTTGTAACAATTTGAGCCTAGGTTTGTCCCTCGGTGTGGAGCCCTCGAGTATGTTACTCGCGCGAATACAGTGACTCACGCTTGTTTTCCATTTACTCAGATCACCCCACACACGTGCACACCTAGGTACACATAGTGGTGGGCTGTTTTTTTTGCCCTTTTCGGACTGAAATAGGTCACACAACATAGTAGTCAGATACAAAATACACATATACATTCGTGAAACATGGTCATACATGCATTTTTCACGAATTCATATGTGTATGAAATGGATAGATAGCTTAGCTTAGTTTAGTCAGATCGGGAAATTCGGCGACAGTTCGAGCCAAGGCGCACCGAGTGCCCTTGCGCTGATCGCCTGAACAAATCGGGTGAGTGCTTTAAGCGCTCCCCTTAGTAGTCCAGTGGAACTGTAAAGGCCTTGTCAGGCTAACAGTGTAGGTCAGTTCGAAAAAAAAAAAAAGTGTACAGCTAGACCGAAGCAGGTACGGTACGGTAGACGGGTGAGAAGAGTTTACAGCTGATAAAAAGACTGGAAGAGTAAAATATTTTGTGCTGGAGCTACTTATTTGGATAGGATTAGAGTAAAAAATAATAATTTAACCAGTTCTGCTTTCTTTGCTGCTTTATAATATGTAATTAATGGGAAATATTTACTTCATTAAGTAACCCCTGGATACATTATTGGATACCACAACCATTACTATTTTCACTTTTGATCACATGTGATGAACTCGACCATCACTGAATGCGCTATTTATGACAGTTGGCATTACTGTGCTAATATTTTTATCATAGAACAATAAAAAAAAATCACAATAGTTCAAACTGTGGTTATTTGTCCAGAGATGCAGAAGATGGCTCTGCTGTCATCACACGAGCTGGTTTCCAGTTCCTTTTGCTCAGCACAGCAAAACAGGTACGGTAATAATATGTATATAAAAACATTTCCTACTGAACAGTCAGTGTGTGTCTTACATACTTTTAAATTTATTTTAAGCAGAGAATAATTTTCTCGGTACCTATTGGTAAGTAGAATTTAGCTCAGGATTCTGTACTTATCGTTAATTATCACTTTTTGTCGAGGCACAAGATATCATATTAAGTTCAAACTTGACTTTAATATTAATTATCACGGATAATAAATATTGGACATAAAAACAAGAAGAAGAGAAAAACAAAACGCTTTTTCTTTCTGTGACGATTTCCGTCATTCAACTCCTACTATAAATCTCCTTAAGAAATTTGTTCCAAAAATGTTTGTTAGATTGATGTTAACAGGTGTGGTTGTTCCTGCAACATTACTTACACACGGCAGAGAAGCGAAGTCTCAGTGCGGCAGAGTGTCTCGCATTTTTATACCAGCTCAGTTTCAGCACACTCGGTAAGGTCAGTATGAAAAGACATGATAATTATCATTCTATTATCTGATTTCTAATAAAGTTAGTTTGGTGACTTCAGTGTCAATGGTGGCTTGCTAGAACTTTCCATAAAGGTTTTTATGTTTGGTTAGTGTTCTTTGTTAATATTTCTAATTCACTCCACTTACGTGTAATAACTAAATTATCATTACACCAAATGCCATCAATATTACATATAACACATGGAGTCAAATAACATAAGTAAAAATAAAAACCGGCAATGATTTCAAATAGATTGTAATATTGTCTTTTTTGTATATTGTTAATTTTAACATAGAGCTACTGTTATAAATCTTTTCAGGATTACAGTACCGAGGGTATGAGTAACAATATGCTGGTGTTCCTGCAACACCTACGTGAATTCGGACTCGTCTATCAGAGGAAGGTAATTGACACTTGCATCTCAATTTACTATTTAGAACAGATTGTTTATATGCAGTCCCCCACACTCTGGGTAGAGTCTGTTGTTTCATTGAGGAACGGTAGTAGTTTTTATGGGAGGTTTTAGGGACCATTGAGGGGGAGTGATAGGGGGTTCTAGGGGCTTGCACGGAAGGCCTTACGGGCCTTTTACATAGAGTAGTAGGTGGTTCCAGTGAGGGATTTACAGATTTGCACCGAGAGCGATAAGGGTATTCACTGAAAGACCTTAAAGGCATGTACGGGGGTGGTAGAGGATTTCAAAGAGGACTGTAGGGTTTCGCACGGAGAGTGGTAAGGGTTTTTACGGATAGTGTTAAGGGTTATCACGGAACGCGTTAGGGGTTTTTACGGGAGGTGGTAGGGGTTTTCGGGGATAGCGGTAGCGGTTTACACGGAGAAAAGTTAAGTGGGTTGTTAAGTATGCGGAGCGGACAGTAAGATGACCACAAGTGAAACGGTCAATAGTTTATAAAGCACTGTTGAACGTCACAAGCGCGCGGGGTAGTGTGCATACACACACATCACAACAGGGGTTTTAACGGAACGTTTTAGGGACCTACATAGAAAGTAGTAGATGTGTAGCGACACACATACCTACATCAAACGTGATATGTGTGTACTACAACAACTTAAGCGAAAAAGCAGCGATACTCTAAAACAGCAAAACCAAATAGATTAAGAGCACGGATTATAGCCCAGGTGTCGGCCACATGATACCTGGGTGTAATTATAATCTCGCCGACAAAACCCATTTACGACGCGGCGCATTATTATTGTTTTGTTTTATTTTTGCACTTATTTTTATTTGTAGTTTTACTTTTATTTTATTACTCATTTTTATTGTACACTGCGTATTGTTACAATTGCTTTATTGCTCCGATATTGTGTTATTCCCAGTTTCTATTACTCGAATACTATTTGTGTTTTGCCGACTTTAATCCTGTACACGTGTTCTGTTCCCTTTAAATATAACCTGCTCAGTTCAATAAAGGGGATTCGTAATCCAGCTGCCAAAGCGATTACTAGTCTGCACAAACGGAGTCAGTTATTTTATTTCAACCTTCTGAAATTAGCAAGTGGTAAAGACGCTACCACTTCCGCTAAAGATGGATTCAAGAAAGTTTGGTGGACCTTTCACAAAAGATTACTATTTTTTACGGAGGTCCTTTAAGGTTTCCCTTTTCAGCCAAACTATACTCCTATTTATGTAAAGTATAAACACAAAGATAAGGTTTTTGTAAACGTTTATTCTGTCTAAATTAACTTTATTTTAATATACATTAATTAGTATGTAATTATGTTCGGTATGAACTCAACAACCCGTTAGTAATGTATTGAATTCGGGGTCAGCGTAAAGCGGGCAGGTTCTACCCCACCAGGCTGGCCCTCAACATCACCTGCGTGAAGGAGGGTGAGTCGGCGGTGGCGCCGCTGCAGACCCGAACCCAGGACCGCGGGTATATAATGGTCGAGACCAACTACAGGGTCTACGCTTACACGCAGACCAACCTGCAGGTCGCACTGCTGGGACTCTTCACGGAGTTAGTCTATAGGTTAGTCGAACCATTATCATTTTTTTAAACATTAATTTACAAATATATAAAAAATATCACCTTGTAACTGTCTCGTTATTTGATTTAGAAAATGACAAGGATTGTTGGACAGGTTTCCAAATCTTGTGGTTGGTGTGCTGACAAGGGAGTCGGTGAGACAAGCACTCCGAGGAGGCATCACGGCTCAGCAGATCATACACTATCTGGAACAGCACTCACATCCCCAAGTATGTGCTGAGATATTGAAATTCAGCTAATACCCACTGTTGGGCAACTAATCCTGAAGTCTTCTTGGGTTTTATCCCCACTCCAATATAACGTTGCCAATTTCAAACTCCCGTAAATGTTCTTACACGCATTTAGGTTTCCTAACGTTATTTTGCTTCACCATCTAACGTTAGTCTTACTAAATGAATATATTAAATATTGCCAATGCGTTGAAAAATTGGTTGGATATTGCAGACTTCAGATATTCCACTGAATTCATCTGTTCGTACTACAACTGCGATAAAATCGAGGACTAGCAGTAACATCCCGGGAATTCCCCCGAAATTTATTAACAGTATCCGTAAAACTCCCGAAAATATGAGTAAATCACAGCCGATAATTTCCCTATAAACTATTATAAATTTCACAATACGGATAATATTTTGTTGATATATCATCATTTTACCCAATTTTAGTAGTATTTTTGTTTTACTTTATTATTTCAGTTATTTAAAATAGTATGTACGTATTTTTTTAGATGTTAAAATCTGAGACCGGCGGCATAAGGTCGACATCCTTGCTGCCACCCACTGTGGTGGACCAGGTCAAACTCTGGGAGAGCGAGAGGAACCGGTTCACATACACAGAGGGAGTCGTCTACAACCAGTTCTTATCCCAGGTCATCGGTCTTGCCAAACTAATACAACTCTATTTCTTATCTCTCTCGAAAAAAGAGAATGTACAATTCAGTATTTACTTTGTCTGTTTCAATTCTATCATATCGTGTTCATTTCACTCTCTCGGTTTATAACATATGGCCATATGTTGATATGATATGACGGAGACCCGTCTCCAGCCAAATCGCCAAATCCTATTCACCGTTCTAACATTAAGTTAACGTTGTTTTAGACTTCCACATTAGGCTTATGCATGCGTTCCACATCTTTTCATTTTTCTTTGCATTAAAAACGTCGTCAAACTGAAATCCAACTTTGTATGCAAGAGAAAAGAGGAGGATTCGGGGGAGAAAAATAAGTTTGTTTGTTTGTCAGGCGGACTTTGTAGTACTGCGAGACTACGCGCGACAGGCGGGTGTGCTCACGTGGCACTCGGAGCGCGCCAGAACTATGGTGGTCACCAAGCGAGGACACGACGACGTCAAGAAGTTCTGGAAACGTTACTCGAAAACTTCATAAGCTGGATCTCGTCTCCTCTCTCAACTCTTAACAACGCGTATTGTGTTACACTATTAATTTATAAAGAAACCTTACCTGTAATAAATATCTTTACAAACATAAGATCACAAAATAAATACCTGTTCCCAAAAGAGGGCAACGTTTACCAAATAAATATTGGCAATTAAAACGCCGAAAAGTCATGTCTTGTGTGCCAGTAAATGACGTTGCAGTGATATTTCTTGACCTAATTAGGTTTCTCTGCGTTGTTTTCCCTCACCATGTTTATAGATTATTAATACTGTGTGTTTACAATAATTTTAGGCGATGACTCTGTATTTGTAAATAAATTATTTTTGTACAATTTTCTGTTCTATTCATTACCATTAGCTACTTCATAATGTTCGTTCACTGGCATATGAATATATAATACGGTAATTTCCTGTGAACAAGGGAGGCATTAGCCAGTATCAAGTCTTCCCAACAGGGAGAGTGTAATTTCCCAATAGGGGGGAGTAACTGTCTTGAGTCGTGCTTATGGTTTTCGCACCTACTACAATGTCAGAGACTCCCAGGTGAAGGTATTTTTAGCGATATATCAAAAATTCCTCATTACTGCAGCCTCTGTGTTGTTTTAACTCGCATTTTGAACTGCGGAAAAATAATGGTCTAATAGAGATAAAATCCAAATTGGAATTAGGTTACCTAATATCCCCCGGGAAAGTACCACACCATACACTTCTGTAAAGTTTGTCCCTCCTTCCCTATATAGCAAAGTAGACTCTCTTGATATCAATATTAGAGTTTCTCACGGCTCTTGATTGGAATGTTCCGTGAACTGATTGATGATGGTGGTTCGACATACGGAAATTTCGCCTATGGTTTTTTATAGGATTTGTTCTCTCAATCGCATATATGACCTTGACGATTAATTTTAACAAATAAAAAGTCAACCAGTTACTTCAGAAAAGACATTACCGCTGTGTTATGTATTCATTAGGCTACTTTTCCTTATTGAAATTTCAGATTTTCTTTAAAAACTTTAATTCTAATACGTCTACTTATCTAGTAAATTGTTTTAAGTACATCTTGGGTCTTATACTTGACCAATTTGATGTGGTTTTAACAAATAAAGTACGGAAAATACTGTTATTATTGATAAAACTCAAATAATGGCTATCTGAATCATGAATGCCGCACCCACGATGATAATCTAGTCACAGTGACTCATTGTCTCTACCGTATGTAAAATTAAACCAGTGTATATCCAATGTATTTAAAAGGTGGAAATAAAACAACAAAATGTAACTAGAAATATATTTATTAAAGCTATAAACGTATTTACAGTCCAGTCTTAGCTTACAGGAGTACTCGTTGCCAGGCAACCATTAAACAAAACACATACAAACCACCACATTTATTTCATACACATACAAAAAAAATAGTAAATTTCTATTGTCGGGATTTTCGAACAGAAATGCAGTTTATTATGTGGACCCTTGGTGTCTAAACAATAGCAATGGTATCAGGAGGAGGATGGCGCCTTCACAGGAGCCAATGCGTTGTATAGCTTCGTGATGGCGGAGTGCACCGTCCTCTCTATCATTTCGTCCTCCGGACAACTCACCTCCTGATGAAAAGAGATACCGTGTATCGGGAGTCCGAACTGACCTAAACAGTTGTCACCCTGTAAGCGTTTGTCATAACAGTCTTTGCTCTATAAACTTTCGTCATGACAGTAGTCACTCTATAAGCATTTGTCGTGATAGTCGTCACTATCAAAGTTTGTTATATTACATTACATTATATTACAATATTGTAAAAAACACTGAAAAGTCCTCAATCATCACCAGTAAAGCCTCATTAAATTTGGTTCAGTGGCTTCGAAAATTACTGCAGAGAAATAACAAACACTTTAATTTTAACAATATGTATAAATTGTGACTGATGCATATAGGTAATCTGCATTTACTATGTTTGAGTTTATATTTTATCCATTTCTGCTATAGCTTTGCATTTATATTTATACAACCAATATACAAATAGTGAGAGCCCCTTATATTAACTGCAAAGAGGCTTGCAGTCCGGTATGACAACAACGATTATCGATGGATTGTAAATATGTCAGTGATCGCCGTCGTCTTTGGGTATGCACTGTATTCACCATTAGGCACAATACAGGTCATTTTTTTACGTAAAAAATAAAATAAAAATTTATCTAATACAAAATAGACGACAGCCAAAATGTAAAATCTATAGTATTGAAGTGTAATTACAGCTAAAACATAAAATCCATAGTATTCAAGTTTAATTAAAGTTAATACGAAAAGTTTATAGTATTAAAGTGTAACTACAGGCAAAACATAAAATCCATAGTATTGAAATTTAATTACAGTTAAAACGAAAAGTATATAGTATTGAAGTGTAACTACAGCCAAAACCTAAATTTTATAGTTTTGAAAAGCAAAGTCAAAAATAAGTCTATATTATTAAGTTTAACTATAATCAAAAGTATAATACTGAAGTGTAATTATATCGAAATAGTATTGAAAAGAGAAGTATAGTAAACCATATTAAGCAGGTCGATATCGGCTCGTTTCCCGTCCACCGTCACATACAGCTTCTCCCCTTTGAACATCTTCGGCACAGAGTCCTCGCCAAACATTTCCTGCAGCATCTCGATCACGCACTCCTATACCATCGAATCTCATCATACAATAAATGAAATAATACATTCATAAATAATTTTATCTTATCCATTTTGTTTTAAATAAAAACTTTGTTTTATATATAATATTTGGTATTTTATATTTCTTCATAAAATATGTTATGAAATTGTTACTTATTACTTAAATAAGCATTTTATTGATACATTTCAATATAATCTAGGTTATTCCTATTATACTAACATCTTTATGTATATCTATTCAATCACTTCAAAAAGGAATCTTATTTTTTAATATTCTTATACTTTCTGTCGCATATTTAGACTATCATATTACTACAAAAAATCTTCTCTTATAATTCAAAAAAGAGCGCATGCATATTGGATGCGTAAGTAGGTTATAAAAGCAACGTAGCTATGTGGAATGTTTGCGAACCGATATCTTTATAAGGTTTTTACTCTTTGTTTTGGTTACTTTATGAAAGTTTTATTATTAAAAACAATGGCAAGATTGATGAGAAGCTTTATAAAGTAAAACCAAAAAATAGGCATAATAACGAAAACTCGGACCTTCTTTATAGCGGGTACAAACGGACCGCAGATGGTCACTCACAGTTCAGTTCTAAACCTAGTGAATAAGTGAGAAGCGGGTACCACTTGTGAGAGTACTGCGACTGAGTGCAAGTGCAATCTCGTGAACAGTATTTTACTGTATTCGTGTTTAAAGTATAAGCTCTATCACTAGCTGTATGAACTAGTAACAATATTTCAAGCGTTTCTCATGCTTTTTATATGGTAAAGGGATGATTTGGCACCTAATCATATTTTATTTATGCAATGTAGTGCTGTGCAGTGCTGCAGTGTGTATGTAGTGTTGTGCAGTGGCACTGTTACCTTGTAGTGCATCCGGTCGAGTTTGGGCGCGAGGGGGAGGTGCGAGGGCGCGGGGAGGGCGGAGGCGGCGAGTACTGCCGCCACTACCGCGTCCGCGTACATGTCCGACACCGGCTGTGCGTTCCACTGCAACACCCATAGACATGAGACATTATTACAAACACCCTCCTCCTCCTCACCATCAACGCGGCTGTCGTGTCCGACTGGACTACGACCACCATATACTACACTCTCCGTCAATCTTTTTGGCCGCTCTGAATGTAGCCCTAAATTTCAGTTTGTACGTAGTACAGTCAACAATTTAAATACAAAACAAAATCAAAAATTATTACAAAAATCTAAAATTGACATTTATTTACAATTAAGTTGTCTGTGTGTATATCACTTAACTCCTATTAAACGGCTGAACCGATTTCAATGATTTTTTTATGCGTGTTCAGGTGGATTCACGAATAATTTAGATTCATAAATGGACCCGGTAGATGGTGCTGTGGTCTGGTTTTACGATTTTTTTTATTACTAAAGTAGGACAAAGTTCGCCAGGCCCGCTAGTATAAGATAATACGTATTGATACCCACATTTGTGTTCTATGCAACTACATTTAAGTAGTTGATAACTTTAGCGCGGATTGTGGGTAACGTTTCGTCGTGTCACGTTCTGATATCGGCCGATGTATATTAAGCAAGCGAGAAGCTTGCAGGCCGGCATGACAGTGGGGGCTGATGATAGTGATCAAATCTGAAGTAAGCTCAATAATTAACGTATTCGGACACCGCATCAATTGACATACGTTTGAATCCTTCGGACTGAATCTGAACTTTTGGTAAAAGAACACATCATGATAAAACAGTAGTACGAAGGCATAAAGAAACGAACCATTCCTTCCTCAAAGGCCGACAACACATCTGTGATGCCACCTCGTGTCGTAGGTGTCCTGTGGGCGGGGATGATTACTTACCATGAGGTAACCTGTCTTCTCGTTTGCCTCCAATCGCATAAAAAAATAAAGGTTTTTCTAATCATGTCTGGCTGACTAATCTCCAAATTGAAAATCTGTCGCCGAGCCCTCTAGATATTTATCACCTTAAGCTATATGGTAATTTACAATCAAGTGAGATTGTAGTAAAACGGTAAAATAAAAGCAGTTGTGACCTCGAGAGTGACGATGCCGTTTTCGAGGGTGAGGTCGATGCAGGAATAGAGGCGCCATCGCGTCTCGGAGAGGAAGGTGACGTTGCCGGCGAGTTGCATCACCACGTGCCGCAGCAGCGCCGCCGAGCCCGCGTACTGCAGCGACTGCCGCTGCCTCACCTCCGACTGGCTCAACTCCGTGTACTCTGCCCGACAACCGCAACACTCAATCATTACTCTTAATCCTCAATCACAACGTTACTCATCTTCAAAATAAATTAGCAAACAACATTAAAAACATCAAACATTTAACATATATACAGTTAATAACTTAATACTAGACAGAAGCGGATAGATGGCGTTTAGAACAAAAAACCTTTTGGGATTAAAATCGATTGTACATGTTGTCAAACAGTCATTGTAGCCTTCAAAAAAACTTTAACGTCATCTATCATTTTTTATTCATACTAGATTATTAGCAGTACATGTTTTGAACGTTTAATGCTATCTACATTCCTATTTTTATTTCGCGAATACTCTTTACATTTCGTTTGATGTAAAACTAATTAGTTAACGTATGTATTTTATAGATTTGAATGTTATTCACTAAAATGAATGAACGTTTATTTTTGTTTGTATAGTCTTTACTCTACACATGATTCCACACATGTAAAGAAAATGTACCACTTCCTATCAGTGAAATGTATTTTAATTTTACATAAAAAAAAGATATAAGTCTATGGTTTATGATTCGTGGTGTTGTTTTTCTTAAGTGAAAAGACGTTTATAAAAAAAAACAGTTTATTATATTATATTATGTTATAAACTTTATTAGTTTAAATTACATCGTTGAAAAACGGGAGATATATGTATGGAATATAAAGTTTAATGTAGTTTCAATTGTTTCAGAAACTCAAGAGAACTGTTTGTTTTCATAGTACAATTTCCCAAAACATTTAATTATTATATACATACATACAATAAGACTTTTCAATGTATGTAGTTGGTATAAAGGGCGGCCTTATTCCTGATAGCAACTTCTTCCAGGTAACCTTTGCATGGATATGTTCGAGAGAGAAAATTATATGATGGTAAAAATTGTTTATTGTTAAAATTCAAGCAATTTTTTTTTAATCAGGTTAACAATGTTGCTAAACAAACATACTTGAATATTATGAGAAAAATTGGTAAGGACTCATTATCGGGATCAGTACCCTTCAAAGTAATCCCCCTCAGATACAATACACTTATGCCAACGGTTTTTCCAATCCTCAAAGCACTTTTCGGTATAGCCTTGAGCTCTTCCAGCGATGCAGACTTTATCTCTTCAATCGTTGCAAATCTCCGTCCTTTCATAGGTTTCTTTAGTTTTGGGAACAAGAAAAAGTCACATGGGGCCAAATCCGGTGAATAAGGTGGCTGAGGGATGATTGTGGTGTTGTTTTTGGTCAAAAAACCTCTCACAAGCAAAGATGAGTGAGCAGGGGCATTATCGTGATGCAAAAGCCATGAATTGTTTTTCCACAATTCTGGACGTTTTCTTCGTATTGCTTCTCGCAAACGGCGCATAACTTCAAGATAATACTGTTTATTGACCGTACGACCATATGGTAAGAACTCCTGATGCACCACGCCATGGTAATCGAAGAAAACATTGAGCAAAACTTTGACATTTGATCGAACTTGGCGTGCTTTTTTCGGTCTTGGCTCATCTGAGCTCTTCCATTGGGACGATTGGACTTTGGTTTCGATATCATAACCATATACCCATGATTCGTCACCAGTTATGACCCTTTTGAGTAAATCTGGGTCGTCGTTGACGTCATTCAGCAGTTCTTGAGCGATGCTCATGCGACGGTTCTTTTGGTCAAAATTTTGCAATTTCGGCACAAACTTCGCTGTCTCATTTATTTTCATGCTATATAAGCAACTTCTCAACGCAATTTTCCTCACTGCTTGAACGTTTTCATCATCGAGGCTCGTCATTGGCATCTTCCCGGCCATCTTGGAAGAGTTTGTACCACTTGTAAACATTTTTTTTACTCAGAACAGTTTCACCGTAACAACACAGTGTTTCGGAGCACTTTGATTTTATTTTTTATTGATGCAAAGATCCATAATTGGCAAAAAACACTTATAACGGAAATGCTATACACTTGAAATACATATGTTCGGAAAGAGTGATCACGTTATTTTCACCTTACTTTTTTAAACATAGTTCTTTCGTTTAGTGGTACTCACTGTTAAGATCTGACGGAGCCAGGATGTGATAGTTGAAGTTCCTCTTGACCAGTATACCTTGCAGTAGCCGCCCAGGCTCAGGAGGTTCCATCGCTAATGACCCCATCACCTACAAAAGCACCTATTATATACAGATCTACATCATAATATTTTATTCCAAGTATTAAACTCATCATTTTTTGCTCCTAATGAATAAGCGATGATGGCTCAGTTGGTAATGTGTTCGGACACAGCGTCGAAGGACGTAAGTTCGAATCCTAGCAACGGAGTCGGATCTTTCGGTGAACGAAAACATCGTGGTGAAATCATTGCATGGCGGTAGGGCTTTTACTAATCCGCCTCACTAACTACCACCTTCACGTTGAAAATCTGTCGCCAAGCTCCTGTTGGTATGTTCCGGCAACTCCACTTGATAGCCAGTCTCCCTCTAGGTTTAGCGTGGCTCCCATCATGGACCACATCATTATATAACATCAAATGATATTGTGGTCAAACGCTAACCTATAAAGTATTAAAAAAAAACCTTTTTTACACAAATCATTTTTCACACAATCTATCCATACTTTACCTTCTTCGGTCTTTTTCTACTCCTGTATCCGTCCAACTTCGTACTTAAAACTAAAGAAGAAAACCAAATTAATTGTCTGTGAAGTCAATTTACGGACAATAATTTTACGGGACGAACGTCATAAGAAAACATTGATGAAAAATTGCATAATTTTGTTGCAATAAATAATGAAAACCACATTTACTTTTTATTTCACTTTATAAACGGTTGAAAAAACAGTTCGTATGTAAGTTGTGTGCTGCCGCTGTTTCTCTTGTACTCGGCCGCATCGACCGATGGAGTCGTCGGATTTAGACCGATCACGACTCTTTATTGCTTGTTCCGTGCTCTCGCTTGCACGCTCGGCGCAGGCGGAATATGACAATGTGTCATGCTTTTTCGTGCGTGTAGCCGGCGTTCGTTGATTTATAAGACGTTATCACGTCAAAATCACTTGAGCACAATTACCCCAACAAGGAAACAGTGGTCCTATTGAGATGTGTAAGGGGTATGGTTGTGAGATGGGCGTACCTTGGCGGTCTTGTCGCCGCGGAAGGTGAGACAGAGCTGTTGCGTGTTGCGCGGCGTGTGCACGGAGATACGGCCGCGATGCTCGCGCTGCAGAGCTGCCTTCAGCCGCGACATCTCGTTCTGCTCCCCGTGCACCAGCACCTTGCAATCTTATATTTTATATACTTATATCATTTGAAAAAACCAAACACTCCATTATACGATATCCGGAAATTTCGACACCTGATCACCATCGGAAGAAACTCCAATTGAATAAAATTTACAGACTCCAGAAATTCCGAGTCTAAAAATGAATTACGTTTACTAATTGGTTTTAAAAATGAACGAGAATGAAAAGTCGTACGATCAATACCTTTCAGAATTAAAAAAAAAAAAATACAAAATGTTCAAGTACAAAAAGGTAAATAGTTCTACATACATTGATGCATTTTAAATATATAATTTGTAGATGACGTTAAAATAGACTAAGCTACAGTTCATTAGAAATACATACAACTTTAGCTCCATCTATTCATTTATGTCGGAAACAGCTTACCTATCATGTTTTTCTTTTTTTTTTTATTTATAATTCAATATACTCGTACATACATTCTTGTTAGTTTACATGCGGAATCACTACTATTTTAATTGATATTATAAATGCGAAATTGAGTTTGTTTGTATGTTGGTTGGTTTGTTAAGCTTTCACGGCGTAACTACTCAACCGATCATTATGAAATTTTGCATAAACAGTGTCAGGGATATAGACTACAACAATGTACACCTTTCATTCAGAAAAAATGAACTGATCCCGAAGAACAGGTCTAATCTAGACTAACACGAACGAAGACTCTAGCAATAGCTAATTTTTATATTAGTTGGACTAATCAGCCATTACAAAATAAGATCCAAAGATTTATTCTGAGGGAATCATATAATTTGAATATAGAATAGCTCATTCGCAGGTTTAGCGGTCACCATGACTGTCACCGTCCAACAAGCCTAGCCCCCACAACAAACTCGAATATTCTCTTTATCCCTCGTTAACACTTAAGGCTAAAACTCACCACATGAGGTGGATTGAGAATATTGATGAACTCTGAAGTCTGCTGGTAGTCCGTGTGTGCTGAGAACGATATGTAATCGACTGACATCTTCAACGGAAGCTTCTGCCCCGACATAGAGGTGATCTCTTCAGGTTCGGAGAGAATCGTCTTTGCGAGGGTGCCTTCCACGCAATAACCTGAAAAAAAATCAAATAAAAGTAATTTAGACAAAGTGTATTTTTCTCTAGTAGCAAAGCACGGTGTAAGTACAGTATCGACTCACCAGCAATAATAACACCATTTTTCGGATCCGTGCACCAAGACTCGAACAATTCCCGAGACAGACCGGACTGCATCATACCAGGAGAAGGCCATAATCACACACGGTCCAATGTCCTCGAAGTGATCTATGCCCTGAAACAATTTATATTAGATTTCAAATTTAACGATGTGTATAAATACATGTCCTAGGACTCCAGTATTTGGCTTCGGTATAAAGATGAGTAAAACAGGGTATTTCGGGCAGGACTTCTATGGAGAATTCTTTAAAATGTCGCACGGTTAGATTTATCACCAGTGAAATAGCCAGTGAAAAATAATTCACTGTTTTATAATCATATAAAAATAGCTAATCTTCAATTTTTATAAATCTACATTATCGATATAACCATATTTAATTATCTATGACACGCCTAATTAGGATTATAAGTCTAATAATTATTAAAATGTTATACGCCTGCAACATAACCGTACATACAACTATTTACCTGGTAAAACATACTTATCAATTGATAAGATTTCAACAATTAATAATAATGAGTGAACAAACAAAATTTTAATATAACCCCCTTAACGAACAGGCCCATTTTAGAATAACCATTATAGTAGAATAAAAAAAATGCGATACGGTTGTTACGACCAAGAAATATTGTCGGAGCCTTTTTAAACTAATAACATAACTAATATACTTTCTTTTTTTTCGAACTGGCCTACACTGTTAGCCTGCCAACGACTTCCCAGATTCACCGTACTACAAACTAATATACTGATATCTTACTATAAATATATATCGAAGTCTAAATTAAGAACGTATTTCTTTGTAATAGAGAATGACCATTGCGGTATAAAGAACGTATCAATGTAATGGATTTAAGGTAAGCCAACGAAATTGAACTCATTTCTATGTTAAGTTTTCCGTCATAATAAACAACATTATAAAGTTTGTTTAAACCGTACTTCATTTAAACATTTTAATGATGAAATGTTTTATCTATGCATATAAATACAATTATAGTCTGTTGTTTGTCTTGCGTGTATCGATTTTGACAAAACCCATACTGGTAGATAGTGGACTTTAAGAGTATTCTAAAGATACTCTATTACCGGTAAAACCAAATTGATATTCTATTTTCAATTTTAATATAAATTGCTTTGAAATTTTTAATTTACACAATTCGTCCCTAGTTTATAATCGTATTTACATGTGTATTGCGGATGCGTCTTTCAAAACATAACCTCTCAATTATTTGTTTTGTTGTAAAATCTATACGTATTTCGGTAAATTTATATAATTTTTTCATAACAAATCCTTCCTTGAATAGACAATATTCCATATCAACTAAATTGACATCTCGGGACCTTAAAACTTTATAATAAATCATTAAATATTTTTTATTGTAAACGATACACTAATGGATCGATGACGAATGATAAACATTTACACGAATGAAACAAAAACTGAATAACGTTCGTAACATAAAATAATCTATGCAAAGATAAGATAATAAGTAATTTGAAGTAAAATTATTTTTAAATGTTCAGTGTCGCATGAAGTGATAGTTCCTAATTGAATTGTATTTTGAACGTCTATAGCAAAAGGTAAAATCCAATTTTTACTATATAATTTTATTAAAATCACTGGTATTTTGAGAGTGAAATTAACTTTATAGTACAAATACTCAGACGTTATTTCAAACTTATAATAAAATACATCTATTATCTTTTTTAAATGTTTTTTTTTTTTTATTTAAATTAATGAGTTCTAATTAGCCGCTCTAATACATTCCATTTAATTATATAACGATCATATAGTAAATTTCGTTAAAGTTAATAATTTTAAATCATAATACAGTATTATCTGCTAAGTTTAAAACTTTCGACCATGTTATAGCGATTATCCATACTTAAAAAGAAAACTTTCACAACTGAACTTTTCGCTGCGGAACTACAAAGGGCTAATGGTCACGCTATTGTTTTATTAAAGACATTTTGCAATTATTAATATTGTACTTGCAATTGCAATTAATAATAACACGCTTGTACAATTCCAGACATGGTGACGTTAAAGGGCCGGCTTATAAGGTGGCTGGAAGACAATCGGGAGTTGGTTGTCCTCCTTTTCTGCTTACCGGCCAGTTTTCTGTTCACTGTGATGCTTCGCTTGAGAGCATTCTTACGTCGGCTGACAAGCGATGCGACACGCCATGACAGTTCAGTCAAAGAGATACAAGGCAGGGTGAGTACGACGTTTTATATCCAAGACGTTTCGTGAAATCGTTTGATGTATCATATACAAGTGAAGTTGTCATTGGTGTCTAATTTTTTTTATTGTAGCACAACAGAAACGACACTGTACCTGATAATAAGCACAATCTTATCCAAAAATAATAACCACCGACCAAGAGTTCTACAATCCGTCACTATTCAGATACTATTATGCCACCCTGCAAGGTACATATCTTGGCTGATCTCGAAACTCAATACATCAAACACTGTCTTACAATACAATACAATACACTGTCACATGTTTAAAGCATGGTGGTTGCGATTTGGGTATAGACGCCCTTCAAGCTGGGTTTTTGGATATATGTATCTCAGACCGCGATACAGATAAGCGTCCCTCTGCTGTAGCAGGTGTTACACTATGGTTAACACTATGTTACGTACACTAAGGTTTATAGTCGTAATCGAGTCACACATAACTACCACATCCTACCACCCGTTACAGTGACTTATAAATAAATCAATAAATATGGTATCATCGTTATTCGAATCCATACTTACAAATATTGTAAATGCGAAAGTGAGTTGGTTTCACAGTTCACGCCTTCACCAATCAACCAATCATTGGGAAAATTTGCAAGCCTGTTATAGTACAGAAAAGCAAATATGGTTCATCAAAAAAAACTAGTGTACTATATTTTTATGCACTACATTATTTTGTTGTCAATAATGATTTTGATTGCCAGGTGCGAGAATGGAACAAGCTGCCGTCAAAAGACCGCCGGCTACTCTGTACCTCACGTCCCAACTGGTTATCGCTTTCCACTACATTTTTCGAGAAGCATCTCCATCACCAAGTCCCTATACCGTTGTACGACATCCTGGAGCTTGACGAAAAAGCGATGACCATTAGAGTGGAACCGATGGTCACCATCGGTAATATTACCGAGTACTTGATACCCAAGGGATATTCGCTTGCAGTCACTATAGAATTGGTTGACGCTACTTTGGGAGGTTCGTGGTTCTTAAATATTCAACACGCAATCAAATCCAAATGCAAATATTTTGAATTTAAACGAGTAATTGAATACATCACGCCCTCATGTGATCCAAATCTAAAATCTAAATCAGACGTCCCCAAACATTTTTGTATTGTAGACAATATCTCATGTTTTTCGCTATCTGTAGACCCACCTCCCTGCTCACCTGAGCTTATTTTTTTTGCAAAATTCTCATCTGTTTCTCATAAACACCCAAATTTTTTTGTACCCGCTTACGCATTGGAAACACCATTTTTTTTGTTACGCTGTACGTTACCCCCATCGACTCTCCCCGTGGACTACCTGGATCACTCTGGGAACTAAGGATCTAAATCAATAAGAATTGTACACGCTCTCCTTAATTGTATCTCATAATAAATTCGATCTTGTATCAGCAATATCTGTAATTATTCCACTTATCAACTTACAATACTTTAATTTACCTCCAGGTTTAGCCCTCGGTACCGGAATGTCCACCCATTCCCACAAAGCTGGTCTCTACCACGAAACAATCACAAGTTATGAAGTGGTCCTTGGTGATGGTTCTTTGGTCACGGCGACAGCTGACAACGAGAATTCGGAACTATTTAAAACCCTGCCGTGGTCCCACGGCAGTTTGGGTTTACTCGTCGCGCTGACACTGAAGATCGTCAAAATCAAACCCTACATAAAGATGAAGTACACTCCTGTCACAGGCCAGAGGAAATATTGCGACGTTTTGCGCGAACTCTCCGGTACTAACGAAGCCGTACCTACGGACTTTCCGGACTATATTGAAGGCACCATATTTAGTAAAGATGAGGCAGTTGTGATGACTGGAAATTACGCTGACTATGATCCAAAGATTACGGTAAACCATTGCTCTAAATGGTACAAGCCCTGGTTCTACAAACATGTGGAGACATTTTTAAAGAATGGGGAATGCGTGGAATTGATACCATTAAGAGATTATTTGCTCAGGCACAACAGATCAATTTTCTGGGTTGTCGAAGACATGCTGTCCTTCGGAAACAATCCTCTATTCAGACTTATTTTCGGGTGGCTGTTGCCACCAAAACCAGCATTTTTAAAATTCACCACGACGCCTGGCGTAAGAGCGTATACTTTCACCAAACAAGTCTTTCAGGATGTAGTTCTGCCGATCAAAGAACTGGAGAGGCAGATAGAAATTTCGACTGAGCTTTTCGACAAGTATCCGTTACTAGTTTATCCGTGCAAAATAATCGATCACGGACCGGCATCGGGCCAGTTGAAACCGCCTAACTTGAAATACCTAGTACCGGGAACGAACTACGCGATGTACAATGACTTAGGAATTTACGGTGTCCCGGGAAAAGTGAAAGCTAAACAACCATACAATCCGGTGTCCGCTATGAGGAAAATGGAGGAATTTACGCGAGACGTGGGAGGATATTCCTTCCTCTATGCGGACATATTCATGACACGTGAAGAATTTGAGGTTATGTTTGACTTGTCTCTGTATGAGAAGGTAAGAAAGAAATTTGCTGCTGAAGGAGCTTTCCCCCATTTATACGATAAAGTTAAACCGGAGATAAACGTGTTCACTGTCGGAGAGGAGAATGCGACTAAATAATACAAAATATTTAATAATAGCTGATGACTGCGGATTCTTTCAAAATATAATGTAATTCATATTCCACGGGTATTACGTGCATTATTACGATTAAAATGGACTGCTTTTTATATCAATTGTCAATTATTTTAAACAACTTTAATTGCTACGCAATAATAAAAAAAAGATATAAAACTTGGATCCTTCCTCGAGTTCAATCGTTATTAATATGAATGCTATATTCAAGTTAACTCAGTAATGTACGTTGTAACAGACAATTTACGATTCTATTATACATAGCTATGCCCACAACTTCGTCCGCGTGGAACGGAATACAAAACACAATGATTAATGAAACAATCTGAATTTATATCTGTATATTTGTAAAGTGTCAGGCTAAAAACTAATAATGGTCACACTCCTTTGTCATTTCAATAATAGCTCAAAATTAGGGCTTCCAAGTTACTTTGATGTGTGTAAAAACCATGGGCCATGCTATCGTGCTGCATCCATCGTCATACAGTTAGATAGTTCGTAACACAAGATGGTAATGTGTGCCCACACCTAAATTTATTGCGAACATGGATAAAACTTTGTGACGATACACGCAGGTATAGGAGTAACATAACAATAATATTCTAATTTAACAACTGTAAAAACAATATTAACTCCTGGACTGTCCAAAACCATAAATATTTAAGTTCTATACAAACGAATGTAGACTGAGGCATAGGTGAATAGACTGTTGGCAGCATACGCTTAAAAAATACCTGATTCATTACAAAGCTTTGAAAAATAACAAATGATGAATTGTAATAATATTAATGTAAAATGTATCATTAAATTATTTTTTCATTTGTACGAACTTTTTTTACTAAACCATGAAATTTACAATGTACGATGTAGTGAAATAAAATAATAATTGAAAACATAATCTGCCATTTTGAGATCTGAGTCTTAAAAAATCAGCCGAGGGCTTATAATATTCATTCATATATACTTCACATATCTCATTCTTATTATTATTTTTATGTTATCCTTTCTTTTATTTTCACTGCCTGCAGTCTTTTTTCTTCAATGTACCGCTGGAAAAAAATGCAAGCTCCCTAATGCATAAGCCGAAAAGTATTCATTAATTTCAAAACGTAATGAAGACATTAGTATCAAGGTAAATTTATGAAAATTATAATTCGAAATAAACCTAAAAAACACAGAAATTATCTCATTGTTATTTATTCTAACATTTATCCTTGCAATAATATTCTTACGACAAATCACCAATAAAATTAAAGTTTAGCGCTATCTGTTGTCGTCAAAAATGTAGTATGTTATTGTTCACAAAAATATGGAAACCTTCACCCTAACTATGGCATTGCTTCGATACCATGTCATCGTAATTTACATAACATGCATAACACTTTGGAAGAAAGTTAAGCTTACCTTTAAGTTGGAGATATGGCGGAAGACGAAGGGATTGTTAACAGCGATCTGTCTACGGATCCTATCGTTCATGGCGTTGACGTAGGTCTGATACACCGCCATGCACTTCTTTGCGAGGGACGACGCGTAGTAAATCGGTATATCCTGCAGCTCCGGGTGGAGAGACCAGTACTCGTCTATGAGCAAAAAAATATACATAATACAAAATCCCATCTCTACGATCTGGCAATGTTGTCACTACAGATCGTGACAATAACACCTTTAACAGTAGCACACTTTCCGGAATAAGCTGGGATATGTACAGTAGCCAGACGAAATGATAAGGATCTTTACGCTACTGGATACACATAGTAAATAACTAAGGGTGTGCGAATAATGTTCGAAACAAATCGAATCTATTAATAATTCTAATCGAACTATTCTTACTATTCGAAAATTTTTAAAATAAGGAAGAATTATTAAACTAATATTTATAGAAAAAGATACAGCATTTTGACTATTTTAATAATTGAAACAAAATAAAAAAATGTAACGTGGAAAAACGATTATTATTTAAAAACCAAGATTTTAATGCTCTTGAAAAAGAAATTTTATTTTCTATGTAATTCAATTCTACAATTATAAATTCCTATTAGTGAAAATGTTTAGTAAAAATATACTCTTTAAATTAAATCGAAATAGTTTTATAGCATTTCAATGTTAACAAAATTTTGATAGAAATAGCCGAATTATTTTAATTAAAAGCAATTACAATATTTTTGTATAATTTCATATTTCAACAGGTTTCTAGAATTTTGTGCTTTTAATTTTTATGACACACATAAAAAAAACCAGTTGAGATTTTATCAATTCGTTAACACCTAATATGGTATACATGTATAGCTTTTACTCTGTTTGAATATTTTGTGCGACCATTTCTAAATTAAGATATCAATTATAGTTGATGTAACAAATTATCAATGCTTTTGGAAAAAAAAACATATTCAGTTAAAAACAAATTACATTTTCTTGAATTTGTAATTTTTATGTTTATCACGCCACTTTTTGGCTGAAAATAGAGACATAGTATTTTTGATTGCACTGTGACGGCGCTATTCAAACTTAAAAGGACTCAAAATCTGCGCAAAAAGTACAAACTTCCACTGTGGTTTTGGATTTTGATATAGAAGTAATACAATATTTGTACTTGCCCGTGGAGACTAACTAATTTCCTTGCCTGACATCAGTGGTTGGATATTACTTGCCAATAACGTGTATCTCCATAGAGGGCAAAAGTTTGTTTTCATCAATGGAGATATTGTTACCGAAAGAAGAACGTCCTTGTCACCGGAAACGGTTTCCCAATTAATTTGTTTGCATAAAAACTTCAATTAAATAATTTTATACGTGAACTTTCTTATTTATTATTTATTCAAGAAATTGAATTATTCGGCTCGATTCGCTATCAAATAATTCGTTAATTAGAATATTCGCACACCTCTATCAATAACTCGTTGCAGCGACTCTCTTTCAGTTTCTCATGTCTCGGGATCATATTCAAATGCAGAGACTTGTCGGAATGATAAATTTACCGATAGAATATACATCATACCACGATGGTGGCAAACAAGCATGCGGGCCGCCGGATGATAAGCGGTCACCACAGTCTGTGAACGCTTGCAACAATGGAGGTATCACACGCGCGTTGCCGACCCTTTAAAATCCTGTTTATTTTCCTCTTGAAGAATGTTACATTGTAGTCCCTTAGAAAAGGCTCAGCTGGAAGTTTATTCCACAACCGAAGTGTTTATGCGAGGAGACTCCTCTGAAGCTGGAAGTTTATTCCACAACAGAAGTGTTTATGCGAGGAGACTCCTCTGAAGTTGGCTCGTCTTTGACCACTTCGGTTCCAAGGTGTGAGGGAAAATTTCTAGCCGATGACGAGCAGTGTGATGTTGTGAATCAGAAACATAATGTTAAACAATTCCTTGGAACACAGTCCATTATACAGATAGGTATTACCTATTGGTTGTAGCCAATGTTTTTGATTGCACTATGCTCTCTATCAGATGCAATCATCATCAACCTATAAGAGAATCCCTGCAAGACTATAGACCTCTTCCTGAAGGAAGGTATGAGCCAGCCCAAAACATATCGGTGATTTGAAACTCTGAGAAATCCACAGTTCTAAATTTTTCCCATTTACAGTGGTACTACAAGAACATCTCGCAGGTTCTAATTTCCTCACGATGTTTTCCTTCACCGTCAGCCGATAATGTTACCAACTTAAAATAGTAAATGTACGCAAATTCTGAAAAAAACTTTGGTAAATACCAGGGTTCAACCTGCGGTTCCACCGGTTAAACCATTAGACCACTGCAATGACAGATGCGATGCTGTTATTTTATCAAGCTATATTAAAAAAATAGTGAAGGTACCTAAGATAAGAAGTAGCTCCTGAGCTCGTCCGAGGGCGAAAACGGGTATGAGGCAACGTCCTCCTCGGGTGACTATCTCGCTGACGAGCCCCGTGAAGCGACTCTCGCGTTCCTCTCGCTTCTCGTGTATGTGAGTGCCGTAAGTTGACTCCTGTGATGACACGATATCCCAATTATTATTTGAACAAACAAAAATAAAGGGTCTATCTTTCCAAATTAATCAATTTCACTGTCCAAGTTTTATGAAATTTAAACATCAAAATTCTTAACATACTACTAACTGTATACATTCAAAATATTTTTTTACTTTATCATCTGTAGTCTCTAAATATTAAAAACTGAGGTTTAATTCATTAATTTCAAACCATAAATATTTAAAACAATTTTTATTTACTGCCTACTAACTGTCAATTTTTGACTTCAACTACACTTATTTAAAAAACATTTTTTACTTTATTAACTCCAAACCCTAAATATTTAAGACAAATTTTTACTTTTGTAACTCCAACCTTTAAATATTTAAAACAAATTGTTTCTATTTAAAAAGTGATTTTATTACTTTTTAATTTTGTGTGCAATAATCGTTTTGAAACATCTTGACAACAACACATAGAAATGAGAACAGACAGATAAAAACATGTTAAATTAATGACTTTTTAATGGTAACATGTATCGAACATTCTGGTTTGCTATTAGTAGTTTATCAGAATATGAGATTGACGACTCACTGTTATCAACACATCAGGATGTACTGTAGGTATTTCAGCCGCCATCAAATGTCTGTCCTCTTGTCTTGAGAAATCGCCCGTGTATAATATCTAAAACACAGATAAATAGATGTATTTATATATAACTAGCAATCACCTGTGAGTTCGTTCATATTACATTAAAATACTACAGCTAAATATAAATCATAAAACTTAACAGAAATAATTTAAAATCCCGGTTTTCGAGCTTAAGTAGTACGAAATTATAAACAAGAGGGTAGTACGAAATTATAAACAAGAGGATAGTACGAAATTAAAAACAAAAGGGTAGTACAAAATACGTGTTTTACTTTTGTTCGTTGGGATTAGAGACAGAAAAAGAAGTATCAATGGTCACCTTAACGCCAGCAATCTCGATCATGAACATAGCAGCGCCCAGTACATGTCCAGCATTGTAAGCCCAGAACTTGACTCCCCGGACATCCTTCTCTTCATGAAAATTTATTGTCTCTATACGATCCATAGAGTTTTCCAAATCTGACTCAGTGTACAACATTTGCTCTGTTGAAATATTGCTGTCAAATAAATTTATTTAATTTAAAATTTATCATCAAATTTTATTTTCCGAATTTAGGCACAATCTCAGCAGAAATTAAATAAATATATTCCCTAAGATGGTCAACATGATAAACCGAGAGAAGAACTATCTCTCATAGAGCTAACCATAATCATTTATGTCATTCACAAATTATTACCCTAAGTCTAGAAGTACTTTATGCTCAAGAATTATATGCTAGTAAAAAGTGACACAGGACATGTTTCCTAGTAGGAGGTTGTAACGACCCACCCCTTCGCCATACTGAGACAGCTTAGTCGCCACTACACACCTCTCTCACTATCTGCCATATATTAGTTAACCAAAGATATAAAATCCTGGTTTAAGCGTTATATTGATATAATTATTGCCATGATCGTTTAGAAATTAGGACCCTTCTACGTTGTGAATTGAAACAAAATTATAGTAAACAAATTCTTTTATCTGGTACTCAGAAAACATTACATAGATCAGATCTAGTATAATTAGAACTTTAGCAAACACATGACTATAAGTTGTAAATGCAATTATTTCAAAATCAACTAAATAAATTAAAGATAATATCTATATGTAACACTGTATTCATAATATGTTCACTTAATTTCAATATACATCCTACTCTTAGTTATAATAAAAATATAATTGTGTCTTAAATATGTGTATGTTGGTTGTGTTAAAATGTTCCCTATTTTCCCCCGGAAGGGGGGGAGGCCCCAATACCGTCCCAAGTCCCGCCTCTTAGAAGCACTATTAAATTTATAGTGACACCCAATAGTCAACTACCACAAGCATTGCTAGGGAGTTAAGGGCAAAAGGCAGGATATAAGGATTCTGGAACTAGCTCCTTAATTGTATAATGTAAAAATATAATTATTCAATCTAATAAGTGATTATAGCTATTCTACTATCAGACATACCATGATCCTCACCGAAGTAGCGAAAGCTCCAAGGTGACAAAGTCAACCGAGGAGAAAATAAGTAACTTGCTTCAATCCAAACCTCCCCGCACAGGAAAGAAGGCCAAAATAGACACTGGGATAAGTAGGAGGGAGACAAAGCTCAGCTCCAATCCACTCGTCTGGCGTCTAACACTGTGTGGATCGACGGATATGGATATAGGGAAGACAAGAAACACCCTAACAAGTATTCAGATTGTTTGGAGGAATCACAGCAGTCTGCATAGAGATTTCGCTAACACACCCATCGGATTAAATTACTGCCTTTTAAATGGTAGACATAACCAGTAATGAATTATTAAAATCACACTAGTTCCAGAAGGATAGTGGATAGGTTTTAGTAGCATTATGTGCAGAGTTAAGTCAGCACCAGCATTTGTATTACAAAATAATATTGTAGATATTAATTTAGATTGATAGTTGAACATCTGATTGGTTCCAGTCACCATTAATTTATAATGTGCTAACCGAATCCCACACAGATTATTCATTTTACCAATGTTGTTATTATATAACAATAAATTAATTTAATAATGCTGTGCTAACTCCACTCAACACACATTTCAGTCGTGAATGTGGTAGTTGACTATTTAGGCATAAGGGCTATTTTGTCCCTTTAGCAAATCAACAATACAAAAAGTGTAGTGTGGTGTGGTGTGGTGTATATTTACATGATTTTGTTGGAAAAATAAACTTAACACTACAATCACTTAAACATAATTCCTCTCTTAGTTATCTATGTATGCTCATATAATCCTAAAATATAGAATTTAGATTATCTTTAATTAAACTTGGCCTACATATATTCTTCATTGAAATTATAAGAATGTTACCCGAGTTTTATAGAATTCAAACTTTAATAATTATTTGATATTATATACATATATATAATTCTATGGTAGGTCTATACAAGAGTTGAGTGTGAGGTTGTGACATTCATAAAGAGGTTTATTATAACTTTCAGTGTATTCCAGTACACATTCTTTTGTATTATAAACACAAGAGGATGTCGAATGAGTTACGTCAAGGCTAGGGCCGACTAACACCAGGCGGAAGATTCACTAGGTAGATGATGTCAGACAATGAAGGCTACCGGTTCATACTTTGGTAAAGAAGAACTATGTTTCTAAGACCAAACCATTCCCCGGGTCAAGGCAAACGTATCGCCGACAACTACCCAGTTCGTCTTCAGGCATACAGGAACCTCTTCGCTATCCAGCAAACTAGTTTTACTTGACAGAGAGAGAGAATTCAAGAACCGCCGAAGCGTATATGCTTTAGGTGCCAACTCAATTCAACGCCTACTGGGACTTCCTATAATAAAACACTGATGAGTAAAAGCTTGTGTAGTGGAATCACCTCAGTTTAGCAAATGATGTATTAATGAATTACAATATTGTCACGAATCTACCGGAACCAATTTTACCTCATTCTGATAGTATTATCAGAACTACAAAACCTTTAGCTGATGTACAGTAGTGTTATGTACGTATGTGTCTTTGTTTGAATTCTATAGATGATTGTTACAATGTACATAAAACAAAGTATAATATTAAATTACTCACACTCTTGTAGATCTAAAAATATACCTTTTTAAATGGATTGAAATATATTTAGCTTACCTTATATTATATAAAACTAATAATTTGTTGAAATTCTACTACTATGTTATAGAATTCAAACTCTAATAGATATTTGATATTTTTAGCATTAGATGTATATTTACTGAAGTTAGTTGATATGTCTGTAAAGAGTTGTGTGTGGGGTTGTGACATTAACAAAGAGGTTTATTATAACTTTCAGTGTATTCCAGTACACATTCTTTTGTATTATAAACACAAGAGGATGTCGAATGAGTTACGTCAAGGCTAGGGCCGACTAACACCAGGCGGAAGATTCACTAGGTAGATGATGTCGGACAATGAAGGCTACCGGTTCGTACTTTGGTAAAGAAGAACTATGTTTCTAAGACCAAACCATTCCCCGGGTCAAGGCAAACGTATCACCGACAACTACCCAGTTCGTCTTCAGGCATACAGGAACCTCTTCGCTATCCAGCAAACTAGTTTTACTTGACAGAGAGAGAGAATTCAAGAACCGCCGAAGCGTATATGCTTTAGGTGCCAACTCAATTCAACGCCTACTGGGACTTCCTATAATAAAACACTGATGAGTAAAAGCTTGTGTAGTGGAATCACCTCAGTTTAGGGAATGATGTATTACTGAATTATAACATTGTCACGAATTTATCTGAGCCAGTTTTACCTCATTCTGATAGTATTATCAGAACTACAAAACTATGTACAGTAGTGTTATGTATGTATGTGTGTGTTTTGTTTGAATTCTATAAATAGTAGTTATAGTGTACATATGTAATAATGTATATTTTAAATTACTTACAGTCTCGTAGATTTAATAAATGTACTTTCTAAATACAATTTACCGACTACAATGCTTAACACAACAATACCTCTTCTTTTAGATATTTCAATATTTCTAAGACGGAAGATAACTGGTAATTAGTTTACTATAATACCAAAATACTGTGGGATCTCCCTGACACTATTAGCGAACTCACGCGCACTATCTGAGACTACTATTAACACCCTAAATACTAGAAAATCGAATAATAACTTGGAAGAACATTATTTACTTTTGTTCTATGCGCAAACTACCTCTAGGCAGTCATTACGACCGCTAAAGCACACTGATTCTAAAAACTCTAAACTGCCATTACGACCGCTAAAGCACCGATTCTGAAAAATCTAAACTGCCTCGATTCCCTAGTTGAAACCCCTTTTATCCATGTGCCCCTCTCCTAAATCTCGTCAAACAATCAGTCCTTTCATTCCTCGAATTTACTAATATTTTTCGGGTTTTTTCCGTTCTTAATTTACCACTTATTCCTCTTACTCCTACAATCCATCCTTTGTTTCAAGTATTAAATGTAAACAAATTTCTATAGTTCCCCCTTGTTATATGATTGTTGACCTACTTTTTTTTCATAATCTTAAACAACAGTCCATTCTTTGTTTCAAGTATCGAAAATTAAAAAAAACTTCTATAAAGCCCCTTTGTTAAATAATCGTTGACCTACTTTTCATAATCTTAAACGTAAACAATGATCCCTGATTTGATTCCCCATTGGTCATTTATTATAAACAAAATACAACCAATAGAAATTCTTCACTTTGTCTATGATTTTACAAATGTTCTATATTTACATAAAGATTTTATTCAATCTTTACTTTAATCTAATTCACAATAACTGTTAAAATATATTACATAATTTTACGAATATATTATAATATGTATTTTCCCTTTATTCCTTTTATTTAACCTGTATTATAAAAGTTTCCAAAGTTGGCGCTAGTTACGTTATTGTACTATTATTTTGTTTGTCAAAATTTCGATACACCAATATTGACCAAGTATGGAAAACTCTTTATAATTCTAACTAGATGGAGTTGTTCGTATAATTTTTTTTTTTTTCTATAAGGGGCCGGTATAGATCCGTTACAATCGCCCCCTTGATTATTATGAAGTTTACCGGAAGAATAATCAAAACTACAAGCGTTATATTTAATTCAAATTTAAAAGTTCCATGCGTCCGGTATTACCCCAATCTCCTCTTTGACCAAGATTTTTTTTGACCTAGAGACAGAATTAAAGCTAACATATTTTATTTTCATTCCTTATAAGTGATATATTATTCATTAATATGTTAACATTTAATTATCAACATTATTTATCATAATTATATATTTTTAGTTATAATAGATATAATGTATAAGAGTGTTTATATGGTATTATTACTATTTATATCAAATCTATAACTTCTGTAATTAAGCTTGCATGATTAAAGATCTATATTTTATTATGGATATTACAATCTACACCTATATTACATAGATTTTTGTTGAATAATAGATAACTAAAATATTTGAGAACTACTGTATGTAAATTCTTTACTAACAGGTAACTAATTTCATATTGCCTTGTGACTATTTATATTTATTCTGAATTTTCCTAAAATAAATTACTTTAATCATTAAGATTTCTTTTAGACTCTTATCAAATTTTCACCAGCTATTCTTAATTATTACGCCCCCTAGCTAACTATCATTTTCATTATTTAGATATTATTATTCTATTTACATCAATTGATAAATTCATACACCTAGAAATGCTTGAATTGATAAAATTCAAACTTAAATCGTAAACCCGAATTTCAATAAAGCACTTTCTTTATGACTGCGCCCCCTAAATACTGTAAAATTTTATTGTCTAAACAATGTTATACCTATAGTAATTCCTAATAACCACGCCCCCTAATTATTTTAAGGTTTTATTATTTATTATTATTATTTTTTTTTTGTAAAAAGATTCCTAATAACCAATATATTTGTACATAATATAGATATGCACAATATAACAAAGTATTTGTACATACACACGACGATCATCCAACCATTCAAATTCCAAACATAGAAACATCAGATATCTTTACATAACAAATATTCAGATACATATTAGTAACAAGTATGCCTGCCACGCAAAAGTCAGTCGTGTATGTATATAATTGAATCTATGATTCATGATTCTATAGTCTCTACCCAATTCTATAATCACTGAACCATAATGACTAAATATACACAAGAGTACTTAAATTTGTATGAGACTAACTATAAATCGTTAAATGTATCCTATTATGTTTTTAATTGGAAAAATAAAATTATTAAGAAATAGTATTTTATTAATTAGAAACAACCTAACAGTAATATTTCATGTTAGTGTTCCGGCAACACTGATAACAGTAACGCAATCAGAAGTAGTCGATATAGATCTAATATATTGATTGAAATCGATCGACGATATCGATTAACCGTGTATTAATTTTGTAATTTCCGTTATATGTTTATAGATTACCCTACTATAAAACAATGTTTTCTTGTATTAAATTCTTTAAACAATAACTAGATTATTTTAATGAATTTATAAAAACCAGAACTTTAGCAGTAAATTAAATTTATTAATTTATATCGATGTTTCAACTAAATATTGATTTTTCCTGTCAAATCGGATACCTCATTCCTATTGCAAAATTTGTAAACAAAACGGTTGTATACATCGTTATGTATTATTAGCAATGAAATATGTACATTTGTTTTGTAATCGCAACGTTCTCATAGGTTTCGGTACATCTTTATCTTTTATTATTTACGTTATATGCAACCTATTCTCGCAATGTTTTAGTTAACTTACTACGCATTTGTTATTTTCAGACAAGATTGACTAATTCAAAGGGATATGATAATATTTGAATGACGTTTAAAATCATTTTGCAATAGTATCTCATAAAACAAAAGATGAAGAAAATAGTATTGTTGTGTCAAAGCATGCACACAATTTCTTAACATATATGATATCGTTTCACTTACCTTAAACTGAACAATCCTATATGAAACATAAACATACACAAAACAAGGTACAGACAGGTAATAAAAGTGCACACATAAATAGAAAACAAATTTAAATTACAAAAATATAAAGTCAGTGTTCGCTCAAGCTCTAACATGTTTTCTGAGTTTGAATGACCAGTATCCTGGTCACGGCACCAAATTGTAACGACCCACCCCTTCGCCATACTGAGACAGCTTAGTCGCCACTACACACCTCTCTCACTATCTGCCATATATTAGTTAACCAAAGATATAAAATCCTGGTTTAAGCGTTATATTGATATAATTATTGCCATGATCGTTTAGAAATTAGGACCCTTCTACGTTGTGAATTGAAACAAAATTATAGTAAACAAATTCTTTTATCTGGTACTCAGAAAACATTACATAGATCAGATCTAGTATAATTAGAACTTTAGCAAACACATGACTATAAGTTGTAAATGCAATTATTTCAAAATCAACTAAATAAATTAAAGATAATATCTATATGTAACACTGTATTCATAATATGTTCACTTAATTTCAATATACATCCTACTCTTAGTTATAATAAAAATATAATTGTGTCTTAAATATGTGTATGTTGGTTGTGTTAAAATGTTCCCTATTTTCCCCCGGAAGGGGGGGAGGCCCCAATACCGTCCCAAGTCCCGCCTCTTAGAAGCACTATTAAATTTATAGTGACACCCAATAGTCAACTACCACAAGCATTGCTAGGGAGTTAAGGGCAAAAGGCAGGATATAAGGATTCTGGAACTAGCTCCTTAATTGTATAATGTAAAATATAATAATTCAATCTAATAAGTGATTATAGCTATTCTACTATCAGACATACCATGATCCTCACCGAAGTAGCGAAAGCTCCAAGGTGACAAAGTCAACCGAGGAGAAAATAAGTAACTTGCTTCAATCCAAACCTCCCCGCACAGGAAAGAAGGCCAAAATAGACACTGGGATAAGTAGGAGGGAGACAAAGCTCAGCTCCAATCCACTCGTCTGGCGTCTAACACTGTGTGGATCGACGGATATGGATATAGGGAAGACAAGAAACACCCTAACAAGTATTCAGATTGTTTGGAGGAATCACAGCAGCCTGCATAGAGATTTCGCTAACACACCCATCGGATTAAATTACTGCCTTTTAAATGGTAGACATAACCAGTAATGAATTATTAAAATCACACTAGTTCCAGAAGGATAGTGGATAGGTTTTAGTAGCATTATGTGCAGAGTTAAGTCAGCACCAGCATTTGTATTACAAAATAATATTGTAGATATTAATTTAGATTGATAGTTGAACATCTGATTGGTTCCAGTCACCATTAATTTATAATGTGCTAACCGAATCCCACACAGATTATTCATTTTACCAATGTTGTTATTATATAACAATAAATTAATTTAATAATGCTGTGCTAACTCCACTCAACACACATTTCAGTCGTGAATGTGGTAGTTGACTATTTAGGCATAAGGGCTATTTTGTCCCTTTAGCAAATCAACAATACAAAAAGTGTAGTGTGGTGTGGTGTGGTGTATATTTACATGATTTTGTTGGAAAAATAAACTTAACACTACAATCACTTAAACATAATTCCTCTCTTAGTTATCTATGTATGCTCATATAATCCTAAAATATAGAATTTAGATTATCTTTAATTAAACTTGGCCTACATATATTCTTCATTGAAATTATAAGAATGTTACCCGAGTTTTATAGAATTCAAACTTTAATAATTATTTGATATTATATACATATATATAATTCTATGGTAGGTCTATACAAGAGTTGAGTGTGAGGTTGTGACATTCATAAAGAGGTTTATTATAACTTTCAGTGTATTCCAGTACACATTCTTTTGTATTATAAACACAAGAGGATGTCGAATGAGTTACGTCAAGGCTAGGGCCGACTAACACCAGGCGGAAGATTCACTAGGTAGATGATGTCAGACAATGAAGGCTACCGGTTCATACTTTGGTAAAGAAGAACTATGTTTCTAAGACCAAACCATTCCCCGGGTCAAGGCAAACGTATCGCCGACAACTACCCAGTTCGTCTTCAGGCATACAGGAACCTCTTCGCTATCCAGCAAACTAGTTTTACTTGACAGAGAGAGAGAATTCAAGAACCGCCGAAGCGTATATGCTTTAGGTGCCAACTCAATTCAACGCCTACTGGGACTTCCTATAATAAAACACTGATGAGTAAAAGCTTGTGTAGTGGAATCACCTCAGTTTAGCAAATGATGTATTAATGAATTACAATATTGTCACGAATCTACCGGAACCAATTTTACCTCATTCTGATAGTATTATCAGAACTACAAAACCTTTAGCTGATGTACAGTAGTGTTATGTACGTATGTGTCTTTGTTTGAATTCTATAGATGATTGTTACAATGTACATAAAACAAAGTATAATATTAAATTACTCACACTCTTGTAGATCTAAAAATATACCTTTTTAAATGGATTGAAATATATTTAGCTTACCTTATATTATATAAAACTAATAATTTGTTGAAATTCTACTACTATGTTATAGAATTCAAACTCTAATAGATATTTGATATTTTTAGCATTAGATGTATATTTACTGAAGTTAGTTGATATGTCTGTAAAGAGTTGTGTGTGGGGTTGTGACATTAACAAAGAGGTTTATTATAACTTTCAGTGTATTCCAGTACACATTCTTTTGTATTATAAACACAAGAGGATGTCGAATGAGTTACGTCAAGGCTAGGGCCGACTAACACCAGGCGGAAGATTCACTAGGTAGATGATGTCGGACAATGAAGGCTACCGGTTCGTACTTTGGTAAAGAAGAACTATGTTTCTAAGACCAAACCATTCCCCGGGTCAAGGCAAACGTATCACCGACAACTACCCAGTTCGTCTTCAGGCATACAGGAACCTCTTCGCTATCCAGCAAACTAGTTTTACTTGACAGAGAGAGAGAATTCAAGAACCGCCGAAGCGTATATGCTTTAGGTGCCAACTCAATTCAACGCCTACTGGGACTTCCTATAATAAAACACTGATGAGTAAAAGCTTGTGTAGTGGAATCACCTCAGTTTAGGGAATGATGTATTACTGAATTATAACATTGTCACGAATTTATCTGAGCCAGTTTTACCTCATTCTGATAGTATTATCAGAACTACAAAACTATGTACAGTAGTGTTATGTATGTATGTGTGTGTTTTGTTTGAATTCTATAAATAGTAGTTATAGTGTACATATGTAATAATGTATATTTTAAATTACTTACAGTCTCGTAGATTTAATAAATGTACTTTCTAAATACAATTTACCGACTACAATGCTTAACACAACAATACCTCTTCTTTTAGATATTTCAATATTTCTAAGACGGAAGATAACTGGTAATTAGTTTACTATAATACCAAAATACTGTGGGATCTCCCTGACACTATTAGCGAACTCACGCGCACTATCTGAGACTACTATTAACACCCTAAATACTAGAAAATCGAATAATAACTTGGAAGAACATTATTTACTTTTGTTCTATGCGCAAACTACCTCTAGGCAGTCATTACGACCGCTAAAGCACACTGATTCTAAAAACTCTAAACTGCCATTACGACCGCTAAAGCACCGATTCTGAAAAATCTAAACTGCCTCGATTCCCTAGTTGAAACCCCTTTTATCCATGTGCCCCTCTCCTAAATCTCGTCAAACAATCAGTCCTTTCATTCCTCGAATTTACTAATATTTTTCGGGTTTTTTCCGTTCTTAATTTACCACTTATTCCTCTTACTCCTACAATCCATCCTTTGTTTCAAGTATTAAATGTAAACAAATTTCTATAGTTCCCCCTTGTTATATGATTGTTGACCTACTTTTTTTTCATAATCTTAAACAACAGTCCATTCTTTGTTTCAAGTATCGAAAATTAAAAAAAACTTCTATAAAGCCCCTTTGTTAAATAATCGTTGACCTACTTTTCATAATCTTAAACGTAAACAATGATCCCTGATTTGATTCCCCATTGGTCATTTATTATAAACAAAATACAACCAATAGAAATTCTTCACTTTGTCTATGATTTTACAAATGTTCTATATTTACATAAAGATTTTATTCAATCTTTACTTTAATCTAATTCACAATAACTGTTAAAATATATTACATAATTTTACGAATATATTATAATATGTATTTTCCCTTTATTCCTTTTATTTAACCTGTATTATAAAAGTTTCCAAAGTTGGCGCTAGTTACGTTATTGTACTATTATTTTGTTTGTCAAAATTTCGATACACCAATATTGACCAAGTATGGAAAACTCTTTATAATTCTAACTAGATGGAGTTGTTCGTATAATTTTTTTTTTTTTCTATAAGGGGCCGGTATAGATCCGTTACAAGGTGTCTTGAAAAATGATTTGATAACATAATTTTTTAGTCAAAAGTAGCAGAAAACAGCACTCACCTAACTTTGATGTAGTCAGAAACGAGCCACCTGTAGATAGCTTTAGTTGCGTGAGTCATAAATACTCTGCCTTTAAACGAAGTCTTTGTAAGAAACCAAGGTAAAGCTCCACTATGGTCTAGGTGGAAACTGAAAAATGTTATTAATAATATAATAATCCCAGCTTATTAGAGTCCCACAACTGGGCTACACGCTTCTTCCCAATGGAAGATATGGACATAACCAACTCATATTGATGATCAAAATCAAAAATATTTTATTCAGTTTAGGCCCTGAGACGGTACTTATTAATGTCAATGTACCACCGGTTGGAAAAACACACCAGTTATCGAGAAGAACCCTAAGAAACTCGATCGTGTTTATCTTTTCATCAAATATAACATAACTCCTATTATTAAAACATGTTTATAGTTACAAACATAGATCATTACATTCAGATTTGGTGGATGTTCACATATTTATCCACCCTATAATAGCCTTTAGACATTAAACCCTGCTTAACTTGGTGCTTGAAATTAGTATCCGGCAAATCGGTAATATGCTTTGGAATTTTATTATACAACTTAACACTATTACCTAAAAAAGTGTTACCTGTGCTACTAAGCCTAAAACATGACCAATTTGTTGTTGTTTAATATATTTAGATTATGTCGGTCCTTTACGAAATTTAGCTTATCTAAGTTTTTGCGGATGTTCATTAGATTTTCAAGAATCTATTGAGAGGGCAAAGTTAGGATACCAAACTCCTGGAACTTAGCCTTTAATGTTTTGCGAGGCCCCATATCATAAATTGCTTGTACTGTCAATTTTTGTAGCAAGAATATGTTGTCTACCTCAGCTGCTGTCCCCCACAGCAATAGATTGATCGATGTATTGATGAATTCGAACACTGAGTAAACCAGAAGATAAAACATTGAAAACAACTGGCAACACGTAGCAGTCTATTGTATTGTGAGCTTGTACACTTTGGAATCACTCCAAAGTTACAGTTACAGTTTTTATAAATATATGTTTATACATTGCATAAATAATTAAATCTGATCATTCACATACAGCATAATTTACACATATTATAGTTTATCAGATAGTACATTTTAAACTGAAGTTGCCTACAAAATACAAAACAAGAGGGCATTTTATTTTATTTTACTCTATCGCCTCTGTCAAAACGTCCACCATTCTGCCAGTGTCATGTATATTTTTATCAAATCCAAGGAAAGAAATCACCAAGAGATTTGAAGTTGATTTAAAACACCACCATATATATGCAATTCATTATAACTTTGATTTCTTAAATTGATATATATTTTATTGGCTTCCGTAATTACAAACAAAGAATATTGCATGTATTTAACCTATTAACATTTTACATATAGTAATATGTAATATAGAGTAAAATAAAATAAAATGCCCTCTTGTTTTGTAATTTGTAGGCAACTTCAGTTTAAAGTATTAGTTTAAAGTGATAAACTATAATATGTGTAAATTATGCTGTATGTGAATGATCAGATTTAATTATTTATGCAATGTATAAACATATATTTATAAAAACTATAACTGTAACTTTGGAGTGATTCCAAAGCGTAGCTCACAATACACTAGACTGCTACGTGTTGCCAGTTGTTTTCAATGTTTTATCTTCTGGTTTACTTCAGTAGTAACTGAATATTATCATAAGAAAGATATAGTATTAAACTTAACTCACTGTGAAATCAAAAGCAAATCCACTTCATCTGCCTCAATCAGGTCAACGAAAGGCAGAGCATCCATACCGGACAAACCAGGATGAATGCCACAGTCCAACTATAATAATATAAAATATTTAATTCTGATGGGACACAACAATTTAATCCAACTAAATTACAATAACTGTAAATCAGTAAATCATCTTATAGCATTTGCAATAGTTGCGTTGCAGTCAGAGGAGTAACCCATACCCAAATCATCTGATTAATATTCAGTAATCAAGCATAAGTATTTAGGTATATGTTGTGGCTACTATGAACATAAACAGGCACAATAACTTTTTTGTTTATCACTTTCAGAATTAACTAGGGTTTGTAGACCAACCTGATAGCAACACCCGGCTATAGAATACTTTCTCTTGGTATTTTCTTTTTGTTCTTGGATATTGTGTTTAACATTAGGCAATACCATCTATGTTACAATTATATAGAAAGAGCAAGACAGATACATATACTAGACAATCAGAATTTCAATGGAAGGCTTGCAATACACATGAAGATTGCCATTATAAATGCATCTCAGATCCATGTATGACTAGGGCTCGAAAATGTCACTGATACTATTTATAATTTAAAGTAACTATAAAAGCACATTCAAGATTTATAAAGCTATAATTGTCAAGAATAAGTTATTATTATGAAATTTTGTTTTAATGCGAAAATTCAGTCAATTTAATTTCTACCCTATAAAGTTAGTATGTTAGGTATGCTCTGGTTTGTGGATCTGGAAACTGAACCAGAATTACCCCATACTCCATATATTGTAAGAACTGTTTTCTAGATACACATGTTAGGAAAATCTAACAGGTATATAGCTAGTATTAATGCTCCACTGTAAACAGTAACATGATAAGTCACTAATGTCTGACTCATTATGCTGCCCTAACAAGAAAGAGAGGTCCATCTACTGTCTTTTATAATATAAGTTTTATACATATTTGGAATCAGAAAGGAAAAGCGTATCTGATACTACTATTTGTCCATCCAAGAGCTTCTGTTCTCAAATCACACTTATTAAAAAAATAAGTTAGATATACTTCACTAAGGATACAGGCTACAGACTTTTTAGTTTTTATACTTTAGTTACATGAGCCTTTTTCCTTACAGGGGTAGTATATTTGTGTACTTTGTAGCTGTTTCATAATTAGTAATTGATAACCAACATCCTTGTGATGACTACTTTGGCAGTTTATTCATCTTTGCAAATGCTACCACAGTTTTTAAGACTAAATCATAACAATAGATAAATTGACATATTTTATTGACAAACAATAAACAATCATTATTAGCATACAGAAGTTTAGACTTTTATATATATACAATAATTCTACATACCATGATTATCTTTCCCTTGAATTCTAGCATGATGCAAGATCTACCAACTTCTTGGCCAGCCCCTCTAAAATATTATAAACATTGTATTATGCATATATACACATTTACATGTATATACATTTATGTTTAACTATGTGAATGATACTTATTTGTGCCTTTTAAAACTAAATATTTGGCTTATGAGAAATTAAAAATATATGTAGTTTGTGTTAATTTATTATTTCTCCATTTATTAATATATATAGAGTATGTATACATATAATCTGTAATTATTCTGTATTTAATGTTCTTAATTAATGAACATTATAAACAAATTTCCTATCTAGTTTTATTGGGACAATGATATCTTTAAAACAATATATTTCTTAAATTTATTATAGATAAGATTTATTACTATCAATTTTATACAGAATCTTCGTAAACATATAAAGTACATGTTAATATAATGATTATATAGGAAATAGTAATATTTCGATTATTGATAATAATACATAAACCAAACACTTACAATGGCCTTATAGTTAGTTGGTCACTTTCCTCTATAGGAGCAGGGTCTGTGCCTTTTCTAGGGTTTGTAGTCATTTTGTAATTAATTTATATCATTTACAATAAAATAATTAACTAGTACTCTTTAATTATCAGTGTTTGTGAATAAAAACTTTACTGCCAAAAACCCGGTTCACAAAACGCAACAGAATACAGGTTATAATAAAGTTGCCACATGTAACAATGCAGATTTTATATCATACGGTATAAGGAATAAAGGTGAAGGAATATAAGGAATAGGTAGGCATTTGAAACAGTTATTATTCCGGCTGATAGTACGGGCTAACTTGTGTACTATATAAACGTAGTTTAAGAAATGAACAAAATAATAATATTCTTAGCGAAAAGTGAAGCAAAATGTATAATAGTAAAATAATATTTTAGTTGATTTCTCTATGAATTTACAGGATTCTCTATATCCTATGGGCAGACTAAAATATAATACTACAACTGCGGCAATTTTACCATATATTTTAACTCTATAGGGAATAATTAAAAACTTAGCTAATTATTTTTACATTTTCTTTAATAACTTGTGAAATTTACCCAGATCTATACATGAAATGATTAATAACCACAAAATTTCTTAAAACGAAGCTATACAGGTAAAAATTATGCATCAGGTAAAAATGGCATGTTTTTGGCAACTGCTAACAGATTTTATTTACAAATATAGTTTCTTAAAATAAGTACTCAACCAGTTTAAGCGCTTATGTCTCTTAGAAAATTGTAATTACTAATATGTGGTAAAGATGCTTCAGCATAGCTTTTTGTTAACAGACTACACTGTTGATCTAGCAAGGCCTCTACAGTTTCACCGGACTACTAAGGGGAGCGCTTAATAATAGTATTTAACAATACACTATTACATACATTAGTAATAATAATGATTAATATATAAGCTAACTATTATTTCATACATATATGAATTCGTGAAATATAAATGTGTACCAAGCATGTATATATCACGAACTAATATATGTATCTTGAATTTAACTACTAAGTTAATCTATAAAGAAGTCAGTTCGAAAAAGGGATTTAAAAAGAATCCCGACCACTATGTGTACTTACATTACATGACTATATGTGCACGTCTGTGGGGTGATCGGTGTTGTGCTGTAAAAACTAGTGTTTGAAAATGTATTCCATGTCACTGTATTTGCTCAAGGAACGTGCTCAAGGGCTCAATTCTGGAGGATTGAACTTCGGCTTCAGTATAGCCAATAATTTCGTTTATATATGGAAACTTCATCAGGGGTTTCACTTGATAAATAATCATTAGATTTTCAAGGGTAAATGCCCATGGCTAAAGTTGCTCATGAATCGTAAAAATACCACCTGTTTACGTATATAATCTATGGGACCTATTTGACAATTATGAAAATAAATACGCAGGCATTGCGTGTATAAATTGTGGTTATAACTTGGATATGCCTAAGCCTAAATTATTTATCGAAGACTCTGAAGATGAGGTGACGTTTAAAACTGAGAATGAATATGCAAAGAAATACGACGCGTGGCGTGAAAAAGAAGAAAAACACAAATGTAAGTACAGCAATAATCATTTGTACTTGAATTTTTCAAAAAACTTGTTTTTTAATTAAAAAATGAAAGCATGATATGTTTTTCTTTCCACATAAATCTTTTGTAAAGTATGTATGTCCTCTAAAGTTTTATAACATTTTTTTTCTAGTGGAACAGAAATACGGAGATAAAGTTCTTAACTCCGATGCCTCTCTAACTTCGGACAGTGAAGACGATGATGAACCACTGGAGGTTACAGAGGAAACAGAGGCACAATTTCTTAAAACACTGTCATTGTTAAAAACCAAGGATCCTAGAATATATGATTCGAACTATAAGTTTTTTGATAGTAGCAAGGAGAAAGAGCCAGGTATTTTAATGGTATTTATATATATAAGCTTAAAGTGTTATCGTGTATTTATTATTATTATTTTAAAGCTATGGTTACTCAGTAATAGTATTTTCAGACACAGTGTCAACTAATACAGATTCAAATCATATGATAAACTTATGATCATACAGAAAAATATTGTGTTAACACTATAGTATGATAGTAAGTCTTATTAAAATGGTCTTGAGTAATTATCACTCCAAATGGGTTCTGGTAGCTGCACTAGGAAGCTAGCCCTCTCTGGATTTGATATATTACTACAATACTATACCAAATCTAAACCTTTTTTAGTTAAATTAACCTTTTTCATATTAATTACAATTGAAATGTAGAATTTGATTACTTTTGGTATGTACATACAATATATAGATATCTCATCAACTCAATCAAATCTCTCTTTGTCATAAGGTGTCACAATTAACCTCTCGTTACCTTAACTTTTAAACAGATGTCACAGAGGGTATAATTTATAGATTATTTTTTACATTCAGTGGAAAATTGTAGCTTGTTACTTGTAGAAATGGAACTGTTTAAATTATGGCTGCCAGAACACACTAGTGAATATTTAATATGGGCAATCACACAACATTATCATTATTTTTTTAATACTTTATAGATTAGCGTTTGATCACAATCTCTTCTGATGGTAAATAACGATCTAAGATGGTAGTTACGGTAAGGTAAGGTAGGTAGGACTTAGTAAAAGCCATGCCACCATGCTATGGTTTCATTACAATGTTTTCCTTCACCTAAGCTCCAACTCAGTTGATAGGATTCGAATCTACATCCTTTGACGCTGTGTCTGAACCTACTACCAACTGTGCCACCATCATTTCATTTTATGGTTTCATCATGATGTTTTCTGTGATATAGGTTGTGTAGTAGTTAAATAATCAGAATGAATGGATAAATATTTTTAAAATTCAATTATTGCAATATATCTTACATAAATGTTTATTAAAATATAGTTCAACTTATAAATAAAAAAATATAATCTTTTATGAAAAGTGGTTTACAATTGTTTTTTTTAATACCATGATGTTTTCTTTTTGCTTAAGAAATAGAAACCAAGACAAAGACATTGACATTCGCTGACAGCAGTGATGAAGATGACAATGGAGGTGATATATTCAGAATTGAAAAAAAGGCGCCCATTCTTGATGATGCAGATAAAATAGCAGAGAATAATACAAATAAGGTTGTTTCTAAGGAAAGCTTGAAAATAGGAAAAGAGGTAATTGTATATGACTTTTTAGTTCATTCTTATAGTTGGTGTTTGCAGCAGTTACACAATTTTTTTATGATATCTCAAGAATACTTTTATTTTACACTACAGTATATAAAAATGTCACTTTAAAATTGTGTGGTTTTATCAAACCACGATGCTAGTGAAACTGAACAGTTTTTGTCATATTACCTTAAATGGTGTATTCTTACCAGCCTGCTCCAATTTTCGGTATCTCGGCTCATTAATCCAAAATGACGGTGGAATAGACAAGGACGTGAGGAATAGGATAAATGCAGGGTGGATGAATTGGCGAAAGGTATCTGGGGTGGCTTGTGACCCACGAATGCCGTTGAAATTCACGGGCAAGTTGTATAAAACTATAATAAGACCAGCCGTGTTATATGGATCCGAGTGCTGGGCTATGAAAGAGACAGATGAGAAAAGATTACATGTGGTGGAAATGCGAATGTTAAGATGGATGTGTGGTGTAACAAGAATGGATATGATTAAGAATGAATATATCAGAGGAAGTTTGAAAATAGCACCAGTGACAGAGAAGTTGAGGAGTAATAGGTTAGCATGATATGGGCATATTATGAGAAGCGATGCAAGTCATGTGACAAGAAAAGTTTTGAGTTTGAAATTGGATGGATATATATATGAATAGAGAAAGACCGAAAAAGGTGTGGATGGATTGTGTGAAAAATGACTATGTGTATAAAAAGTGTGAACACTGAGATGACATCTGACAGAGGAGAGTGGAAAAGGAAAACATGTTGTGCCGACCCTACTTAGGTGGGATAAGGATAAGATGATGATGATGCAAGTGAAACTGAATATTTTTTAACAATTATTGAATCATTTTAAATTATACCCATATTGGCCTTGGCTGCTCTGCCGAGTGCCTTTCATTTACCACTATTGCGCGGCCGGATGTAATACGACATTGCAATATGTGGACGAAAAAATTTGATACAATGTAAAAAAGTGTCAAATAAGCATTATTCATATGAAAACCATCAATATACTGGCTTGCAATAATCCACAAAGTAACTTATTGTTATCATCTGTACACTTATTCAGGTTGTGTAATTTGTTGGTTTATTGATTGTTATATGAATGGCATTTTTTTAGACAGATAAATTGTGTAATGTATGTTATATATGTGCTCATATTATACTTTGTGTGATGAATACGTAAATAATAACAACCCTAACTAATATTATAAATGTGAAAGAGAATTTGTATGTTTTACTTTCACGGCTCAATTACTAAACTGAACATTAAGAAAAGGACATCTACATTAACGCAAGCAAAGCAACAGGCAAAAGGTAGTGAAGTATGAAAATATGAATGTTTCTTAACATTATAACAAGCTAACACTGCGCAACAGTTTTAAATAACTGTTTATTCAAAATAAATACACATTGCAGGAAGAAAAATTGAAAGATTACCTAACTGGCAAAGCAGAACACATAGATGACAATATAGAAAAAGACTTAGCACCATTGAAAGCTCTCTGGTCTGACCCAAAACTAAATGAAGGTGAAGTCTTTCTAAGAGACTATATACTAAACAAACGGTATGTAATTTTTGGTTATTATATACCTATTGTATCTTTTTCCACTGTAGAACTATGAGAATATGAACTCAATATGATGATTTGCCATTTCAAAAATTTTTGAGAATATTTTACTAAATATTACAATGCAATACATTGTATATATACATATATACACACACACAAATAAATGTTGGTATATATTAGATAGATAAACTCGGAATCATTGACCAAAAAATATTACAATGCTTGTGTCAATTTAACCCATTTAGGAATTGACTTTTAAAAAAATACTGAAATATGTATTTAATTTATTATGTGTAAAACCAATTATGTCTTATACCAGCTTTAAAGTAAATCAATCTTAAATAATATTGACTTTCTCAAGTTTTTACAGGCTGGAATTTCAAGCACTTTATTTTGAATCAATGCTGTGAATTAATCATCCTCTTTAAATTTCAAAATTTGAACTTTATTAGTATAATCTTCCTTAAAAGCTTAATGTGTAAGATGTATATAAAACAGATGTGTGTAATTTACACACAGTAGAAGTGAAACCTTCAAAAGATGATAAAATATTCATATAAACGATACATGTGAACAATACACCATAATCGTGCGGATGCCTTTCCCTAAGGCTTTGTAATACGTAAGAGCATACACACCCATACAATGTTCAGACCAGAGCAAGTATTGGAGGAGACTGAGTATAAGAAACACTATATAATGTATTAATCTGTATCTCATTCTCATTCTCTCTCACTTTAAATGCTATACATATCTTTCTATGTTGTTTTTTTAATTCAAATCATAACATCCCTGTTAAAGAAATTTGTACTTAAATAATACTATACAGTATATATCCCACTGTGGGGCAGAGGCTTGACCTGTCCCAGAGGCATGATACAGGATAAACAAGCATCTATGAATGAACCGTAAAATCTACGTTTACATAATTTCTCACCACATATTGGTACTATGAGGATATTTCACCGTCACTCAGCTGATAGTCTTAATTAAATCTAAATTAATTAATGTGTGTAATTTGATAAAATTAATTAGTGTATGCTAATATTGCAAATAATACTAAAATACAATGCATTGGTAGTCCAATGGTGTCATTTATAAAAACCTGTCTACACCAACCTCGTTTATTTCGCAGTTCGTTGTCGACCAATCTTCGTCCACAGGTATGAAGTGATTGGGTTAGACCACCAACGCGAACAAAGATTGTTTGGGGGCGAATCGGCATAAAAGTAGATACATTAAACAAATTTGATTTCAAATAAAAAAAAAATGTTGGTAATAAAAGTATGTTGGTAATAATCACAACAATATATAACCAATTAACTTAGTTATCTTCTGGATTCAGTTACTTGGAAGAAGGTGACGCGGGCGAAGCAGAGGACAAAATCAGAGATGATGATGATCTGGAAGCGGATGAACAAACAGTGGAGGAGCAGGGAAAGTTCGAGCGAGCTTATAACTTCAGATTCGAAGAACCTGATGAAGAATACGTAAGTAACGTTTACCTTTTCTAAAACTCGTATCTGTAATCCAACAGGTTCTGGTTAAAAATTACTTTGTGTGATTTAGGTTTTTTTATAGTAGTATAACAAAAAATCGACGTAAGTCAAGTTGTTATTCCATACAAAACCCAGAGTTAGGTTTTATAACCATTATCAAGTGTTAATAAAACTGTATCTTTATTGAATAAATTATGCGAATTAAATAAATTTAACTATAGCCTTAAATATTTTAATTCAATGCATTACGTTCAGTCGGTCAAAAAACATACGATGTTAGTTAAACGTATTTTTTGTTACAGTTAAAACGGTTCCCTCGTACGATGAACTACATTCGGCCGAAGGACGACCGTCGGTCCCGCAAGAGAGCCGAGGTGCGCACGCGCAAGGAAGAGGAAAAGAGAAAGAAAATGGAGGAGATCGCTCGACTGAAGGCGCTCAAACTGAAAGAGATACAGGAGAAGATCGCCAGGATAAAGGAGGTCACAGGAAACGAAGACCTCGCATTCAAAGTCTGGTGTTATTTGTTTGTTATTTTGGATTTGTTAGAGTCTGAACTTGATTGATACATTGTTATAATTAAAAATAAGTTTATGCTGATAATAGTGATTAGTGAGACAGTGGAAAGTGTTAGACAATGTGAAAATATACTAAGACAAAAGATACAGCAGCAACTAGTATAATATTTGGGAAAGTATTAAATTTATGTTTAACCTCATGGTAATTCAGTTTCCTTCTTCGTTTTTCATCAGCCGACTGTTACTTGTGGGACATGATGTCTCATTGCTCACTCTAAACACCATTTCACTGTTCTTAAACAAATTTTATCAATAAAAAATAGTCTTTCATATCTGACAGACTACAAATTTGGTGTAAATTTAGATCATGTTAACCTTTTGTGTTTACATCATTATTAGTATGAATAATCGATTTTTTTTTCTGCTTCTGTATACTTATGACATTTTAGGATGAAGATATAGAAGGTGATTTTGACCCAGAGGAACATGATAAGCGAATGCAGGCCATATTCAATGAACAGTACTATGGTGAGGCCGACAGTGAGAAACCAGTGTTTCCTGATTTGGACGAAGAATTGGAAATTGGTAATTAAGTATAGATAAAATTGGAGTGTCTCTTGTCATGACACATTTACAGGCAGATAGAATAGTTATCCAGTGTTGATCTAGATTACATATCAATAAACTTTTCCATAGGGGCTATATAAATTTAACGGAGGTAACTTAAAATCGATAAAACAATTTAAGTCACAGGGACATAATTGCAATAAATTAAGATAAAAGACAGACCACAATTAATCCAGATGGACCACATAATTCCTATGAGCAGCAAAACCATTTTCACAAAAACAAAGTCATATCTATCAACTGGTTTTTTGGAATGAAGTTCCTTGATGCAGCTTGCTGTAGGAGTTGATTGGTAGAAATCATCCCATAAGGAAAAAGTCTTTCTCTCCTTTTATGTATATTTTTCTCTTTCTCTCTCTGTCTATTTATTGTATTTGAATGTAACTTATTATTGCAGAAAACTGGGAGAATTATGAACCGGAATATGACACAGAGATCAAGGAGAGTCAAAATCAGAATGAACCCCATTGTGAAGATGAAGAATTTAATGTAAGTATATAGTAACTACAGAATTGATAACTGTAATTTGATATGATTTAAATGATTAAATAAGAATATGTTGATACTTTTTATGTGATTGGAATTTTACATCACAACAAATTAGCATGTAAAATATACAGAATATAAAGAGTTTTCTATGTAAAACAAATAATTTATTGTGGTTATGCAGTAAATTATTATTAATATCTTAAACTCCATTTTAAACCTAGAGGGACCTAGAGGGAGACTGGCTCTCAAGTACAGCTGTGGAAACATATCAACTGGTGCTCGGCGACAGATTTTCAACTTGAGGGTGGTAGGTAGCCAAGCGGAGATAGGAAAAGCCCTACCACCATGCTATAGTTTCATCACGATGTTTACATTCACCAAATGCTCCGACTCAGTTGCTAGAATTCGAACCTACGTCCTTCGAACACATTATATTCAATTCCATAGAGTAATTTAAGAGTTTTTAATGTCAAAGGTGACAATAATGTTGCCGAATTAATATTATTTTTGTCCATTACTATCCAATAATAATTTGAATAGTAAAATATTGAATTTGGTAGTGGTAAACTATTTACAAAGAAACCTATGAAAATTATGCCTCTGGCTAACTGTTATAATCGTGTAGCGACACACATACCTACATCAAACGTGGTGTGCATACAACAATGCAGGCGAAAAACCAGCGGCACTACAAAGTCCGAAATTAGTTGGCTTTACAATGCGACTAATTTAGACTTGCCGCCCAGGTGGCGACCACATGTTACCTGGGTGCAATTACAATTTTACCGATAAACTGCAAACAATGCGAAATTGTTATAATCCCAACTTATAATCTTTATTATTTTATTGCACAGATGTTTATTGTTAATTCCTAGTTTTACTTTTGTTTTATGACTTCAGTATTGTTTGTATATTTATGGTTGTATATTATTTTCTCCGTACTACTTGCATGCGTTCTGTTTTGGTTTCATTTAAATATAACCTGCTCGGTTCAATAAGGGAGATTTGTAATCCAGCTGCCAAAGCGGTTACTAGTCTGCATAAACGGAGTCAAAGCTTTCATTTCTATCTCCAAACTTCTGATATTAGCAAGTGGTACTCATTCTACCACTACTGCTAAAATCGTAATTTTGTTTACTTCATTCGAGATTTACATTTAGAGCATTCTTCCTTTTAGTGAAACTCAACAATAGTTATAATATCTTATATCATTTTCCGATAAATTACGATTGGTCGATATATATATTTTTTTCAATTTTATAGATTCTTGCGTTTAATCATAGTCTTAATGGATTTAAAAAACGTTGCGGTCTTAAATAATAAACATGGTAAACCTAGAGGCAGATTAGCTATCAATTGCATACACCAGAACATACCCATAAGTGTTGTAAGAGAGATTATCAACTCGGAGAGTCGTATAGTTTCATCACAATGTTTTCCTTCATGAAAATCTTTGGCTCATTTTAGACTTTGAAATCCAATTAATCAGCAACACTTGAAATGTCATTTTCCTCCAGGGTTTTTAAAAAAATAGACAATGTCATAATTGTTTTCTATTCTATATTCGTAGATGGATGCAGATTACGATCCGAAACGAGCGCGCGCGACTCTCTTAGAAGAGATAAAGCATAATCTCGGCAAAAAGCGACGCAACCGTAAAAAGAAATCCAAACTCGCGACTCTGTTGTCATCAGAAAAGCCCAAGTTCGTCCCAACGGTGGACGATAAGACTTATTCCGAGTACATGGAGGAATATTACAAGATGGACTGCGAGGATGTCATCGGTGGTGACCTTCCTACCAGGTTCAAGTACAGAGAAGTTGTGCCTAATGATTACGGGCTGAGTGTTGAAGAGGTAATTTATGATAGGTATAATTTTTTATTTCAATACTGCAAAATGACTACCTATTATTACTAGAATTTACCGACAGTGTTGATATCGTATCAGGCTTGATATATATAATGATGAAAGACTAAGTTGCTATTTACAGATATGTAGAAATGAATAGGTTTGTTGGAAACAATCATTTTAAAGTTGCAACACAGGTTTGTCATAATGACAAACATTTTTTTTATTCAAAAGACAGTCACGGTTATTTTTAAAATGGGAAAAGAATTATTTACTGTAAATGGTTCTAGGATATGAACATATACCATTGATTAGTTTTCTTCAGCGACTTATAAGACCTGCAATTTTGTAGCACATTAACTTGATGTATCTAAGAAAGTTTAACTAACAATACCAATGTGAACGCTCAAAAATGTTTATTACTTTAGTCTTATAATTGTCAACAATATTACTTGTTGTTAAGCTATTGTGTGATTTGGGTGACAAGTTCACCTGTTGGAACACATCTACATATAGATCTTATTAGATTTGAATAACATACTTAATAATGGTCCGTATTAAATACAGATACTTCTAGCAGACGACAAGGAGCTGACACAGTGGGTGCCTCTCAAGAAAATAGTTAGGTACAGACCAGGAAACGTTGAAAAAGGCGAGGTGAAGACATACGCGCAAAAGGCGGCCGACGTAAATCTTAAAAGAAAAATATTGCCAAGTCTCTTCAAGGATTTATCTGAGTGAGCTATATTTTATTTGGGTGCAACATTTGCAATATTCTCCTATTCCCACTAGTAGTCAAAATCCTCTTCGTACATCTTTCTTTCACTTAGTTAGCCTATAATATTTCTACTAAGCTAGTTTTACAACGATTGCTTCCAGGGCACCTGAAATAGTCGTACCAATCGAAGAAGTAACAAAAAAGAAGAAGAAAACGAAGAAACAAGAGGAGAATACAGAAGTATCTGAACCTCAAGAGGAAGTTGAACAAAACACTGTACAAGACAACCATGATGCTGAAAGTGCTGTAGAGAATAATCTTAAGAAGAAAAAGAAGCATAAGAAAAGAAAAGAAGACAGTGGAGAAATAGAGAGCGATGAACAGAATGGTGATTTTGTAAATGATACTTATAGTGACAAAGAGAAGGATAGAAAAGTAGCAACTAAAAATAATATGACAGAGAATACACAATATGTAGGAGTTAGGAATGAGAGAAAAAAGAAGAAAAAGAAAGATGGAACTGATACTTTTGTTGTTGAAGACATACAAAATGAAGCACCAAGTACTGGAATTGAATCAAAAGAAAAGGGACCAATTGTAGGTGAAAATATTGATAAAGATTCCTTAAAACGTAAATTAGAATATACAGACAATGATAAAATTCCGAAAAAGAGAAAAAAGAAGAATAAAAAGAAAGCAGGTGAACTAAGTAAAAAAATCGATTTCAAATCGAAATTTAAACAGAAAGATAAATTTAAAAATAATAAAACACCAGACAATCCTCTTAGTAAACTATCAGATGAGAGATTGAAAGCCTTTGGCTTGAACCCGAAGAAATACAGGAGTTTCTTGAAGTACAAACAGTTTTAAAACATTATTGTAATTTAAATGATACTGATATTTTATGTAAATAAAATTTTTATTTTAGTATAATTTATTTTATTTACTCATAATGACATGTTATCATATGTTATCTAGACTAATATTCGCTGATTATTCTGATTAACAAATAGTTCTAAGGATTATGACAAAAATTTAGACCATGGTGCCTGTTAATTGTTCAGAGTACAATGATTATGAGTTTTTCAGTCACACTGAAAGTATAAATTTCACAGTAAAAATTATTTTATAATTTAGCGTAATCACTTCTATCCTTAATTATTGAATGTATTTTTAGTCTGTTCTCATCCAAGTACATGAATATGTTAATTTCCTGTTTAACATAGCGTACATATTGTTAATTTTAATAAGATTATAATAACAATAAATTTTTTTGGGGCAATAAAAGCTACATTTTTAATTTTTTTTTAGTAATTATGAAAGTATAGCCTTTTAAAAATAAGACTGTATAAACAGGAGTCTCGTTCGAGCAGCGGTCGAGTGCACACGTGCGCTCGCTCGCAGCTCTGACGGTCCGTTCGGTTCGCCGCGCTCGCCTACCTACCCTACTTGCGCACCAGATGTTGGTATTCCAACGATTTCGCCGCTGCCCGACCAGCATTGTTGCCGAGTGAGTCATCGCCCGGTGCTTTTATGTTCGAGCTTGTGAAATTCGAAGAAAGAAAACATCTGCTGCGAAGCCGCACTTTAGTGTGTTTATTCGGTTATTGTCAATCGACACGCTCTTGTCAGAGCGACGGTGCACCTCTATCAGTGTACCATTTATACCGCACTTTTTGGTGCGAAGCTGTGCATACTGTGTGCAGTACGTCGAGTCGCCGTGCAACGCGTCGTGCTTCGTGCAGCGCGACGTTCTTCGTGCCGCGCCGTGTGTGCAGATACGCAGAGAGAAGACTTTGCGTCGCGTATCCCTTTGGCCCGGACAACGATTGTCCGTTAAATTTTAATTAGGCGCACCCCCCTGTCCCTCAGGCAGGGAGGTTAGTCATGTCCACCCCCGCACCCCAGCGTGCCCCTCCGGCCCATCCGGCCCTAGAAGATGTCGCTCATATCGAGATACTACTCCGGTTCCACATGTTCGTGTTGAAGGAAGACCACCTACTGGTCTCCGCAAAGTTTTCGCTCGCAATCCTTCCTGCCGTAAGCCAAGCGGCTTTTCGGAAAATCCGTTCGCGGCTCTCTCGGACGCAGACTCCAATGACGATTCCGACATGGACCTCGACGTCGTTCCCGCAGCCGCGCCCACGTTGGTGACCGTGCCCGCGCCCGCAACTGCGCCCGCGACCACGCCCGCCCATGACGACGGTTTTACAACTGTTACGCGTCGCGGTAAACGCCCACGCGCCGCGAATCCGAGCGATAGTGACTCAGCAGCGGGACTTTCCGTCCCAAAGCAGTCAAATGTAGGTGGCGCTCGGGTGCCTCGAGCCTCTCCCGCGCCCTCTGCCTCGACTTCGGCTAAAGCTCCGGCCGCGGAACCCGCGGTCGCGGCTAAGAAGAAACGCCAACCGCCTCCCTTCACCTTCCGTGACAAAGCTAGAAATCTCGGAACACCTTAAGTCCAAGCAGATATACTACACGTCTGCCGTCAACACCGTTGCCGTCATTTCTATTAGAGTCTTGACTCCCGATGAGCATCGCCAGCTCACCAAGTACTTCCGGGAGCGAAAACTCCCTTTCTTCACTCACGCTCTCGAGGATGAGCGTCTTCTCCGTACCGTCATTGGTGGAGTTCTTTCTGAACTCTCTACCTACGATATCTCCGATTGCCTGAACGGTCAGGACTTCCCAGTCCGCAGTGTACATCGCATGTACCACCCCCATACGAAGGCCTCCTTCAATTTCGTTGTTCGTGTGTTCGTGAAACATATACTCGTATGTATTCACATGTATTTTTCACGAATTCATATGTGTATGTAAAGGATAGATAGCTTAGCTTACTTTAGTTAGATCGGGAAATTCGGCGACAGTTCAATCCGAGGCGCACCGAGTGCCCTTGTGCTGATCGCCTGAACAAATCGGGTGAGTGCCTTAAGCGCGCGCTCCCCTTAGTAGTCCGGTGGAACTGTAGCGGCCTTGCCAGGCTAACAGTGTAGGTCAGTTCGAAAAAAAAGACTATAAACAATATTACTTTTAGATTTTGTAGAAATATTCATTACAATTTTTTTAAATAATTTGTATGTCATTTTACACATGGGAAATAAAATTATAAGAAAAGTTAATGGCATATTAAAATTAATAAGTAATACTTTTACAAAATATAATTATAATTCAAGAACATAAGGTAAAACAACAAATCGAAAATATGTAATTAATAATGTACTGAATTTATCATATTATTATAGTTATTTCGTACTGTAAGTCTGTTTCAAAAAAGTAAAATTTCTTATTGTTGAAATTGGTAATTTTAAAATACTTTTTTTTCTGAAAAATGTAGCTTTATTAATTAGATTATCGATATTTTCTTAAATCTTTAATAAATTTTTTATTATGTTATAGGGGGCAAACGAACAGGTGGGTCACCTGATTGTAAGTGATCACCGCCGTCCATAGACACTAGCAACACCAGGGGAGTCGCAAGTGCGTTGCCGGCCTTTATTGGTATTATTATTAGATAGTTGGAAATATAATACACTGATTTTTTTCTAGCAGCAACACAATTGTCGCTGCTGAGTTATATCCATTGAATATAGAAACAAATTAATAGTGGTATATCATAGACTATTAATCGTACAGATATATACCACCATCGTGTATCACCTTACGGGACCGATGTCGTCAATGTTACATTTGTCTCTTTCTTCCGTGGCTATACCGACGAAGATGACGACGACGTGACCCTCTCGATCTGTTCCCGTAGGGGACGTGACAAAACTCTATTAGGGTCATGCCCTTTTCAGCAGTATTCAACACGGCTCGTTGATACGAGTCTGACTTTGGGGTGTTTCTACATTACATTACATGGTTCTTCGCATTTGGATTATGGGTGTTTCACGCTGTTAGTCGTCTTCCTCCGTGGGTGCTATTAGGTTGGGCTGAGATGGATTTGTCCGGTGGTCGCGCATGAAGTGGATCTATCCTTCTGACTAAAGAGAAGTTCATAGTGTCCGCCCGCTTGGACAGCGTGGTGGTGAGTCCAGATCCTTTCACTGTAGGTTACTCTTGATTGTGTTATTTCTGGCGTAGCGAGGAGCTCTTATTAACGTCTGAGGCTCAGAATGGTAAACACGCTAAACCTGAAGGGATTGGCTTCAGAGTGCAGGTGCTGGAATACACCTATAGATGTTTGAGAATAAATTTTCAAGTTAACGGTGATAGTTAGTCAGGCGGGTTTAGTAAAAGCCCTACCAGCATAAAAACCCCGTACTAAAGACCATAACATGAAAAGCTCTAAAAACACGACTGGTGGGTTGGGTTTATTTAAAATTATTGATATTTATTTCTATATTAAAGCTGGTATTGCTCTACTAACCAAAAATCTAAATATAATTATTATAAGGGACAGAGTAACTTCATTTTTCTATTATATTCTAATACTTTTCACACTTTAAAGATTTTCTTTTATTATTTATGTTAAACACCTATGTATGTATGTTAAATACCTGTATGTGTAAATAAACAAACCTATATTATGTATTTGATTATCAGTGTTGGAGTGTTGAATAAAAAGTCAATATAACGTGATACAACGACGTTTAATTATAGTTAAATTACAGAAACAACATTATCTATCTAATCACACGTGCAGATGGCGAGGCACAGAGCTCGCCACTGAGTAATACCTAAAAATCAGAAATAATGTTTGTAGTTTTGTTTTGAATTAATACACGACATTGAACGAAGGTTTACTGTAATCTTCAGATATATCCAGGCACTATATTTTTTATTCGAAATAGAGGTATTTCAAAAATAACGATACAACGTATATAAAGCTTTATGCAAGAATACAGTAGTCCGGTGTAGCCGTAAAAGCCTGTCTTGTAAAATAGAATAAAATAAGATCACAATTATTGTATATTGTAACATATTTGTTTATGGTTTTATATACCCATTTAAAAGAATATTTTAAAAACCATGTTATTATCTTCTCACCCAGAATTTATTGAATATATTTTTAAAATGTATATACTAATTAGCGATCGAAAGTAAGAATTTGAATGTTTGTTCATTAATATTATATTTACTTTTCATATGAATAAATAATAGTATGTGTACATAACATTTCATAATTTTTGTCTCTGATATAGGTTTTATAATTGTAGATGGCAACATTTTTGACGGCAACGATTTTTGAAGTAAAAAGTTAGGTAGTGATTTCTTTCTTTTGACGTTTGTCTTTTCGGCGAGCCGCGTACTGGAACGAGGTAATTGGATAATTTACTGTTATTTTATTGAAATAAGTATTCGAATTTAAAGGGAATAACATTTGATTACATCGTGTGATATTACATGTGGTAAATAAGCGCTTATTATTATGATGTGATTAGATGTTTTATCATAACCTACAAATGCTAAATATGCCTTTAAGTAGATCATGTCGTTTTATACTTAGCGACTTCGATTGGACAAAAAGGCGAAATTACTGCCCCGAGCATTCGATTCCCAAGTGTACGCTACCCTGAAAATCAACACCGTTTTCTGGTATTTACGCTTGCAACGGTTTGTGGCGACAATCATAACCTTTAGCATAAACTTCTAAACATTTGCATCATTGTTATATTTATTTGTGTATAATATTTGTACTTATAATAATAATTATTATATTATAAAATCAAATTGCATTAATACTAAATAAGTTAATAGGATAACGATACTCAGTGATGAATTTATCATTGTAGCTCGCCAAGATGGTGAATAACAGAGTACCGTCGGTATTCTCAAAGACGTACGTTACGCCGCGGCGTCCGTTCGAGAAAGCGCGTCTTGACCAGGAGTTAAAGATCATTGGAGAGTACGGTCTACGCAACAAGCGTGAAGTATGGCGCGTTAAATACACGCTCGCCCGCATCCGTAAGGCTGCTCGTGAATTGCTAACTCTCGAAGAGAAGGATCCCAAGAGGTTGTTTGAAGGTACAATATATTTTTTATTTATTTATACTAGCTTTCTTAATAATAAAATGATTAATTACAATAATATTATGACATAATCATTAAATAGGAAAAGGTTTCACTTTACAATAATAAGTACAAAAAATATTTCATTACTTTTACTGAAAATGAGTATGTGTATAGTACTGGGCTCTGTTCTCTTGCCATATTTAGGGAATTTTCAGAAATTTCATTAGATAGGGATATGTTTATGAATAATTAACATATGCAAATTATGAAAAATAAAACAAATTGTTGTTACAATAATATCAAAAGTATGTTCACGGTGTGTAACAGTGACATAAACAACTTCTGTTTCAAAATGTTCATTCACTCTTATAATGTGTCTAAAGAGAAAGTAGTATAACTTAAAAATTTTAAATAATTGAGATCTCCAATATGATGAAAAATTTCTGGCAACCTCTTATCAGAAATATAATAATGTTGAGTTATAAGACACTGACTTTTATATGAAGTTTGTTGAAGATTCATTATTTAATTAGAATATGTAATGAAAAAAAAAATATGATCTCAGGCAATGCTCTTTTACGTCGGTTGGTGAGGGTCGGAGTACTTGATGAGAAACAGATGAAGCTCGATTATGTGCTCGGCTTGAAAATTGAAGACTTCTTGGAGCGTCGTCTCCAAACTCAGGTGTTCAAGGCCGGTCTTGCTAAGTCAATCCATCATGCTCGCATCTTGATCAGACAGAGGCACATTCGGTAAGGAACCATTCTATTCAACTGTTTGGATGAAGCTATTTTTGTCTACTGTTTCAATATCATTTAAGAATAAAATAAATATATGGTAATTGATATACTTCATAATAATTCAGTTACATTTATTTCTGATTATTTAATTGAACTCTTTATACAAAGCCTAGAGTAGTATTTATGGCCTTGTTAATAGCATAAAGCAGCTTTGAACCAATTTCGATTGTAATTAATATTATTCTGTAGTCAGTAATAGTATTCTAGCAGGTGAAATATAACAAATAACATTTGTCTATCAAATAATTCATGGCTTAAAAGAAATAATTTAAATAATTTTACAGCACTTTACAGATTATAATTTTAACAGTTTTTGACAGTCATTGCTTATGACTGAGTGTGTTAGCTCCATTGGTCTGTTTCTTTAACATTTTGCTGGAATTTTCTATAGCTTTTATTGATAAATTTCACAATGTAAATAGAAGTTTATGTTATCTGTAATACATTTTACTGTTACGTTTTCCTAGAACTTTTTTGCTTATGGTAAAATAATAACATTCAATATATAACTAGTTTATTTTAACATCATTCTGTACACTTTTTTGGTATCTCTCATTTAACAAAGACACTTCTTTTCTTCTATATATTCATAACAGAAAGTGGTCTATATCCTACTCTGCATCTCAGCTTATCTGAATGGCTTATTCGTTGTGATCGGTTCAAAGGTTAATTAGTTGTTGAGGTGGTAACAAATGGACTGAGTTGTTACATTGAACTAAATCACTGTACTTATTGTTATTGGTGATGAGTTGGGAATTAAAACAATTATTTCAAACTTGAAATCAAACAGGTGATGAACAAGTTGCACATCACAGCGTTGGTGACAAACCGATGTGTCTATCTTCAACATGATTTTCATAAAGACCACTTGAATTTCAACTAGTTGAATTCAATGTCTTGAAATATTTCTGTTAGCTCTAAAGAGGCTATGAGAAAGGTAAGGTTATATATAAATAGTATAAATTGTCTCATGTCTCAACCAGTTGTTCGTTATTCAATTTAGTGTTAATTTAGTATTATAATATTGAAGAATAATTACAATTTCACTTTTTAGAATTTTGTCGTTTTGGAATCTACAACATGGTGTAATCAGTATTTTCTGTGTCCACAGTGGATAGTGTACACCTACACGTTGAAAATCTACACATGTGTGTTCTAACTGATGGGCTTAGCGATTGTTTTATATTAGACTTTGAAACAATTTCAGATTTTATAGAGACGATTTTATGGTTCATTCTTCAGGGTCGCTTGCGCATGGAAGATAATTGTTGCGCATCACATATAGTTCCTGTAAAATGTATTACATAATATCAAAAAATATGACATTGGATTAGTTTAATTTAAAATTTTAGAAGTTTGTTTCCTTATGAAAAAATAGTAATACCATTACCCATAGATACTTATTATCTGCTAGTTCTTATTTAAAGGAATGACAGTGGTTATAGGTGTGTTTATTGTGGTAGTTAATATTACCGGCCGTGTATTGATTACAGTGTCCGTAAGCAAGTGGTGAACATTCCGTCGTTCATCGTGCGACTCGACTCCGGTAAGCACATCGACTTTTCGCTGAAGTCTCCGTTCGGTGGCGGCCGCCCTGGACGCGTCAAGAGGAAGAACCTGCGCAAGGGCCAGGGTGGAGGCGCCACCAATGACGAAGAGGAAGATTAGACCAATAAACTTATGTTTACAATTTAGTTCTTGTTTTACTTGAAATCATTTGTTTTTATTAAAAAAAAGTTAAACCTGAAATTGCACGATTTATTTTCATATGATGGTGGTATACGTGTAATCAGTGGTCGTCATACGTTTCTGGCCAAAAGGACAACATAGAAAAACCGTGTGCCGGTATAACTGCTGGCCGCATAATCTTTTAAATCTATATTATGTTAATAGGACCTAAATAACACTGACTCATCACTATATGTCCGATTGACATTTAATTCACCATAGTTACTTTGGCGACGTAGACGCTCACTACACGATTGGATCGTATAATACGTGAAAAAAGCTATATGATGTGACGATACCGCATGAAGCCAAGCATTGATTGGTTAAAAAACCAATACCGCAATTGGTGAGCGATTTGATCTTCGTGAGAGTTAATTTTGTTTGAACGCTACTCGCGACCTGTGCGAAGATTGGATATTGTATTTGTGGCACATGTACATGTACAAGAGTAAATGTTGACGAACGTTTGTCGCGTACTTTGGCAGGAAGAATGTTTTTCGATTCTGCAAACGACTGTTGTTACGTAGAACTGAGATTCATATCTGTCCCAATAAAAATGAACTGTCAATATGACTTAAAAAATGTAAATAGCAAAGACTAATCCAATATGGTGCTTTGGGATTTAATCGTTTGTGAATTATAGCAAGCTGATTAATATGACTATAGAGAGTAGGATTTGGTACTTATGAATGTGGTGGACGGAGGTACAAGAAATGTTTTGTACTTGTTGCATTCTGGTTAAGTACTCCTGGTAGATTGGGTTCCAGACAATATTCCAAGATACCTCTTACCAGGGTATTAACATGAATATCTTGCGTTTTCCTAATATCATCGTTTGTCTTGTAATTAATCTAGACATTTTTGAGGTTCTTTTTATTATGGCATCCTAGTCAGCGCGAAAACTAAAGTGCTATCAACTATACCGCCTGAACCACATGCACTTGCTACTCCTGTGGTTTGAAACCACTAATGAAGTAGGATATTTGACGCGATTCCTCTTTTTTGTAAACTTTATATATCAGCATTTTTCGATGTTCAAAATCATATTATTTTGGTGACTATGCACCTATGTACCTATGCTGAATACGATCTGTATCACAATGTAAAGAAATAATATCACTATTTTGATTAATTGTGCGATATAATAACTTAAGTAGGTAATCTATGTACATTTTAAAGGAAAAGGTGTGATCAAAAAAAGAATTCACAAAATATTAGGAAAAACAGGGACCCTAGATTCGAACCTTGAGGAATTCTCGAGGATACGATATTTTCCACTGATCTGTAGCCGTGCACAGATATCACTTGTTAAAGATTACCCAACTATGTATCACGAGAACTCAGTAATGAGCCGTAAGTACAAACATCTGTTAGTTTCTTAATTATGCTGTAGAAGGTCAAACACCTCAAACAGCATGTATTATATTTTTTTATCTAGCTCCTGCACATTGTCAGTTATATATTCTATAACATTTGTATGATAATTTGAATTATTTGTTGGGTGGTACTAGATCACGTCGCTAAGATCTGTCTCATGAATTGGTGTTATATAGGTATTGCTATATGATATATCCATTTATTGGAGAAACAACTGTTGTGAGCAAGTAATTGACCATCCTTGTGCATTTATATAAGAAATAGCAAGCTCGGCGGACGTTGTCCAGCCCTGATAATTAAAAATATATATTTATGTGCATGAAATTCTTAAGGTAACTTATGCATTTAATTTGATAGGGATTAATACTGTATCCGTATAAATAGCCTTCCAATTACCTCAGTCTATGTGACCATTTTTTAGTAGATAGGTGAGTATAGTAAGTAACCTATCCTTAAGAGATGGGTATATACCATCGCAGACTTTTTTGTAAATCTATAAGAAAGGATGTTTTATTATATTTAGAAACAATTAGGCTACGTTTTCGATTAAAGCTACCAGGCGGCTTGACTTTTTCCAACAATTATCGTTATATTTCAACCAATTTACACAAAACCTTGACAAATCATATACCTAAATCTTCCTCATGTATTACTACATATATATTATTATAATTGGTCACATGTATAGCATACGCGGATGAAAATGTTCAGAAAATAAATTACAATAATTGTGCTGACCGCCGGATACCGGTTTTGCATCTTAAAGTAGTTTCATTGGAGATTGTAAAACAGTATTAGAAGTTTATGATAAAAAAAAAGTCGATATGTGTTTTGGATTTCTAGAGAAATGAGTAACCCCATTTCTTTTGGAATTATAGCGATTGTTAATCGCAAAGTTTGTGTAATAAATTACAAATTAATTTATTTGTAAGATTATTATATATTTTGTAGTCGGAATTATGTTTTGTTTTCTCTTTTATTGTTTAATGAGCGATTTACTGACACATGTAAGATATTTGTCGCCCTTAGATGTATGTTGAGATATATGTGCTTTTATTATAGTAATAAGTGAATCATAAAAGGCAAGTAGCATCGTATTAACATACATTGTTTTTATCAAGAATATATTCCAGTCAATTTTATTGAGTTCTTCTTTTATTGCATCATAATTGTATTTATACAAATTAAGTAATGTAATATTTTTTGCTTTTGTTATTCTGAACTTAAATAACTTAACGGTGATTGGTAAAGCTGGATGATGTATATCTATATCGACCAATGGATTCGTTTTTTCTATTATAGATAATTTTTCAGGTCTATTTGAACAAACTAAATGTAATATGCGATTATTCAGATTCATAATTGAATTACATTGATATATTCCACTAAATGGATATTAAAATAATGTTCCGTATCGGCAAATGGGCTTATTATTTACAATACGTTAATATTCGTATGTTAACTAATATAATTTATTAGACTGACACGAACATCTGTTTTTAAAAATATAGAACTTTTCGAATTAATGCTTGTAGGAACCACGAAAAATGACTTTTTTTTAGTCCACATACTAGAATGTTATGCCATGGCCGTTTCGTATCACGCTTTATATTTTTTACTGTAAATATTTATAAGAAAAATAAATATCCTTGGATCTGGCCTTACCTATATTACAAAGTACTCTGTGATCTGGCCGTATAATCTCTATACTAACATATAATAAAAATGCCGAAATTTATCCAGTAGTGTTTGTGTGACGCGCGCACAACGGTACAACCCTATCATTTGATTTATGTAGATAATGTAATATATTAATTAATTATGGGCCTTTTGCTAATAATTTTTTGAGGTTATGTCTTAATTTTACAAAAAAAATTAAAGCCACTCTAGTTCTTTACTCTAGGTTTACTTTATTAAAGTACATCGTCATTTACCATCAAATGACATTGTGCTCAAATGTTAAAGCTATAAAGATAATAAAAATGCTTTGAAAATAGAATAACAACAAAGTAATTTGAATTTCCATGCCTACTCTTAATTAACTACTTATTTTTTACATCCCCTTGTATTACAAGAAAAGTCCTAGAAAATCGCTACCGTGAAATAGCACTAAAAGAAAGTGGCTAGTTATAGTAACGTAAATATAGTAAAAACTTTCTCCATGAAGAAATAATTAATTGTGCCTAACTTTTTGATGGTCGGTCAGTCTTGGTCACTTATATATGCAGGTTATTGGTAATTAAATGTATTCCCGTTAGGAGGTGATAGGGGTGACTATTTGTGATAATTTTAATCGCCATATGCATTATGCAAAAGTGAACCATTTTTGAATTACTATGTTTTTTTCAAAATTTTTGACAAAAATGCAACAAAAAAAAAGTATTTAAAAAAGTATCAATTTAAATCTCATTTTTTGTTCTGATAAATAAAAACGATTAAACGTTGGTTATTCATCAATATTTAAACAACAGTTATCGGTCCAAATTTAAAAATGCGAGACGAAAAACGATATTTTTTTAAAGATTTTTCCGGTAAATGCCTTAAAAACAAAAAAATACGTTATTAACTTGTCTTGTAGATTATTTTAAAAATAACCGTTTTCTTAGCTCTCCAACAATGCATAACAACTAGGAACTTATTTCAAAGAAACTGCAATAAAAAATATTGCAAAGGAAGTAGATTGTAATTACATATACAAATATACAAAATGCATACATATTTCAATCTTATGTAATACAGCTGTTACTCGTGACTTCGTCGAGCAATTTAGCAAAACCTTTGGTTTATTGTTACATATTTACACTGCACCCCATGCAAATATGTACTTGGGAATGTGGCTGGATCGCTCTCTAAAATGGGGTAAGCATATAAATGGAGTTTCAGAATCTGCCTCTAAGTTTCTAAACGTATTCAAAGCTTTAGCTGGCTCTAATTGGGGTGTTCATCCAAAACATTTAGTCCGTTTATATTTCAATATTATACGCAGTCGAATTGACTACGCGAGCTTTCTCTATGATAATAGTGCTCAGGTCAACTTATATAAACTGGACAAAATTCAAAATCAGGCCATGAGAATTATCGGAGGTTTCATTAAAAGTACTCCAATCCACGTCATGGAAAGTGAATTGAGCATATATCCCTTACAGTTTAGGAGGCAATATTTAGCTGGGAAATTTATTTTTAAGTCTAAGTCTTTCAAAAAAAATAAACTTATTGATCTATTAAACGAATTGTCCTCTTCTTTCCAAACACTTTATTGGCGCAACAAAAGAAAACCATTATTAGCTTCTGTTTTTTCTCAGTTCAAAAGTTCGCCTATTCAAACTAGTATAAATCATGAAATGTTTTCTCTAGAAACCTGGGTCGACAGCATAGATTCATCAAATATAATTAAAGTAGACGTAGATGGTATTTTAAATCCAAAGCACCAATATGATATCTTTAAAATAAAAACGATTTGTGATCAATATATAAATAAGCAATATCCAAATTTCGTTAAAATATACACTGATGGATCTAAACACGGTAATTATACAGGTGCTGCATTTTTTGAATCAAATTCTAAAACCTTTATGAAATTCAAAATTAATAAAAATATTTCCATTATGCACACTGAATTGATAGCTATTTCAGAAGCCCTATCATTTGTAAAGTCTACTGATTATATTAAAGTGGTTATATTATCCGATTCAAAAAGTGCTCTTCAACATGTGGCTCGATGTACCTCGACTTTTCGAGGAACACCGATAGCCTACACTATTTGGAAACAATTGCTTGATTTGAAATCAAATAATAATATAATAGTTTTACAATGGATCCCATCTCATGTAGGTATAGCTGGTAACGAAAGAGCTGACCTCTTAGCTAGAGAAGGATCTTGCGACGGTGCTCCTATTAATATAATGCCAACATACTTGGATATATGCTTTACATTCAAAAACATCTGCTATTCTCTATGGAAAGAGTACTTTGACGAACGGTCCAGAACAAAAGGAATATGGTACAAAACGATCCAGCCACACCCGTTAAAGTCTGCCTGGATTGATAATATTACTGTTAGCTCCCGGGAAGCAATCACAGGAATGAGATTACGCTCAGGACACATCCCATGCAAAAAATTCGCCTTTATGATGCGTAAAGTGTCATCACCGTTTTGCCAAAGTTGCGGGTGCATCGACGATGTTCACCACATCTTGGCAGAATGCGTTCGAAGTGAGAGTATAAGATCTGGGCTAAATACTTCTGGTTCATTCCATATTGGTTTGTATAACTCTATACTGTCTGATCCTACCTCTAAATGTGCTAGAGAACTGTATAAACTTAATTTTAATCAGTGTTAATTTTAAATGTGTATAATGTTACTTAGGCGATATAGTCGCACAGGCGACTAAGCCTTCAATAAAAATAAAAAAAAAAAAAAAAAATATGTTAAATAAAAGAAGCAATGCCTATACTTTATATATACTATATCCCTATATATACTCCATATAATATTAAAAACATAAAGACAGTGTAAAATCATAGTATTAATATTTTTAATTTTAACAAATGATTACTTGGTTCTGTTTTGGATAGACACGTAAATTAAGGTAAGCATTAAAAAAAAACATTCGTAATAATTAATTTTATAAGAACAGTGAATATTTAATTTCAGTATTTTTTATGCTCTCGAACGCAGTAACTGTTTCCGAAAAGAAAAATGTTTAATAACTTAATAATTTTTTCAACACTTATATTAATTCAAAAAGCTAATAGTATTATATATCGACTAAATGGTGAGTTTTCATTTTTTTTAATAGGCTTTTGTAGCAGTCACGAAATTCGAACGGGTTATTTTTTGTATACATTTTTATTACAACTATTAGGTAACCATTCCATTTAACAAACTATATATACTCGTACATATTAGGGTGTGCCAAAATAAGACAATATTTTTTTTCACTCTCACCCCAAAACATCATGGGATATGTCCAAACAAAAATTCTGTCCCAAGGCCAGCTCTTTTAAATTTTAAGAGGTTCTCCATCGCACTTTTAGTTTTCCCATTTAAATAACATGGAAAACATGGTTTTAATACTTTTTTGTCGTGCAATATATAAATATATATTAAAATGCTGCTGAGGTCTAGAGTAGGTTAGGGAAATGGCGAGAAAAACTGGAGAATGTTGGTTTAAAGATTAGTAGAACAAAAACTGAACATTTATTTTGCGAGTTCGGGGGCCCATCGAGTTTTTCTCATATAGCCTTAAATGGTGTTTCCTTACCAGCCTGCTCCAATTTCTGGTATCTCAGTTCATTGATCCAAAACGACGGCGGCATAGACAAGGATGTGAGGAATAGGAATGCGGGGTGGATGAAGTGGCGAAATGTGTCTAGGGTAGCTTGTGACCTACGAATGCCCTTGAAACTTAAGGGGAAGGTGTATAAAATTATTATAAGACCAGTCGTGCTATATGCATTTAAGTATTGGGCTACGAACGAGACGGATGAGAAAAAACTACACGTGGCAGAGATGTAAATGTTAAGATGGATGAGTTATAACTAGAATCGATAAGATTAAGAATGAGTATATAAGAGGAAGTTTGAAAATAGCACCAATAACGGAGAAGTTGAGGAGTAATAGGCTAGCATGGTATGAGCATGTCGTGAGGAGAGATGAAAGTCATGTAACTAGAGCAGTTTTAAGTATGAAGGTGGATGGATATAAGAGTAGAGGAATGCCGAATAAGGTATGGATAGGTTATATGAAAAATGATATGTATATAAAAGGTATAAATATTGAGATGACGTCTGACAGAAGAGAGTGGAAAAGGAAAACATGTTGTGTCGACCCTACTTAGGTGGGATAAGGGTAAGAAGATGATATATTATGTATATATTCGTATATCGAGTGTTATATTCCCTAAGCATCATTAATTGTAACACGCAAATAAACATAAATAAAGCCTACAGTATGGGTGTGTAGGCGTGAATGTATGTTGTGAAATTGTGAACGATAGTGTCAGTGTATTGCACAAGTGGCAGCGGTTCGAAGACTCCCTTTCGGAAAATCGGACATGTATTACTAACGAAATACAATCTAATCTGCCGTGAAGTGTTTGAACAGATTAACCTTTCTTACGATTCCATTCGCTCGCTACTAATAATAACGTTTTTAATCGTTTTCAAATGGAAGGAGGTCTCAATCCAGTCGATTTTTTTAAATCTTTGTTAGTCTCAGAATTCGTTATTTAAAAAACGTTTTGGATTTTTTTTATTACCCAGCGAATATCCCCAAGACGTCCTATTTTAATTTCATTAGCATCGAACTTTGGAATTAAAAGATACACCAGGCAACTTATGAAAATTGAATAGGAAATATGAAGTGACTGAGATAATGATGGGTTTATAACAATCCGATGCACCTAGTCTAGTCTTCCTGTCTATGGTTAAGGACATTCTGATGGAATTTAGATTACATTTTTGTACAGTCAGTCAGTCAGTTTCAGCTATAAAGAGTATAATAATGTATGGTTTTTAAAGTAATTAAACCAAATTGAACTAATTTCATTTTATATATATTTGTACTTATACTGGTGACCTTTTTTGGTCACGGTCAGTACTTTAGTTGTGAATAATGGTTATTTATTCACAGCCACCGAATACAACCGAATGCCTCCTGTTTACGGTCTAGATGATTTCGAACTCTGCATGACCGATCCTGAAGGGTTATACTGTCTGTTAAAATTAGAATTGATATCCGATGAGCCGAGTCCCTTACTAGATATGATTCACGTAAGTATGTTTTGATACAGTCTCAAGACTACGCCCAAGATACACCAATGTAGGCTTAAATGTTCGACTGCCAATGACATTTTGTGTTGTATTTATGAGATCATGTAATAATTTGAAAATCAATTATTATAATATTATTTGTCAAGTTACACTCCCAGTACTGGACTCCAGCTTTCCACGGGGGCCTACGGGGCATACGGGGGCTAAAATAAAATAAAAAATAGACACCAACTTGGTGGCTAATTCATACATATCCAGTAACTATCAGCCATTTTCGAATCACCGCATCATAGATCAGAGGGTTATTTCAGGAGTATTCAGAACATACCTCGAAGCACTATAACCACTCCACCCTACAACGCGGTAAGTGCCTCTCCAGAACTTGTAAACAATTCTACAGCGACAAACTGGACATAAAGTTGACTCTTGAGAGATGCTTCAACGAGTCCCTGTGGCATGACTACCAGTTGCGAGCGAGAGTCAAAGATGATTATATTTGCAATACACATAAAACATATACGAATCCTTCAATGGATATCACTAATGCAGACATAATTTTTGCGGTTGTGTGTGGTGTTCTATTGATGTTGAACATTGTTGGGAGCTTGTACGATCTATGGACAGACGGCAATGAAGGTACGTATTTTCTTTCTACTTGAAAAAATCTGTCTTACTTTTTGGAAAAGCTATCCACAGAGCTTGGAGACTTTGTGCATGTATTGTAAAAATGCCAATTGCAAACAAGTTTGCGGTATGTAGTGAAGTGATTTATGGACGGTTGAATTAGCTGTCAAAATAACTTTCTTTGTTACTACATCCTTAAAGTTAACAAGTCCTTTTTAGAAGTATTAGCTGGGGTACAGTTCATCATCTTCTGCAATTAATTGGCTTTAACTACCGTGTTATAATTTCCTTCACGGTAGAATGGTCATTGTAGACTTCAAAGTTGCTAGGATAGACCCGCTACCAGTGTGCCATGTCATTATCTTTTGAAAAATATGTGTAGATTGTTTTATTGACTGAAAGAAGCTGGTATGATATTTCATTTCGAACAGTATATGTATTTATTATATTTATTCAGTTATATGTATTCATTAGCTGAAAACAACTGATTAAATAATATTACTAACGATACCACCTTTTAGGTATCCTTCGTATTATACCAAGTGATTGTGTAAACATTAATGGTTTTCATATAGGTCATATGTTCAAGTATTACTTCTGTGAGATTACTAATTTTGTTTACATTGCATTACATTACCGCGATGCCATTTCATATCGACACGTGTAGTGAAGATAGAGTTCGTTTGAGGTTCAGTCACGTCAAAATTAGTGAACGTATTGGCATAGGGCTATGACTATTCAATGCAGACTGGTTCAAGGGTACTTATTTTTTGGATTCGTTTGTTCTTTTGCCGTTTTTTTTTTTGACAAATAAGTAATTAATCCAGTGATAGAATCGTTTACTGACATACACTATAATATTGCGAGTTGTAACAGTGTAAGCAAGCATGTAGAACACCTGAACTTAATGCAGCATCATTTTTATCCATGACTACTATTATAATAGTGAAGGAGTTTTACATAATCGTCACCGTTTATTAGGTGAGTTGGTGATCTTTAGGGCAGGCTTATAACAAGCACGTCCGTCGCCCTGAGCAGAGTTAAACTGCACAGGCCCGCGTGGTGGAGGCGCTTGTGCCGAGCGACTCCCATAGTTCGTCGGGGGGGGCTTAACACCCTCCCCCCCCTGAGGGGTCTGCCATTTTGACCCCTCAGACCGCAGACGGGGCCCCTGTTGAGGGACCGACACCTGTCGGGGAGCAGAAGTAATGCCATTGGCAGTTCCTGCTCCCCGGCCCAATAGGTGTGTGAGGCACCGTGGGGTTTTTAGTCCGTGGAACTCGGACATAACCCACCCCCCGCTGCCCGACGGGGTGGGTATCCGTTACGGATTTTCCCCACGTAAAAAAAAAAAAAAAAAAAAAAAAGGCTTATAACAAGCAGTGAAGATCTTATCACAGAATGAATATTGTGTTATATAAGCTTAGACATAGATAATGCTGGTCGTAGGGGCACTTGGCCGGTTGCTCCCCAATGTGGGGTGGGCAAGTGCCAGGTGCCGCCGACTTTACATGGGAGTCGTGCGGGCGATGGCCGTTTACGGGGCCCCGGTGTGGGCCGACGCCCTCGGTGCCACCAACGTGCGCGCACTGCGGGCTGCGCAGCGCGTTGTGGCGCTGAGGGCGATTCAGGGATACCGCACCGTGTCCTCGGCGGCGGCCTTCACGCTCGCCGGCTCCCTGCCTTGGGAGCTGGAGGCGGGGGTACTAGCCGCCGTGTACGAGTTCACGGCGGCAAGGAAACGTTTGGGGGTGCCTCCAGCTCCCGGGGAGATAGAGAGTAGGAGAAGGGAGGGGAGGGGGGCCGCTATAGAGCGGTGGCGACAGGACCTGGCGGACGCGCGGTATGGACGATATACGGTGGACGCCGTCCGCCCGATCCTGCCGCAATGGTTTGAGAGGAAGTGGGGCTCCGTGACGTTTCGACTGGTGCAGGTACTAACCGGCCATGGCTGTTTTGGCTGGTACTTGCACCAGATCGCTCGCAGGGAGCCGACCGCCACATGTCATGAGTGCGGCGCTGAGGAGGATATCGCGCAGCACACTCAGTCCGAGTGTGCTGCGTGGGAGGTGCAGCGCCGCACTCTGGCTGTGGCGGTAGGAGGAGATCTTTCGCTGCCGAGCGTGGTTACGGCCATGCTCGGCAGCGAAAACGCATGGACGGCGATGGCCTCCTTCTGCGAGGAGGTCATCTCGCAGAAAGAGGCGGCGGAGAGGGCCCGAGAGGCGGATCCTCTCAGCGGCCGTGTCCGCCAAAGGAGGGTGGGTGGAAGGAGGCGGCGATTTGCCCGCCTCATTCCACCCCCGTAGCCGAACCTGAGGGGATGGGCCGGGGGGCCCATCTCCTCTTTGCACAGGTAGGTTCGGCTGACGAGGGGAGGTAGCTGATCAGCTACCTCCCTATAAGGATGGAGTCCGGCAGCCATCTGCTGCCGGGCTGACCGCTGGGGGCGGCATGGTGTTAGCCTAGCACGGTCCCATGCCACTCCAACTTGAAGCGGTGGCCGGTGCACCGTGGGGTTTTAGTCCGTGTGAATCGGACATACCCCATTCTCTCCCCCGGGAGGATGAGTATCCGTTAGGGATCTCCCCACGTTAATAAAAAAAAAAAAAACATGGTCGGTATATCCTCCGTGGGAGAAAACCACGTAAAAAAGTTACGGACGGCAGTGCCTTCGGGCGGCAGGAGGGAGGAAATCTCGGTAAAAAGTCACCGTGGGAGAAAGCCACGTTAAAAAGTTACAGACGGGTTTGCCTTCGGGCGGTGGGAGGGAGAAAACCTCGGTAAAAAGTCACCGTGGGAGAAAACCACGTTAAAAAGTTACGGGTGTTGAGGAGACAACCTCGTTAAAAAACAGACGGAGGCCTTCGGGCGGAGGGAGGTAGAAAACCTCGTTAAAAAGTTACCGTCGGAGGAAACCACGTTAAAAAGTGACAGAGGGACGGCCTTTGGGCGGAGGGAGAGGGAGAAAACCTCAAGAAAAAGTTACCGTGGGAGGAAACCACGTTAAAAAGTGACAGGGGAGGCCTTCGGGCGGAGGAAGAGGGAGAAAAACCTCATTAAAAAGTTCCTGTGGGAGGAAACCACATTAAAAAGTGACAGAGGGGTAGCCTTCGGGCGGAGGGAGAGGGAAAAAACCTCGTTAAAAAGTCACCGTGGTAGAAAACCACTTAAAAAAGTTACAGGTGTTGGTGGTTGGAGGGGGTGACCCCTTGACTGCCAAACCGGACCAAGGAGGGAAGGAGCTGGGGACCTGACTTTCCATTGCACATTGGTTCGGTAGACGGGTAGGCAGCTTGACCGGCTGTCGTCGCGGTCAGGGCGTTCGCGCTGGGCCTTGTCGCCCGGGTGGCATGGTGCTTGCTTGTTCGATCCCGTGCTACTCCATAGCGCGGCAGACGGTATCTTGTGGATTTTTTTAGTCAGTAAGAGTCTGACACCCCACAGCTCCTCAGGACTGTGGGTGTCCAATGAAGGATTTTTTCCCACATTAAAAAAAAAAAAAAAGGGCGGTATATCCTATTCTCCTCCGGGAGGATGGGTATCCATAATGGATTTCCCCACGATAATAAAAAAAAAAATGGTCGGTATATCCTACTACATTCTTCGGATCGAGACAAAATGGCTCGTATAATATTTTTTTAAAGTACCCCGGAAAAGTTAAAACATTTTGTCTGGTGATAAGCAACAAAACAAAGGTAATTATCAAAAGATCGGCAAAGTCTTGGATTAAAGGCATTATAGGTGTGTTTCGGTAGCTGCGCTTCAAAGCTATTTTTCCTCTAGGTTCAAGGTTGTAGCGGCGTTAGCGAGAGGGCATTACTTATTAATGAGGACTTCATTAAAGAAATTTTGTGAATTGTTACAATTTAATTTCATTTCACAATTTACCGTGTATGTGTGATTCGAATCTAGTTCTTGAGTAATGTTTGTGCGGGTACAACTTCAGGTCACGTGCTATTCCAAAACAAAGGTGTTTAACTCTTAGACCATAATGTCATTTAACATCCGGTGAGATTGACGCTCAAAAGCTATAACCTATAACTATAAAGTGAAAAATAAAAAGCCCGCCAAAAAGTTAACCGTGCAAACTAATATAACATTTACCGGATGTTAAATTCAAAAGGTATCTACTTTTTCAGAAACATACTTTCTTTTATGTGTGATTATGAAGACAAATGTAAGGCGATAAATACTTTTTCCATGTTCTCATGTGTGCGTCGGAATAAAGCGAACAACCGAAGTTACCAGAATAAAGTAAAAGAATAGCTACGTGTTAAAACAATATCATATTTTAAACTTTTTGCAGAATGTCACCCCAGTATGAAAATACTGTTATGTTTCTCAATTCGTCGTAACTGGCTAAAGCTCGTCACGATTTCTGCAAATAATGATTCGAGATTGGAGAGACTTTCTTTGTTATATGGTGTTAGGTAAGTCTGTAAGACAAGTAATAAAATACACATAGGGCGACATTGCTATGAAATGTCGCTAACACAACATACTGACGGATGTGTGTCGACAGATAGTTAGGTACATTTTCATAACAATGCTGTATAAAGTAAGTACGATAAAGTATCTACAGACACTCGCCTATCTGATAAAAAACCAATAGCTACATTAAATTTAAAACTTTCTTTTGTGTTCGACGTAAGAAGCAAGTTAACTTATACTATAAAAGCGGAACCGCATTAGAGCTGTATTGCATTGCACATAGCTGTGCGTTGTGATAGAGTTATGTCTAAAAGAATATTTTGAAGAATGGAGTGCGGCGTGGCGCGGCGTTGCAACGCATTGAAGCACATTACGACAAGCGACGTGCAGTTCATTTACTATTTAAAATAGTGTTGCCCAAAATCGGTCTTGGTCTTGTTCTTGCATTTTTGCAAGACCAATACCAAGACCAGGACCAACACCGACCACCACAAGACTTATGCAAGACGAGACTGAGCTTGCAAGACTCTTGCGGTCTTGCAAATTAAATTATACTGAGATGTGGACAGTATTTGGTTTTAATATCAATATTTATATACGTTATCTAGTGTCCGTATCAAAATTAAGATGTGTACAAACAAATGTACACTTATATTTCGATGAGAACAGTTTGTTTATAAAAATTTAAAACAATAGGTCCAATATAAGAATAATGTATGTTACGCGATATTCTCATTCACAATCGGTTTGTCGGCGGTTATATTTGCTTATTTGATAATTTACTGACAAAGACGCCGTTTAATGAAAGACTGTGCTACAAGTATATATCACACTATTAATTATTTTGTTCAATGCAACATTCCAAAGAACAAAATAAGTTTCTAGCTGCTCAGAACGAATACGAATACAAATTATGTTGTCCTTACTAGGAATATTGTAGTTGTAAGGATAGAAAGATATTATAGTAATTTATTGTGCAAATCCTAATTTCTAAATGCAAATATGAGTTTCTTTGTATGTTGTGCTTTCACGCCTTAACTACTTAACTGATCATGATGAAATTTTGTATATACGTTATCAGGAATACACAAAAGGATATCTTTCATCAAAGTAAAAAGTACTATTCTCGAGGGATAGGTCAACTCTACTTAAAGGCGAATGAAGTTGCGCGTAAAACTAGTAATGATGCACATTATTGCCGTACAAATATTTACTATGTATTCATTTCTATCGTACTCTACTTAGACAAGACAAAATGTTTTGTTGACTAGATATGAAAGTGTATACGCTACTTATAACAAAAAAATAATTTTTTAAATGTTTGTCATGGTCTTGTTTTTGGGCAAAACTAATTTAAAATATGCTTTTAAGTGACTATTAATTATATTTATTTATTATAATTAATTCAATACATTTATGAATACTTTATTGTACTTTTTAGTTTGTTAGTAGTTTCATTTCGTTTTTTGATAATGCTTAGTCTCTTTTATATGTTCTTTCATATCAATCCTATATATAAAACATATTTTTACCATTTCAGATGTTTAATCTTACCCCTAATTATATCGGGACACTCGGGTGTGTCGAGTTTTATATACGTCTCTAATACACAGTATGTGGAACAGGTGAGTAATATAAATGTCTCTTGGAATGATTTGACTTATATATGTGCCAAGAGTTCTGCAAGCGTAGCGCGCGCGGGCCTCATTATTTGTTATATTAGCTTATAACGTCTTTGTTAATGCTAACTTAATTCTAATAAAAGTAAGCGAGATATATAAAAAATAACAAACCATTCTTACTTAATAATATTATTTTGCAAGAAAGCTCTCTTCTCTTCAATATTAAAATATAATGTAAATAAATGTATTTTCTAATTAGACACATGCATCCATTTAATCATCTGCCTATATCAAATAAATAGCAAAATATATGTAACCTAAGTCAATGCAATAAAGTGACATTTTCACAGATTATCATGACGCTAAATTTAGAAATTTAGGTGAATAGATAAATAATGTTAAGAACTAGCGGATCCTATAGGCAGACGTTGTCGTGCCACAGATCTGGCTAAGCCATAAATATAAAATAATACTGAATTAACGATGTCGGGAAGCGCTGGAAAGTTGAAAATTTAGAGCTACATGCTTACAGGAAAACTTAAAAATAAATCTGGATCTCGACAACAGTACATCGGAATCCTAACTAATATTATAAATACGAATGTGAGTTTGTTTGTTTCTTACTTTTCTATGACTATACTATTGAACCGATCGTTCTGAAATTTTCACACATGTTGTTACGGGCTTAAACAAGGACGGGTATATTTATCCAGAAAAAAAATACTGTTCCGGAGGTATAGAAAAGAATCTTATACTATAATAACGCGCACGAAATAAAAAGTAATATTTATTTATTGATTTCCAGTTGTACGATAGTTTATCCTTTCATTTATTTTTCAATGGTGCACTTATCGTGCAAGTATTTTTCATTATCTCAGGATTTCTATTGGTATACTATATGAAACTGAATGATGAGAAATACAAATTGCGATGGACTGTGTTACCGAAGAATATTCTTTTAAGATGGTTGCGGTAAGTACAAGTCATCTGAATTGAGCATATACACAGCGTGGAACAGAACGAAATACGAACAATCTGTAATTCTATTTAGATAATGTTAAGAAGAGCGTAGTTATAAGTTTTCACTAGTTTTTGTCATGACGTGAAATTAAAAAGAATTTTACATGTTATAATTGTGAATTTGTATCACTGTTATTAATCACATGGTGTGAGTGTAATTCATATTTTTTTTATATCATTATGGTATATAATATTGAGGAACCAAAATATAGTTACTCGGATGGAAATCTTTTGAGGTATTCTATTTTTATATTAGTTTTTATTACGAAATGACAGAATAACTTAAAAAGCGATCTGTAATATAACATATCGTTATTACTCACCAGTTAAAATAGCAGTGATAAAAATGTCACTATTATATGAAAGATTCTTGAATATCATAGGACGATACATTCTCGCACATCCCTGAGATAATAAAAAGGTTGCTTTTATTCGAACTGTTGGCCTAACGGGCCTTCACAACTTCACCGAGCTTTTTCAGCGAGCGTTTAGAGCACTCAGTCGTAAGGTAACAAGCTCAAGGGTGCCAAACCGTGTGTGAAGTTTAGAGCGGTGTGTGTGAAAAGTAGTGACTGCATTGTTACTGTATCGCGCTAGCACCGTGCTCGAGAGCTCCACTCCGGGGAAAAAAGTATCGATACAGTGTAGCTTATTATATTTACTCATGCTTTGTGTTTTATTTTTTTTAATTATCGAAATTTCTATATTATTATTTGCCATATATGATGTGCGAGAGAAGGATCTATCGTTCGTGATACAATATTGATGGGGCCTGCGGTGTTTAAAAAGGTAAAATTTCGAGTGAAGTATTTTATCACCGGTCCCATAATCAATATAACATACATTTTTATCGAGTATTAAATTATACGTTGTTATGCATTATTAATATCATCATGATTTTTATTAGCTAATAGCTGATAACCGCGAATTAATTAGAGTGAATAGAGTTTTGACATGACAAATCCGTTTTCATCACGGTCTTTTCACTTCTTTGACATCTATTTAGAAGTCATTTATTTTGTATTTTTGGCATACATCAGTAGATGGCGTTGTTATGTAATTTTGGTCAATATTTTTTTTTGACTAATAAACCTATTGGTGACTAGACGTAAAAAGTCTACTTTAGTATTATTTCATGAAAATATATGTATATCTTGTTCTAAAGGTTAACTACTTTGTTTCTGTTTTTTTTTTATATTCCTCTTTCTTTTTTGAGTAAATGTTCAATGATTTCTAATTGATAAACGCAATTAATTTTAGAATTAGATGCTGGTATTTTTCTAAACTTGTAACTTTAGAGGCGCCGAGTGAAGTGATACCTTTTTTTTATATAATGTACTCTTAAAAATCTCGTCAGTATCTGTTCAGCCCTTTCACTTGACTTTTATTTAAATTTATATAAATGATATTTTTATACAGGTTAAGTGCACCCTACGCATTCGCTCTAGCAGTAACAATAACTTGGCAAAGATTCGCCGGTTCAGGACCAGCGTGGGATGTGCGTATCTTGAATAATTTATTTATTTTATTTTTAGCAACCAATATTGTAGTAAGTAGATTATTATTGCCATTGTCGAGCAAGTAATTGGTTTTTCGTATGGCCAGGCTTTTTCGCTCAGTTACTTGTTCTCATCCGTGTGGATAGGGAAGCACGACGTGTCAGCCCGCCTGAAAAGCACGATGTTGAGTCTTGTAGCGAAGGTGTCCCGATTCTCCTATTTTAGGTCAGGCTTGATGGTGTCGTTTCTGACATAGCGAGGACATTATCATTTTGAGGCTCAGTCGTTTTTGGATTGAAGACGGTCTCTCTGCGTCTCGAAGGTGAAGGTGTACTAGGCCGGTGCCGCATATTTAAGTCGGATGTTATATACGTTTTGTATATCCCAAGCTTTGGCCGTAGCTGGATGTGAAATTCAGTTGGAGCCTATCTGTAGTCGCTTTGGTTAGTCCCTACGACGTAATTCTCGTGTTTGACAAATTTAAGCGAAGCGTTAATGTGGATTCCTAGGTACTTTTTTATGCGATTGGAGGCAAACAAACATGCAGATAACCTGATGGTAAGGAATCGACGCCGTCTGCCTGCCTGCGATATAAGGGACATTACAGACCACAGGCCCTTGAGAAAGGAATAGGTTACTTGAAGGTTTGTAAATTATTGGTACATTGGTCCGCTAAGAGGTTCTACTATTGGCGGCTGCATCAGGATCATCCAGCGAGAAACCAACCAAACCAAGGGTAATAAGCAATGAAAGTTCACACCCCTTTCCAGTCTGCTGACTTGTAATGTCAGATTAGACATCTGCTCTGCTCGAATTTGGTAATGATCCGACGTGTCCAGAGGAATATCGATGTTTATCTGGTAACAGTCTGCATGAGAGGTCAGCAGAAGGTGCAATAGTGAAGGCATATGGTTCTCGTAGCCCCACGTAGGCTAGGTGACTACTGCCATTCAGCGTGGACGGCGTTGAAGTCAACACGAACCAGAATTTCAGCGGAAGAAATCTGACGAAGAATTGATTTGGTTCCCATTTGGTTGTGCTCCATAAAGGGAATGGTTTTTATGACACCGCTATATGACCGCTGTATGCATGCTTAGACGCGTGGGTGATTTGCGCAATTCACACTGAGAATAAATAAATAGTCTTCAATATTGTAGAGAGGCTATCGAATATAAGCAAAATCAGATACAGAGCCTAGGTTGAGAACATCATGGCCGGTTTTTCCGTTTCAAGGTTTGAATAAATCCACCTTATATTGCAGAAATTCACGCACAGTGTGGGAGAGTTTGCTGACGATTTTTGCATTTCTTTGCCCCTGGCCGATATTGATTATAGTCGTGGTAGAGACGGAACTCGGGGGACATGTGTAGTGAGCACGGTATCTCATTCATCTCTCATCCTCGCATTCGGAGGATTCTCGTCCCTTATGTTATGCTCTTCCGAGTGGGCTGGCGGCAATCTGCTTCGCAGGGATATCTGGACGAAAGAGAATGCCATTGGTAGCGAATTCTAACGCTGTTCGGTTCTCGTGCGATGGCTTCTTTTCTTCTGCTTCCGCTTTGCGAATGCATAGATACATCGCCATCTCTCTTATTATCCCTTACGTTAGGGTCCTAATTCCTATCTACTGGGCGAGGATGACTAAGGCACCTTCGTAAGCTGCGAGCGTGCCTCGGTGTAGCACCGATCACGCGGATATCGTAGCGTAGAACTAAATAGGGGCACTGGATTTCGAAGTGCAAAAGGAATCGTGGCTGTGGGCGTCATTCGGGAGTCGGCGGAATTCATTAGCTGGCAGGTAGTCGCTGATATAGTGGTTTCTGATGGTCTCTGAGAACGATTTTTTTTGGTTCCGTTATCCAGCATAAATGCTATGGCAACAGAGGCGGTGCGAGTGTGGCATGTTGCCGCGAAGGTCGTAGGCGAACTCGTAATGTCTAGGTGGGAAGGAAGATTTTCTGTTGCACATGTAACTTAACAAATGAACTTGTACACAAGGAGGCGCGGATGGTCCTCCTTCATTGAGACTAGGCAAGCATATTTATACGAAACAAAAATAGAGCACGTGCAAACTATTATTATAAAGATGACCATTCAATCAAAATACAAAAATGTGTAAGTATTGAATTAAAATTAGAAACAGTAAATGCAATAATATTACGTCGCATTAGGACTATTAGGAGTGCGAGTAGTCGAGAAATTTATAATGATATCCAGGTTTGGCATTGGCTCGCTGTCTCGGCTGTGAGTCTTCAAGAGTCACGATCTTAATCTAACTAAAACTTTCTCGTTTATAATGCTAATCGGTTATTAACGATGTATGTGTAGATTAATCCATATTATTCTTAAATTCGCAGACATTTGTGATGCAAGAAGTAGAGGACTGTCGGCGGAACTGGTGGCAACATTTATTGTACATCAATAACTATTTTCCGGGATCAGTCTGCTACCTGCAATCCTGGTTAGTGATTTAGTTGTAAATTATTATTTAATTGGTACCTCGGATGCTAAAACTCAGCTGATCTGATGAATTAATAATACCTTTAATGTATTGAAACATTGATGGTTATACTTATTATAGCCCCTAATGTATTATGATGTATATTATACAACCTGTGTTACAGTAAAGATTCATTAAATGTTTCTAAAGCTTTTTCAGTAGTTTGAACGTGAAAGCGTAACAGCATCCATCCATTATCAAACTGTATTGTTTATAGTGTTAAGGGGTTTAAGTTCATATACCTCTGGTCAGATCGTGTTTCCAACTGCTAAGATTAACGAGTCACCTCATATTTAGGTACTTGGCAGCCGACATGCAGTGTTATATCGTCGGCTCGATAGTTTACTTCACCTGTCGGAGCATCAGGTCCAGGGTCATAGCGTTATCTTTGTTAGGCCTAATTGGAGTGATATCACCTGCCATCCACATCTACTTCCAGGACTTGGATGGGGCTGTCTTAGTTTCACCAATGTAAGCTTTACATGCCTTCTTTTTACATGTTTATGAACAAGTATCCGAAATATGTATTTATATGAGTTTTAGATATAGCTTTGTAATGACAAATTTAAATGATTGAGTACACTTCAAGTCTAATAACAGTAGCGAATATAAACTTGGAACATCAAACGCATTTTGAGATACTTATACTTCGAGTTATTTTGACAAATATTAAAATCGAATATATCCTAACTTCTATGTTTTCTATTTGAAAGAAATGAATACAAAATAGATATTCGTAATATTTTACAATTTCACAGAGATTCTACCGACTTCTTTATGAATTGTCCGACATTTGACGTTCTGCATAGGATGACTCACACCAATATCTTCGCATATGTCGTCGGCATGAGCCTCGGTTATCTGGTCTACTACTGCCAACAGAATAAATTTAATATTCAAAAATACAAGGTATGTTAATATTGAGGCATTTTAATGTGACATCTGGTCATCCGACTCAGGCATGCGCCTGACGTCAGCACAGTGCAATTTGTATATACATTAACGAACTACGTCCTAAACTAATGCAGACCTCATTTTAAAAATGGTGGTATATTTATTGTAAGCTATATTTTGATATAAAAGAAAATTAAAAGACGGTCAGCCAAGTTACTAAAATAACGCTCTGACCTACCGGTTTTGTTAATTTAAAAAAAAAATTTGTTAAGTTTCATTCTATTTTCAAAAAAAGCAATTATTTTTCTGTATAAATCGATGCTTTTAAAATTTTATAGATAATTTGTTTCATTCGAAAAACCACTTCCTAAAAATCCGAATTTCAAATATGACTGTTCTTAAGAAGCCGATACGAAAAAAAATGATAGATCAATTTCTGAATATCTATTAGAAATCAAATTAGGCTGAATATGAACGAACTTCAAAATCTCGCTGTTTAATGCTAAGTAATCATGATATCGCCAATGGGTTGTCATTAGAAGTGAATATTCTCAATTTCCCATCACATCACAACACAGTATAACCTACGATTGGTGGCAAAAGACAAACTTGTTCGCTTTCCCTACCAGTTCTTTTCGATAACCGGATTCTTTTAGGAACAGGGTGGTAGAGTTTTTTATGTTCATAATCTAATAAATATAATTGTAGTCTTTTAGGCATGTATCAATTCAGGCTTGAATGGCGAATGCTGTGATTATATATGTCGGGGTTACGTTGAGGGGGCAGTTATAAAGGAATCACAGATGATGTCCTCTTCGCCATATAATTGATGAGACTCTCAAGACCAATCAAGTATCAATTAAAGTGTTTACAATAATCAGCATCTAACGCTATTACCCTAACGCGCCTTCACAACCTCAGCGGACTAACTAATACAGTACTGATTATGGTTATGTGTTACATAAATGAATGGCCCGATCGATTCTCCGCGCGACAAAGAGCCCAATCTTTTTTTTGTTTCAGCGAACTACTAAGAGGAGCGCTTAAGGCACTCACTCGATTTTAACTAGCTCAAAGGCGCACGATGCGCCTCGGCTCGGGCTGTTGCCTATTATGTCGAATATAATTAAGCTAAGCTGAACTAAGCTAACGATTTTTAGCAGAAGTAGTAGCATGGGTACCACTTGCTTCTTTCAGAAGGTTGAAAGGTATAAATTAAATATCTGACTCCGTTTGTGCAGATTAGTAACCGCTTTGCCAGCTGGATTACGAATCTCCCTTTATTGAGCTAAGCAAGTATATTTAAACGATACAAAAACAGAACACGTGCAAGAATTACAGAGAAAATAATATATCGACATAAATATGCAAACAATACTGAAGTCATGAAACTAAAGTGAAATTGTGAAGGGATAATATTATTTGGGTAATAAAATAATCAAAACAATGAGCTAGGATAATAAACAAATTCATTAAACATAAGTGAATTCACCAAATTCACTAGTTCACGTTTTCAAAATGCATTGTAAGCTATTTGTGAAATATGGCGGCGATGCTGCTCCTTAATCAATCAAGTAAGTAATCTTGTAGCACACACGCAGTAACGTTTTCGGTTATTATGTGTTGCGCTACAGATTCATACATATATGAATTCGTGAAATATACACGTATACCAAGCTTGTATGATTCACGAACACAAACGTGTATCTCGGATCTGACAACTTTTTTTTTTGTTAGTGTGGGGAAATCCATCGTGGATACATCACCCTCCCGGGGGGAGAGTGGATAGTGTGAGACTCTTACTCACTAAAACCCCACGGTATACCCGCCGCCGCTTGGTTGGGGCGACATGGGATCGTGCAGTGCTATCACCATGCCTCCACAACGGCCACAGATCGAAAAAGTAAAAAAAAATAAAACCCAACCACTATGTGTATGTGCACGTGTTTGAGGGTGATCTGTGTTGTAACGACTCTTTTTCGCCACGCCTTTTATGGGCTTGCTTTATATAAGAGGTATATTTATTATCTCAGTACAAATCATTTATGATGCGAATACGGGCCTTTCCGCCGACATATACACCATGTATATAATCATAAAGCGAGTGCGAGGGACAAGCGAATTTGTCTATGACGTAGATAAAAAAAGTGGACATGTTTTAGTTATAGTGTCTACATGCCATTTAATATAACTGAAAATGGCGTAACTTGAAAACTGAGAGTATAATGTATTGTCTCCTCTCTTTTCTCTTTTTCACCAGACATATCGCGTCTTATATTGGAGTTTAGTCCCTATCGATGCAGGCATTATACTGCTGGGAAAAGTATTCTACATGGATGTACCTAGCAGTCCTCTTTGGCTCCGAATACTATACGGGTCTCTTGCGAAACCGGTTTTTTCTTCAATAGCAGGCATCGTTCTGTTTGGACTTATATTTGAATATGAAAGTAAGTTATGTTTATCGATTTATGATTTTTGGCCATGTCAGTAATATTTTCTTTATTTTTTATCAAAACATGAAGAACCTCCCTTGAGGCGTACGCGGCATATGTAATTGAATTGTTTTTCTGTGATACTTTTCTGTATGAAACAACACGCTTAGTATGGTTTTTATATGACTTTTTTTTGTTTTGTTAAAGAGTTAATAGTATATTACTGACTTTGTTATTTTCTACCATTTCGAAACTGATAGTAATACAAATTGTTCTCAGCATGCTAAATAATAACTTAGCTTTTTTTAAATGTTTACTGCCACCTCATAAACATTTGCCAATGTAAGTGTTTAGTTTCCAAGTACCATAATAATGGCCATATAATTTTAATTAAAGACTATATTAATTTTTGATGTGTAAACTTGTTTAGCCTCGTTGTAATTTGAAACTCAATGAAACTTTCATAATATTTAAACTGCGAGAGAATGAAATAGAATACATTATACTGTATATTGCACTAGCTAATACTTACTCTGGTCTGATCGTTGTATTTGTGTATGTTTATAAGAGTTTTTGTAAGGGTGAGTGTGTGCCAGTTTGAGTACGGGTCACGTGTATCGTTAATATGAATATTTTATTACATTTTAAAGGTTTCACTTTTACTGCGTGTGAACTGCACATATGTTCTTTTAAACATAAATATTCAACATTATCAAAACATGTTATATTCGTGCAGTGATTCACTGTAGATACGGATTTTCAGGTTTATATCGGAGTATTCTGGAGTGGCGCGGTTGGTTGATACCGGCACGGCTTAGCTTCACTGTGTATTTGTTACATGTAGCCTTCTTGAAGATCGTGATTGGTTTGCGCACCACTATGGTATTCATATCGATCAAGCAATTGGTAAGTGTTACACATGTTACCTTTATGAGACCAAAAAATGATAGTTTTACGTCCGTGAGTTAATTAAATGCAGTTTACGTCGGAAGATATTTAAATGAAATATTTTGTACACGTAGAGTTAAATATTAAAAAGTCTTACTATCACACAAATACACTACATTCTCATATATCTTAGAATGCTGTAGTCACCGTTTTCTTGAAATTTCTTTCTTTAGCTTCACTCTATATTCGACTAGCTGTGCCCACGACTCCGTCCGCGTGGAACGGAATACAAAACACAATGAATTAATGAAACAATCTGAATTTATATCTGTATATCGTGTATATTTGTAATGTAATGTGTCAGGCTAAAAACTAATAATGGTCGTACCTCTTTATCACTTCAATAATAACTCAAAATTAGGGCTTTCAAGTTCACTTGATGTGTGTAAAAACCGTGGGCCTAGTTATAGTGCTGCATCTATCGTCATACAGTCAGATAGTTCGTAGCACACGAGGGTAATGTGTGCCCGCCCACATCTAAATTTATTGCGAACATGGACAAAACTTCGTGACGATACACGCAGGTATAGGAGTAACATAACACTAATATTTAACAACTGTAAAAACTATATTATAATATCACATAGCTCATTCTTATTATTATTTTTATGTTATCCTTTCTTTTATTTGCACTGCCTGCAGTCTTTTTTCTCCACGGTACCGCTGGAAGAAAATACGAGCTCCCTAATTTTTTTTTTTCAACTTGAGGGTGGTAGCTATCCAGATGGATTGAGAAAAAGCCCTACCACCATGCTATGGTTTCATCACGATGTTTTTCTTTACCGAAAGCTTCGACTCAGTTGCTTGGATTCGAACCTACGTCCTTCGACGCTGTGTCCGAACAAACTATCAACTGAGCCATCATCGCTTTAGAAACCCACCCTAATGTATAAACCAAAAGGTATACATTAATTCAAAGCGTAATTAAGATATTAGAATCAAGTTAAATTTATGAAAATTATAATTCGAAATAAACCTAACAAACAGAAATAATCTCATTGTTATCTGTACTCTTTCCAATAAAATTATAAGTTTAGCGCCATCTGTTGTCGTTAAAAATTTAGTCTGTTATTGCTTCAAAAGACGATTTTTTTTTACATTTATGTTCAATGGACAATTTTAGTCTTTTTATTATAATAAAAAATTGTCCTAAAAAGTCATTGGGTTTAATAATTTGTAATATTTACAACACAAAATTAATTAGACAAATGTAATCCTAAAATTACAAATTTAATCATAAACCTTATACGATTGAAAACTAAAAATAATATTTTACTTATACAAAGTACAAAGTAAGTTATTCAATTTATAGCAATATGTTATATATATATATTATTGTGAAATAAGTACAAAACCTCTGACAGTAGAGAGAGACCTTAACTAGATTGACAATCATGATAATATTTATGACAATATTTAATGTAAAATATGCAAGATTAATAAATTAAAAATATATTAAAATTATACCTAAGTAGATCAAAATGAAATGTATAAATTACAAGTACTGAGGCTATTACTGGTTTCAGCATGTATGGGTCGGCTCGCCCGGGGTAGCACCATCCTCTCACAGAAAACCGACGTGAAGTAACAGTGGTTGCACTGTTGCTTTTCATTCGGTCAGTGAGAGTGCCGGAGGCCCACATATTTAAAAGGCCGGCAACGCACTTGCGACTCCCCTGGTGTTGCTAGTGTCTATGGACGGCGGTGATCACTTACCATCAGGTGACCCACCTGTTCGTTTGCCCCCTGTAATATAAAAAAAAAGTAATTAATTTGAACCACGAGTTATATTAAGACAGAACTTATTACTATCTTAAGATAGTTTAAAAAATTTAGAAGGATATTATTATTAAATATGTAAGTATACACATATGTATGGGTTATGTGTATGTTCTTGCACAAATTAATTTTTATTATTAATGCTATTTTTCTTTAATATTTTTTTTATTCAATTTTTTTTAACTTTAACACAACTAAAAATTAATAAATAAAACTTAAAATAACTATTTCTAAAATATATATATACTTTAAGCTTTTTATTTACAGCTTATTATAATTTTAAAAGGTATACAACAACTTATTAACCTCAATTTATTTGTTATTTTTTTTTAACTTTTCTATAATTCGTAAACAGAAATTTATGAAATTTTCTCTAGTGCTCTTCCAACTTATTACATTTATAGCAATATGTAATATTTGTAATTGGCCAATTTTTAGATTGTATATTATAGTAGTAATTGATTTAGAAAATGGTGGTTGAACGCCATCTATTGGCAATAATGCATATTAATTAATTACTGAACATCATTGATTTATTCATGTGAAAATAAAATATTAAACATTTTTCTTTCGTTCTAAGTCTTAGTAATGTAATACTGTGCTAATGTTTATTTATGTTATAAAATACCCTGGTTTTTAGATGACGCTAAAGTCCACTTACGTATCTATTTTTCTCTCGTACTTAAGTTCCGTCGTCATTAATATTACAATAACTTTTGATACGAGTTAATTGATTTTAATAAAACCAAAAAATTGTGTTGCTACGGAATATGCTTGATTATTTTCTTGCTTATGAGAATGATGATAACCAAGATGAAATGATGAGATGGTTTATCAGAAACCTAGTACTTTACCATTAATGCCTGTTCAAACAAACAGACAGACAGACACACATTTCTAAAAATGATCTGATATTACTTATTCCTCGACACCTGCAACAATTTTTTTCTCAAAAATCAAATAAGTACAGATATGTTTGATTTACATTCTTATTATATGTATAGATTATATACATTTCAATAAATGAGAGTGGAAATATTTGGAATGCTGACGTCATTATCCGAACGATTCGACAACGTTCGTAACGGGCTATTTTTAGAAACCAACTGTGCCTTGTTTTTACACAGACGATGAGTATCTATTGTTTATTTGTAACGAGTTGGCATCGGCAGTGTAATAATAATGCAACGAAATGAACAAAAATAAATGTTTTTCCTTTTTAATTTCAGATGGAGCAAAGCGTGTTTACAATATTTTGTTCGTACGTGATTGCTTTATTATTATCTCTATTAATAGAGAGACCTTATACAGAAGTTTATACGTTACTGAAGCGTTGGATATCACCGGGTGCCAAGGCAAAGAAGCTGTAATGTCTACGCTAAATCTAAAGACTAAGATAACTCAACAAAAAGTAATACAATATGCAAATGGAAAATTGATGTCGCTTAACACCAATAATGGTACCGAAATATATAGATTCAATTTGAATCTAACATCGATACTGTATAAAATTTTTAATTTCTCAGTTATTGTTATTGTGTGGTGCATATAATTTTTATTTTTATGTATATTATAAACAACTGAAAAGAGAAGACCTTGGATGTATTTTGAAAGTTCTAAATAAAAAAATACTATGATTTTTCAAGTGTCTAACTTTGTAAGAAAAATGTTAATAATAGTTTGTTTATTGCATTAGTGGTTATTTATTTATTTATTTATTCAGGTAACAAACAGCCATACATAAACTTTTATGATTATATTATACATAAAAAGGCCTAAAGTACCATTATTTAAAAGCAAAACATATTTAGGCTATTTTAAGAAATCGTAGCATTAACATGGTTTAAATTTATGGCAATATACCTTTTTTTTTAACTAACATAAAGTAAACTAATTAAAAAAAATTAAGTATAATTTACATACCAGTCATATACAGTACATCAGCCACTTTCTATTTATAAGATAATAAATTATTTGAAAATATGTCAACATTTGTAAGGAATTTATTATAATGATTACAAGATCGTTGAAAAAAGGAATTCCTAAAATAATTTGTGCGATAAAAAGGGATGTGAAAAGTGTCTTTACATTGAGTATTAATATTATAAAGTTCAACAGATTATATTTTGTTTCTACATTTTAACCTTTGGCAATAGGTACCTGTAAAATTTGAAAGAAAAAATCAATTTCTTGCCAACGAGTTTAGTTGCGTTGAGTTTATGCAGCGTAGGCTGATATAGCTCTCAGATCGCAGTATTTTTGCAAACCAACATGACTTGTCTTGTCATTGTATACAAAATATTTATAAAATCTAGCCTATGTGTTATTCTAATGTTTAAGCTGTATTATTGTAAGGTTTAATCAAAATCGGGGCAGTACAATTTTCAGGACTAAGAAACATTCATCCATCCTCACAATAATTTCTGTTTAAGATTTTATAGGTTATTTATTGATTCATGTTTTAAAGGTACATTGAGTTGTAGCAGTTAGTTGGCCGCTAGCTTAGGCCAAAAAGTAAGTTAACTGTGATCGAAGAAATAGTATGGGTGAGAGGCATGGCGAGGCACGGGGCGGAGTATCGGGGTGATTGGGTAATTAGTCGTACGACGACAACTGAGTAGGCTCGAACTATGAATACTTTTGTCAGCGAGATACCACTATGTGCGGCGTAATGCCGTGGTCGCCAACCTCAATTCTTTATTCCGTGGTCGTCAACCTACTTTTTTCGAACTGACTAGATTTTCCTTTTCCAACTGAGCCGAACAGGCCACTTCAGCTTCACTGGACTACATCGCCGACCTAAGCAACAGTTGTGCTTTATATGGAACTAGCTGTGCCCGCGAATAATAAAACCATAGATAAATAGGTGTATTAAAACTCAAAGTCGATGATTTGACTGGCCTCACCCTTTGTGAACGATTTTGTTCTTCGAGACGTGGCGTTGCACTGCAATGTTTAGTCGTTGCTCACACTATGAAGGTATAATTCTAACTTTAGATTTACGTATATTGCTTCTCCTTTGTGTTTTCTTATAATTAAGATAAAAATTTATACGTATGAGGTATATATGTAAAACACAAAAGATAAAATCCAATACATAAACTGTCATGGTTTAGTAAAAAACTCTTAGAAATTAATAAATAATTTAATAATACATTTTACACTAAAATTATAATTTTATATTACATAATTTGTTATTGTTCAAGTTTTTTAATAAATCCGACATTTAAAAAAAACTTATTCTGCCAACATTCTCCGTTGATCAGTGCAGCATTGATTAGGTCTACATTCGTTTATATGGAGCTTAAACCATAATGGTTTTGGACAAAATAGGATGTTTATGAAAAGCTCTCATGTTGGAAAGATTACCAGATTATATACATGAATGGATCGAAGAGTGGTGATGGAATATCATCTGCATATTATCATATAGACAAAAAGTATGGTCGAGGGTTTCGTTTATCTGATATATATATATATATATATATATATATATATATACAGTTTATTCGGCTGATACCACAGCGATTTTGCAAGCCTTGAAATACATTATAAATGATGTAATGTGTTCGAATAATTCACGTTTTATTATTGCGTCCAATAGCATGTCTGTCTTGAAGGCCTTGAAACGTCCCGGCTTCATTAATGCAAATCATCTCCTTTTTGAAATAAAAGAGATCCTAGTAAATGTATCAGCATTTAAACAAATTAAAAGTATTTGGACTCCAGCGCACATAGGTGTGACAGGTAACGAGAATGCAGATTATCTTGCCAAATTAACGAATACTGTGGGTGGCAGCATTCAAAATATAGCATGTGTGTTGATAGATTTGGTATCTGAATATCGTATTAAAATTTATAAAAAATGGTTTAAAGGTGGTGGACAAAAAGCTTGGTTTGCAACTTACAATAATAAATATCTATTGAGAAAATTTTATACACAAATTATGAGACTGAAATTTGGACATTGTCGTTTTAATGCTCATTTATATCACATGAATATAATTTCTTCGTACTGAATGCAGTATTCAAGTAGATCAGAGATTAAAACATGCTTTTAATATACAATGATTGTTACTCATAAATCAATTACTGGAAAAATATCAAAAGATACTGCCTTCCCTATAGGATCTCCTAACTTCTCCTGAAAATTTTATACCAATCTTTGATTTCATCAACTCCACACTTGGAGATATTTGAACAACTTAGTTACATGATTACTCGAAGACTAAAAGATAAAAAGGAAATTATAAAAGAACGTACGAAAGTTGACATAAAATATTTGGCGCTTATGCCTTTATATTAAATTAGACATAAAAGAAACTGGCTAAAGAATACTTAACAACAATTACTTATATTGACAACTTCAGAATTGGCAGTATGGATGAACTCCTTCGCCTGTTCTGTTGGACGAATATTATTACTACTCATTATGGTTTTGGACAGTTCAGACCTCCGCTAGGAGTAATATTATTCTGTGGTTCAGACCTCCGCTAGGAGTAATATTATTCTGTGGTTCAGACATAGATTAGAATAGTATACTGGAGAAAGTTCAGAAGTTAAAACTCTTAGGGTTAAAAATAACATTTAGTGAATCGATATTCTTTTGTACTTTTACAAGAATATAAAAATGGTGTTGATATTTCTAAGGAAAAAAAAGGTGAAGAAGCCTAACCCAAAGAAATAGTCTTGTTGTACAGATTACCTTGAATGCTCTTATTGGTATGATAAGTGCTTTCATAATTGTAATCTATTAACACTTGATAACTCCTGTAGATATTATTTTTTATCTTTGATTTATTCTTATGCAATGTATAAAACGTAATGGTTATAAGTGATAAAGCAATTTATAACTAAATTTTTTAGTATTATGAACTGAGGGGATGTTCTGAGTTTATTACTGTATCACTTAAAACAATGGCCGAGTTAAGTGGAAATCTACGAGAATTGCTAGGGAAGATTGCTAAAGAAAATAATTTTTCTAACTACGATATGAATGTTAAACCCATTTCTAGTGGCGGAGCAAACTACTCCTCACAACTCTTCCTGGCTACGATTTCGAATGACGACAGGGAATTGAATCTCTTCGCTAAAGTTATCATCATGGGAGAAAAGATACGTTCCCAAGGGTTAGAAAATATGTTTGATATAGAACCTTATGTTTATACCGAACTAATGAAATTCTATCGGCAGCTGGAAGAGAAGCACAATGTGCCCCAAGAGCACAGACTTGAGTTCCCCAAATTCTATGGGTATGACTCAACTCGTGGACAGGAGGCTTTATTACTCGAAGACTTGACTGCCCAAGGTTATATTGTCTACAATAGGTTTAAATCAGTAGAGTGGCCATACGCCTGCAAAGCTATAGAAGAATTGGCAAAATTTCATGCTTTATCTTTTGCTTTTCAAGAAGAATATCCTGAAGAATTCAATAAAGCACTGGAAACCTTTGTAAATCCTATAGAAAATCAAGAACATGGAAAAACTATTTTTCAAACTTACATTGAAACAGCACTTGCAGTAGTCAAGGAAGTGAACAACAGTGGGTTGGTTGATTTTATTTCAAAACCAAATATGATGTTTGAGTTCATACAATATCTGAAACCATTGCGACGCCCTGTTCTGGCACACGGTGACTACAGGGTCAGCAATCTCATGCATAAAATGGATCAGGTAAGCATAATTTCTTTAAAAAAGAATCTTAAATGTATATATTTTGAATATCTGTTATACTTTTTTATAAATTAAAGCTAATGTTTTTGTGTTTCTCTATCTGTTAGTGTCCTCATAACTCTTAAACCTCAGAACCAACAATGAATGAATGAATACTTTATTGTGGTTTTTACTTAGTGAACTTAATACTACAAAGTATTTTCTGCCATCTAAGCAGTGATATTGTGGAGTGGAGAAAAAATTGTATGTAGTACAAGTATAAAAAAAATTAATGTGCATATCACTGAGGTATAGTTATATTAATATTAATGTATATGTATATTTGAAATCATTGTTTATTCTCTGATCAGGTTGTATTATATTATTATTTGCATATAATAAGTTATAAGGTTGAAAATTAATTATGTACACTCCTATTAAATTATGTTTCTATAATTCCTATATTAATGAATATTAGGTGATATAATACAGTACAGGAATGACATCATTTAGACATCATAATTTAACATCAGATGTGATTATGGAGAAACACTAAGACAATGTAATAAAAGAATACATATTACAAAAAGTCCTCTGTACTATAATACTAACTTCTATAAATTTACAATGTCTGTTTTTATGTGACTATGAGACTTATAAATAACAAAACGTGACGTTCAAAATGTGGATCTTAATGGAGTTGCGGCCAACATAATAAATAAATAATTTCTTAACCATAATTATATTATATTTTTTTATATTTATCTAGGTAGTAATTTACAAATAGTCCATCAAAAAGATCACAATACTTTTAAATATTTATACTTATTATATTTTTACAGGAAGGCCACTATCATTTCAAAATTTTAGACTACCAGGGGATGAAAGCTGGTAATCCGGTCTCAGATTTACTGTTTTTCATCTTCACTGGAACCGATGAGGAGTTCCGCGCTGAATACTATCAACCACTCCTCGACTATTACTACTGTCAACTGAGCCTGGCGATGCAGAGGCTGGGACTCAAACCAAATGATATATATTCTCGAGATGATTTCGAAGCCGAACTGCAAATGGTAATTACAGATACAAAATACGAGATTCAATGTCCGCAAATTCGAACCTTGAGAATTATTCTTTTTACACCACTATAAGTGGCAGGAATATAATATTTGTGGTGTTTGAAATTGCTTATATGAAATGGGTTGACATGTTGGTTAGGCCATTACCTTTCTCATAGATGACACCATTAGCCCTACTGTGGGACACCTAAGGCTGACATTATTACTGTTACTATTGATTATCCAATGAATTTTTAATTAATGATAATTTAAAAGTTATTGTGGTTCTTTTTGTTAAAAAGCGTAACTTTATAATAATTGCATTTTTTTTATTATATTGTATTACTTCAGGTGTGAGTATAAAGAAATACATCAAAAGCCTTAATTTTTAATTTATTGTAATACATTTAACTTCTTTCGAACTCAATGAAAATCAAAAGGACTTCTATTCAATTTAGGCCTCATTCATATAGAAGAACCGCCAAAAAACTCGATCTGGTTTCTGTTTTTAATATACCTATATTTAAAATACTTTTACATTACAATTGTTTTTAATGGATTCACAGAAAAATTACAGACATCAATCGCCATTGTTCACATACTGATCCACCCTACAATAGCATTTTGACACCAAATACCCACTTGACATGGCTTTTAAACTTACAGTCTAAGAAATCAGTAATATGCTTTTAGAATTTATTGTAAAACCTAACTATAACTATAACTAAACAACTGTTACTGGTCTTACTGAGTCTGAATCATGGGATGATAGTGTACAAGGTTCTTTCTAATAAGATATTAGACCATAAACTTACCTTAAGAGTTCCATATTGCAATTTCTTGCGGAACTGACATGCTATTATTTTTGTATACTTACAAAAACGTAATTATATTGACAATATGGGCATATTATATGTACATAATAACATTTTTAAGACTTATTGCTAGATAATGTACAGGTTACAATTTTCACTACTTTCTTATATCTTCTTCTTCTATATATATATAAGCGGAATACCACTGACTGACTCATCACGATTTCTCCGAAACTGTATGTCCCATTGACTTGAAATTACCACAGTTATTCCTTTCCTTCCAATGTAGACGCTCACTAAGAACGGATTTTGGTTAAAAACCTCTCCTAAATACATTTTTCAACTACAATTACATATTCTCCTACAGACACGGACAGCCCCTGACATTAAGCAACCGTTGTTAGAGTAACCAATATTATACCCATTGCCATGGTAACAAGTTTATTTTTAGGGCTGTGCGAATAATGCTTGAACCGATTTGAATAAAATAATGATGTACTATCCGAGTTTCGAATAAAAAATTCGACTATTCGATTATCTTTAAAATATGGAAGAATTGTTAAACAAATAGTTATAGGAAAGGATACATTTTTCACTATTTTAATGATTCAAACTAAAAGAAATGTTAACATCGAAAAAAACTAAGTATTATTTAAAACTCAAGATGGAAATGCTTTTGAAAAAAAAAAATTAATTTACTATGCAATTCAATTCTACAAAAATAATATTAGTGAAAATATTTATTAAAACTTTACTTTCTTTCCTTTAAATCTAAATAAATTTATAGCATTTCAATTTTAACAAAATAGCCGTTTTATTTTTTTTCAAAGAAATTTCAGTATTTCTATAATTTCATATTTTAACAGGTTTCTAAGATTTTGTGCTCTTATTTCTTATCACATACATAAAAAAACTAATTTTAAATTCGAAATTCAAAATTCGTAAACAACTAATAAGGTACAAACATATAGCTTTTACTATATTAGAAGATTTTGTGTGGTCATTTATAAATTAAGAAATCGATTATAGTTCATAAAGTAAATTGTCAGTGCCGTTGAAAAAAACATGTTCAAATAAAAATAAATGACTACATTTCTTGAATTTGTAATTTTCACTTTTTTCCGCCACTTTTTAGCTAGAAATAGAAATACAGTATTCTTGAATGCACTCAATGACTGGTGTCGACTGTGATGTTGTTACTGGTTAGTTCTTGTTATTCTATAGTTAATGCTTACTTGACGCATAGTTGAAATTATTTGAACCCTCCGAATTATTCGTATGTTCAATTTGAATTTCGAATCGAATTATTCAGTTCGATTACAATATTCACACACTCCTATTTATTTTGTGTTCATTGAATTAGTAAGTTTTTATTGAAAAATGTCATTTTACGTTAGTATTATTTTGATATTTTTATTTGTAATTTATACATATCATAAAAATGAAGTATATGTAATATCAAAATAAAAACTTTTTTGTGACTGAATATGAAAGTGTGAAAGCTACTTATTGTAAAAATATTTTTTTTTTATTTTGTCGATTGATCTGTCTGTTTGTTCCGTATAATCTCCGAAATGGTTTTACTGATTTTAACGAAAATTTTACTGGCAGAGATCTGAAATTACATGGAGTGATATAGGCTATATTATTTTAAACTAGCTGTTACTCGCGACTTCGACCGCAGTAAAATGTCCGAAACGGTTGGACTGATTTTCACGTGACTTTCACAGGCACATAGCTAAGGAGTAACCTAGGTTATTTTATTTTAGACTAGCTGTTACCTGCGACTTTTCCTTCCCAATGTGGAATCTCTAAAACAATTTGACCAATTTTGACGGGACTCTCACTGCCATATAACTAAAGTAATGAGAACTAACTTGAGCTACTCTATTTTCAACTAGCTGTTACTCGCGATTTCATCCGTGTGGAATATGTGAAACAATTGGACCGGTTTTTACATTAATTTCACTTGCAGATAAGTGATGTTATAAAAACTTAAGCTATTTTATTTTAGACTAGCTTTCAGTCACAACTTCATCCACGTGAAAATATGTTGTTTACTGTAAAAATGTGCGTAAGGCATGTGCTGTATTGGACTCCGAGAATTAACATAATTGTAATTCATATATTTGTATATATGTATGTAATTTGTCTTTTTGGTCAATTTGACGGCCAGTTTGTGTATTTCCCACGTTCGCGTCTACATAATTCATCAACCATAGCAACGTATAAGCATATTGCGTCGAATTCAATGAGTATTATTTTAATTCGTATACGAGTGTATTAAAAATTGCTTACAGATAGATATTGAGTTTTTATCTTGATTTATATTCATGCAAAATTTTAAGACTTCAATTCTTGCTTCTTTTTAATTAGAAAAATCATTATCAACTCTTTGTTTACAATTCACCATTATAATTAATAGGTATTTTGAAAATAGAAAACGTTTTTTCAATATTAGACCAGACACGTATTACCATAACGGTTTCGTTATAAATTTTTTTGCTCAATAGCGAAGTGATAATTTTTTCTATGATCGCAAAAACTTAATTATATTGGTAATATGTATATAATAACATGTTTAAAATATATTTTAAAACTTGAAATTTTTATTACTTTCTTATACAGTGTAAGTGAGCTTTGAGGTGGTTATGTAGAGAGTTAAAATTCTTAATATGTTGTTGATGCTAAACCTCATCCGGCACACTATTAGAATTTACATATTTCAAGTAAACATTACATATCACAATAGGTGGCGTGCATGTCGTACCTACAAATGTTTTGAAATAGCATTTCTGTATTTCTACCAGTTCTCACTATTTTATATTACTTTATTAAAATTTAAAAAACGCGTGCGAAGCTGCGGGCATCAGCTAGTATTGTATGTGAGCACTGAGATGGTTATATAGGGGGTTAAAGTTCCAAATATGTTGCTAATGGTAAATTCCGTTCCGCACTATTTACGTATTTAATGTACACGTTGTATTTTTACAGTAGGTGGCGTGCGTGTTGTACGTACAAATGTTTTTGAAAGAGCATTTCTGTAAAAACTGTTCTTCTCACAATTTTGCATTTCTTTAATACAATTTAAGAAAGGTGTGCGTAGCAGCGGGCAACAGTTAGTCCTCAATAGTGAGAATTGATGGTCAAAGTAGAAAGAAAATTATGATTTCTTGTTTAATAATTTGTTTTTCCGTTTCAGATATTACCTTACGGATTGTTTGTAGGCTTGTGTATGTTGCCTCTAGTGATGATTGAAGAGGAAGACGCTCCAGTAATGGACAAAGACAAAGATATGTCGGCGTTAAAAGTCAGCAAAGTGGGGAAATTGTATCTTGAGAGGATGGACGGGATTATCAACGACTATATCAAATGGAAAATTTTATGAACACAACGGCCCTTCGTGTTGTTTTCTTTCTTGTAACATTTTCTCGTTCGATAACACCAAGAATCGAAAATGCCAGTAATTTATTTCAGTTTATAGTTTTAAATAAAAAAATTGAAAGATTTTTTGTTTCTCCAGACTGGTCACCATAATTTTTATTAACCAATAAAGGATTTTTCGAAATATTATTTATAAACTATAAATCATTACGTTTTTTTATGGGGACCATCGTAGTCCGGTGAAACTGTAGTGGCCTTGCCAGGCTAACAGTGTAGGTCAGTTCGAAAAACCAAAAAATTAGTATATTAGAACTATCAACGAAAAATTCCACATCGAACAGTTCTATGCCGATACGTTTAGTAATACTATTTCTTTTTTTTATACTTTATAGGTTAGCGTTTGACCACAATCCTCATCTGATGTTAAATGATGATGTGGTCCATGATCGTAGTCACGCTAAACCTAGAGCGAGACTGGCTTTCAAGTGCAGCTACCGGACCACACCAACAGGTGCTTGGCGACAGATTTTCAACTTGAGGGTGGTAGCTAGCCAGGCGGGACTTAAAAAAAACCCTACCACCATGCTATGGTTTCATCACGATGTTTTCCCTCACCGTAAGCTCCGAGTCGGTTGCTAAGATACGAACCTACGTACTTCGACGCTGTGTCCGAACACACTGTCAACTGAGCCATCATCGCTTCAAAACTCTTCAAATGAATTCAAGTTCTGTCAAGAACTATTAAGGTAATTTATTATACATTTCTTGATAATCGTTTAAAATTACATATAAATGGAAGGTAAATGTGCAATATAATTTTATTTACATTATTCAAAATGCCGTCCCGCATTTTTAATAGATGCCCTTAACTCTTGAATGCATATTGTTGCCAGTTGTCTACATTGCACTTCCACTTAATTTTGTTCAAAAATCTGAGTGTATATATTTCCAAAAGAATTTTAAGCCATTAGAAAATACATTCAGTGTAAAAGAAAAGTTGACATTATTTTTGGGCGGGGAAGTTATATAGTTTTTGATATTATTTTAAAATCGAGTTTCAAATTTTAAAACAACAATTATGCTTTTAAGGGCTTATCGACGCGGCTAGGCTTCAATCGCAGCACGCACCACATTCATATGTATTTCTGACGCTGCTTTAACCAGAGATGTTCGGAGAGACTTCAAAATCTAATTAGGCTTAGCGCAGACTTTCTGCTACAAATGTTGTCATATCTTGTAATCTAGTGGGTTTCAACCGGGACTAGAAATAGGCCAGTCTTCATGCCCGATGAAGTCAATACCACGAGCAGTCAACGTTGTGTTTTTTTATGACCGATGTTGCATACCTAGATAGTTTCAATTAGTCGTAATATTTTCAACGCAGAGTAATTAAAAAATATAAAGACAGTTACTAACTAACTGGGACGAAGTCTAATCGAAAGCAAAGAAAAATTTACGAAAATGCTCGACAATCATTAAAATACAATACCAGGGGCAATCTCATTTAGCGGCGAATCGTCATGATACTGCTATTTAGAAAAGAGGTTATATGTCAGGTCTAAAATTACGGACAACAAAAAGGGGTTGTTTGTTGGAGAGACTTACAAATCGTTTTCTTTAACAGTAATAAACTATAAATATCGAAGTGTAAGAAATTAATATAAATCTTTATACATTTATCATGCTTACATTAGTATATAGTACTAATGCAAAGCCGAGGCGGGTCGCTAGTCCAAATATTTACTTCTAAAATTGAAATATAATTATTGAATGTGTGGTTGATGCTAATTCATTATCCTAGGAGCTAAGTATAATAGGTATATATACTTATACTAGCTGAACCCCGCAGCTTCGCACGCCTTTTTAAAATTGTATTAAAATAATATGAAATAGTGAAAGATCCAGAATTACAGAAATGCTCTTTAAATAACATTTATAGGTATGACACGCGCGCCACCTAGTGTGATATGTAACGGATACGTTCAATATGTATTATATTATGTAGAATATTCATTTTTACCCCTTAGAAATTGACTTTTCAAAAAAGTAAAAGATGAGCAAACGTGGGCAAATTAAGTAGATTGAAATGCATTATTTCAAAATTTTCGATCCCTCAATTTTTCTTTTCCCTCCAATTTTTGCCCCTTAAAATTGACTTTTCAAATAAGTAAAAAATATTCAAACGTCGGCGAAATATATAGATTCAAATACATCATTCTAAAATTCTCGATTCCTTAATTTTTCTTCCCCCCTTTCCGTCCTGGTCAAAAAAGTAAAAGATGGGCAAACGTGGGTAAATGACATACTTCAAGAATCCACCGTAATATTTTCCATTTTTTAAAGATTTTTCGGAAGCTGGGCCACGCAATTTAAATCTTCATAACTTTTTCAAAGAGGTGGACAAAAAAAATCACAATGTGGGCAAAAATGGGAAATCGATGGGCATACCCTCTACGAATTTTCAAATCATTACACGAAAAAGGGGGGGTGGGCAACGTCCCGGAGCTTTAGTTAATAAGTTATGTAGACGCGAGCGCGGTAAATAAAACAAAATGGCCTCCAAATTGACAAAAGACAAATTAAGTAAATTACATACAAATATATGAAATATATTTATATTAACTCTTGGAGTCCTGTACAGTGCATGCCTCACGCACATGTTTACAGTGAACAACATACTTTTGCTAAATTTCAGGCGGAAGAAGTCGTGGGTGACAGCTGGTCTAAAATAAAATAACCTAAGTTAATTCTTATAACTTCAGTTACCTGCTAGTGAAAGTCATGTGAAAATCGGTCCAATAGTTTCAGATCTTCCACACTGATGAAATCGCGAGTAACAGCTAGTTGAAAATAAAATAGCCCACGTTAGGTCTCATTACTTTAGTTATATGTCAGTGAAAGTCTCGTTAAAATTGGTCGAATCGTTTTAGAAATTTCACATTGAACAGGAAAAAATCACGGGTCACAGCTAATCTAACATAACATAGCCTCCGATTTCAGCTTTCTACCAGTAAAATTTCCATCTAAGTTGGTCCTGCCATTTCGGAGATTACCCGGAACAAACAGACTGATAGACTGACAAAAAAAAATGATTTTTACTATAAGTAACTTGCTTATACAATTTCATATCCAGTCAGTAAAAAGTAGGAATTTTAATATTACATATAGATACTTCATTTTTATTGTATCTGTAGATTGCAAATATAAAATTCTAAATAATACTGACCTAAAATGACATTTTTAATGAAAACTTACTAATTCAATGAACACAAATTAAATAGAGGTGTGCGAATATACGAATTAATCGATAACAAATCGAACCGAATAATACTATTCGAATTACCATTTGAACTTACGAATAATTCCAAATATTCGGATTATTCAAATAATTTCATTTATGCGTCAAATAAGCATTAACCATAGGTTGTTACGAATTAACCAGTGACGTCATCACAGTCGACACCAGCCAATGAGTGCATTAAAAAATGCTAATTTCTGTCCAAAAAGTGGCGGGAAAAAGTAAAAATTTCAAATTCAAGAAATTGTCATTTATTTTTATTTCAAAATGTCTTTTTTTATACGGCAAAATTTAAAACTATTTTTTTAAGTATGTGATAAAAATAAGAGCACAAAGTTCTAGAAACCTGTTAAAATATGAAATTAGAAAAATATATTTTTTTTTAATACAGTAATTCGGCTATTTCTATCGACATTTTGTTAAAATTGAAATTCTATAAAATTATTTAGATTTAAGGGAGAAAGTATATTTTTAATAAATATTTTCACGAATAGGAATTTATTATTGTAGAATTGAATTGCATAGTAAATTAAAGTTCTTTTTCAAAATATTTCAGTTTAGATGCTTAAATGATAGTTTAATTTGAATTAATATAATAGTGAAAAATGTAGTAACTTTTCCTATAACTATTAGAGTAATAATACTATCTTATTTTAAAAATATAGGAATAGATCGAATTTTCCATTCAAAATTCGATTTTAACATCATTATTCGATACGGTTCGATTCGAGCGTTATTTGCACACCCCTAAAAATAAACTTGTTGCCATGGATATAATATTATTGGTTACTATAACAACGGTTGTCTAATGTCAGGGACTGTCGGTGTTTGTAGGAGAATATTTAATTTTAACTGAAAAATGTATTTAGGGTACGTTTTAACTAAAATCCGTTCTTAGTGAGCGTCTACGTCGCAAAAGGAATAACTATGATGAATTTCAAGTCAATCGGACATACAGTTTCGGAGAAATCGTGATGAGTCAGTCAGTGGTATTTCGCTTATATATATATAGATATTGCTAATGTGTAACTATCTGTCCGTTTGTTTGTTACATGTGCTACGATTAAATCTCGGAGACAGTCGTAATGAAATTTAGTGTATACATATAGCTTGGTACCAGAATGACATTGGGTACTATTGATACCGCTATTGAAAAACAAAAAGTGTACGTCCGCACATCAGAAGTTATTTCTTTGACATGAATACAAAAAAGGAAAGTTAATACACATTTTGATCGAGTTTAAAGTTGACCGATGAAATTAAATGTTATGAGTGAGAGTTTTCAATAAATAATATTAAATGTTATTAAAAATATTTCAAAATAAACTGTTTATCAAAAAATATACTACGGACATGGGTAATAACTACTATATATGTAATACTTGTATTTTATTCACAGATCATATCTTACAATATAATAAATACAATATTAATTCATAACATACAACAGTATCCCTTTGCATTTTCTTATACTCTATTCATTTTACGATTAGATTAAACGTACTTGAATTAATCAAACAGTAATGCTTTCTAGAGATTTCTACCCCTTATTTTATAATGTGTATAAACACACTACAGTACGAACGAGAATAGTGAAGTGACTATTATGGACATCGAAACGAATACTAACCTACAAGAGGTTTACAAACTACAACCAGAGAGTAGTATTGGGTTCAATGTAGATTAACTATGCAGATCGTTTTTTCTGTGATAATGTGTTGTATCTGCAAACTGCGATATAATTTATTCTGAATTATTAATCGTGGCGTAATTTATAAGTAAAAACAACACATTAAATTTAGATTGTCACGCTGAGTAGCATAATGGGTAATACATATAATCGCTTTGCGAAACGATAATAATTTTTACGAAATAAATTTATCAGTAAAGAAACATGAAATTAATATTTTGTTGGTTTTCCACAGTTTTCGATATTAGAAGACGCACCGTGACTTGCACCATACGACGCGTACCGATTTATATAAGCACGAGCGGTGCATACGGTTGGGTATTATTTCTAATGGCATGGTTTTTTTATTATTGTAGTAAGACAAAATGACACTATACCTCATGCTATATCAAAATAATTCCTATTTACTATTTTAAATAACTATAATTTTTAATACCTGTGCTCACAAAAATTTTGTTTTTTTTTTTAATTTATTGGTTTGCGTTTGACCACAATTTCATATGATGTTAAATGATGATGTGGTCTAAGATGGGAGTCACACTAAACCTAGAGGGAGACTGGCTCTCAAGCGCAGCTGCCAGAACACACCAACAGGTGCTTGACGACAGATTTTCAACTTGAGGGTGGTAGCTAGCCAGGCTGACTTAGAAAAAGTCCTACCACCATGAAAGTATAATTATTTTTGTACGATGTTGGTAATAATTATGAACGGGAAATTTTGTGAGGATGGCGTAGTTGGGTGAAACTGTAGAGGCCTGTTAAGCAAACAGTGTAGTCAGTTCGAAAAAAAAATGTGAGGATAGATTGAGGTTTGTTACTCTTACTACAGGACGGATTGTGATGAAACATTACATGAATATAGCTTATACATCTGAATAACATATAATACATTATAAAGGTATTGTTTAAATTTGACAAAATAGAACGGACAAATAAGTCTGCAAATATCCTGGCATTCGAGACCTATCTCGGCGTGCATTGCATAAAACGTCGGAATTACATAAAGATAATAAATAGTGTTATTCGTAACTAAGATTATAAGTACGAACGTGAGTTTGTTTGTTTGTTACACTTTTGACGTTGTATTTACTCAATCGATCATTTTTCATATACGTCCTCGGGGGTATAAGAAATGTCATAGTGTACCTATCAACGACAGAAAAGTACTTAAATAACTGCGTTAACAGTAATTGAAACTTTGAGAAATAAACGTGAGTAAAGCCGCTAGACACGGGTAATTGAAGTATGAAAGTTGATATTGTTATTTGAACTTAGCGAAGTTTATTACTTTATGTAGGTACATTGCATAAAAATATGGGATGGTGAACAAATATTAGTTCGAAGGCATTGTCTTTGAGGACTGTATTTTTGATGGTAAGCTTTCTATAGAGTCAACCATAATATTTTAATTTAAAAAATAGCTTCCATTAACATTTCCATTCCATTCCAGTAACACTGAGAATTTCAAGACGGTAAATACAAAGATTGCATTATTTAATTGACTCGCTCCTAGCGGTATGGAATATTGCAGTGTTGTATGGAACACTCATTATGAAATGTATGTAAACAAAATAGTAAGGGTCCAAAGACGATTGCATTCAATGAATGATGATGCCATACAATTTACACTTAGGTAAAAAACTTTCCACGTAAACTAACTGTTTAACTGTGCACTAATATCGCTTCCATGTTTACAAATTATAATTTTACAAGTCCTTTTTAATCACCACAGAACGTTACAAGTAAGTTTTTCAAAAGTCCAAATAAATGTGGGTAGTTCGAAACAAAAGTTGATCTAAGTCTTTGAATCGCACAATTTATTGTTGTATTCGAATCACTAGTTTTGATTTAAATTGTCTTTATTTATATTTTGTTGTAAATGTTTTACTTTTGTAATTTTTATTTATTTGTAACAATTATTGGTTTTTGTACAAATAAGTTATATTATTATTAGAGAGAACAAATTATAATTGTTTTGTAAAACAAAATTATCGTTATTCTTGTATGTCAGAATTTATTGTTACAACTTTTTTTTTTTTACACTTTACACAACGTCACTTTGCATTTAGATCACTTTAAACACTCACTTTACTATACTGACTGAACGGCCTACCTAACTAACTATTTTCGCGTACCCGGCTAGGAGGACCAAGTACCGCCTACTTTGAGGTCCTCCCAAATATAATACGACGAGATCAAGGTGAGAAATATAATGGAAACTTAAACAATTACTTTTTTTTTTTTTTTTTTTTTTTTTTTTTTTTCGAACTGACCTACACTGCCAGCTTCTTAGGCTTTCACAGTTTCACCGGACTACTAAGGGGAGCGCTTAAGGCACTCACCCGATTTTATATAGACGACTAGCACAAGGGCGCACGGCACGCCTCGGCTTGGGCTGTCGTCGAAAACCTGAATCTAACTAGCTAAGCTAATCTAAGCTAAGCCTATCCGTATCATACCTGTATGGGTTCGTGAAATATACATGGTTACCAAGCATGTATGTTTCACGATCCCGTACACGTATTTTGTATCTGTCTATCTGAGTTCTAAACTATTTCAGTTCGAAAGGGCAAAAAAACAAACAAAAATAGCCCACCACTATGTGTACCTACAAGTGAGTGTGTGTGCACGTGTGTGGGGTGATCGGTGTTATGTTGTAGACGAGTGTTTGATCAAATCGGTGTTACTCTGTTCGCGCATGCAAGCTGCTCGAGGGCTCCATACCGGAGGATCGGACCTCGGCTAGAGCAGTTGCCGAGGGAGGCCTAGGACTGTGTGCTGGGGCAAAATTCACAGCCAAACCGCGGCGGCGTGATCTGTGATTACGCGGGCGTGGGCGCGCACACGCTGTTCTACGAGTGACGAGAGGGTAATCTAAGTTACCTAACGTAATATCATCGGGAGGGTCAGTAAAAATGTAACGCGGACGTCTTTTATAACGCGGCGCGCCTGGCAGTGTATCGTAAGTCGCGGCGGATACCACTAACGGATTGGGATGATTCATGGCTCTATCGAAATAGCTAGTTGTGAGAGTTTTAACGTACTCCCAGATAGACGGCATCTCCAGGTCCCTATGGAGGTCGACTCTCCGGATGTACCACGGGGCACCGATCGCCTTTCGTAGAAAACGGTTCTGTATTTTTTGTAAAATCTTGAAGTTCGCTTTTGACATATGCGCGAAAACGGGACAGCTATATGTCAAAATCGGACGAATACACATTTTGTAAAGTGTGAGCTTATGTCTGACGGACATTTTGCTCTTAGCACATAATAACGAATGCAGACGACCCAAAACCATAGCGGCTTTGTTTCGTACTCTCACTGCATGCTGCTTAAACGTGAGGCGTCTATCTAACGTGACACCGAGATATTTGACCGTAAGGGCCCAAGGAATCTCGGTGTCATACAATTTAAGGGACTCTATATTGCTCGGACGCGGACGCTGAACCGGATCGAAAAAGATCGCAGCGCTTTTCTCGGGATTGACCTCTATACGCCATCGAAGAAACCATTCGCCGAGTTCCTCGATGGCCCTATTCATACGGATAGCTAAATGCGACGGCCGCCAATCGGAAGCGTAGATTACTGTATCATCAGCGTAACAACCTACCTCGAACCCCGGGGACCGAGGTAGGTCACTGATGAACAGGTTGAAGAGGGAGGGCGCGAGGATGGACCCCTGGGGCACTCCTGAACGTATCGGGTGGGGCTGGGATAACTCACCATCCACTCTATAGCGGAAGGTCCTATCTGTGAGAAATTCGCGGATGATGTGAACTAAACTATCCGGAATACTAGACTTGAATAGTTTGTAGACTAGCCCGTCGTGCCAGACCTTGTCGAAGGCCTTGGCGACGTCAAAGAAGACCGCTATTGTACGTTTCGGTTTAGGCTTGGCCGGACTGACCTGGGGCTGGGGGTCTTCGTTGAATTTAGAGAATATGTACTCCGTGAGGCGGTGTACTTGGTTCGTGCACGAGTGTTGTGCACGGAAACCGAACTGCTCAGGCGGCAGCAGATTCAACCTTGTTATCGTGGTCTGTAGGCGGTTCAGAAGGAGCCGCTCGTATAACTTGCCTAGTGTATCCAATAAACTGATAGGGCGATAGCTAGCGGGAAGCGTAGCTTTTTTGCCGGGCTTGTGAATGCCTATCACTATGGCCTTTTTCCAGACGGCTGGGAAGTGACCCTGGGACATGGCAGCATTGAAGATGCATACCAAAAGAGCTATGATGAAGTCAGGAAGGAGCTTCAGTACCTCGTTCCTGATTCCATCGGGACCTGGGGACTTCCTAAGCTTCAGACGCTTGATAGCGGCCGTCACTTCGTCAAAAGTAACCGGGGTTAGGGTATCCGCGCGAGGAGACGCGAGAAAGCTATCTACCGCGGATTTTATCGATTCGATATGGACAGGGTCAGTGTTAGCAGTGTTTGGAGAACATTGCTCCTCTAAACTCGTGGCGAGACACTCCGCCTTGTCTGTACTATCAAACGCGGGAGGCAACCCATGACCTCTGTCTAACGGGGGCATCGATGCACTCTGCTCTGATTTGAACTTACGCGTGAACGTCCAAAACGCCACATGGGACGGCTGGATATCCTCCAGGAGTCTGTCCCACCTGGCGCCTCGGATTTCTTGAATACGAGACCTAACTAACTTCCGTAAAGTACGTAAACGATCGCGATTATCTACAGACGGGTAAGTGTCGCAGGCTCGAGTCGCGGCGTTCTTTTCCGTGATCAACGCCCTCACGTCGTCAGGGAGTATGAAGCGGCGATCGTTCACCGCTTTGACCTCTCTCGAGGTCACCCTGACGGCGGTCTGAAGGTGTTCGACCAGGGAATCGATGGCCAGATCCGCGTCGGCTTTAGACACCAACACGTCCGGAATTCTATTCAGACTCTCCGAGGACGGATTGTCTTTTAAATAGCTACATAATTTCGTGTAATCAGCTGCGCGCACGGGCTGAAAATCTATATCGAAGTCCGATCCTAGCTGCAAGACGACGGGGCGGTGATCTGAGTCCAGTTCATGTACGACTTGTATGAGTCGCACCGGAAGCTGGACATTTTTCAAAAGAGCTACATCTAACACTGTCGGTCGACAGTGATCCTGATAGTGAGTGGGTTCCGGCGGGGCTATGACGTCAAAAGCGAGATCGCCACTTAGTTTGTCGAGTGTCGCCCCGTTGCGGGAAGTACTCGAACTATTCCAAATGACGCTCCCACTGTTGAGGTCCCCGGCTATGATGACAGTGTTACTTAACGCGAACAAAGCCTCCAGGTCGGACCTGAGAAGCTCTAAACTCGGCTTTAAGTATGCGGAAACTAACGTTATATCGGGGTGACCGGTCATTCCTAACCTGCACACTGACACTTCCATATTTGTGAGAGCGGGCGGGTCTATCGGCATGCAATATAAACAACGCTTATAATAAATTAGAGTGCCACCCCCGCGGGCGACACGGTCGTTTCTAACTAAGTTATAGTTCGCGATTCGCGGATTATTCATGCTCGGCTTTAAGAGCGTTTCCTGAACTAGTAATATATCTATCTGCCTATTGCGTAAGTAGTCGGCTACTAAATCGCGTTGCATGCGGAGACTTCTCGCGTTGAAAAACGAAAGACAAAGAGCGCGTGGTTTAATTTTACTCGGCGGAGTGAATTTTATTTATTATTAGTTCCTACTGGTTCGCGAGCGAGGCGCTGAATTGTCGCGGCAATGCCTGGGAAGGCAGAGACCGCGTTAAGTAAACCGATATCACTATTTCCGTTCACTATCGTGTTGAACGCGATAATATCTTCGATACTGTGCTCAGCGAGCACCTGAGACAGCCAGTCGATGCCCGACCGAGTAGAGGAAAAGAAATGAGATGGCTGGGCAGGTTGGGCGGGCAACGCTTTCGGAGCGACAGGCCGGGTTAAACAATTACAAAGGTTAATTATATTATATATAATCAAGTGCGATTCTTGACACCGTGTTTTAATTTCATATTAATTTTGACAAGCGCCATCTATTGAGTCATGATGCAAACTTATTACATCATACAGAGATATACTGAAATAAGTCAAAATAAGACAAGGAAAATAGATTCGTACATGTTGTAAAGTAAGTAAGTAACTTTTAATTATGTTATTTGCTCTACCATGCTATAAGCAGTAAACACTGATAATTAAGATTTCACTTGTATAGAGTCATTCTTGCTAAATATACTATATTGTCCTAGTGTAAATCTTGATGGTATTTCGAATAAATAATTAAATATATATTAATTTCCTACAGAGGTTTTAATTTTTTTTTGTATATGTGTGATGGTGGCGTGATATCTCCGAGTTTGACTCGTAAGTACTTTTTTTTAAAGAAAATATAACCTGTATTCACCTCCAATTTAAAAGCGATGTATGTATCCGCTCTTCCTGTCTCTATCTGAGATATGGGATTGCGTTATATTTGAGATTGCTGATGTTAATTAAATAAATAATAAATTAATTAACTGTTCATTTGAGATTTTTAGGTACAAAAGATGAAAAAGCCTAAGCCAAGGAAATAGACTGCTTATATATATTATCTTGAATATCATAATCTTAGTGGCATAACAAGTTATTGAATAATTGTAATCTATTAACACCCGATAACCACTGTACATATTACCTTTTATTGTTGATTCATGCAAACATAATATATAAAAGGTAATGATTATAAGCAACAACGCAAGTTATATCGAAATTTTGTTGTATAACGACCTGTGGGGATATTCTGAATTTAAACAAGTACCGTATTAGTTTTAAAAATGGCCGACTTAACTGGAAGTCTAAGAGAATTGCTCGAGAAGATCGCCAAAGAAAATATTTTTTCTAACTACGATGTGAATATTAAACCCATTTCTAGTGGTGGAGCAAACTTCTCCTCACAACTCTTCCTGGCTACAATTTCGAGTGATGACAAGAAATTAAATCTTTTCGCTAAAGTTATCGTCCTGGGTGACAAAATACGGTCTCAAAATGTAGATAATATGTTCGACTTGGAACCTTTTGTTTATACCAAACTATTGAAATTTTATCGGCAATTGGAAGAGAAGCACGACGTGCCTCAAGAGCACAGGCTTGAGTTTCCCAAATTATACGGGTACGACTCGACTCGTGGACAGGAGGCTTTAGTACTCGAGGACTTGACTGCTCAAGGCTATAGCGTCTACGATAGACTTAAATCGATAGAGTGGCCGTACGCCTGCAAAGCTATAAAAGAATTGGCAAAATTTCACGCTTTATCTTTTGCTTTTCAAGAAGAATATCCTGAGGAATTCGAGAAAGCGCAGATATTCCTCGTAAATCCTTTGGAAAAACAGGAAGAAGTAAAAGATGTTTTTCAAGTTGTTGCTGAAACAGCACTATCAGTAGTCAAGGAAGCTAACAACAGTCGATTGGCTGATTTTATTTCAAAACCAGATTTGATGTTTGAGTTCACGGAATATCGGAAACCGTTGCGATGCACTGTTCTGGCGCACGGTGACTACAGGGTCAGCAATCTCATGCACAAAGTAGATAATGTAAGTATGAAGTAAAAGTTTTAAATCTTTCTCGAAATAAAAATCCCCAAAAAGTACTCCGAATATATTTATAGTATCTATTATCATTCTTTACATGGAAAAAGTAAAATTTTTCTGTCTGTCTGTTTACTAGTGTCTTTATAATTGTAAAACAACACAACCGATTTTGTATGAATAAATAATTTGTTGTACTTTTTACTCTGTACTTTGCTCTCTGGCGAGCTTAATGTTACAAGGCATATTCTTCCACCTAAGGAGCGGTATTGTGCCGAGAAAAAACTTATTGTATGTAGTGCAAATATTAAAAAATAATAATAATAATTCGCTTAGTACTGGGGTATGTTCAAAAGTATATTAAAATTCATAAATAGCAATATTAGGGTGCTTTTTTTTCGCATATTTTTTTTGCGGTCCGAAGGAAATTTTTGATAAAAATATTTAAAAAAAAATTGCTTAAAAATTTGAGCCCTTCATATTAACCCTAAGTACTCCCCTAAATCGTGAGTAGATTTCCCATACAAATGACATGTAAACTTTGATTATATATTTTTTTATTTTATAACTTGGCGGCTCTTTGTGCTATCATATCGTTCGAACTCGGAATTACCCAGTATTGAGCGTTCTACAATAATGCTTATTGTAAGTACTTGCCGTTTTCAAAGCTAGTAGTTCGGTCGGTTCTCAAACCTTTACAGTATTATTACAAAAATATATAATTATTCGGATATTTTGGTTAAAAGATGACGTAGTTCTTAAAATAGTGACATATATTTTATATATCAACACCGTTTAAACCGTGACAGTTATTTTACGATATATAAAACAGTAAACATGGACGAAGATTTGAACTCATTAACGGACAATTCCTATTTTAAATGGGGAGCTAATTATGTGATGTTTGAAAAATATTAAATTAATATTTTTTTAAATTATTTCCCTTAATTTGCTTATACCTAATTTATGTACGTGTTATTAGTATTTGCATTAATTGCAATAGCCAAATTATACTGCTGATATAAATTCTTCAGTAGTGACTTCCATTATATGGGTGAATCAAAACCGTTTAGAACCACACGCTAAAATCCCTAACAGATGTTCGAGCACTGTGAACCAGGACAAGCGTACTGAAGTAATAAATCTCATTTGAACTACACGAACCCATCGATGCACCGACGAAATGCGATTACATCCATTATATTTTGATGTGTAAATATTATTTCAGTTTTCTTAGCCAAAGAGCGTACACATATTGTAAATTATGAGATGTAAGGATTGCTAAATATGACGTACTGAAAATAAATAACGCATAAATAAAGGCAATCGATGGTTTGTAAAAAACGAACAATAAAATAATATATATTAATAACATTAACGTCTATTAATACCTACTAGACAAGAAAATAGAAAAGAAAATCAGTTGACAAATAAAGAAGTAAATTGTACTGTACTATTTTATCTTTGCTTATTTACATCTAGTATATTGCTCTTACAGGAAGGCACCTATCATTTAAAAATTTTAGACTACCAGACGATGAAAGCCGGTAATCCAGTCGCAGACTTACTGTACTTCATCTTCATGGGAACCGACGAGGAGTTCCGTGCTAAACACTACCTACCACTCCTCGACCATTACTACTCTGAACTCAGCCTGTCGATGCGAAGGCTGGGACTCAAACCAAACAAGATATATTCTCGAGATGATTTCGAAGCCGAACTGCAAATGGTAAATACAGTTAGAAAATAAAATACGAGATGTGAACACACACACACAGGTTCGAAGCTCGAGAAATGTTTTTGTAATGCCACTGTATATGCAAGGAATAGAATTTTGAATTGCTCGGTGTTTGAAATCGATTATACGTTGTGGGCTCACGTAGTGATTATGCCAATACCTTTCTTAGAGATAAACCCCATTAGCCTAGCAGTAGGACAGTTACAATCTGACGTTTTCATTGTTACTAATGATTGTTCAATGAATTTTTAGTTAATGTTTTTAGGCCTTACGAAGGCGATGATCAAGTCAAAAAATGCCAGCAGTTTGGAATGTAACCCAATCCTCAAGATTAACCGAAACATATATATAGCACATATATAGATTTGCGACTTTCTTCTGAAACCTGATACTATTACCTAAAAATTGTTTGTTGCTGGTCTTACTCAGTCTGAAACATGGGATGAACAGTTTATTACAGTTTCTAGTATTTAAATCATGCTGATCTTTTATGAAATCCAGCTGTTCTAAATTTGTGTGGACATACATTAAATTATCAAGAATTTATTGACAGGGTAGAGATAAGTCGGTAAGATACCGAATTTTTGTGATAATATCTATTCAGAGGCCAGACCGACTGTTTGACTAGAGCTTAATATGAGTTTCATATTCAGTACTCATCTACAAAATTAATGTCTTAATTTATTTCAGTAAATTTGTAGCACATATTATACATACATTTTATCTTTCTGCACTCCTCCTCATGAACTTTAACTATGCCAAATCTCAAAGTCCTCCGTGAGCGTAATATACTTTAAAGGTGTGCAATTTTTTTTTGTTTGTTTTTTGTTGCGTCTTGTCAGAAAAAATGCTACCGAAGTTAGCGAGTAAGCTGGGGAAATGGCGAGGAAAACTGAGGAATGTTGGTTTCAAGGTTAATATAGAACTAAAACTGATTGCTTTGCGACTTCGGTGGTCAATCCAGTTTTTCTCCTATGGCCTTTTATGTATCCTTACTAGCCTACTCCCTTCCGGTAACTCGCTTCATTGATCATTCGTTAATTATTTGTGAAAAATAGGATAAACGCAGGGTGGATGAAATGTCGAAAGGTATCTGGGGTGCTTGTAACCCACAAATACCTCTGAAACATAAGATGTATAAAACTCTTATAAAACAAGTCATAGTGTATGCATTTGAGTGGTGGGCTACGAAAGAGACGGATGAGAGAAAACTTCACATGGCAGAGATGGAAGTGTGGTATTACTAGAATTGATCAGATTAAGAATGAGTATGTCAGAGGAAATTTGAAAATAGCACCCGTGGCAGGGAAGTTGAGGAGTGATGGGTTAGCATGGTATGGGCATGTCATGAGGGGAGATGAAAGCCATGCGACCAGAAACGTTTTAACTATGAAGGTAATCGGATATAGGAGTAGAGGAAGAGCGAAGAAGGTATGGATAGATTGTGTGGAAAATAATATGTGTATAAGAGGTGTGAATACTAAGATGACCTCTGACAAGGAAGACTAGAAAAGGGAAACATGATGCATCATTAACTTAGGTGGGATTAGGGTAACATGATGAATGTATTACTGTTGCATTATTGGATATCCAGTGGTCGAAATTCGACCATAATTCGTTTTACTTTTAAACTTTAAAATTATAGAAGTTTTTTTATGTCCAAGAGTGTACACGTATTGTAGATTAAGAAACGTAAGGATCATGAAGTATGACGAACTGAGGGTTATTAGTAAATGCTATAGGAAAAAAAGTATTTCCAAATGTTTTTTTTATTGATAACGATAGCTATTAAACAGAAAAAAGGTAATTTTAGTTAAAAAATTACTGAACTCAATTATTTTCGCCTATTTATATTTAGATATGGATTTAGGGATTAAAAATCTCATAATTTAATCAATATAAAACAAGAAATCGCCAGAATCCTAGATTACAGTACTGTTGCGTACAAATAATTATACAATAATAAGACTTTTTCACTCTAATGCAGTGACTTTTATTATTTATTAATAACCTTGCGTTATTTGAGCCGATATCGTTTAATATAGCATTTTACTTAAGTATATTAGTGCATAAGTAACGTGATTTGGAAAGAATAGCACGGAATATGAATTTTCAGGTGCCTCACAATATCTCTAGAAAGTTCCAAGAAGAGGCCGCCGTCTTCTTAGAACTGGAGTCATGACAGCACACTTTGTTCTTATTACCCACTTATTTATGTACAATAGTGAGAATTGGTTGTCAAAGTAGAAGGAAGAATTAAATTTTTATTGTATGATAAATTGTTTTCCCGTTACAGGTATTACCTTACGGATTGTTCTTGGGATTGTGCATGTTGCCCGTAGTGACGGTTGACGAGGAAGACGCTCCAGTAATAGATAAAGACAAAGATATGATGGCGTTCAAAATCAGCAAAATGGGGAACGTGTATCCTGAGAGAATTAACGGGATTATCAACGACTATATCAAATGGAAAATTTTATGAATATAGTAAGAAATATCCATCATCGTGGTATTTTATTTCTTGTAACATTTTCTCATTTGGTAACACCAAAGGTTGAAAAAGCCAGTACTTATGACTGGTTATACTGATGATATTGTTCTTGTTGGAGCAAATGTTGCCGAGGTCCAGAGTAGGCTAGAGAAATAGCAAGAGAAACTGGACAGTGTGCAAAACTTAACATTTGTTCTGTGACGTCGGAGGTCCATCCAGTTTTGTCATATTACTTTAAACGGTGTATCCTTACCAGCGTGCTCTAATTTTCGGTACATCTATTGATTGATTCAAAATGACCGTGGCATAGACAAGGACATGAGGTAAAGGATAAATGCAGGGTGGATGAATTGCCGAAAGGCTGCCTCTGGAGTACTAACTAACCGTTTTCCAAGAATCGCCATTGATACAGAAAATAGTTGCTTCCATACATCATTAATCATTAACGTGACGTTTTGCTTTTTGAACTGCTTCCCTCACAACGTCACCACAATCATTGGATTTGCATTTGCTGGTATACTTAGCGATGTAATAAGCAACTGCTGTTACATTCTCACAGGGCTGTATATCCATATTTGCTCTCCAAATTTTGAGAAATACTGAGTTATAGTTGTTAATCATAACTTCTTTTTCATTCCTTTGCAGTATAAAAATCATCCATTATTACGAAATGCTTGATCAGGTTCTTAGCAGATCGTTGTATTACTTACAGGCCTTGGAAATCCAAAACGACAAGAATCAGCGCTTTGATATTTATAACATGTTGTGGAATGTTTGTGATTTTGTAATATTTTCACCAGTTCAGAATCATCATCATCATCAAGTGAGCAGGACATGACCTTATTAGTCACTCTGAGTCCTTCAGAACTATCAAAATTTGGTACTGAGATACACCACAAAAGCATATGTAAAAGGGAACTTTCTCTGTTTTAGAATTCTATTCTGTACCAAAAGTCTGTTATTGCTCCTCCTAAACATTTGGAATTCTTTTTCAAAGAACTCATTAAAGCGTTTACTCTAAGTGTGAACTTTCTGGCCACAACTACTGGGTATTTTTATACGAGTTCAAGTCGTTCATCGAATCGCAAATCTTCCACAGTACCAGGTATTGTATCAGGACGTTTATCTGCTATGAGTAATGCTTTAATCATGTCTGGCCAGTTCAAATAGTTATATGAAAATGTAACAAACCAAGTTGGAGGGCCAAGACTCCGTACCATAGTATTAATTCAATGCAACATCTCTTCCAGTATGCACCCGATCCTCTTATGTTTCTCATTGTCAGATGCATATTATCGACGAAACCTTTTGGTGTATGTATATTCACCTTGTTTCATTCGACATGAGACGTAAACACTTGCCTTCGCTTTAAAATATTCAACAACAGATAGTGCAAAGAATAAATAATCGTTTCTTTGAAATCGACTATCATTGGTCATAATTCGTGCCTGGAAATAATCGAGAGCAGTTATAGAAATATCTCTATCTTCACCAAATCCGTTTTTCCCATTAGAGAAAAGAAAATACCAACATAGTTATTCCATTCTTTTTTCTTGTTCAAAGTTAAATGGTGGTGCGGTTTTTCTTTGGATATCAACAACTCTGACTTAGTCATCAAATTTATTCCAATTACTATTAGCGTTAATAATTGTATCTAAATTCGGGACGTCTTCGTCAATAGAATGAAGTAAACTTGTCGAAAAAACAAATCTTTTTTCGAAATTATATATATCTGATCCTTCTAAGGCAGTTGGGGAGTTAGGCAATATACTGCGAATAACATATGTCGGTGGTGATAATTCCAGTTCTGATGCGACCGATACTGTTTCTGACAGTAATTCTCTCTCCTCGACGCCAATAGAAATAGACGTAATGGTATATATGTTTAACATATTTTCATTACCTGTCCTTTTTTAAATTACGACGTAGAATTGTGAATAATTTATTAATATTCATAAAACGCATTCAACATGCAGTACCTTTGGATAGTGCCATATACCCCTTTGGTCCTCTAGGATGTGAATCAAATAGCCAATAATGAATATCACCACATAAGTTTTGACATGTGAGAGCGATAGAAACTGAATTACTTGTAACAATTCCATAATGATGATTACTAAAAAAACTTAATAAAGCATTTTTTAAGTTAGGGAACCCTTCCTCACTTTGATCTCTATCAATATGGCCATTCATCGATATATTATTATGCACACTTAAGTTTACCAAACGCTCATTATATAACAAACGTGGTAAAAGTTTTCTCATAGCTAAATATTCGATATTTTGTTCTCCAGGATCGGGATTTTCTCGTTGTAAAATGCATTGCCGATAATTTGTATCTCTAACTATCAATATATAATCGACATCACTCACCGTCCATATATTCAGATCTGATACTGCAAATGCGACACAAGCAACTGCTGCGACACCAGTACACTGTTTATCGCGAGAGTCTATGCTAAATCGAGTATTATTCAGATTGAACAAACCACGTAGAATAAATACACCGTTGTCTATATTTACAAAGCTGCTGGATTGATTTTATTCCTCTTTTTGCTCTTTTAACTTTTTGCTTTTTTAACACAGCCTACCTGATTTTGCGTAACCTGTATCTCAGAACAAGTATCTCAGATGTCATTTTTGAACATATTCGAAAAGTGTGGTATGGCGTCTCGATACAATCTGTTATTTCACATAAGCCAATGTAAAGCAGTTTTTACTCTTTGAATATTTACATTAAGCTGTGTCGTTGCAAGTTGTCTAATGTTTCTACTACGACAACCAATCCTGCACTACATAGTGGAAGTGGTAATTGTTCAGCGATTTCTACTACGTCTTGTGCAAAAATAAAACCACTTGTCCTTGATACCAATTTTGGCTGAACCTATTCTGTACTTTAATAATTTTGAGAAATGCAATTATCCTCGAAAGTAAGCGTTGTTCTACATCCGACAAACTAGCTATTTCTGGTGGAATAGGTGTAACGTCCATGTTGTTCCTATAGGCTTTTGACGGGACTTTACGTTTCGTGAGGTTGGTAAATCATCGTGAACAAGTCGCAATGTTACTTATTTCAACTAATTCACAAGGCAGTAAATCTTTTCGACAAGACGTTTCTAAATGGCATCGTTGCTTAGGATATAATAATTTTCGGCATACACTACATGGAATATGGGCAAATTGGTTATTGGAGACAAAAATTATCTTCTTCGACAAATCGCTGTCTGTGGGATGTTTCACGCATATTTTCGGGGCGTTGTCTCCTTTCCTCCTTACTCTCAATTAGTCTTTTCTCATGATTACGTTGTCTCATGTCACAAATGTGCATATGTGTGGAAATTGATCGGGTGTAATAGATATTATGTTATTCACTCTTAAGGGTTTCAGAGTATATATTTTTTTTAAATATATAATCTAATGTAAATGATTCAATATGCTTTTTGTCAACACAATCTACAAGCCAAAATCCATATTTGTAGTAGGTACAAAGATATAAAAATTATATATAACTATACAAGTCACGGAACGCGAGAGTGGACCCAAACTTTGCACGTAGATACTATGCATTTGGGTTTGCATCGACTTCAAATAGATTATTAGTTAGTACATATATTAATATTTTTTATTGAATTTGATTATTTTAATATAATAATTTAGTTATTTTTTTGCTTTTTAGTACCTTATTTTATTTAGTGTGTGTTATTAGTGTTTTTATTTATTTTAAAGGCGGTTTAATTTTTTTTTGTCATTTAAACTCTTTTTCAGTTCGCAGAGGGTTAATTGATCTCACTTTTCTGTACAAACTAATGAATGGAGTTCCTGTAAAGCTCCCTGTAATTTCAGTAATAGTTAATTAAAATAGGCTTTTATCTCCACTATATAGAGTGTGTTATCGCATTATAATGCTATAAGTCCAAAACCTAATATCTGGACATCTTCACAATCTCACCAAATATAAAGAAATATACTTAAATAAGTTAAAATATGCAAAGGAAAATAGATTCGTACCCTGTTGTTAAGTTAGTTTTTGCTTTTAACGTTTAAATTAAGTTATGTGCTCTACCATGTAATGAGTTGTACACACTTATAATTAGGTTGGCTTTGTATAGAGTTATTCTTTTTAAATATATATATCAGGCTGTCATAGTGTAAATCTTGATGGTGTTTTGAATAAATAAATGAATATGTGTTAATCTCTGAAAGGAGTTTTAATATATAAAATTTTGTTATGGTTAACATTTTTTTTCTACATGTGTAATGGTGGCGAGATTTCTCCGACGTTGAGCTGTAATTTTTTTTTTTATTGTAATTTGCATGCACCTTTCTTTTTAAAGCCGATTTATATCTGCTCTTGCTATCGCTGTCTAAGAATTAGGAATGCGTTCTATTTGAGATTGCAAATATTAATGAAATGAATAATAAATTAATTAACTGTTCATTTCACGAAAATAAGAATAAATCCACACATTTTATAATCACTTTAACTGTTAATCTTGAAATAAATAATGAAAGAAATGGCCATAAATACTGTTATATAATAACTTTTATTTTTTTCAACTTTTTAGTTATTTTGAATTTGGAACTCGTATATTATTTTAAAAACTTCATTCGATTTTGCGCCATTTCACTTATTTTTTTGGTGTTCATTATCAAATTACAATATGGAATGGGGTGTTAAAGAAAATAGGTTTGCAGTGATCGCCTTGCACAAAGTGGGTATTGAGCCGGCGGTCATATTCCAAACACTTCAAGAGCTTGGTATGAGCTGTATGTTCGTATATCGTACTTTCAACAGATACAACAACACTTCCTCTGTCGAAGACCAAAAAAGATCGGGTCGGTCGCGTGCTGTTGTTGCAACTACAAAGACTGTTAATGCTGTTAAAGCCAGAATTTGTCGAAACCCCATTAGGAACCAAAAAATCTTATCGCGAGAAATGAAGATTCCGCGCTAGGACTCTGTCGCGTATTATAAAACAAGACCTGAAGCTCGGTGCTTATCGTCGATATACAGGACATGCCCTAAATATATCTTTACAATTAAAGAAAGTGAATCGATCAAAACACCTTCTGTAGCGATACGCAGGTGAAAGGAACAGAAATATCCTCTTTATCGATGAAAAAAATTTCACGATTGAAGAACACTACAGTAAGCAAAATGATAAAGTGTACGCTCATAGTTCTAAAGAAGCTGTTGAAGGGGTCGGAAAGGTACAACGTGGTCATCATCCTGCGTCAGTGATGGTTTGGTGGGGCGTGTCTTATTAAGGAGTCACAAAACTACATTTTTGTCAAAAAGGAATGAAAACTTCAGCCAAAGTGTATCAAGATACAGTCTTGCATCATGTTGTGAAATCTTTCAGCAAAACACTTTTTAAAAATATACGGTGGACTTTCTAGCAGGATTCAGCACCTGGTCATAAGGCACGAACTACCCAAGCCTGGCTTGAAGCCAACGTTCCGGATTTTATAAGAGCTGAAGATTGACCCTCATCTAGCCCAGACTTCAAATTATGCTCAGTTTTAGAGGGCATGGCCTGCTGTAAACGAAACGGCGACATTGAGTCTCTTAAAAATCTTTCGGGCAAGCAGTGCATTTTTATTTGTAACAGAACTTGGCCGGACTAGGTACTTTTGTTATAGGTATATAAAAATTGTGTCGAGGTTTTAAAGGGAAAAAAGTAAAACAGCCATAAACCAAGGAAACTGACTGATTGTATAGTTTATCGGAATGCTCATAATGGTATAATGAATGATTCATTAATTGTAATCTATTAACACTTGATAACCACCGTACATATTACCTTTTGTCACTGCTTTATAGATATTAGAGAATATATAAAAGGTAATGGTTATAAGCAAAAAACAATTTATAACTAACGTTTGCTGTGTAATAGCCAGTGGGGATATTCTGAATTTATACAAGTATTGTATCAATTTGCACAATGGCCGAGTTAACTGGACGTTTACGAGAATTGCTCGAGAAGATTGCTAAAGAAAATAATTTGTCTAACTACGATGTGAATATTAAACCCATTTCTAGTGGTGGAGCAAACTACACCTCGCAACTCTTCCTGGCAAGGATTTCGAGTGACAGTAAGGAATTGAATCTATTCGCTAAAGTTATCGCCCTGGGTGACAATATACGCCCCGAAGGCTTAGATAATATGTTCGACGTGGAACCTTTTGTTTATACCGAACTATCAAAATTATATCGGCAGTTGGAAGAGAAGCACAACGTGCCCCAAGAGCACAGACTCGAGTTCCCCAAATTCTATGGGTACGACTCGACTCATGGGGAGGAGGCTTTAGTACTCGAAGACTTGACTGCCCAAGGTTATAGCGTCTACGATAGGCTTAAATCGATAGAATGGCCGTACGCCTGCAAAGCTGTAAAAGAATTGGCAAAATTTCATGCTTTATCTTTTGCTTTTCAAGAAGAATATCCTAAGGAATTTGAGAAAGCCCAAGAAATCCTCGTAAATCCTATGGAAAAGCAGGAACAAACAAAAGTTATTTTTCAATCTTTCGTTGAAACGGCACTTTCAGTAGTCAAGGAAGCGAACAATAGTCGGTTGGTTGATTTTATTTCGAAACCAGATTTGATGTTTGAGTTCATAGAATATCTGAAACCGTTGCGACGCAATGTTCTGGCGCACGGTGACTACAGGGTCAGCAATCTCATGCACAAAGTTGATAATGTAAGTATAAAGTAAAATTTTTAAATCTTTCTCGAAATAGTAATCGCAAAAAAGTACACCAAATATATTTTGAATATCTATTATCCTTGTTTACATAGAAAAAGTAACGTTTTTCTATGTGTCTGTTTAGCCACTAGTATCCTTATAATTGTAAAGCCACAGAACTGATTTTGAATGAATGAATAATTTATTGCATTTTTTACTTTGCATAATACTACAAGGTACTTTCTTACACTTAACGAGCGGTATTGTGCAAAAAAAACTTATTATATGTAATGCAAATATTCAAAATAATAATAATAATGTGCTTAGAACTGGTGAATGTTCAATGTAATGATGTACCATAACTATATGATAAAAAAAAGTGCTGATAAAGACCAATGAGACTGAAGTGTTGTATAGTTAAAAATTAATAAATAATGAAGGTATTAAATTGTAAATTTAAGTTTTGAGTTGCAATAGTGAGACACCCAGCCATAAGGACCATCAAAACTATAAGACTAACTTTTATATTGTAATTACAATGACCGCTTTTACGGAACATGCAAAATGTGAATCTCAATCGAATTAAATGATTCCGTCTACATTATTAAAAATATTTGTCTTCCTAGATGGTCGTTAATAAATATTCTACCAGAAAATCACTGTAGTTTTAAATATTTATTCTCACTAGTTTTAGCCCAGTGGCCGAAATTCGACTATATCCATTATTTTTTATGTGTTAATATTATTGAAGTTTTTTTTACCCAAAAGTGTACAAATACTGTAAATATATTACAGATTAGTTGATGTACAGATTGCCAAATATGACGAACAGAAACTTATAAATAAAGGCAATCGATGGTACATAAAAACGTATATTAAAAAAAATACTAATAACATTGAAGTTTGTCGATAGCAACTAGACAATAAAATATTATGAAAATTGATTGACAAATAGACAAGAAAGTCGTACTGAACTATTTATATCTTTAATATTGTATTTACAGGAAGGCATCTATCATTTAAAAATTTTAGACTATCAGATGATGAAAACCAGTAATCCAGTCGCAGACTTATTGTATTTCATCTTCATGGGATCCGACGAGGAGTTTCGTACTAAGCATTTCCTACCACTCCTCGACTATTACTACTCTCAACTCAGCTTGGCGATGCGGAGGCTGGGACTCAAACCAAACAAGATATATTCTCGAGATGATTTCGAAACCGAACTGCAAATGGTAAAAACAGATAGAAAAAAAAACATACGAGATTCGATGTACGCAAGTTAGAACCTCGAGAAATATTCTAGTTACACCACTGTATGTGGAAGGAATATAGAATTTTTGATTTTCCAGTCTTTGAAATCGCTAATACGTTGTGGACTGACGTGGATATTATGTCAGTACCTTTTTTAGAGATAACGCCATTAGTACACGTTAGTACCATTAGTACGCCACAGTAATGGGACACTTACAGGCTGACGTTATTATTGTTACTAGTGATCGTCCAATGAATTTTTAGTTCATGATAGTATAAACGTGACTGAAGTGCTTTTGTCACAGAGCGTAACTCTGTAATCACTGTACACATTTTTTTTTTAATTTGTCCTACTACTTCAGCTGCGAGTATGAACAAATAAGTAATTAAGCCTTCATTTTTTGTTTATAGTAATACCTATAATTTCCTTCAAAATCAAAAATACTTTATTCAATTTTGGCTCTATGAAGGCGCTTATGAACGTTAAAACTATCACCGGTTCGGACAAACAACCCGGTCATCGAAAAAAACCGACAAGAAACTTGATCAGATTTATATTTTTAACACACACATATTTAAAATTCATTAACATTACTATCGTTTTTAGTGGACTACAGAGAGAGGTGTAAATTCCAGAAATCATCCTTCACATGTTGATCCACCCCCATAATAGCTTTTTGTCACCATAACCCATATGACATGGCGCTTAAACTTAAGTCTGGCAAATCGATAATATGCTTTGGGACTTTGTTCTAATACTTAACAGTACTATCTAAAAAACTATTACAGATGGCCAGCTTATCACTATTTCTAGTAATTCAATGATGTTGGTCTTTTACGAAATCTAGCTTTTCAAAGTTTTATCGGACACATATTCAAATATTAAGAATATCTTAGGAGAGTAGAGTTTTTTTATTTGTGATAATAACTATTCAAGCGACTGTTAGGCCTGATACTAACATGTATTTGATATTCAGTACAAAAGTACACAACCAATGTTTTATTTTATTTGAGGGAATTTGTAACATACATAATTTTATCTTTCTGCACTCCTTCTCAATACGAATTTTAATTATTCCAAATCTCATAGTCGACCGTGCGCGCAATGTGCTTAAAAAGCGGTGCAGATATTTTTTTCACATATTAATATGCGCTATTGGTTGCCAGGTTGTTGAAATTCAACCATAATTCTTTTTATTTTTAATATCAACAATAACGATTTTTTATTTTATTTCCAAGAGTGTACAAATACCATAGATTAATACACGCAAGAATCGTGAAGTATCACGAATTGAGGCTTATAAATAAATTTTTCGACCCGTCGATAGCATAAAAATAAACTATTTCGAAATGTGTTTTCTATTGATAATCCATATCGATTTAGAAATTTAATCAACATTTTATTAAAAACGCTGGAATCCTAGATTATAAGAATGTTGCTAGTTTTTACTTTAATGCTGTGACTTTTATTCTTTATTAATATTCTATATTAGTTATTGTTTAAGTATTTCAGTTATTGTCTAAATATCAAGTATAACGTCAAAGAAGAAAGAAGAATAAGTTTTCTTGTTTGACAAATTGTTTTTTCGTTTCAGAAATTACCTTACGGATTGTTCCTAGGCTTGTGTATGTTGCCTCTAGTGATGCTTGACGAGGAAGACGCCCCGATAATGGATAAAGCCAAAGATATGATGGCGTTCAAAATCAGTAAAGTGGGGAAGCTGTATCCTGAGAGAATTAACGGGATTATCAACGACTATATCAAATGGAAAATTTTATAAATACGACTGTATCCTTTCACGAAGGCATCCTTCGTGGTATTTTATTTCTTGTAACATTTTTTCATTTGATGATGCCAAAGATCGAAAACGCCAGTAACTTATTTCAATCTATATGTTTAAATAATATCGAAGTATTGTTTGTTTCTCCAGACTGATCACCAAAATTTTTAGTGACCAATAGAGGATTATTCGAAGTATTGTTTATAAACTATAAACGCTTTTGCATAGGGAATAAGCAGTCGCGATAAAATTACAATTAAGAAAAACCTCGGAAGGACTTCAGATTAAATAAGTGTAATTGTAAACAAAAAACTACTTTAATGAGATTGAAGTCGGCTGTTGTTTATTACAGTTCTAAAGAGTATATGGCTAAAATAAATAAAATTGATATATCTACAGGCATCACTTACTTAATTACTTTATCTGTTAGTTGGTTGTTCCTTTGCTGTATGTAAAATCCGTGGGCCCAGCTATGATACTGCGTCTATCGTCATATAGTCAGATAGTTCTTTACGCCCGACGGTAATGTCTACCCACACCTCATTTTATTATGAACATAGACAAAAGTTTCGTGGCGATACATGCAGATATGGAAGTAACATAACATTAATATTGTAATTTAACAAATGTAAAAAGAATATTACAATTCATATTTAATTTTATTTCATAATTAGCGTTTTAGCTATACCCACTAATTTCTTGTATATTCATTCATTCTTATATATTTCACATGACTCATTTTTATACTAATCTTTCTTTTATTTGCACCGCCTACAATTTTTTTTCTCCATGATGTCGTTGGTTATAATTATAATAAGAAATTGCCAGCTCCCAAATACATGAACTAATAAGTATTAGTTAATTCATTACTATACTAAGACATTAGACATAAGGTAAATTTATGACAGTTATAATTTGAAATAAACCCAACAAACACAGACATTATCTCATTGTTGTCTATACTCTTCCTTGCAATATTCTTAGGACAGTAAACAGTAAAACGATATATACATATGTGATTATCATACATTTTATGTACTACCTTATATGTTCAAGTACATAGTAAGTGGAATTAGCATAGTTAGAAGCTTATTTTTTAACGCACTGTTATTATTTATCAAGAAATGTAAGGCTTTTTCATGTTTAATTATTATACTTGAGCCTCTAGTTATCGTCGAGGTTATCGAAATTATCATCAATATAATGTTCATGCAAGTGGTCTAGATGTATTTTTTGACAGCAGTGCAACTTTCAAGAAAAAGTTATCGAAGATATTCAATCTCCGTTAACCATGTGCAACTTACACTAAAAAATTCACACATACGTACTTACATACATACACATACACACGCATCGCGTGCACACGCACGCACATATGTTTATCGTTTTATCATTATTATATATAATTTAACTGAATATATTGTACTAGTGTTAATTTTAAAAGTAACATTTTAAATATAATCGTATACATAGTTTTGTTAGGGATGCATAGCAAGAATTTTTTTTTTTGTGATTGAAATCTCTTTTGGCTAAACCAATATGTATTAACATAATAATAAACAATTTTACTGGAAAACTGGAAAACTTTTAAGAAATCTACAGCTTTTCATTCTATTTTACATACATAGTTATTAAACTATGTATGTAAAATAGAATGAAAAGCTGTAGATTTCTTTAAATAAATAAAATAAAAAAATAATAAGTAATTATATTTCAATTTTACCAGTAAACATTTGTTTTCTTTCCATCATTAAAGCCTATTTTCCTATGATTATATAGGCGTCTAGGAAGTATAGTCGACGCATTATGAACTGAGGCTTCGGATTATAAATCATATTTATCTGTCTGTCTCCCTTGCACTTACAGGTCTCATGGAGAGGTGTAGTGATGTGTGTAAGAATTGTAAAGGGGCATATCGATAACGGGATAAGAACGATATATATACTGAACTATGTTAAGTATTAGTAAGAATAATTTTTTCGCTATCTTAACATTTGCTCTTGGTATATTCGGGTTGCCTGCCTGTGATACTTTGGTTTTTATTCGATCCCTAATTGTGCATTTGATCTATCCCCGGGAAAATTTCCTTTTTTTTATGATAGGCAACCTTCGTCGTTTTCTGCGCACCTGATAGTGTGTATTCCAAATTTATTAATGATCGTTTGAGTAATAGAAGCGTGAAAGCATAACAAAGAAAGAAACTCACTTTCGCATTTACAATATTAGTTAAGATAAGCAAAGCAACAATATAATGTAGCCTAGCGCCATCCCGTGGAAATTTATAGTAAAATAGAGAGTATACAAATATTCTCCATGAAAGAAGTAATCAGGTATCTAAGGTAGGTAAAGTAGGCATTAAGTAAAATATATTGTTTGGTTTTATTATGCTCATAAATGCTAAACTGTTTCTGAAATAACACGATAACTATTGTAACATATCTAGTAATAGCCATGATATTGTTACGATATGTACAATACTCTATACCAGCGGTTCTCAACCATTGCAATATTTTTTTACAAAATGAACGAAAATGCGCGTTAGTAAATCTCGCGCCACACTTCACACGTGTTTGCCACACACTAATGTTTCGCAAGACGGTAGTTAAGAACCGCTGCTCTAGACAACACGAACAAACATCTAGTAACAAATAATGCAGCATTGTGGACTCATTGATACGTGGTAAAATACGCACACAGTGAAACTTTATCGCTCTGATTATGATGAACAAACAAGATAAAAAAATAGCGTGTCTTGAAGTTTTATTCTCATTTTAAATCGCTATTGCTAACAATCAAATAGTAATGCATTCTAGAGATTTCCACCCCTTGTTTTGTGAAGAATATAAATACGGCACACTACAACCGAGAATAGTACAGTAACTATTCTGGACACCCAAACGAATACGAAGATAAATCTACAAGAGGTCTACAAACTACAACCAGAGAGTAGTGTAAGGTTTAAGTACGTAGATTAACTATATAGATCGTTCTTTCTGCAAACTACGACATAATTTATTTGTATTCTGAATTAGTAATCGTGGCGCACTTTATTAGTGATAACAATAAAGTAAATTTAGATTGTCACGCTGAGTAGCATAATTGGGAATACAGATAACAGAATCGTTGCTAAACGATAATTATATTAACAAAATATATATTTAGAAAGATAAAATTAATCTTATGTTGGCTTACCACGGCCTACGATATTAGGGACAGGACGCACCGTGAGTTGCGTCGTTCGCCGCTTATCTACTTGTATAGGACCACGCGAGTTAGGTTTTGGGCGAGGGTTAAAATAAATAAGTCTTATTGTGAAGAAGACACTACCTAGTATTGTCAATATTAATATTTTTGGTAATTGATTTTAATGATTCAATATTACCTTTACAATATTTTTATTAACTAAAATGATATTCAAATGATTTAAACGGACTTTCGTGAGCTTCCAGTTGTAACTTTTAGTATTTGTTTAGTCTCTCAATTTATCGGTCACCGGAAATGCATTGCATTCCTATTTTAATATCAGCCGCGACAAAGGTGGGATAGTCAGTTCTTGTTCAACAATCAGAGGATAAGGTCGATAACAAATAAGTAGTGGTGCTAAGCTTTGAAGTGTATTAAGCTAATAAAACATTTTGAGTAAACGAGTTCTAAAAGAAAATGATAGTGTCATAATAAAAGGGTACTTTTATAGTAGTGTAATTTAATAAGATTTTTGATAATTAAATTGCTTTCGTTATAGGGATACAAATAGCTTACATAGATTATCTTGAATAATCGTAGTGGTAAGACAAATAATTTAATAATTGTAATCTATGAACACTTGATAAACACCGCACATATTACCTTTTATCGTTGATTTATGCACATAAAATATATAAAAGGTAATGATTACAAGCATAAAGCAATTTATAGCTAGATTTTGGTGTGTAACCACAGGTGGAGATATTTTGAATTTATACAAGTACGGCATCAGTTTGAACAATGACTGACTTAACTGAAAGTCTACGAGAATTACTTGACAAGATTGCTAAAGAAAATAATTTTTCTAACTACGATGTGAATATTAAACCAATTTCTAGTGGTGGAGCAAACTATACGTCACAGCTCTTTCTGGCAACGATTTCGAGTGACGGCAAGGAATTACATCTATTCGCTAAAGTTATCGTTCTGGGTGACAAGATACGCTCCCAAGGTGCAGATAATATCTTCGATATGGAACCTTTTGTTTATACCGAACTATCAAAATTCTATCGGCAGTTGGAAGAGAAACACAACGTGCCCCAAGAGCACAGACTAGAGTTCCCCAAATTCTACGGGTACGACTCGACTCGTGGGGAGGAGGCTTTAGTACTCGAAGACTTGACTGCCCAAGGTTATAGTGTCTACGATAGGTTTAAATCAGTAGAGTGGCCGTACGCCTGCAAAGCTATAAAAGAATTGGCAAAATTTCATGCTTTATCTTTTGCTTTTCAAGAAGAATATCCCGAGGAATTCGAGAAAGCGCAAGAAATCCTCGTAAATCCTTTGGAAAAGCAGGAACAAGGAAAAGTTGTTTTTCAAGCTTTCGCTGAAACAGCACTCTCAGTAGTCAAAGAAGCAAACAACAGTCGGTTGCTTGATTTTATTTCAAAACCGGATTTGATGTATGAGTTCATGGAATATCTGAAAGCCGTTGCGACGGATTGTTTTGGCGCACAACGACTACAGGGTGAGCAATCTCATGCACAAAGTAGATCATGTAAGTATAAAGTAAAAGTTTTAAATCTCTCTCCAAATAATAACGTAGAATTTCGCTTATTTTTTTTTCGAACTGACTACACTGTTGGCTTGTTAAGGCCACTACAGTTTCACCGGAATACTAAGGAGAGCGCTTAAGGCACTCACCCGATTTGTTTAGGCGATCAGTGCAATCCGCGATAGTTTGCGGTACGACCCGGTTGCTCACAAAGGACGCAGCTGGGAGGCTCGGTGGACTCTGGAGTTCAGGGGCACTCCCTAGTGGAGTGATCTCCGAGACACTTGACACACCTAGGACGTAGGTGGCAGTGCCGGGCGGAATGGCCATACACCTGGCAGTTGAAACACTGCGAGGGTACATAGGTATTGGGAGGAGGCTCAATTGAGCTGCGAGAGAGACCGCACATGGAGGTGAGTTGGAAGATGTCCTTTCCAAACCTATCCCGGTCCAGAGTGACCAGGATTAGGTCACGAATCATGACGGGGGGCGGGGGGCGTGGCTTCTTAGCCGAGACTGCGGAACCAGCAGCCGAATCTTCAACCGGGGATGGGACAGAGGATGCGGGCGAGACTCAAGGCACCCGAGCACCACCTACGTTCGACTGTTTCGGGACGGAAGTCCAGCTGCGGAGTCGCTATCGGACGGGTTCGCGGTTGCGGCACGTGGGCGTTTAGCGTGGCGTATGACGGTTTGAAAGCCGTCGGTTTCAGCCGGAGCGGACGCGGCCGCGGGCGCGGGAACTAAGTCGAGGTCCATATCGGACCCATCGGAGGCGTCGTCGTCGGAGTCGCGGTCCGAAAGCGGTTCGAACAGGTTTTCGAAGAAATATCGGGGAGGTGGCGGAAGGCCGGGAGTCGCGCGCGCATATATGCGTTTGAGTCTATGAAACTCTGAAATTATAAGAGGGTTCGTATTGCGGACGAACTCATGAAAACGGACCAGATCCTGAATCTGTGCTATATCCTCGGAGCTTGGCGGGGTGCGGTTGGGGGTAGACATGACTAAACTCCATACCTGAAGGGCAGAGGGGTGCGCCTGTTTAGAATCTAACGGACAATCCGTGTCCGGGCCAAAGGGAGCTGTGGGCGAAGTGCAATGCCTTACAGAGAATCTACGTAGCCTAGGGGGAGGTACCTAGCACTTCGGCTTCTTCTCTTTGATGCAACGTTCTGCACACGGCGCAACACGAAAAAGCGACGCGCTGCACGACTCACGACGCTGCAACACGGCGACTCGACGCACTGCACACGATGTACTCGGCGCGCACCAAAAAGTGCGGCTTACTTAGTGCACTAGGTGAGGTGCATTGTCGCTCTGAAAAAAGCGTTACGATTAACATTCAATCCATACGCGGCAGACGAATGGAACCTGTAACAATATTATGAACCCACCGAACACACTCAAAATATTCGAAAAACTCAATCGAGCTTTACGAACGATCGAAGCGAAACATCTAAGACCAAAGCGCCTGGCGATGATTCGCTCGGCAACAATTCCTATATATATATATTTTTTAGATTATGTTCCCATATTTTATCTCTACTATAAAATGTTAGACGATATAACATGGTATAGTAGATTATTGCTTAGAACACAAATTACATACCATCAGTCCTTTTTTTTCGAACTGACTTACGCTATTGGCTTGACGTGTCTGCACAGTTTCACCGGGCTACTAAGGCGAGAAGACACTTAGCCGAATGGACCATCAATATTATAAGAATAACTTTTATATTGTAATCATAATGACCGCTTTTACATAACAACACGACCGACAAATGTTAAACGGGACATGCAAAATGTGAACCTTCATCGAATTTCGTAACTACGGCAACATAATTAAAAATGTTTGCCTTTCTAAATAGTTCTTAATAAAGTATCTAACTAAAATATCAACTTAGTTTTATATATTTGTTCTTACTAGTTTTAGTCCAGTAGCCAAAATTCAAAGTTGAAGATTTTTTGCCAAACAGTGTACAAATACTGTAAACATATTACAAATTAGTAGACGTAAGGATTGAAGGATTTGAAAAGAAACTTATAAATAAAGGTAGTCGATGGTACAAATATTAAAAAAAAAATATACTGTTTACACTAAAATTTATCAATAGCTACTAGACACTAAAAATATTAAGAAAATTGGTTGACAAATTAGGAACAAAATTACACTGAACTATTTATATCTTACCTAATTAGCCTAATTATATCTTGAATATTGTTTTTTCAGAAAGGTATCTATCATTTAAAAATTTTAGACTACCAGACGATGAAAGCCAGTAATCCAGTCGCAGACTTACTGTACTTCATCTTCACGGGAACCGACGAGGAGTTTCGTGCTAAACACTACCTGCCACTCCTCGACTATTACTACTGTCAACTTAGTCTGGCAATGCAGAGGCTGGGACTCAAACCAAACAAAATATATTCTCGAGATGATTTCGAAGCCGAACTGCAAACGGTAAATACAAATAGAAAATAAAATACGAGATTTATTTATTATCCGCAAGTTCGATCCACACCACTGCACTACCATCACACTGCATGTGGAAGGAATATAGAATTTTCCATTTTTCAGTGTTTGAAATCGCTAATGCGTTGTGGGCTGATGTGGTTATTATGACATCAGTACCTTTTTTATAGATTCTACCATTAGCCCAACAGTAGGGCACTTACAGATTGGCGTTATTATTGTTACTAGTGATTGTCCTATGAATTTTTAGTCAATGTTAATTTGAGCGTTATTGGGGTTCTTTTGTCGAAGAGCATATCTGTATAATCACTGTAACCATGTGTTTAAAATTTTGTTCTATTACTTCAACTGCGAGCATGAACAAGTACCGCCAGTTCGGACAAACTACCTACTCATCGAGAAGAACCGGCAAGAAAGTTGATAAGATTTATCGATATATAGATTCATTCAAACTACATTAACGTTACAACGTTACGTTTTAGTGGACGCAAAGAGAGAGGTGTTAATTCCAGAAATTATCATCATTATCAGTGTTTTGATGCCACAACCCGTTTGAAATGGCGCTTAAACTTACAGGTCGGCAAATCGATAATATGCTTTGGGACTTTATTGTAAAACATAACACTATTACTTAAAAAACTGTTACTGGTGTTACTGATCTGAATTATAAGATGGCCAGTTTCCCACTGTTTCTACTATTTAAATCATGGCGCTCTTTAACGAAATCCATTTTATTTTATTTGAATCACATATTGTAACACATATTATACGACTTTGTATTTCTCCATTCCTTCTCAATGTGAACTTTGATTATGCCAAATCTCATATCTAGTCCGCGCACGGAATGTGTTTAAAAATCGGTGCAAATTTTTTCTTCACTTGTTAATGTTGCGCTATTGGTTGTCAGGTTGTCGAAATTCGACCATAATTCTGTATATTTTTCAGTTTTTAAATTATTGTTTTTTTTTGTGTCCAAGAGTATACAAATATCATACATTAATAGACTTAAGAATCGTGAAGTACCACGAATTGAGGCTTATTAATAAATGTCTCGGCTCGTCGATAGCAAAACAATAAACTATTTCGAAAGGTTTGCTCTATTGATAAGAATAGCCATTAAGCAGAAAACTAAAAGTTACTGAACTGAACTGAATTATTTTCGCCTATTTTTATTTAGGTATAGATTTGGAAATTAAAAATCTCGTAATTTAATCAAAACGCAGGAATCCTAGATTACAATACTGTTGCGTACAAATAATAAACCTTTTTTACTGTCATGAGGGGTTTTTTATTCTTTTTTAATAATCTTGGGTTGACTGTATATCGTTTAATATATATTGTAACTAAATGGATACTCTATTTAGCCGTACGATAAAAGAAATATATATCGTTTAATATAGCATTTATGTAATGTATTTAGTTATTGTGCAAAGGTAACTTGAAACGGAAAGAATAGTACGGAAAATTAATTTTGAGATGCCTCACAAAGTCACAATATCTGTTGAAAGTTCCAACAAGAGGTCACCATCTTGTTACAACTGAAGACATGACAAGATACGCAAATTAAGTTTACTTGTTTGATAAATTGTTTTTTCATTTCAGAAATTACCTTACGGATTGTTCGTAGGCTTGTGCATGTTGCCTCTGCTGATGATTGACGAAGAAGACGCCCCGGTAATGGATAAAGATAAAGATATGACGGCGTTCAAAATCAACAATGTGGGGAAGCTATATCCTGAGAGAATTAACGGGATTATCAACGACTATATCAAATGGAAAGTTTTATAAATGTAAAAAGGAACATCCTACGTGGTATTTTATTTCTTGTAACATTTTCTCGTTCGATGACACCAAAGGTCGAAAACACCAGTTACTTTTTTCTATCTATACGTTTAAATACAATTGAAGTATTTTTGTTTGTTCAGACTGATCACAAACATTTTGAGCGATAATGCGGTAAAAAACGAAAGAACTGTTCAGAACACTCGCGCTATAAAACATCTCAACAAGGCAATGCAGTTTTGAGACTCATTAGGTTATGTTATTCAGATTATTTACAGTGACCTCAATATTTTGTTTCGTGAAACCTTACAGATTACGAACTCTTATATGTTGCATCCAAGGTAACAGCGGAAGCCGAAATTCGGCCACTTTGAGCTTGTTGCAAGCGGCGAAGTGCCTTTATTAAGCGCTCCCTTTAGTAGTCCGGTGTAACTGTAGACGCCTTGCCAGGTTAACAGTGTAGTCAGTTCGAAAAAAAAATGTGAAGGCACATCAGGCCAACAGCGTAGTCAGTGCAAAAAGAAACAAAAAAGATATTAAATACCAAATCTATTTGTACTAATCTACTACTAGAGGTATAGTTTCTAAATATGTTTTAAGTAAATAATCTCAGGAAGAATTAAGTTGATTTTGTAAAATCATTTTACTTATAAGAAAATCTATTTAGTCCCTAGTAATGTGGTAAATGATATTGTTATAAAGTCTTATATTAACGGACACAAAATCGCAAGAGGTTCCTAGTATCAAGGGCAGGTAAAAAAAAATTTAAAACCTATGATCTTGTGTTAACCTTTTATCTCACGGTAAAATGAACAGATTATAAGAAAATGCAAACGGATACTGTTGCACGTTATTAATTAATGTTGTGTATATTATTTTTATAATATTATTTAAAAACATTCCCTTTTCACATTCATATCACTTTTTTTTAAATATGGGTCTAAAAGATAACCTATACCATTCAGGTACCAAGCTATATGTATATACCAAATTTCATTGCGATTGTGTCGGAGATTTAATCGCAAAAATGTAACAAAAACGGACAGGTAGAGTTACTTACACATTTATAATATTATTATATCTATTATATTTAGCACCTAGAAGAATTAATTAGCATCAAGCACACAATCAATAATTATATTTCAATTTTAGAAGTATACATTTGTTTTGTTTAGCTCCGCTGAAGTCTATTGTCCTATCTATATTGTAGACTAGCAACCCACCCCGGCTTTGCATGAGTACTATATACTAATGTAAGTATCATAAGTGTCTAAACGATATAGATTAACTTCTCATACTTTAATACTTCGTAAATTGCTCCAACAAACAATCCCTTTTTGTTGCCCGTAATTTTAGATCTGATAAATAGCCTGTTTTCTGAATTGCATTGTAAAGACGATTCGCCGCTAATTTAGGTTGCGCCTTGTGTCGTAGTTACCTCAAATTCTCTATGTTTTCGTCTTTTAGTCTTCGTTCCATTGCGTTGGGTGAAATAAATAACAGTGGTTATTTCTTTTTATTACTTTTGTGTTGAAAACTAATTGAATCTATCCAAGGATGCAAACACCACTCTTAAAACACATTAGCATTATAAAACTAAATTAAGCTAATAGTAGTATTTACTACATCAAGGGGGACTTGATGTCAGGCAGGCAACCGATCGTAAAAATTAAGTCAAATTGAGCTTCACAACATATAAGAAAGGAAGTCGAGATACAAGATTGAGGTTTGCAAGTAAGAATGTACAGACAATGACTAGAAAGGGAAGAGAATTAGTGAATGTATATTACATAGAAGACGCATAAATGAAGCTTGTTTGAAAGAAACGATTTGGAAAGTGAGAGAGATTGGTGTTGAGTATAAATTTTACTACTATGGGAGTAGCGCTAAGAGAAGTGGGGTAGGTATATACATATATTAGGTCAAACTCCAGGCGATAGGCGCGGGGGCGCTTATTGCCGTAGTGGAGTACCCGTGAGGGCATAGCGCGGTGTCAGCCGCTGCTTAAAGTGGCAGGAGAGAGGACGACCACCAGTCCTCTCTCGAGACGAAGGTCCCCGTCCGACCACCTGCGGGCGACCTAAGCGCGCGACCGAGGAGCGGAGATTGCTCACGCCACTCCGCTACCTCGGTCAACACCATCAGCGCGCTCTGACGAATCTAGGGTTTTTTAGTTGGTAAGAGTCTAACATAACCCTCATGCTGTCCCCCGGCAGCGTGAGGGTATCCAATGCAGGATTTTTCCCTAGAATAAAAAAAAAAAAAAAAAAAGGTATATACATATATATGTATATTACTACAGTATTTTTCGCGAACAGTCGCAAATGATTTATAGTATCCTAGCTTTTGCTGGCGGCTTCGCCCTAGTTTTAGATGTTTGATCTATCCCTGGACTTTCTTTTTTTAGATGATAGATAACCTACGTCGTTTTCTGTACCGCGGATAATGTGTATGCAAAATTTATTTATGATTGGTTGAGTAGTTAAAGCGGGAAACAGTAACAAACAAAAAAACTCGCATTCGCATTTATAATATTAGTTAAGATAAAGTTAGCAAAACAGTGTCAGTAAGTACCATTAACAGCCTTTATAGTAAAATAGATAGCTATACAAGTCTTTTCCACGAAAGAAGCAATTAGGCATCTAAGGTAAGGTAGGCATAGTATAGATTAGTTAAGTAAATTATTAGGTTATATTATGCTGTTTGTAAAATGAGGCAATAACAATTTTAACATATGTATTAAAAGTAACATTATTGTTAAGATATTTACAATACTCTGGACCACGATATGTATAATACTAGAGTAGACCAGCGGTATCTCATTCTTTACAATTTTTTTTTACAAAATGAACAAAAGCGAGAGTTTGTAAATCTCGCGACACACCAATTTTTAACGAGCCGGTGGTTGAGAAATGTTGCTCTAGATAGCACGAACAATGGCTGTGTCCTTGGACATCACGAACGTCTTCAATAGTCTGCTGCATGGCTTCACATGGGAGGCACTCGATTTTTTCGGAGTGCCCTATACCTGCGGCGGATGTTGGAGGAGTACCTGGACGGAAAGGGGACAGATGGTCCAACGCGACTCGGATTGTGGGGTCCCACAGAGGTCAGTCTTGGGCCCTACTCATGTGGAACCTGGGCTACGACTGGGTGCTCCGCGGTGCGCTTCCACCTGAAGTGCGCCTCATCTGCTATGTGGATGACACCCTAGTCGTAGCTCATGGGAGTGAGTGGAGTGACCTTATGCGCCTGCCCATGGAGGCCGCGAATCTCGTGGTCGAGTGCATCAGAAGAATGGGCCTCAGTGTGGCACTCGAAAAAACTGAGGTCCTACTGTTTCATGGCATCAGCGAGGACCACCACCTGGGGGCCATATAATTGTGGTGGGCGTCCGCATCAGGGTTGTCGCCCAGATGAAATATCTGGATCCTGGACGGATGCTGGCGGTTCGAATCCCATTTTAAGGGCTCGGACTGTGTATAGCCAGGGCGGCGTTGGTACTCGCACGACTCCTCCCTAAAAAGGGGGGGGGGGGTGCCAGCTGCCGCCAATTATACATGGGGTTCGAGCGCTCGATGGCCACCTATGGCACCGTTGTGGGTGAAGTCATCAATGTCCGCATAGTGATGCAGAGAGCAATACCCGAATACCGCACAATTTTCTCAATGACGATCTTTGTGTTCGCCTGCGTCCTTCCCTGAAAGCTGGAGGTGGAGGTGCTTGGCGCATTATATAACTAAATAAAAATAAAATATAACTACACAGTAGTCAAAAAACTGATGGGAGAGCCTCTAGCTCCTAGGTAAATTCAGAACAGGAGGACTTCGTGGTCAGGGCCATGCGCTGCAGCGAGTGACATTGAAATGTTATGGCCTCCTTCTGCTAGGAAGGCGTTTCGCACAAGGAGGCGGCGGAGAGAACCCACAAGGTGGACACTTGGAGCGGCCCCCCTGCGCCAACGAAGGACGGTGGGAGGAGGAGACGCTTTGCCCGCCTCCTTCCACTGTCTTAGCCGGACCTGGGGAGATGGGTCTGGGACCTCATTTTCCCATTACACAGGTCCGGCGAGCGGAGCAGACGGCTGGTATGTACATGGTCGTCTCCTAATAACATCAGGGCCTGGCAGCGTATTTTAACCCCGGGTTAACCGCTGGGGCGGCACGATGAGTGCTCAAGAGATATCGTGCGGCCCCAACCAAAGCGACGGATGTACACCGTGGGGTTTTAGTCGGTAAGAGGACTACTCACTCTCTCTCCCGGGAGGGTGGTGTGTCCATGCAGGATTTCCCCACGTTAAAAAAAAATAGCATGCACAAAGTCATACTAACGAAAAATGCAGCATTGTGGACTCATCGACTAGGGATGATCGATTTTTAGCTGGAAACATCGATGTTTTGATTTCATAACATCGACATATCGATGTTATTGTAATAAAATATCGAAACAACAATATATCCTTTAGGGCCATTTATCGTTGGATGTTGGATGTTGGATGTGAGCTAGGGATTAGATAACGATCAAGTTTAAGTATATTGCATGGAATGATACTGATCAACTTAATCGAAGTAAGCCGTACGAATAGTTATTTCTTTGCATTTCCTAAGGGATGATTCTTAAGTGTTGTGAGTGAATTTGTGAAACGAAAGGGAATTTAATTTGCTATTGATATTATTAATAATGAAACATCGGCAACGAAATAACAGGTATGGTAAATATTTATTATGTTATCAATATTTAGGTACCACGCATTTGCTCACTGTATTATTTTCTATTTTTTTGAGTTATTGTATTAATTGTATTTTCAATAAAATAAACACATTCAATAAATACAATAGACATAACTGTATATATATTTGTTACCAAAAACATCGACGATTTTAGACATATCGATGTTTTGTTGTCGATGTTTATCGTACATTGATACGCTCGAATCGATGTTAATATCGATGTCAATGTTTTTCTAATATCGATCATCCCTATTGTCGAGACGTGGATACGAAACTTTATTGTTCTGACTATTTTAAATAAACCAGTTTTACAAATAGCGCATCTCGAAGCTTCAACAATCAAATGATGATGCTTTCAAGATAGTAGTACAACCGAGAATAGTGGAGTAACTATTCTGGACATCGAAATAAATACAAAGATAAACCTACAAGAGGTTTAAAAACTACAACCAGAGAGTAGTATTACGTTTTAAGTGTGTAAATTAACTATATAAATCGTTCTTTCTGTGATAAGTTTTGAGAGTTAATGAATTTTATCTGAAAATTACCACATAATTTATTTTTGTTCTAAATTACAAAACGTGGTGCAATTTATTAGTTAAAACAATATATGCAATTTAATTTGACACGCTGAGTAGCATAATGGGTAATATAAATAATCGATTAGCGAAATGATAATTTTGTTTACGAAATAATTTTATCAATATATTAAGATAAAATTTATCTTTTGTTAGTTTACCGCGAACTGCGATATTACAAGACGCATCGTGAGTTACGTCGTCGTAGTGCCGATTTATGTAGGAGTATGTGTCAAGAGCGAAACAGCGTGCTGCATTTGGTTGGGCACATTTCCCACGACACTGCTTTTATTATGTATATATACATGATATTGTAGTTTATGGTATATTAAAATAATCCCTATAAGTTCTATTATTAAATCATATTTTGTAACATGAAATAAAATAGGACAATAAACGAACATCTATAATCTATACGTATAACAAAAATGAAGTGTCTGTATGTAATATCAAAATAAAGACTTTTTACTGATTGGATATGAACGTATACGCGATACTGATAACAAAAATACAATTTTAAACATTTTTGTCTGTCTGTCTGTATGTTCCGGGTAATCTCCGAAACGGCTGGACTGAATTTGACAGAAATTTCACTGACGGATAGTTAAAATTACAGCGGGTGACACTAGGCTACTTTATTTTAGACTAGCTGCCATCCGTGGCTCCGTTTGTAACGAACTATCTCCAAAACGATTGGACCTATTTTCATGGGACTTTCACTGACAGATAGCTAACGTTACAAAAAGTAACTAAAGCTTTTTTATTTTGTACTAGCTTTTACCTATGGCTTTGTTTGCAGTACTATCTCCAAAACGTTTGAACCATTTTTCACGGAATTTTCACTAACAGATAGCTGATCTTATAAGAAGTAATTTACAATTATAAAAAAACGCAGGCGGAGCTGCGGGCAACACCTAGTTATAAATAAATACAATGTTTAGGTACTTTTGTTCACAAAAAATGTAGTACAGTGTAAGTTGTTGATAATTTTTGTTTCTTACTCTTACACGCAAAATTACTGAACGGATTTGGATAAAACTATACATTAATATAGCTTACATATCCGAATAACATATAGGCTATAATTTAAAGGGTTATAGTATAAATTTAATGGAATATAACGATAAGTGTTAAATAAGTTGGAAACAATCCTGACATCTGAGAGCTATCCCGGCGCGCGGTATTGCATAAAACGTCGGAGTCACATAAAGATATTATAAATACGAAAATGAGTTTTCTGTTTGTTACACTTTCACGCCTTAACTATTCAACAGATCTTCACGAAATTTTGCATACGCGTAATCAGGGGTACAAAAAGGGCATAGTATACCTTTCATAGAGGGAAAAGTACTGTTCTCGAGTGATCGACCTAATCCACATTAATTTGAGCGAAGTAGCGAACAAAAGCTTGTTATTTATAACGATACACACAAAGACAAGGGCGGCTGCTAGTTGACTGTATATATACCACACTGAAAATTTCACAGATGGCGTTGTAACATAGTTTGTAATATTTGGAAATAGCTAAAGAATAAAGAAAAGATAAATAATTCTAGACAAGTATGATAAATAATAAATCTGTACCTTGAATTTATTTTTGAAGTTCAAGAAGAAATAAATAATTATCTCTTGGTATTTCTATGAAATATTATTGTTATACAACAAAACAATAATTACCGCCAGGTGGTAATGTAGGACAGATATCGTCAACAATATTTATCTGTTATCTAAAAGATGTTGTTATTTAGAAGGTTATAGATAGATGGAAATGTATAACCACTGAATACGAATAAGAAACGATACAATTGTAGATTCAATACGTAAAACCTTATCCAAAATAATTAATTTATCATCGAATGTAAACAAAATTCTTTCCTACGATAATAAATTGTGAACTCATGGAAGACTTATGAAAAAGACTTATGTCATTGATTTTATACATTTGGTAAATGATGAGAAACAAGTATTAAAATCTGATTAATTAAAATACCTTTTTGCTTTAATTTAATACGCTAAATAGTATCATGTAATCCATTTATATTGTTATTTTTGAAACGATGATGGCTCAGTTGGTTGTGTGTTCGGACACAGCGTTGAAGGGACGTAGGTTCGAATCCTAACAACTGAGTCGGAGCTTTCGGTGAAAGGAAAACATTGTGATGAAACCATAGCATGGTGGTAGGGCATTTTTCTAAGTCCGCCTGGCCAGCTACCACCCTCACGTTGAAAATCAGTCCCCAAGCACCTGTTGGTGTACTCCGGCAGCTGCACTTGAGCGCTAGTCTCTCTCTAGGCTTAGCGTCATCATTTAACATCAAATGAGATTGTGGTCAAACGCTAACCTATAAAGTATAAACTTTGAATCTAATTCTTTTAACGACGTTTGCCCGTTTTTTTTTTTTTTTTAATCAATATCCAAGGGATAAAAATTAGGGAGAAAAGAAGAAGTAAAGGATCCAGAATTCATCTTTTTTTTTCGATTGTCCACCCTTAGAATATCACGTTTTATAATCTAGCAATAATCTAATATGTTTTGCCTACCATACTATAAATTCTGGAAAACTGGGACTTAAAAAAGCTCATTCCTAAACAGAAGGTCGGTCTTTCGAATGCCCATCATTTTTTTTCATTGCCCACCCTTGGTTACAGAGATATTTTAAGAATATGACATTCTCATCAGTTATACTGTTTGTGGTTTTTCAGTTTTTAGCTAGTGTAGACATAAGCTGTTGAAACGCTGTTCGTTTTACTCAAGATAGCAGCACATAATCTTCATCATTGTCCGAACTGGAACTACCGTGAACTGTACTGTATATCCTATCAAAAGGTCTGTTTGGAGTGTCCTCATTTTCTTTCTGTTGCTATATTGATATAGATTAGTCGAGAGTAATTAAACTGTGGGAAACGCAATTTTCTTGATCATCATCGTCAGATACAGGAGTAGCTGAAACTTTTGTCAATATAGTCGGGTTAAAACCTAGTTCTGGAATAATCTGTGGATTAAATTGGTACAAACCTGTTGCTTTAAAACCACTAGTAATGATATTGTGTGTCACGTCACGTATTTGGACAAGATATTTGAAAAGATAATATTCAATCAGGCCTCAATGCATTTCAGTAGGTTTATTGCATTTTTTACTGCTCGCACAGATGACATCCATTCATTTTCAGATCACAATGCTCTCTAGCGCATCTTGGCTGTAAGTACTATACATAAAATGTTGTCGTTAAATAAGGTCTACGGTACAATTTGGTGGGCCTTAATAACCGCCACAACATGTGTAAAGAATTACTAAAAACAGTTATTCCGAACATTATATACTATTTAAAGTCGCGAAGTATGAAATAATAGAAGACTATAGTGCAAAATGTGTATATATATATTTATATATAAGTGTCACATAACAAAAATTTCTTACTATTGATGCGGATCATTTCTTAGTATTCGAGCCGCACGACTTCCCCACACAATAAAACACCACTCTGGTGACTATCAGCTAGTTAACGTGTCGCTATAGATTTGAGGCGCCCTGTATGAATATTAGCTACCTACCTAGTGTAATCTTCGGTGACATCGATAGCTTCAAATTGTTTTTTATTGTTAAGTTCTTATTAGTCAACAAGTCTTATTACCTGCGCCTACCTTACGTCTAATGATTTGATAAATTATTTAATAATTGTAATCTATTAACACTTGATAACTCCTGTAGACATTATCTTTTATCGTTGATTAATGCACATATATATAAAATATAAAAGGTAATGGTTATAAGCAATTTATAACTGATTTTTGTTTTGTAACCACCTGTGGGGATATTCTTTATTTATACAAGTATTGTATCACTTTGAACAATGGCCGACTTAACTAAAAGTCTACGAGAACTCCTCGGAAAGATTGCTGAAGAAAATAATTTTTCTAACTACAATGTGAATATTAAACCAATTTCTAGTGGCGGAGCAAACTATACGTCACAACTATTCCTGGCAACAATTTCGAGTGATGGCAAGGAATTGAATTTATTCGCTAAAGTCATCGTCCTGGGTGACAAGATACGCTCCCAAGGGATGGATAACTTTTTAGATATAGAGCCCTATGTTTATACCGGACTAGCGAAATTCTATCGGCAGTTGGAAGAGAAGCACAATGTGCCCCAAGAGCACAGACTCGAGTTCCCCAAATTCTATGGGTACGACTCGACTCGTGGACAGGAGACATTAGTATTCGAGGACTTGGCTGCCCAAGGTTATACCGTCTACGATAGGTTTAAATCGGTAGAGTGGCCGTACGCCTACAAAGCTATAAAAGAATTAGCTAAATTCCACGCTTTATCTTTTGCTTTTCAAGAAGAATATCCTGAGGAATTCGAGAAAGCGCAGAAAATGTTCGTAAACCCTATGGAAAATCTGGAACAAGGAAAAGCTATTTTTCAAGATTTCGCTGAAGCAGCACTTTCAGTAGTCGAGGAACCGAACAAAAGTCGAGTAACTACATTTATTTCGAAACCAGATATGTTGTTTGAGTTCATGGAATATCTGAAACCGTCACGACGCACTGTTCTGGCACACGGTGACTACAGGGTCAGCAATCTGATGCATAAAGTGGATCAGGTAAGGATAAAGTCATACTAATAAATCTTTCTCAAAATAATAATAGCTAAAAAGTACGAATATATTTTGGATACCTATTAGTCTTTCATATATCAAATGTAATGTTTCTCTGTGTCTCTATCCATTAGTATCCTCATAACTCTAAAACCACAGAATTTTGAATGAATGAATACTTTATTACGCTTTTTACTTTTTTTTATATTATAGAGGGCAAACGAACAGGTGGGTCACCTGATGGTAAGTGATCACCGCCGTCCATAGACACTAGCAACACCAGGGGAGTCGCAAGTGCGTTGCCGGCCTTTTAATATATGTGGGCCTCCGGCGCTCCTTTGTATACTGGCGTTAATGCTACCGAGTATTTTCTTCCACCTAACGAGCGGTATTGTGGAAAAAAAATATTATATGCAGGGACAATATTAATAATAGCTTAGCACTGAAGTGTAGTTAAAATATACTAAAATTCATATATACGTATATTTGAAATCATACATTTATTCTCTGATCAGGTTTTATTATGTGATTCTTTGCATACAATAAGTTATAATGTTGATAATAAACTATGTGAACTTCCATTACATTATGTTGCTATATTTCCTAAACTAGTGAATATTGAGCGATACAGTACAGTAGCGTATAGACGATTTTTATAACAATAGCGATGATGACTCAATTGTTAGCGTGTTTGGACACTGTGTCGATTGACATAGGTTGGAGGGAAATCATCGTGATGAAACCATAACATGGTGATAAAACTTTTTCTAAGTCTGCCGTTAGCTAGCTACCACCTTCAAGTTAAACATTTACCACCAAGCATCTGTTGGTGTCTTTTGGCAGCTGCACTTGAGAGATAGTCCGTCTCTATGTTTCGTGTTGTCACCGTCTTAGACCACATCGTCATTTAATATCAAATGAGATTGTGGTCTAACGCTAAAATATATATAATATATAGATTATTTATTTTTTAATTCATATTCATATATTTACATTTAATACATTTAATACATTTATAAAAAGTAAAGATGACTTATAAAAAATCAATGTGAGGTCTGGAGTCTGAAAAAGGTACAAAGACCTGAACTACAGATCTCCAGATCCTCGTATAAGAATTAAACTAAAATCTTATCATTATATGTATAAGCAAACAATAATTGTAACAACAAAGTTCTTATGAAATTATAGATAGTAAACTTTCAGTGTTTTTGTATGAAAGTGTTAGTAACCAATCGTAGATAATGCGTTTTGCTTTTTGCTTAGTTATTTGATAAATTTGAAGAATAGAGTTAATTTGGTTGTATATATGAGGACCAAGAAAGCAGAAAAATTTATGAGAAAATTGTAGACGGAGTGAAATCGTCTCACATACACGATGATTTTTTCTTTTACTGTAATTAATGTTAGGATCATACGTTAATCGACAGTGTATGGTAAGGATAGTTTTTAGGAGGAAAAGTTGCCTTACACTAAGAACATTTGATATGTTATACAGTTTATCAGTAGGGAATCTAAACGGCAGAAAAGAACTTACTTTTAGAACTGCTCTTTGAGCACGCTCTAATGTTATTAATGTAGTTTTAGCGGCTCGGCCCCAGGATGTGATGCAATATGTAATAATCGACTGACAGATGGCAAAATACACAGACTTAATAATTTTTGAATCTCCAATGTGAAAAAATATGAAAAAATATGAAAAGAATACATGTTACAAAAAAAAATATCAGTACTAGAAGAAGAAATTTTATGTCGAAGTTACAATGGCCGCTTTTACGAAAAAAGCAACCTATATATCCCAACGCGACATTCAAAATGTGTATCTTAATGGCATAAAATAATTTCGTCAATATAAATAAATATATTTATCTAGGTAGTGTTTTGCAAATAATCTATTAAAAATATCACAATGATTTTAAATATTTAGACTTATTATGTTTTTACAGGAAGGCCTCTATAGCCTCAAAATTTTAGACTACCAGACGATGAAAACTGGTAATCCGGTAGCAGATATACTGTACTTCATCTTCACCGGAACCGACGAGGAGTTCCGTGCTAAACACTACCTACCTCTCCTCGACCATTACTACTCACAACTCAGCCTGGCGATGCGGAGGCTGGGACTCAAACCACAGAAGATATATTCTCGAGATGATTTCGAAGCCGAACTGCAAATGGTAAATACAGATAGATAGTACAATACGAATTTGATGTCCACAAATTTGAACCTTGAGACATATTCTAGTAGTACTACTGTGTGTGAAAGAAATATATAATTTTGGATTTGAACGTTATTGACGTTCTTCTATCAAAGAGCGTACCTCTATAATCATTGCATAGCCAGTATCCTGATATGAACTTGATAGCAAATCATAACATCATAAACTATATATATCCGTTTTCCTCATAACAAACAAACCCACGATTTCAAGTAACAAAACTGTCAGCAATACGACCAAATAACCAAACTTAAACGATATCTGTGGCGTTCGATTTGCGCAGCCACGTTGGTCATCTCGTCCTACTCCTTAGGGACCAGATGAGGATAATTGTCAGGGCGTTTTCCCTCTGATGCGGTATCTTTGCAGCTCATGAAAACGAGCCGATCGTTGGGTTCTCGTCTTTGCGGTTGGTATTTCCTGTTTGGTTGGTCGGTGATATGGGTCGGGCTGTAATATTGATTTTAAGATGTCTCACAATATCTCTGAGAAGTTCCAACAAGGGGTCGCCCCACCATCTGTTAGAACTGAAGACATGACAATACTTTGGAATTATTACCTTATTAATTATTATGACACTTTGACACTTTGACACTTTATTATGACACTTATTTAATTATTATGACACTTTGGAATTATTACCCACCTATTAATGTCAGTACTTATCATCAAAAGCGAGAATTGAATGTCAAAGTAGTAAGAAGAATTAAGTTATCTTGTTTCTGAAATTGTTTTTTCCGTTTCAGACATTACCGTACGGATTGCTCGTAGGTCTGTCCCTGTTACCTGTAGTATTAGTGGAAGAGGAAGACGCCCCGGTAATGGATAAAGACAAAGATATGATGGCGTTCAAAATCAACAAAGTGGGGAAGTTGTATCCTGAGAGAATTAACGGGATTATCAACGACTATATCAAATGGAAAGTTTTATGAATACAGTAAGGAACGACCCTTCGTATTGTTTTATTTCTTGTAACATTTTGTCGTTCGATGACACCGAATTACCAACCCACCGAGGATTTTTCTAAGTATCATATACCTTTATGTGTTTTCATATGGACTAAGCAGTGCTACAATAATAATATTATATAAACCTCACAATTATTTCAGATTAAGTTGGTAGGTAGCTCCTATGAAACAGCAAACCCATTTCCATAAGTACAAAGTCGCAGGCGTCAGCTAGTGCTTGGTAAAGATTCTGAAGAGTATGTAGAAAAATGACTAAAATAAATTAAATTGATATATATCCATGGACGTTGATTCTAAAATATGCTTTAATTCCGATTCGGCAGCACTTAGTTACTTTAATTATTATACATATCTATAAATTGTATTAAATTAGCATTATTATATATATCTATAAAGAATCCGATGGAGCGGAAACAGGTGGTTTTAAAGGCAATGCCATATGTGTACAATACGGTAAACGCATGAAATTGCGAAGGTTTTGGTATTGGTCTTGCTTCAATACACCTGGACTTGGTCTTGATATTGCGATCTCAATCTTGGTCTTGGTCTTGTAGCAAGAGTCTTACGAGTCTTGCAAATCTTGCAATTATCTATTAACCTATTGCGCTTTGTTAAACACGTTTGGTCAGACAGTGTTACCAATTTAACCCTTAAACGCATATTGTTGCCAATTGTCTACATTCCACTTCCAATTCATTTCATCCAAAACCCTGAGCAGACGTGTTTCTAAAATCATGGTAAAACCATAGAAAACACGTGTGGAAAAATAGTTGACATTACTTATTTATTTAGGTAATAAACAGCCTTATAATATAAACTAAAAGATCTAAACCATTATTTAAAAGTAAAATATTGTTAGGCTATTTTAAGAAATCGTAGCATCACTTTGAAAAGTATGTATTTATACAAGGTTTAAATTATTTGCAAATTACCCTTTTTTTACATTTCGGAATGTAGGCTTTGTGTTTTTTTTCTTTTGACATACACAAAATGTTTAAATAAGTAAAATAAACCAAACTAAAACCTGAAGTATATTTTATGTATCAGTATTATACAGTACATCAGCAACTTTCTTTTTATAAGATAACAAATTATTAGAAAACATTGCTAAGGAATTAATTAATTAATAAGGAATACAAGATCATTGAAAAAGGAATTCTTAAAATAATTAGTGCGACAAAAGGGATATGAAAAGTGTCCTTACATCGAGTATTAGGTCGTGGTATTTTAAAAATAATTTCCACCAGAAGCTGGGATGAATCAATATAGTTAAGTTATATAAGATAGTAATATATATTATAAGTAAGATAGTAATATATATATAAGTAATAATAGTAAGTATAGTTAAGTTAATATAAGAAAATTGTGTGCAGATAAATCCTTCCATCTTTTAAAAATTGTAAGATATGTATAGAAGCACTTGTTTTATAATCGGAAAAGGTGTTATCAGTTCTAAAATCCAGCGTTTTTAAAAATCTGTTGTGTATTTTGTCAATCCTAGCTATGTGTGTCTCATATTGTGGACTCCATACTACACTCACAAACTTCATAAGGACATAACCATAAGCAAGACATTTTTGTAGGTGGTAGAGCCACGCTGCAGCTATTCCTGGCTTCAGTATGAATGGGTCGGCTCGCCCGGGGTAGTACCACCCGCTGACAGAAAACCGACGTGAAGTAGCAGTGGCTGCACTGTTGCGTTTCGTTCGGTCAGTGAGAGCGCCGGAGGCCCACATATTTAAAAGGGCGGCAACGCATTTGCGACTCCCCTGGTGTTGCTAGTGTCTATGGACGGCGGTGATCACTTACCATCAGGTGACCCACCTTTTCGTTTGCCCCCTATAATATAAATAAAAAAATATATAATAAGCGAAATAAAAAACTTTTAAAGTTTCTGGTCGTTTAAAAGCCTTCCGAGGCCAAGAATTAGGCCGAGTATTTTTAAGCTTTAGGAACTATGGTATCTGTATGGGAACTAAAATGGAGCTTAGAGTTTTAAATAACTCTTAAGTCACTGAATTTCCTTATTGTATTACTGCCGAGTACGTAGTTATAAGTTAAAGGATTGTGTTTTCGGGAGAAAATTATATAATATGTAATAATGTGACATTTGTTACTCTTGATAAATAGTTGATTCAAGGAGCAATATTTATTAAATATATCGAGATTATATTGTAATTGACTACAATCGGCTTCTGACAAGACAACTTTGAAAATCTTTTTGTCATCTACGTAAAGTAATTGGCAAAGTTAGTGAAACAATTTCCCATATCATTAATATATAGCGGTAATTAGAGACGGGCCAATATGAGATCCCCGTGGAATACCGGAAGGATTTGTGAGACACTCAGATCGATATCTTTTAAGTGCTACGGTTTAACTGCTGTTTCTAAAATAGGACTCAATCCATCTTAGCAGATCGCAGTGTATATCAATTGTCGATTACTTTGTAAGTAATATTGAATCAGTTATTTTATCAAAAGCTTTAGAGAAGTCAGTATACACGGCATCCTAGTAACAGCCAGAATCAAGAGCTTTATTAATGAAATTAGTTTAAGAGACTAAATTGGTGTCAACACTGCGACCACGATAGAAAATGTTCAGTTGAGGATTGATTTTCGTAACTTCGCTGTCGCTGTTATGTTGTTGTCGGAGAATTTTTATTTTATAAAGGACCAAAAATATTTTGGGGATGTGAAAATATTATCTTCGTAATATGAAATATAATTGTGATATTTTATTCTGCTTCTAATAATTTTTCTAGGTAACGCAAAATTCAAGTTCTTCCAAGTCTCGATATTTTTTTCCCCATTTGGATGGATTTCTAACTTTTCACGAATAAGTTTTATCAAGGCTCGTAATTATATTTATACTTATTCGTTTCTTAGGAATATATAGATCAATGAGTTTATGCAAAACACAATAGAAATAAGTCACTGCTTTTTCCGTATTCAAGTTGCTGAGACAATAAACCCAGTCGATATCCATAAAACTCTTACTTAGCTCTTCAAAATTAGCGCAGTGAAAGATATATTTAAAGCCGTCTTTAACGTGCATATATAAAGTAGGAAATAAATTAAGTACAATTTCAAGAGATTTGTAATGAACGCCTTGAGGTATAATCGGTGAGGTACAAGGTATGACAACAATTTTTGTCAATTAACACTAGATCGAGAATGCGCCTATTGGTATTATAACTACAGTTGTAATGTAAAGTATTACTAGAATGCATAAAATCGGATAGAATCATGGTAGAGTTAGCATTGAAATAGATAGAAGATGAATCGTTGGCCCATGAAGTTAAACACGAAGCCGATCTTCTAAGCGGCCTTTTTGCGTCCAACTCGACTCTGGATTGTAAGGAGGAGCTACCACCCACAATCCCGCGATGTGAAAGCTCGATGCCAAATGTTCAGTTTCTACAAAGAGCTATACGCAAAGTACTCTTCGCTTTGGACATCTCTAATTCGAGTGGGCCTGATGGAATACCCGCAATCGTGCTTAGGACATGTGCTCCGGTTTTAGCTCGTCTTTTCCGGCTCTCGTACTCCACAGGCGTTGCCCCTACCACCTGGAAGTCTATCTTAGTCCACCCGATCCCCAAAAAAGGCAACCATTCTGATCCATCTAACTATAGGCCCATTGCTATTACCTCCCTGCTTTGTAAGACAATGGAATCCTGCATAAACCACCAGCTCCTAAAGTATCTACAAGAGAACCAGCTCATTAATGATCGCCAATACGGTTTCCGTTAAGGCCGCTCAGCTGGTGATCTTCTAGCCTTTTTGACTCACAGATGGGCGGAAGCAGTCGAAAAAAAATGGGGAGGCCCTGGCCGTTAGTTTGCAAATCGCTAAGGTTTTTGATCGGGTCTGGCACAACGCGCTTTTCTCGAAGCTTACTTCATTTGGACTTCCCGAGAAACTACGCAATTGGGTATGCAGTTTCCTCACGGAGCGGAGCATAAAAGTCGTTGTTGACGATGCATGCTCCGATCTCAAGAACGTGAACGCTGGAGTCCCGCAAGGCTGTGTGCTATCCCCTACCTTATTTCTTCTGCATATCAATAATATGTTGAACATCTGTAACATTCATTGCTATGCAGATAATAGTACTGTGGATGCTTTATATACGTCGTGCAAGTGTTTCTCGGGAACGCGATAACGAGTGCCGGAAAAAACTTGTGTCCGAGATAGATACCTCATTGAAGCGTGTCTCGGATTGGGGAAGACAAAATCTAGTCGAATTTAACCCCACAAAAACACAAGTATGCGCCTTCGCTGCCAAAATAACCCTCTTTGACGCATTCCCTAATTTCTAAGGAGTTCCCCTAGCTGCTAAGCCTCATTTTAGTATCCTCGGTATCAACATATCTAGCGACGTTCATTTTGGTGGTCATTTGGAAGATAAAGTAAAACTGGCCTGAAAAAAGTTAGGTATCCTTAACAGAGCAGGACGGTATTTCACACCAATTCACCGCCTTCAGCTGTATAAGGCGCAAGTCCGTCCACACATGGACTATTGTTCTCATCTCTGGGCTGGAGCGCCCCAATGGCATCTACTTCCTTTTGACCGAATCAAGCGAAGAGCGGCTCGAATCGTTAACGACCGGGTGCTTTCCTTAGGGCTCGACACTTTGAAGCATCGTAGGGATATTACGTCACTTTGCTTCCTTTACAAGATCTACCACGGAGAGTATTCTGAAGAGCTGTTCGGACTGATACCTGCTACTGAGTTCCATTACCGAACGACTCGCCATAAAGTGAAATTCCATCAATGTCACCTCGATGATTGGAAGTCATCTACTGTGCGATTCTCACATGCGTTCTTCCCAAGTACGTCAGCCCTCTGGAATGTGTAACATATGTAGGTAGATATAGATTTAATAACATTTTAGTGTAAGTAGTTATAAGCGGCCATTTGCCATTCTCTTTGGTAATAGACGTCTTGCAGTACAGTTGAGTTTTATTGAGCTCCGTAAAATATAACCTTTTGGACATATATATCAGAATGAACTCCCAGCGGCAGCGATTCCGGACCAATACAACCCACAGACCTTTAAGAAGCGAGCCTACTCCTTCCTCAAAGGCCGGCAACGCATCTGTGATGCCCCTCATGCCGCAGGTGTCCATGGGCGGCGGTGATTACTTACCATCAGGTAACTCGTCTGTTCGTTTGCCTCCAAACGCATAAAAAAATTATTGTATGACAATTTTAATTGAGAACATTAATTACGAACCCGTTCTGCCTGTGATATATTATGGTCAGCAAAGATTAAATAAATATAATAAATAATTTTTTTATCGTTTTACATTATGTCACAAGAATTGTCGAAAAAATCTTTGTAATAATAATTAATGTATAGTATATGATGTATACTATTATTATGTGAGAAATAACAACGGACGCTATATATTGAGCGTACTGAGACGCAAAATGTTTGGAGGGAGCGGGGCGAGGGTTGGTTGTGATTTGTGGTCAATGACGCCGAGGCAAGCATGATACTCAATCACAGCTCTATAAAATCGCTAGCCGATCACCACTCGGAGCGCCGCTATCAATACTTCGTCTCCCCTCACACTCTCACTCGTACACGAACGATATCGTCTATTATACTGTGTAAATATTATAAAAATATTCAGCGTTATTGAAATCTGGCGTTAGCCAAGTTCTGTTTTGTTCAACCAACGTTCTGTTACATTGATTAATCTGATTGCGAAGCATTAGTTAGAAATGTATGCGACTTAGTACATAATCCCATCATATTTTGGCAGTAAATAGTAAAAAAATGTAATCTAATCTCTTTTGAACAAATAAATTACATTAATAATACATTAATATTGATGTGTCTAATACACATAGACGCTATTATTAAACAATATGTAGTATCGAGTATAATGGACGAAATTATTTCTAATAGTGCATAATACATTTTTAGAAAACATATGTTGATATATTTATAAAATAAGAAATGCGATTGTAATAACAATGAAACAACACTAATTACAAAAATTCGAAGTGGTGATTGGCTTTTACTATAAGTCTAATAAATATTAATTTTGTGGTATATTATATATATATGTGCGTACGCCTCTCGCACATGTTGATAATGAACAACATATTTTTGCTAAATTTTACGCGGACGGAATCGCTAGTAACAGGTAGCTTAAAATAAAATATCTCCTGTTAGTTCTCTAGTTACTTTAGTTATATGCTAATGAAAGTCTCGTCAAATTTGTTCTAACCGTTTTGGAGATTCCACATTGGACAAAATTTCGATTAGTTTGGTTTCAGTTTAGGTTGATGTCTCAAACAAATAATAAAGTTGTCAATAAGAATTCAATCGTAATAATTACATTTAACCAAGTTTTGAATTGTGAAAATTAAACATTTGGTCCTTCGAGTCGGATGTGAACCAATGACCTATGGATAATACGCTTAAATATCCCCAACAATTCGTTCGTATTAACTCCGTATTCTGTTGCATTTTTTACGTTTAACATTTTCATTTAGCACTAAAGTGTTTATTCTTCACGTATCTGCTTTACTTCTTCAACAGTATATAACATTTCCTTGTACATGAGCTATGCACTATGATACCTCTTTACAACCTCTTTATAATGGAGGGTATTCTAAAACTCACTAAGTACCATATGAAATGATGAACTATACTTGATTTAGATAATCTCCACCACCTCTACCACATAATCAAATAACTATTAAGAGACTCATCATATATTCCATAATTTAGTAGTTTCTTTTTCTTCACCTAAGATAATGTATGAATACCGAATTTATGCAACTTTATTCGTCAAAGCAAATAAATTTCATACAGATATAAACAGTTTTACCACTTTCACCTTTAATCGTAAGTTCTAAATTAATTCACGCCTCAGTTCAAAACCAGTCCAACTGAGGTAGATTGTGCAATTAAAATACCATTTGTATTTTTTATAACTCCATTCTCAATAACCTTTCCGAAAATTTCCGCTCCTAACAATACATCAACTCAATTAGGTAAATTATATTCAGGATCCGCCATGCCAACTCTCAATAAATCTTCCTGAGGTTGTCTACCTCTTTGTTAGGAAGTAGATCGGTTATTGACTTTAACACATATGCATTTACTAATATGGGGATATCTGGATTAACCTATGAATATAATTTTACCTTCACCATATAATTACAGCTACTGTTTTACACCCGTTTAATCCCGAAATGAATCTCCGTCCTGGTATCTTGTGTAATCCTAAGTACTGTGGTATATCTCCCATGGTAAATGACGTTTGTGAACCTTGGTCAAACAAAGCTCTGACACTGTGAAGCTCCGCCGTTATGGTGTTTCATATTAACCAAAACTGTGGGTGAGAAAATTTGATTTTGGACTGGTGTTGCAGAAAAGCAAGACACGACTACTGAAGTTTCATAAGCAGTCGGCTTCGTCTTGACGTTCGTTCGTTCGGTAGTTCGTCGATTACTCGTCTGATTTTCAAAATTTTCCGTTCCTTTATATAGTATATATCGTTCCCTACGACACGATGAAGTATAGTGTGATGTTTACCGCTATAGATTCAGCAAGACAAAGTGCTCCTATAAAGTTTGACTACGTGATCAAAATTTAAACGCCAATAACATAAACGATTCTGGTTTACAAATTTACTACGTTCTAAGTCATATTCTACTCTATATTCTTTACAATACTATATATGATGGTTTCGATCACAATATATACAGTTTTATTTTAATACATGGAACGATTGCCGACTTACTGGTGTTACATTATTTTGCGTTGTGGGTTTAGTACTTGATCTAGGTTTTATAAATTCATAAGCTCTACCTTGTCATTAAAAAATCTTTAAATTTGTATAAATTTGGTAACCCTTCGAGACATCGCTTGACACTTTTAGTTCCCATTGTTTTCTTGATTCGTGATCCAGTTTTAGAGTTAACAAATGTATGACAATTAAATTCCAATTCTTAATATTAACACCAATATTTTTAATGAGCTAAGACACTCCGTTATAGTGTACGATAAATCCTTCATATGCTATGCCCACTCATGTGTTTCTCAATACTTGTTTGACTAAATAGTCTATATACGATTTTATTTACTAAAGACTTTTCATTGTCATACCGATTCTTTAAAGTTTCCGAAGAAATCGAATAATTAGCAATCTCATTTGAGATATGTCTTAATAATTGTTCCGCTTGTCCCGTTAAATAAATGTTTAAGTAATGCAAGTTTTGTATATTACCTTATTTATTTGACTTATGAATCTCTTCATATTTCCCGGAAAATGTAGGTATTATTATCTTAGATAAATCAATAGTTTCGCTCTCTTTTGTAATATAGGTAATATCACTATAATTGGCTACTCTGAAAGACTATATAATTTTAAAATTTCAATGCGTTCAAATAAATCATATAAAATTTTTATTATCTGCCATGATATATAAGAATACAAAAATTAATATCACTGATAATTCAACCCTAGTCTATCCGAAGTATTTCAACTAAAATACGACGATAAAGAAAAACTAGAGATAACATATAAATGAATATTGTAAAATTAATTCTAAAAACAAACCACTACTAAACAACATTCACTCTCCAATAGTAACACCGTCTTTTATTGTAACGTCACCGCCGAGTAACCCTCACCCACGGTTTCGTCTGTTGTCGATGGTCACTAATTTCGACCTGCTCCCGTAGTAACTTGTCTGTAACGATACCGCCGAGCACCCTCGTACACGATTCCGCTTACCTCCGTTGTTCACGACAGTGGTTTTGCGCTAGTAGTTCCGTTTCTGTGACACCACCGTCAAACGCCCTCGCACACGGTTCTCTGTTGTCGATGGTCACTAACTTCGACCTGCTCCCGTAGTAACTTGTATGTAACGATATCACCGAGAACCCACGTACACGATTCCGTTTACCTCCGCTGTTCACGACAGTGGTTTTGCGCTAGTAGTTCCGTTTCTGTGACACCACCGTCAAACGCCCTCGCACACGGTTCTGCCCTGCCGTCGATGTGTTTTTTGATAACACTATCCTATAATATCAGTCTCACTGCCCAATATTATTGTTGAGAAATAAGAAGTACCTCCGGGATTTTGGGAACTAGGGATCCCTTATTTCTGTTTTTATTTTTGTTTATATATCCGTTATCGAAGGATCTACTGTTTAATTATTGCATGGAAAATCTATTAAAAATAATATTTCGATCGTAAAATCTGTGAAAATTTTCGTATACACTAAGACATTTTCAAATTAAACGGATTTTTATAACATTTTACCAGCTTTTCCCTGCGACAATTAAACATACTCGTAGATTAACTACATAGATCATTCTTTCTGTGATAATGAGTTTTTTAGCTAATGAGTTTTATTTGCAAACTACGATATCATTTATTTTTGTTCTGAATTACAAATCGTGGTGCAATTTATTCGTGAAAACAATATATTAAATTTAGTTTGTCACGCTGAGTAACGTAATGGGTAATATAGATAATCGCTTTGCGAGACGATCATCATGTTTACGAAATAAGCTTATCAATAAAAAAATATATAAATAATCTTTCGTTGGCTTACCACGGCCTTCGAGATTAGAAGACGCACCTTGAGTCGCGTCGTTCGGCGCATAACGATTTATATAGGACCACGCAAGTTAGGTTTTGGGCGAGGGATGCTTTTTAAAAACACAAATTTAATGTTACGCACGAGGATAACAGAACAAGACGAATTTACGGACAAAGAAACTTAAATACATTGCAGGAGCGTTTTTTGAATTTGAATTATTACAACGCTCCAGTAATGTTGTATGAAACGGCGTGCTGGGATTATTAAATACTCTTTGATTAGACTCTCTTTTATCATTCTTGGCATACCAAAGTAAGTCTCTTTGATTAGTATTAATATGTAGTCCGGTGGAACTGTAGCGAGTGGCCTTGTCAGGCTAACAGTGTAGGTCAGTTCGAAAAAAAAAAATCTTTGCTTAGTACAAATTGCGTTCACGTGACTGTATAGGCATAAATGCGCTTGCCTTTCCGCACAGATGATTTTCTTTTTTTTTATAATTATTTTTCTTCCAACTCGTTTCATGTTATACAATTTCGTATATGTGTGAACTTTTAAATGGCTTTATTTATGTTATGACTTCTTTATTTGTTCTTTTGTTAGCTGTAAGATCACCGATTATTATAAAATAAAATAAAATATATAAAATGATAAATAGAAAATTGGCGGTTAAGCTGAAAATTCGTCTTTATTTGTTATATACATACTTAAAAAATATAAATTTAATGATCAAAATAAATTCCAACGGTTCAGAAAGAGAAATGGTGATTGATTGTATTCCACCGGAATTAAAGATCAGAACTCAAATTCGTAATAGAAAACCTGCTTCCAGCAAAGTCAAAAGAAAAATACATAAAAGTATACAAACATTTTAGGAGTTGGAAAAACGAGAAGAAAGTGAACATTTTCTCCGAAACAGTATTTTTGACTTATTTTAATGAGATTGCTAAAACTAAAAAGCCATCTACATTATGGGCAATATATTTCATGCTGAAATGTAGAGTTCATGTTAAAAACGGCATTAATTTGAAAAGTTGTGGAAATTTAACAACTTTTTTTTAAAAATCGAAAATTTTTACTGGCGAAAACATAAAGCAATTTTTAATTAAAGCCCCAGATAATATATGTTTTTGCGACAAAGGTAAATATAATTATTTATTTGATATACATTTAAGCCAAAATGGCTGGATGAATTTTGATACACAGGATTTATAAGTCTTATTAAATATTTTGTCCGTGTCTGTATCTTGATATTTAGTTTTGTTTGTTACAGGTTGCTATGATATTAGGCGTTAACGGAGCATTTCGGGGATATCGAACTATATTTTTAACACAAAAGACATATAATTTATTGACGACAAAGCAATAATAACATTGCGCGACACTACAACAAAAATTGACCGAATATTTGTAATCTGAGGAGAGTTCCTAACATATGTACAAAAATATTATAATCTTCATCAGGCGAATACAACATCAGATAGGTTTTTTCTTAACTTTCAGAAAGGGATGTGCACGAAGCAGGCCATTGGAAGACACAAAATAGCTAACATACTTAAAGAAATAGCAACTTATTTAAACTTGACTATTCCCGAATGTTACATTGGACATTGTTTCCGTAGGTTTGTAACCACTCTTCTGTCTGGTTCTGGAGCGAATAAAACGACTCTTAAAAAACAAGGAGGCTGGAAGTCTGATAAAGTGGCTGAAGGCTACATTGAGGACTCAATTGAAATCAAAACTGATATAAATAATAAAATAAATCAAAACAGCACATTGCAACCTAATTCGGAAACAGAATCTCACCCGCTGGTCATTTGGCAACATCTAAGTCCACAGCATATTCAGCCATTTACCAGTACATGTTGTCTTTGCAGACTGTATTTTTGCTGGTTTTGTAATTAAATACACTTGTTGATGCATATAATATCTTACTTAAGCAATCGCATGCACTTTATTTTCACCACAGAGAACATAATACATCCTTATACAACAGAGTATTTAAAGATTTGTCCCAATTGTAACATAAGCTTTCGATAAAGTCGACCATTTAATAAAAAAATTAGCTTCAATTGGCATTACACGTAGCCTATTAAAGTGGTGTATATTAGAATGGTAGAGGATCGGAAAGGTAGGCTTTTCCAATCGCTCTTCTCAGGAAGTGGCTAAAGAATATACATCAGAACGATACGAAATGCTGTCAGGAGTACCGCAAGGTTCTAATTTAGGGCCTATACTGTTCAATATCTTCATTAATGACATCTGTTTACAACTTCAGGATACGAAGTGTTACCTCTTTGAAGATGACCTCAAATTGCTTCGCCAGATTAATCGTCCTAATGACGTATTGTTACTGCTAATTGATCTAAATAATTTTTTCAAATGGTGTTGAAGGCTAATAAGTTTTATATTTTTATACAATTTAACAGCACTGAACAATATTCGAGACCTTGGCATTTTGATAAAAACTAAACTGAGTTTCAATGTACATATTCATAGCATTGTTAACAAAGAGTTTAAAACTTCAGTATTTTTATTACATAACAGTAAGAATTTCGAGATGACAAATAGAAAGATTGCACTATTTAACTGCTTTGAACCTTTGATCTACTATGCAATAATTCGCAAACATCTATAATTAAGATGGCACTTGTATAGAGTCATTCTATCTAAATATATGTACTCTACTGTCGTAGTGTAAATCTTATTACGAATAAATAAATATCTTTTAATCTCCAACAACAGTTTTTAGCAATTCAATTTTGTTATGGTTAAATAAAAATGTTGTCTATGTAATCAAATCAAAAATACTTTATTCAATTTAGGCCCTAAGAAGGCGCTTATGAACGTCAAAACTACCAACTAAAACCTAACACTATTACCTAAAAAACTTTACTGGTTTTACTGAGTCTAAAAAATGGAACGACCAGTTTGTCACAGTTTCTAGTTTTTAAATCATGCCTGTGTTTTACGAACTCCAGCTTATCAAAGTTTTTGCGAACATACATTAAATTATCTAGAATATATTGGGAAGGCAGAGTTAAGATACCGAATTCTTGAAACTTAGTCTTTAATGATACGCGAGGTCCCATATTGTGTATAGCTCGAACTGCTCGTTTTTGCAATAAAAATATCGTGTCTACCTCAGCTGCTGTCCCCCACAGCAAAATACCATAGGACATTAAGCTATGGAAGTAAACGAAGTAGACTAATCTTGCTGTGGCAATATCTGTAAGCTGGCAAATCTTACGTACCGCGAATGCAGCAGAACTTAATCTTCCAGACAATTTTTTTATATGAAAACCCCATTGTAATTTGGAATCAAGTGTGATACCCAAGAATACGAGGTGTGTTCAAAAAGTATCGCGAATTTTGAATTTTCGCGGGTTACGTATATTCGAATTTCGAATTTTTTGTGGCGTTATGTTGGTACTCATGTCTCTCACTTATGCCGACAAGCTCGGCCATTTTGAATGTTCATTTAATTGTTGACAGCTGCTTTGCTTGCACGTGTTTTGGATCGTCTTCGATTTTTACCTATTCAAAAAAATGGATCAAAGAACCTGTATCAAATTTTGTGTGAAAAACGAAATTAAGTGCGCGGATGCAAGTTATGCGCAATTTGCGCGAAGCAATCCGCCAGAAACGCCCGGATTTGTGGAAGAACAAAAATTGGCTTTTGCACCACGATAACGCCCCTGCTCACACATCGTTGCTTGTGCGCGACTTTTTGGCCAAAAACAACACACTAATGATGCCGCAGCCACCGTATTCCCCAGATCTGGCCCCCTGTGACTTTTTCTTGTTCCCTAAACTGAAGAGGCCCATGAAAGGACGACGTTACGCTTCTCTTGACGAGATAAAGACGGCATCGAAGGAGGAGCTGAACAAGATAAAAAAAATGATTTTTTGAAGTGCTTCGAAGATTGGAGAAACCGTTGGCACAAGTGTATAATATCTCATGGGGATTACTTTGAAGGGGACAAAATAGATATTCATGAATAAATAAATAATTTTTGAAAAAACACAAAATTCGCGATACTTTTTGAACACACCTCGTACAGTATTATTAACTAATCCTATCAAATCCCCTTCGATCTTGATACCACTATTAACCTGTGGAACATTAGGTAAAGTAAATCTCATACAATTCGTTTTATCTGTATTTAGCAACAGGTTATTTAACGCAAACCAATGACAAATTTCATTTAACTTATTATTCAGATGCCCAACCTCTGAATCTATCCTTTTTACTTTAAATATAAGTGAAGTATCGTCTGCAAACAGCACCATGTCAGCACAGTCATTAACAATTAGCGGCAGATCGTTTATATATATCAAGAACAAAAACGGCCGTTAAATAGAGCCCTGTGGGACGCCAACCCGCGCAAACGATCCCGCAGAGGTTACCCCATGTATGCTAACCTTTTGACAACGATCTTTTAAATAAGAGACTAAAAGGCCGAGAGAAGATCCACAAACACCATAGTGATTTAATTTAAGAATAAGCGTACTATGGTCATCGCAATGGAAGGCCTTAGACAAATCGCAGAACACACCATTTGCATCTCGCGAATCCTCCCAGGCCCCCAATATATGTCTTATCAGCGTTGCACCAGCGTCAGTAGTGGATTTCGTTTTCGTGAAACTAAACTGTCGACCATCCAGAAACTTATGCACATTGAAATAATCTACTAACTGTTCAGATCATAATCTTTTCAAAAATTTTGCTTAACGACGGAAGTACAGAAATAGGTCTAACATTTCCAAGATTACTTTTGCAGCCTGATTTAAACAAAGGAACCACTTTGCTTACTTTCATTAAATTAGAGAAAGTTCCTTTTGCTATACTTTGATTAAATATATTAGCCAAATGTGGTGAAATAGTGACAATTATGGACTGTACTACTATTACCGACATTCCCCATATGTCTTCGGTTTGTTTAAAATTAAATTGTTTAAAAGCCCTTACTATTTCACCTGAACTAATAGATGAGAAATTAAATTTTGAGTTTATAGGTGCACTCATATTTTTTAAAAGAGCTGCAGCACCACGGGCTGATGATATTATATTCTTAGTGATTTGTAAAGGTATATTAGTGGAATAATCTTGAAAAACAGTTACTACCTCTGAACTGCTTGAAATATGTACTCCGTCGACATTTAGATTAAGTGAATTATCATTTGTTTTATTATTTCCTAATTCTTTATTTATTATATGCCAGAGAGTTTTGGACTTATTTCTAGACTCAAGAACTTTATTTCGTAAAAATTTTGCTTTAGCAGCTACACAAACACGTTTAAAAACTTTAGAATAACTACTAACATAGGCATGAAAGGATTCACTATTTGTTAGTGATCTCTTATAATACTCTATATCTCTATATATAGCTCATACAATCGATTTCTACTTTTTTTAATGCCTGTAGTTGCCAATTCGCTGAAATTAGTTTTTTTCCTTATACTAATAACCTTTCTTGGGTAATGTTTACTAAATTCAGAGTTTATAATATTAAATAAGCTTTCATAGTCACTATTAGAACCTTGATTATTAAAAGTCTTGAAAGAAAAATGTTGTGCAATATTATGATTTAAAAGTTCTAATCTTTTTTTTGATATAAGTCTAGTTGTTTTTTTACAGACACCGCTAGGTTTATCACAATTAATTTTAACAATGAGTCCTTTGTGTCAGATGGTATCCCAGTAATAATACTACCGCCAATGGTCTTGAAGTCAGTAAATATATTATCTCTACAAGATGCAGTTTGAGACGTACATCTTGTTGGCTCATTAAAAAGAGGATCCAGATTAAATGACTTAAATAACGATGTGAACATAGTGACCTCTGGCGACATACTTAAAATATCTATATTGAAGTCACCACAGACTAAAACTCGCTTGTTACTATTAAATATTCTTATTAAAATTTCCTCCATTTTTTGTAAGAATTGATAAATACTTGATGATGGAGGTCTATAGACACAGAGAATAATCAAATTATCCATCTCTGCACAAGTCACTTCACAAATACGGTCGATTGAGAGACTAAAAATAATACAACCACCACCAACTGTGATTGTTCTATTAAATACACTGGCAGCCGAAAAATGGGGTACATCAAATAGCATCTTATTTGTTTTAAGCCATGTCTCTGTAAAACATAATATATCTAGTCTCTCTCTATTTAATAATAAGTATATGTCTAATATCTTGCCGGAGAAGCGATTAATATTTTGGTGGTATAATGTGATATTACACTGCTCCTTTGTCTTATCTACTAGTTTAAAAATTTAATTGCAGTATCATTAGATAAACTAGTTGATACTGCTGAGTCACTTAACCTATTTATATTATAAGCTATCAATGTAGCTATGTCACGTTTATAGTTTTTGGGAAGGTACATACTTTCTCGAGTTATTGTAAAGTTTTAATAAATTTATTAATAACAAAAAATATAAATTTGTCACTATGTCGACATGTCAAATTGTATAAACAGGTATTTAACATATGAATGTTATTATTTTTTCTTTCTGTTAGGGAAGTTGAATATGGAAAAGCACATAACAATATGCTTCTCACATTCAACTGTAACAGTTTCTCTGATGTCTTATATAAATCAAACTTTTTTATATCAGAACTGTCCCCTACTAATATTACAATATTACATTGGTTGTCTAAGTCTGTGTTCAAGATTTTATCAATTATTTGATTATATGTGGCACCAGGCATACAATAATTAATTATGTTGTTATTTAATGATTGTGCCAACATAAAACCCATACCTCTACCTATCCTATCACTAAAAACTATAGTTTTTGCAACAACATTGACATCAGCACCCCCATGACTCTGAGTGTTATTACTGATTTTATATTGTTCTCATTTTGGCTGTGAAGCAGAGGTAATAAGTTCAATTGGAGGAGAAGACAGCGCCAATGAATGTTATCTGTATTCACCTCCATTTTAGCATTGCTTTATATCCGCTCTTGCTATCGCTGTCTAAGTAATAGGAATGCGTTCTATTTGAGATTGTAAATATTAATTAAATAAATAATGAATTAATTAAGTATTTATTTCATGAATTGAAGAATAAATACAAGCATTTTACAATTATTTTAATTCCTAATCTTAGCATAAATATTTTTTATTGTTAAGTAGATACTTTGTAGTACAATTTAATGCCATTATTTGTTAAAATAAATTACTTTTGTTATAGGAATATAAAAATGGTGTTGAGATTTTGAAGGAAACAGACCACTTACATAGATTATCTCGAATACTCGCAGAGGTATGATAAATTATTTAACAATTGTAATCTATTAACACTTGATAACTACCGCACATATTACCTTTTATCGTTGATTTACGCATATATATAATATATAAAAGGAAGGTTATAAACAATAAAGCAATTTATAACTAAATTTTGTTGTGTAACCAACTCTAGGGATATTCTGAATTTATACAAGTACTGTATCACTTTGAACAATGGCCGATTTAACTATAAGTCTACGAGAATTCCTCGGAAAGATTGCTAAAGAAAACAATTTTTCTAACTACGATATGAATATTAAACCCATTTCTAGTGGCGGAGCAAACTATACGTCACAACTATTCCTGGCAACAATTTCGAGTGACGGCAAGGAATTGAATTTATTTGCTAAAGTCATCGTCCTGGGTGACAAGATACGCTCCCAAGGGTTGAATAATTTTTTAGATATAGAGCCCTATGTTTATACCGGACTATCGAAATTCTATCGGCAGTTGGAAGAGAAGCACAATGTGCCCCAAGAGCACAGACTCGAGTTCCCAAAATTCTATGGGTACGACTCGACTCGTGGACAGGAGACATTAGTATTCGAGGACTTGGCTGCCCAAGGTTATACCGTCTACGATAGGTTTAAATCGATAGAGTGGCCGTACGCTTACAAAGCTATAAAAGAATTAGCAAAATTTCACGCTTTGTCTTTTGCTTTTCAAGAAGAATATCCTAAGGAATTCGAGAAAGCGCAGAAAATGTTCGTAAATCCTATGGAAAATCTAGAACAAGGAAAAGATATTTTTCAAGATTTCGCTGAAGCAGCACTTTCGGTAGTCGAGGAACCGAACAAAAGTCGATTGATTAATTTTATTTCAAAACCAGATATGATGTTTGAATTCGTAGAATATCTGAAACCGTCGCGACGCACTGTTCTAGCTCACGGTGACTACAGGGTCAGCAATCTCATGCACAAAATGGATCAGGTAAGCATAAAGTCAAAGTTTTAAATATTTCTCAATATAATAATCACAAAAAAGTACTACGAATATGTTTTGGATACCTGTACTTCTTCTTTTCTAAGTAGGGCCGGCACAACATGTTGATGTACGATTTGGCTTAATTTTTACGAACAGCCGCCTGCCTAACATCAACCCTCTTTGGGATTATATTGTAGTACCATGGTTTTCGTTCAACGTTGTTGACAACTTATACAAGATTCACCTGCGTGGCTACAGGATTTTGTATCACGTAAATCGGTGTATATTGACTTTAAATTAATAAAGTTAGTATCTTTCAGAGTATTCATTGTCGAAAAATTGACACAATAAACTATTACAATAATATAAAATATTGAAAATATAATAGAAAAATAAATGCAAATAAAATCACATGGCATGTCATCATTTTGGATACCTATTAGCCTTTTTTATATCTAGTATAACTTTGTTCTGTGACTCTATCGATTAGTATCCTAATAATTTTAAAACCACAGAATTGATTTTGAATGAATGAATACTTTATTGCGCTTTTTTGTTGTATACTGGCGAGCTTAATGCTACGAGGAATTTTCTTCCACCTAACGAGCGGTAATGTGGAAAAAATTATTGTATGTAGCGCCAATATTAAAAAAGAACAATGCGCTTAGCACTAAGGGATAGGTAAAATATATTAATTTATTATATATATAATTTATCATAAATAAATTATATATTTCATTAATACGTTTATTCTCTGGTCAGATTTTTTCATATGATTTATTGAATACAATAAGTTATAAGTAAGGCTGAAAATAATTATATTACGTACGTTATATGTACGTATTACACTATATTGCTATATTCCCTAAACTAATGAATATTGAGCTATATAGTACAGTATTGTATATACGATTTTTATAGCTATAGCGATGATAGCTCAGTTGTTAGGTTGTTCAGACACCGCGTCGATTGACGTAGGCTTGAATCCTGGCCTCCGCCTCGGGTGGAGGTTGAGGAGGCGCTTGACGACGGTCCTCCCCCAATAACGGAGGAGGAGATGGGGAGGGCCGTTGAGCGCGTCCTCAACAGGCGGAGAGCGCCCGGCCCTGACGGGGTCCCGGGTCGGGTGCTCGGCCTAGCACTGGGCCAATTGGGGGGGTGGCTTCGGGAGCTGTTTGACCGGTGTTTGGCGGTCGGACAGTTCCCGAAGCCCTGGAAGCAAGGGCGGCTCTGCCTTATGGCGAAGGAGGGCCGCCCTCTGGACTGCGCGTCCGGTTATCGGCCCCTCGTCCTGCTGGACGACGCCGGAAAGGCGTTGGAGAGAATTGTTTCCTGCCGGGTCGTCCAGCACTTGGAGGGGACGGGGCCAAATCTATCGGACGCGCAGTATGGCTTCCGGGCAGGGCGTTCCACGGTGGACGCCCTGTGCCTCCTCAAATCGCTGTCTGCGGAGGCGACCTCCCAGGGGGATAGGGTCTTGGCGGTGTCCTTGGACATCGCCAACGCCTTCAACAGCCTGCCGCACGGGGTTATTCGGAAGGCACTCCGATATTTCGGAGTGCCCCCGTATCTGCGGCAGCTGTTGGAGGCGTACCTCGAGGACAGGGAGGTCGCCTACGTAGACGGCGACGGGCGGATGATCCGCCGGCCCACAAATAGGGGGGTTCCACAGGGGTCGGCGTTGGGGCCGCTCCTGTGGAACATGGGCTACGACTGGGTGCTCCGCGGCGCGCTCCCATATGGAGCGCGTCTCATCTGTTACGCGGACGACACCCTAGTCGTGGCCCGGGGGGGGGAATGGCGGGAGGTGGAGCGCCTGGCCACGATGGCCACAACCCTCGTGGTCAGGCGCATTAGGAGGTTGGGCCTCAGGGTGGCCCTCGAGAAGACCGAGGCCATACTTTTCCATGGGCCTCGGCGAGGGCCACCACCTGGGGCCCACATAATGGTGGAGGGCGCCCGGATCAGGGTATCGGCCCAGATGAAATATCTGGGCCTCACCCTGGACGGGCGCTGGCGGTTCGAGCCCCACTTTGCGGGGCTCGGGCCGCGTATTGCTGGGGCGGCGGCGGCACTCGGCCGATTGCTCCCCAACATAGGGGGGCCGGGTGCCGGGTGCCGTCGACTCTTTATGGGAGTCGTGCGGGCGATGGCCGCCTACGGGGCACCGGTCTGGGCTGATGCCCTCGGTGCCGCCAACGTGCGCGTGCTGCGTAGTGCGCAGCGCACGGTGGCACTGAGGGCAATCCGGGCGTACCGAACGGTGTCCTCAGCGGCGGCCTTCACGCTCGCCGGCTCCCTGCCTTGGGAGCTGGAGGCGGGAGTTCTCGCCGCCGTGTATGAATTCACGGTGGCGAGGAAGCGTAGTGGGGAGCCTCCGGCTCCCAGGGAGATCGAGGCGAAGCGGAGGGAGATGAGGGAGGAGGCAACGGGAAGGTGGATGCAGGACCTGGCGGACGCGCGTTTTGGGACGTTCACCGTCGACGCCGTCCGCCCGGTCCTGCGGGAGTGGTTGGGGAGGAGTTGGGGCTCCCTGACGTTCCGACTGGTGCAGGTACTCACCGGCCATGGCTGTTTTGGGTGGTACCTGCACCAGATCGCTCGCAGGGAGCCGACCGCCGCCTGTCATGAGTGCGGCGCTGACGTAGACACCGCGCAGCACACTCTGTCCGAGTGTGCTGCGTGGGAGGGAGAGCGTCGCACTCTGACGGCGGTGGTGGGAGCAGATTTGTCGCTGCCGAGCGTGGTTCTGTCCATGCTCGGCAGCGAACAGGCGTGGCGAACTGTGGCCTCCTTTTGCGAGGAGGTCATCTCGCAAAAGGAGGCGGCGGAGAGGGCCCGAGAGGTAGATCCTCTAAGTGGCCCTCTCCGCCAAAGGAGGACAGGCGGGAGGAGGCGGCGCTTTGCCCAACTCCTCCCGCCATCTTAGCCGGACCTGAGGGGATGTAGTCGGGGGACTCATCCTCTCATTGCACAGGTCCGGCGGACGAGGGGAGGCAGCTGGTGTGTACCCAGTCTGCCTCTCTATAGGCAGGAGCCCGGCGGCCACCTTCCGCCGGGCGGACCGTTGGGGCGGCTATTCAAGGTGATTAGCGAGAACGATCCCTTGCCGCCCCAACAACACGGTCTGTCGGTACACCGTGGGGTTTTAGTCCGTGCGAGTCGGACATAACCCACCCTCTCCCCCGGGAGGGTGGGTATCCATAATGGATTTCCCCACGTAAAAAAAAAAAAAAAAAAAAAAAAAAAAAAAAAAAAAAAAAAAAAAAAAAAAAAAAAAGGCTTGAATCCTGGAGAGTGAGTCGGCGCTTTGATGAAGGAAAACATCGTGATGATACCATAGCATGGTAATAAAACGTTTTCTAAGTCTGCTGCCGAAGAATCTACGAAGAAGGTTTAAGTATATAATTTGTCAAGGTTTTGTGTAAATTGGTTGAAATATAACAATAATTGTTGGAGTGTTGGAAAAAGTTAAGCCGTTTTCATCAAAAACGCTGCCTAATTCTTTTGAGATATAACAAAACTATGCATAGTGAGATATTTCTCTTTTATAGATCTACAAAAATGTTTGCGATTGCATATACCTATCTTATAAGGATAGCTTACTATACCCATCTATCTTCTAAAAACATGGTCGCATACAATGAGGTAATTGGAAGGCTATTTAGACGGATACAGTATTTATCCTTATTAAATTGAATACATTAGTTACCTTAAGCATTTCATGCACATAAGTATATATTTTTTATTTTCAGGGCAGGACAATGTCCGCCAGGCCTGCTAGTATAATATAAGAAAAGAATACATGTAACAAAAAAAATATCATCAGTACTATTAGACGAAATTTTATGTCGAGTCGAAGTTACAATGGCCGCTTTTACGTGACTAGTGCGACCCTATATATCCCAACGAGACATTCAAAATGTGTATCTCGATGGCATAAAATAAGTTTATCAACATAATTAAAATATATTTATCTAGATCTATATTATTACTATTATAGTCCTTTATTGCTGAGAATAATATATTATTATTATTTTATTACATAGGCTTAACACACCAGGTTTCCCGTTTTAGTCGTCAGCGTGTCACTTGACACATAGGCCTCTTCTAGCTTCCAATTTCTCCTATCATTTGCTTTTCATCGCCAAACTGAACTACCAACTTTCTTTATCATGTTTTAACTTGTCTCCCTTTTTTCCTTTTGCCTACCCCTTGGATACCATTCTGTAATAAATACATCATGTATACTGCTCCATTGCCACTTTATTTGCTAATTTTTTTTATTACGTCTTGTACCTTTGTTGTTGATCTTATTTCTTGTGCTTTTTTCCAGTTTTCTTAATGAGTTTCTCATCATACTCTTTGACATGTTCTTAGTTTTAAAGTAGTGCTGCTAGGACAGAGCTCAAGTTTTACAGCCATAAGTGAGACATGGCAGACCACATGAATCAAATACTTTCTTCTTATCAGCCACGGAAAAGTGTTTACTTTTAAATATCTCTTTGGGAGACGAGTATCTTATCCAAGCACATGAAACCCTTCGTTCTATCATCGTATGAGTTAGTTTGGTCTTTGAATGATATTTTGTGTCCCAGATATGTGTAGTGTTTTACGTTTACAATATTTGGACTCTCTACTATTATAGTTATTACCTCTCTATTTGTCATTATTTTTGTTTTTGAGTTATTAACCTTCAACCCTACTGCTCTACTTGCCTTAAAAAGTTGTTGCAGTATAATTTTAAGAATTTCGCCATTATCTGATAATAGGACTAGATCATCTGCGTAAACGATAAGCGTTTCTGCGTAAGTTGCCTACCATTAATATTTATGCCAATATTATCCAATTCAAAATTTTTGAATATGTTTTCTAGAATTGCTGAGAAAAGTGTTGGAGATAATAGGTCTCCTTGTCTCACACCTCTTGCAATAGGGAAATCTTTGCCCATTTACTCTAATTTAATTGGTTCTGTGCTGTTCACTTATATATTTCTGAGTATTTGTATATATTTTTTTGGCGCTCCTTACTCTATTTAAGTCTGCTAAAGTGAATCATGTTTTATTGAATCAAACGCTTTACTATAGTCTACAAATGTACAAAGCATTACCATATTTTTGACCATACCATATTCTCTATCAGTTGTTTTAAAACATTCATATGATCAACAGTTGAAAACCCAGCAGTAAAATCGGCCTGTTCGATTGGTTGTTGTTCAACCACTGTCTTTTTTATTAGGACTAGTTTAGAAAATATTTTATAGATGTTTGATTTAAGACTTATTGGTCTATAATTTTCAATTTCACATTTTACGTTATTCTTAGTTTTATTTTCTTCTGTTCATACTTGAAGGTAGGTGTAGGTACTTTACAAATAATATATCAAAAGTATCCCAGTATTTTAAATATTTTCACTTATTATGTTTTTACAGGAAGGCCTCTATAGTTTCAAAATTTTAGACTACCAGACGATGAAAGCTGGTAATCCGGTAGCAGATTTGCTGTACTTCATCTTCACCGGGACCGATGAGGAGTTCCGTGCTAAACACTTCCTACCACTCCTCGACCATTACTACTCTCAACTCAGCCTGGCGATGCGGAGGCTGGGACTCAAACCAAACAAGATATACTCTCGCGATGATTACGAAGCCGAACTGCAAATGGTAATAAATACAGATAGAAAATGTGTTACCCTTACAGTCTTACGATATTATTATAACTAATGATAATACAATTAATTTTTAGTTACAGTTTATTTGAACGTTATTGAGGTTCTTTTGTCAAAGAGCGTAATTATGTAATCATTGCATATACATTTTTTTAAATTTGTCCTATTCCTTGTGCTGCAAGCGTGAAGTAATACGTCATGAAGCCTTAATGTTCAATTTATTGTAATACATATAACTTCTTTCAAAATCAATCAAATGCAAAAATACCTTATTTAATTTAAACGCTAACAAGATGCTTCTGAAGGTTAAAACTATCACCGGTTCGGAAAAGCACCCAGTCATCGAGAAGAACCGCAAAAAACTCGATCGGGTTTTTAACATACATACATTCATTCATACATACATTTCTAACAAACATATATTTAAAACACATAAGCGTTCCAGTTGTTCACATATTGAACCATCCTATAATAGCATTATGACACCAAAACTTGCATTCACATAGCTCTCCAACTTACAGTCCGCCAAAAAAAAATCGAATTGTAAAATCGAACACTATGACCTAAAAAAGTGTTAGTTACTCTTACTGAGTTTGAAACATGGCTTGACTATTTTGTCAGTCTCTAGTATTTAAATCAAGCCGTGTGCCGTGCCTTTTACGAAATCCAGATTATCAAAGTTTATTCGTATATAACATGCTCAATACGCAAAAAGTGTAAAATAATATTTTATTCTCTTTATTTTACAATAACATCTTGTCTTCATTTTTAATAATATTTAAGATGAAAATACAAAACTCAAATAAAAACAAACAAAAAGTAGAATATATTTTTTTAGTCTGCACAAAAATAAGCATTCAATAACGAAACTCCTCCAAATCGGATCAGTAGTATTTGAGAACGGACATACAAACATACATGCATACGGGTCGAATACATAACCTCTTTTTTTGAAGTTTTTAAAAAGAAAAAAATTCGTTGACAGTGTTCTACTCTGTATTAGAAATATTAAGTATAGAATTGTTTTATTTTCGCTTTTTTTATTTAAACATGGATTTACGAAGTTTCGGGTCTCGTAATTTAATTAAGATATTGCTAAAAGGCCTGGTCTATCCTAGACTATAATACTGTTGCGTACAAGTAAAAAGACTTTTTGGCGGCACATTAGTCTGTCACGCATTGGCTTTTATTTTTTATTTATAATCTTGTGTTATTTGAATCTATATCGTTTTTTAATCGTTATCTATTCTTTATCGATTATAGCATTTACCGTAATGTATATTATTTTATTGTGCACAAGCACGGAATAAAGAAAGAAGTGGAAGTGCCACACGAGTTTTATCGCACGGGACCGGGCTCGCCAAAATCACACAAACAAATGGTACAACTACTAATGAAACACCAATCACGTTTCAAAATAATTATTAATCTAAAACAAATTTAGTTTACCAATATTTGCATCTAAATTGAGCTCTCTTGTTTGGACATAAGACTTCAGTTTTATTTTGCGTAAAATCAAAATAAGACGTTTTTCTTTCAAAGTTTGAACAAAATACAAATACGCATTACGATTGTAATTAGCAAGGCGGATTTGAATAGGGATGTAGTTAACTCTTTATTCCAAGAATTAGTTATCGATAATTTATTTGGTTGAAAATTTTCATTACATTTAAATTGGTTAAGATTAAACCAAATAGTATTTTTTTTAAAACACTTTTACGGTTTCTAAAAGTATTGCGTAGTACTATTTATATAACCCACTAATTATTAATAATATTATTAAATTAAATTAAATTATTAATATTATATAATTTTACATTTAATTTCAATAGAGAACGTTGTATGTTTTTCTACTATTGATTTAATTGGATCTGTTAGATGATTACAAGTAGGAAATCCACCTGATAGATACAATTTTATATTATCAAATAATTTTGTACTAATAAACTGGTGCATGAACTTATTTATAATGAAGTCCTATTTGTATGTCCTCCGTCGTTAGTTTAAAAAAAAATCAGCCATTTTACAAATTTTTATTACCTCCGGAGAGAGGTACAACAGTTCTTCGTGGTCTTTAGCAAATATAAAGCTATGAAAGAGTTGCGTGACCAAAGCACTTACACAAATATTACAAAGATATTTTTAATCAAGGATCTTGTAATGTAACCAGCAATATACCCAATTACTTGGATATCAAAATCTGAAAAAAATATATTCTCTTCAAATCATATTTCTTTCTCTACACCTGTACAACAGTTATATTTTGTGTTGTTGTCTTTCTTCTTTGTATTCTTCTTCTTTGTATGTATGTATTCCCTCTATTGCAGAGGAACAATTTAAAATAGAAATATGCTCTAAAGTTGCACGATTGACATGATGTGTACCTATCTTTTAAAGAAATATGCATTAAAATCTTATTATATGCATATATAAACTGCATGATAGTAGGATTATTGTTCATACCTCCTCGTGCACTGATATTGCAGAACAAAATTCCAAATGATCTTGGCTTAATTTGTGGAATGATAAGTATAAAAGAGTTTTTGGCTCGATCAAATGGGCATATAAAAGTGTTAATGATTTTTTATAGACATTTATGTGATAAATAATTGCAAATTACTTGAAAATTAACTAATAATATTGTTTGTGATTGTTCGATATGCATGGCACTTCACTACGATAAGTAGGCGGTACCATACAATGAAGTATGACATTATTTGTAATACAAATTACCGAAAAAAATATAATAACTCATAGGCGTTTTATACCACCATTTAAGTTTCTGTATTTTAAATAAATATAACAATGGTTATCATTGATGGTATGTAACACCTAAATTTATCAGATTTTTACTTCTACTGTTACTTTTTATACTTCAGAACTGCGCAATAAACCATTATAATACGATTTATATGGATTACGTAAAATGAGTCCATACGACCGCTCTACCGTGATGTTAAAACATGATTAAGTTCCAATTATGTGCGCATTTGGTTAGTTACCCAAATGCATGAGTGACGCGCCACACCTACTTAGCACTTCCACTCTTCTCTTTCTTCCGTAGTGCACAAGTAACGTGAATGGGAAAGAATAGCACGGAATATTGATTTTGAGATGTCTTACAATATCTCTAGAAAGTTTCAACACGGAGCCGTCATCTTCTTAGAACTGAAGACATAATAATACTCTTTATAATTATTACCCACTTATTAATTGCATTATTTTTCCTCAATAATGAGAATTGATTGATAAAGTAGTAAAAAAAATTAAGTTTTCTTGTTGGATAAATTATTTTTTCCGTTTCAGAAATTACCTTACGGATTACTCGTAGGCTTGGTTCTGTTACCTATAGTATTGGTAGAAGAGCATGACGCTCCGGTAATGGATAAAGACAAAGATATTACGGCGTTAATAATTAACAAACCGGGAAAATTGTATCCTGAGAGAATTAACGGTATTATCAACGACTATATCAAATGGAATGTTTTATGAATACAGTAAGGAACTCCCTACGTATTGTTTTATTTCTTGTAACATTTTCTAATGTTGTAATATTTTTTGTTTCTCCAACCTGGTCATTGAGATTTTTACCGAGCAATAAAGGATTTTTCTAAGTATTGTTTAAATTATATTCCTTTACATGTTTTCATTCATACGGTCTAAGCAGTGATATAATAACAATATAAAATAAATCTCATAATTATTTCAGATTAAGTTTGTAGTTCCTTTGAAACAGCAAAACCATTTTCATAAAAACGAAGTCGCGGGCGTCAGCTAGTGCTTGTTAAAGATTTTAACGATTTTATATATTTTTTCATATACAAAATCACAAATACAAGTATAAAAAGGACTAGTAATGCAAATTAAATTGTTTTTTTTTTATGCGATTGGAGGCAAACGAACAGACGGGTCACCTGAAGGTAAGTAATCCCCGCCGCCTATTACGTATATGACTATACGACACGAGGCACTGCACAGATCCGTTGCCGACCTTTGTGGAAGGAGTAGGCTAGTTTTTGGAGGTTTGTTCCAGACAAACGACGTATAGTTCGTGTCAAAGTTTTTAGCCGCTCTAAATATTGCTTTAAGTTTGGACTTGCGCATACTACAGTCAAGAGGTTGATACAAAACAGAATCATAATATTATTATAAGAATTTAAAATTGGCATTTATTAATCTTTAAGTTGTTTCGGTATTATACCTACAATACAATATGTTTTAATTAATTATGATTGCAGTAGGTATTTGCCAATTATATTAAATATACGTGTAATCACTGCGTTGCTAATTTCAGAAGATTTATATGTGAAATGAAGATATGTCTTCGATTGAGTAGTCTTGTAAACGTTTCGACAGCTAATTTACGAAAAGCTGTTTATTTGAATTGATCGGGCATATACATACATATAGATTATTTACAAAAAAAATAGAGATAAAAATAACCAGACAATGAAAATGAAATGATTACTGGATTAACAAAATAAAAGTAAAAATTAGAAACGAGCAATTGTATCTGAATAATAAAATAATACACAGAACTAGAATAATAACAATTCGCCACATTATGTATTTATCAGTTATAATTAGCTCGAGATAACACTGATCACCTCCTGGTCGGTAAGTTTTGGGCTAATAGCGTACTTATTTGAATTGATCCGCATTTCACAGTATTTCTTTCTGTCTGTAGATTATATCTAGTAGCATATACTGTGTAAGTATTATGTATGTCGCTATAAAAGTGTTATCGTAGGTGAAATACTTTCATAGTAATTAAATAATTCGTAATAAATATTTATGTATAATATAACAATGGCTTAAAGAGAAATAGTATTTTTTAAAGTGGATGAGAACTTTAATAATAACTGCTATTAATAACAAATATCAAGAAGTAACAATAAGGAGAAAGAAATATCAATAACAAGTAATTGATAACAACGAAACTATTCTGAATGCGACTGTACTGTACGATTAGCACGCACACTAAAGCACGTGTCGATATTGGTGCAATAAGAGTGAGGAACGGAAACAGGTGAGTCTGCCCCGCCTTCATCTCCCCTGCTACACCTATCCTCTCACAGATACCAAAATTTGTGTTCTCCGCATCTACTTCAGAGCGGTTAAGAACTGTGACGCGGACTATACGTGGAAAAAACGGGGGCGAAAACCGCACGGTGGACGAATTCCGACCATCGAGATGCCACATATAGTAGCTATTTCATTTTGTGGCGATTAAATTCTAACATACAAGTGTAGTTTTGATAAACGTAATTCTGTAAAAATGTACGAATTTACAAGACAAAACGCTTGTTATACAAGATTTGTAACGTTTAATAAACAGGGCACAGGTCAGAAAAGCATCTCGCCAATTCCGTCTCTGTCCATAGTTATCAAAATGCGGCCCGCAGCCAGTATTTGTAGGGACCGCGACATATGCAATAAAAAAACAGTAGACAAGTACTATACAAACTAATTTTGCATGTGCATTAACTAAATGGGAGTAACGCGGGACGGGAAAGCGAAGTAGAGCGAGTAAGCGAGGACGTAGTTGTGTATGTAAAAATACATATCTTTTTAATATGCCATCCTTTTAACATGTAGTTACATAATGGTTCACGCACATTTCCATAATGCATCCTGCGTTGCTAATATAATAATATCCTATTGGGTATTTGACAACTTTAACCAATAATTCCAGTTTCTCTAAGGTAGACTTTATTTTAGCATTTAAACTAACCGCAAATTACATTTTTAGTTGCATAGAAATTAATTAATAGTTAGACAATTGAGTTGGCACATAAATTACTTCACAGACTGCTACTGTCATACAAAATCTATTGGGGCGATCGCATTTTGACAGCTTATAAAAATATATGCCAATTGATTGCTGGTGTCAACCCTTCAAGTCATAAACGTGCGACTCCGCAGTTATACCTTACATGGTTCTGTTGCTCTTGGCCAGAAAAATATGACAACCATTGTTCTATGCTGTCCTTACAACTACTTGTAATTTTTAGACTTTCTAATCTACTTGTAGGTACACGTAACTCCATTTTTGATAGTAGTTGTAAAGTCTACAATTCCGTTTTACTCTAACAAGTCACATCGGCTACCTTGCATCGTTCATAGAGTGGCAGAAACTCACATCGCTGTTTATAATTAATTACCATGAGGTTCTAAAATGCAAATATCGAAGCAAACATTTTTGAATGCATTTAATACGAGACAAAATGTGGACATCCCGACGCTTCAATATACTCGTATACGAGTACATAGCATCAAGGTGATATAGACTAGAACCATTCGAGAAATACGAACAATAGTCCAATCAGGATATGCATTTCCTTACCTTTTTCTCGTTGTCTAGTTGTTTTGTATATCTCATGATATTCTTGTAGTAATTTTCATTACTATAAAAATTATTGATGTCATGAGAATATATACGCGGCAATTAAGAGTTTTTTTTTATTTTAACGTTTGACCACAATCTAATCTGATGTTAAATGATGTTGTCCAAGATGGTACTCACGCTAAGCCTAGAAAGGGATTGGCTCTTAAGTGCAGCTGCCGAAAACACATATATAGGTGCTAAGTGATATATTTTCAACTCGAAGATGGTAGCTAACCAGGCCAACTATTGATCGCGCCGGTCCTTTGGTTCTTGATTATAAATAAGACGATGGTGCTTTGGTGGTTGACTTTTAATGATTATACTAGACAAATCTTAAATAAACAATTAATCATAGTATCGCACGCACGTCCCAGGGCGCAATGGCGCTCGCCCCTCCGAACCATCGCGTCGCTCCGTCACGGCGGTGCGCGGGAGCGGTGTGCGGGGGCGTAGTTACTTAACAACTATTATGATTAAAAAGTTGTCCTTTACCCAAAACATGTACCTACTTCGAGCAAGTGGTATCCGAAAACGCCACAACTGAGACATCATAATCATTAATTTGATGATTCATGGTCATCTATTTCATTTCATTGCAGGCTCATAGGCCTCTTCCCGATAGAAGGTATGAGCGTGATCACCACGCCAATCAAGATGTATTGGCGATTTCAAACATTTATTTGTATATTGTTCCCACATACGGTGATACTACAAGAACATTTCTCAGGGTCTGGTTTCCTCACGATATTTCCCTTCACCGCCACCCGATAGTGGTACCAATTTAATACTTAAATACATATTGTTGCTCATTGTCTACATTCCACTTCCAATTAATTTCATTAAAACCCTACGTAGAAGCGTTTCTGAAATCATAGAAAACACGTGTGATAAAATAATTTACATTACTTATGGTGAGATAAGTTATAGGTTTTTGTTATTTTAACATTTTAAACAAAAACCATGCATTCAAGGGTTAGCTAAAAATTCGTTCATACATGACGGGATTCGAACCTGATATGTATTTATATGCATTGATATTGTATGGGTCAATTAAAATATCCGGAGAATTGCTTGCACTACTAAATTGTACATTTCGGCATCACCAGACCAACGTTTTGTCTAAGACACTGTCACTGTGACTACACTGTGATAGTTTAAATACCTAGAATCCGTCAGTGACTCTTTAGGTCTTGTAATTGAGGCACTCAATCATCAGTAAGTTATGCACTTAATCAATCTTTTACATTCTGTTCTTGCATATAAAGTATGATTTCAACAATACAAGTACACAAAAAAACTCCGGCATAATAAAACACAAGAATAGAATTTAAAATGGTTTCTTCTTTATTCAATATCTAATAACAAGTAATCTCTCAAACCAGTAAGTATATTCTCAAATGAAACCAATTTACATATAATTTCAGCACAGAAATCCTAAAGAAATGTGTAAATTCCAAAAGTCAGTCCAAACATATATTTATCTCTATTAAAAAATAACACTTAAAATAAATAATATTAAAACAAAACTTGATAAAATCATAATATGAGGATAAATTTCTGGAACCTTTGTTTTTATTTCGTGAAACGTCAACCTTAGTCTATGGTACATAAACGAGATGCATATATTTATGTATGGTCCCATAAATTGAATCTCGAATTACATCTATTATGCTCAATGATAAAAGCTTCTAAAAATTATAATTGTGTGTTACCATATATAATACCATAGGTTATAGACGGTCAAGTTAATTCACAGAGTAAATAAGAACTGGGTCTATGTTTGTGCTAATTACAAATGAAATAAAAAAACAAATCAACTTCGTTAAAGATCAACAATAAATAGAACTCTTACATTTATTTGTATATATACATAAGGATTGCATCTTAATATTATACATAGTAAAACTTTCTCATAATTATACAAATTAATTGAATTAAAATAATTATAAAAAATCGGTAGTGTAGTTTCCAAAAAAATGGCGGGCATATAAAAACCAGAGACTAATACATTTTTTTAATCTGTTAAAAACTCAAGTTAGGACCTCAAAAACTCTGTATACATTTCTATCATTTAAGCCTCACATTTTTAACATACAATATAGAAGTTGTTAAAGAATTATTCATGATTTTCGTTTTGACGCTTCGATATTTACAATCATGATCTGATACATGATAAAAATACGAGAGTGAGTGATTATAGTGCCTCGATCATGAGAGCGATGCCTTGACCACCTCCGATGCAGGCGGAGCCGATGGCGCGCTTCAACCCGCGACGTCTACAATCAACAAGAACAACACCGCGTACAATTCACTACTCGTGATAGATAGGTACTGAACTTATATGTATATAGGACGGAGTAACGTTGAAGAAACAGTTATAAAGGTATGACGTCACCGTAAGAGACGTATCAAGTATCCTTACTAATGTTATAAATGTGAATATTAGTTTCCATGTTACACTTTCATCATTATGAAATTTTGTACAGAAATGGACAGTACGATGAATATGTTAAATACACCTTAACGTGAACGAAACCGCGAGCAAAAGCTAGTCGATAATGAAAGCATTTACCTCAAAAAGCAGATAAAATAATCCAATATGGAAAATAGTTAAAGATTTATCTTTGGAAATGTGACCGGTCCAACGGTCGTCCCCGGAATGATCCCCATTCTGTTTTACTGTGCCTTTTATACACTTCTATGAGCAAATTTCATGGCGCTAAATGGAGCCTTGGTTATACACAATTTGTTTATATGTGGAAGTATATATAATAAATATAGCATACGACCTATAGGATCTGCTACAGGTTGTAATCTGATACAAATCACTCTCAAAATACTATATGCATAGTGGCTGTGATACATCAGAATATAAATATGTTACTGTTTCCCTATTAGAACTCTCTTGTTTAATATTTACTCAGTCCTGACTGACGGATTGGATGACTCAAATCAACTGAATATAAAATGCATTCATTATCAGTGGATTTAATCTATGTTGACATAAATAAATCCACCGCAGATCATTGGCTATATGATGGAAAAAATTATCTTTAAATACCAAAACATATGGGAGAATACAGGATTGCACAACTCTTGGTATTTGGGACTATTATGCCATGAGCTGATGATGGTTATATTCTTGGGAAAAGACTTTTACTCAGTGGTAGGTGTACACACCCCGTGTATAATCTCGTGTTTTGCCTAGTAGTGTGGTGTGTATAGGCTGATGTTTTGCTCAATGATGGGGTGTGTATAGACTGGTGATTTGCTTAATGGTAGGGTGTGTATAGGCAGGTATTTTGCTCTATGTTGGAGTGTGTATAGGCTAGTGTTTTTTTTAGTCGTGGAGTGTGTATAGACTGGTGTTTTGCTCAGTGATGGTGTGAGTATAGGCTAATGTTTTGCTCAGTGGTGGTGAGTATAGGCTAGTTTTTTTCTCAGTGGTGGTGTGAGTATAGGCTAGTGTTTTGCTCAGTGGTTGGGTATGTATAGGCTGGTGTTTTACATAGTGGCGGGGTGTGTATAGGCTAGCATGGGGGTGTGAGATGTGGGTATACCTGAGCTCGTGCACGAGGTGGGCGGTGATGCGAGAGCCGGAGGCGCCCAGGGGGTGTCCGAGGGCGGTGGCGCCGCCGTTCACGTTTAGCTTCTCCATGTCGAGTTTCAGGGCCTTCGCGCAAGAGAGCGTCTGCGCCACGAAAGCCTCGTTGATCTGTTCACACAACACACTTTACTCATCACTGGGAATTCTCAAGACAGAGTAGTCGATATACTTTTTCCCATTTTAAGTTACCACCGTTGGATTTTATAATTACTGCTTAATCCATGGAAAAGTAATATAGGCTAACATTCATGCTTCATCATCCAGCGAAAATTAGTTCACCTGTTTCGGAGACCACTATTTCACAGAGAATAAATTATCAAAACACTATATTGGTTTCACATATGACATTTCACTCATATGAAACATATGATATCAACGGTGAAACGAGTAATGACCTAAGTAAATTCAAAGATTCGTAATTGTTTTGATGTGAAAAACAATAGTGATACAAATTTATAAATATCACGTGATGAATATTTAAAAAAAAAAAATATATGATAAAGAGTATTGATTAGTGAATGGTTCCATGTCTACACTATCACCAGTTTTACTATCTCTAATTCCATAAGAGACCTACTCAAAAGAAATAAAACTTTTGTGCCTATTCGAATATGGTAAAAACTTGTATTGACCACTCTATTACTCTGATGAAGTTAAAAAAATAAATTGAATTATCACTTTCCGATGACCTTAAAAAATAATCATAGGAAATCCAAATATTTAAAACAGAGAATTTGGATTTGATATCCACACAGGACTTACTTTTCTGAGACAATATGATACGATGTCCAGGTGTTAAATTCTAGATAACAGCTATGTAGTTATAATAATGCGAGTTATGTCTCATTTAGAACGAAACCATGGTGTTATTGAGGACGTGAGAATTTTGAGGTCCTTAAATGTAGATTTAAGGATGATAATTTAACTTAATATATTTATTAATTAAATTTAATTTAAGAAGAGACAATTTCTTTAACACTGGGATTTCACAGTTGATGTAAAAAGACCTGCTACATTTTAAGATAACCAGCATCATCATGGTCCAAAAATCCTGAAAAAACGTACTTTAACAAGAGCATTCATATCATACAACTGCAGAATTAAATCACCGTGTTAACAAAAATCGTTTCACTGTTTTACATTTATAATCGTACTTTTCTACTCCAATGATCAATTTGAGAACCTTCGACCGGAATAGTTTATGTGATGAAATACTGGCACCCACCTCGATAAGGTCGATGTCGTTCAGGGTCATCTTCGTGACCTTGAGGAGGTTCTCGATGGCGGGAACAGGGCCGATGCCCATGATGCTGGGGTCCACGCCCACGTACGACCAGCCAACCAGGCGAGCGAGCGGCTTCAGGCTCTTCGCTGCCTCCTCTCCGACCAACACCAGCGCACCGGCTCCGTCGCTGATACCCTGGAATCAGTCAATGCTTAATGACCTCGAGGGTCCTCAAGTGCGGACACCTGTAGGTGCTTCGTGAACTCGAGGGTAAGCTAATCAGGTGGTCTTTAGATGAAGCTCACTATGGTTACATCATGATGTTTTCTATCACAGAAAGGTGTCTCTTTGCAGAATTCGATCCTATGTCGATGAGTGTGGTGTCTGTACCACGGTACCACTTAGCCAACAACGCTGAATCATGTAACCATGAATAGTAATTGAAACATTAAGTTTTTTTTACTCAACAAATTTTTAATCTAATGCAACTAACACATTCTACTTCAAGCTGTAGAAGTCCTATATACATATATTTTTTACTTGGTTAAAGTTAAGATACCTTGTCGTTTTAGCCTACCTCCGTACTATTTTTTTTTTGTTCTTTAAATAAGAATATAGAACATGATGGCTTTTTAGACCTTTTCAGGGAGTTTTTATAATAACTCAGAAGTGATTACTTGTATCAATTATAGACAATTATCAAGCACTTAATCATACAATTTGCAACTAATTTTGGGACCACATATAAAAAGGGCCACCAAAAAATACACTAAGATTTCAACAAAAACTACAACGTTAACGTCGATTGACTTGTATTACTACTTTTCTTTGGTGCCTGATTTGGGCAAATGTGATTTAAAATTTACAACTTTGCATAATAACAACATTAAAATGGTAAAATACAAACCGATGCACTTCCGGCGGTGACGAGACCTTCTTCTTGAAAACAGGTGGAAGTTTCTTCAGACCCTCGAGCGTGGTCTGTGGACGAGGATGCTCGTCCACCTCAACCTTCACTTCCTTCTTCTTTATCGTAAGGGTGACGGGTTCTATTTCGGCTTTGAACACTCCCGCATCGTTTGCTATCGACATTATTGTCAGATTTATGTTTTATTTTGATTATTTGAAAGCACCAGGTGTGACTGATCAATTTCGATTGTGGCGGCCGTGTGGTCAATGCCGTCAATGTGTGCACGTTCGAACCCCGACATGAGCCAACTATTTTTTTGCAATTCGTATACTAATTTAAATTGGTTAACACTTTAGGGTGACGGTGAAAGAAAACGTCGTAAGGAAACCTGAACCAGACAAATGTTGTAGTACCACCATATGTGGGAAATATAGTATTGTAGATTTCTCAGGGTTCGAAGTCGCCAATACGTCGTAGGCTGGCGTAGTGATTATGGCCGTACCTTCCCTCAGAACAAAGCACAGTGGTGGGAACCTTATAGGCTTATATTATTATATTTTATTCATATTATTATACATTCATTTAGTTTTATTTTAATAAAGTAATAAAACTTGAATATTTTAGTATATCTATCTCGTTTACTCTTTATTAAAATAAGGTTAACGGAGTATTTTTTTTTTTTTTTATGTCATATGGGGCAAACGAACAGGTGGGTCACCTGATGGTAAGTGATCACCGCCGTCCATAGAAACAAGCAACACCAGGGGAGTCGCAAGTGCGTTGCCGGCCTTTTAATATATGTGGGCCTCCGGCGCTCTCACTGACCGAACGAAACGCAACAGTGCAAACATTGTTACTTCACGTCGGTTTTCTGTGAGAGGGTGGTACTTCCCCGGGCGAGCCGACCCATTCATGCTGAAACCAGTAATAGCTTCAGCGTAGCTCTACCACCTACAAAAATTGTATTGCCGTCAGTTACTGTACATTATAAAATTCACGATTTGTATTACAGATAGGTCATTTGCTTTTGCAAAAACTTTCCGTTTTTACCTATCTAATATTGCCTTAGTTTCAAGTGTCTAAAAGAATCATAAAAATCGGTGGAATAATTTCCGAAAAAAAAACAGAACGGAGAACCATAATTGTCTCCTTCAATTACCAGTTTTCCACTTCTGTTGAGACTTCAAGGCGTAGTTGTCGACCTCGTCCCTGGTGATACCGAACTGTGCCCCGAGTTTCTCTGCCGTCATACCCATCGGCAACCCGCAGTACGAGTCGGAGAGTCCCGCCCACAGCGTGTCCTCGAACGCGTAGTTCGTACCCAAAGCTGTACCGAAACGCACTCCTCTAACCGCGAACGGAGCCTGCGACATGTTCTCCACTCCACCGGCGACCGATATCTTGGCTGCACCAGTAAGTATGTCCTAGTTGGGAATTAATAAGGGTCCGTTCATAAAGTACGTAACGCAATAATACATTTTCCGAGACCTCTTCTATTAATATTGCGTCACGAATGATAGATTACCCCCTCCCCCTCTATATAATATATATGGTCGGATTTTATGACTCAAATATATACATAAAATTGTTTATATATTTACAAATTTGAAATACATGACTTTCTATAGTAACAAAATAAATAAAAATAAAACAACGTCACGTTTTCTTTACGACGAAATACGAACATTGGCACACAACAACTTTTTACATAGGTTAAGGTACAGGTTAAGATCATTTTAAACCTTAAAATGTGGTCGAAGAGATCAATAAAAAAACACTATTTTCACTTCATTATTCATAACATTTCGTATTCTCTTACTTCATATCCTCTTATGGTCTTGATTATGCACTGAATTAATTAGATTCGATTGGGAATTAAGCAAGACAAGAGTTTTTTTTATAGAGTTTTCACTTTTTTGATCTTGGATTTGAAGTGTTTAAAAAAGAATTAATCTATACGGGAGGCAAATGACTAGAAAAGGTAAATGAGCGGGCTCGCGTATCCACTCAAATAAGACGAAGTAAACCCATCAATATTCGAAAGTTACTTACCTGAGCACTGTTCACAACGGATTGAAACCCGGAACCACATAGCCTGTTGATGCCCAATACCGGTTTCTCTTTAGGTATACCGGCTCTCAGCGCTGCGTGCCTCGGAGTGTAAATACCGTCCGTTTGTGACGACTTGAAACGAAATAAATATCATTACTTTTGTTTACATAACCAGGAACTTAGTCTCCACTACAGTTAATATATGCGAAACAAATATGCACAATATGTGATATAAATTCAAGTACCATTACCGTCGCTGCTGATTATTATATCAAATACAAGAACTCTATAGGTATATTTTATGAACCCAGCGATAAATCAGGACACCATCTATATTGGCCGAGTAATATGAATAATGACAAGTCAAATTGGGTTAGGTAATTAGTACCTATATAAACTTCATTATTCTTAACATATAATATCCTCCTATTAGCCGATGATCTAGATTGTGGTTGGTTTGGTTAGATTTGGTGATGATTGACAATAAGCAATATGCATAGGCCATATACATAGGTTATCATATTACGTTAGAAAACTTGCTAGGTATATATATATACTTACAGAGATAACTTGACCGACGACCATACTGTCGACTTGTTCAGGAGCGACTCCAGCCTCTCTGAGCGCTGCAGTCGTCGCAATTGTCTGCAACTCTGTAGCCGAAGTGTTTCGGAACACGCCACCGAACGTGCCAAATGGGGTGCGCTTCGCACCAACAATAAAAATACCTGAAGGAGAAATAATTACGAATCATTTGAACATGGTCATCGAACTCTTAACGAATTATAGCTTAATACCAATATGTAAATATCTTACTATCGTAGTTAAGGAGTGAAATCCTCGGCTTTTTAAAACATAATTTAAATCTTAAATTATTGAAGTATTGTAAATGGTATTTTAATTCTAGGTGTTTTTTAAATTGGTATTTACTAAAAATTCAACGAAAACTGTACACTATAACTATAATAGCATTTGAACTAAATGTAAAATGAAAATCCGTCTTTTACGCAGACAGAAAGCGATGACGATAGCTTAGTGGTTAGCGTGTTCGAACCCCACTTCGATGGATACAAGTTCGAATCCTTGTGAATGAGCCGAAGCTATTGGTGTAGGAAAACATCCTGATGATACTATACAATGATTATAGGGCTTACTTCAAGCCCGCCCTGTAGCTAGTTACCATCCACAAGTTGAAAATCTGTCGCCAAGAACCTATGGGTGTGTGATGACAGTTGCACTTGAGAGCCAGGTCTCTCGGTTTAGCGTACGCACCATCTTGGATCACATCGGAATTTAACATCAGGTGAGATTTTAATCAAACGCTAAAATCTATAAAGTATTTAAAAAGGTTCAACCCAGGATTTCTGAGCTCAATAATGCCGTCCAAAGAAAGAGAAGTGCATCTGTCATATTTTGCAGTATTGACTTTATATGTATTTGGATTCAGGAAAAAAGATGAGTGCAATTGCATTTTTTTTCAGCTATGAGCTTCTAACCTATTAAACTTATTAAAAAAAATAGTTAAACGTACTTCGCAAAAGGTACAGGCTTTTCGTCTTTTCTCTAATTCATGGTTTAGCTACATACGCAAGAGGCTTGCGGCGGCAGAATATTTTAACTAATACCACTTCGAAATTAATCTTGTCCATTCCGGCAGTCTACACATTTAAATTTAACCCTAACGAATAGGAGACGTGTACTGGTAGACCAATATACTTTTGCTTATCTGTACATATATATCGTACAAATCCGAATAGATAAAAGGATAACATGCGATATGTGACTTTGTAATTTGAAAGAAATTGAACTTTGATACGAGAAACTTAATACTTCAGTATAAATTAAAAAAATTACATAAAAGAAGATAAAATAACATATAATTCTCCATACGATAATTACTAACATAAAGATAGAGGGCTGATAGCTTAATATATTGCACGAGGTAATTGCGCTTATATTAAGAAAAAAAAAACGATAATACTTATTGCCATTAAAATTTTTATATCTATTTTATTTAAATATTTATACATAAATTTGCTGTTTATTATATAAAAATAATACAATATATTCATGTTAGTCATTTCCAAAGATAATTTATTCTTATTAATGTTACGAAGTCGTGAAAGGAATTTTATTCAGTGAAATCACGTTTCTGGCTGTACGATTTTTCACCCTGTGCTTCTTGCTGACGTTAGTATAAATTCGTAAAATTTAAAAATATTGATTCAAACATATTGCTGGGACACCGTGTCAATCGCCGTACGTTCAAATCCCACAACGAGACCGTATTTTCGGTGAAAGAAAACATCGTGACGAAACCGTAGCATGCTGGTAGGGTATATTAAGGGCATTCGACATGAAAATTTGTCGTCAGGCTTATTATGCTTAAGCAATTGTTAGAATATTTTAAAACGCAAGAGATTCTAGATGGTCGATAGTTTGGTTTCACAAAATTTAAATCAACTACTGACGCTGGTGCAACGCTATTAAGTCATATATTACAGGCCTGGGAAGGATCGCAGGATGCAATTGGTGTGTTTTGTGATCTGTCTAAGGCCTTTGATTGCGTTGACCATAGTACACTTATTTTGAAATTAAAACACTACGGTGTTTGTGGAGCTTCTCTCGACCTTCTGGTCTCCTATTTAAAAGTTCGCTGTCTCAAAGTTTGTATAGACGAGGTAACGTCTGTGGGATCGTCGACTCAAATTGGCGTTCCACAGGGTTCCATTTTAGGGCCGTTTCTGTTCTTGGTATATATAAATGATCTGCCGCTAGTGGTTGATAACTGTGCAGACATTGTTCTTTTCGCGGATGACACTTCGCTTATATTTAAAGTAAAAAGAATAGACTCTGAGTCTAGACATCTAAATAATACCTTAAATAAAATTTCAAATTGGTTTTCATTAAATAATTTATTGCTAAATGCAGACAAAACAAAATGCATAAGGTTTACCTTACCTAATGTTTCTTGTATTGATACTAGAATAGAGATCGAAGGAAATCTAGTTGGGTTGGTAGACAGTACCGTGTTCTTGGGTATCACAATTGATTCTAAATTACAATGGGGTCCTCATATTAAAAAATTGGCAGGTAGATTAAGTTCTGCTGCATTTGCAGTTCGAAAGATTCGCCAACTAACAGATATTGCCACTGCTAGGTTGGTCTACTTCGCTTACTTTCATAGCTTAATGTCTTATGGTATTTTGCTATGGGGGGCAGCAGCTGAGGTAGACACCATATTTTTACTACAAAAACGGGCAGTTCGAGCAATTTATGATATGGGGCCTCGCGAATCATTAAAAGATAAGTTCCAGGAGTTCAGTATCCTAACTCTGCCCTCCCAATACATACTTGAAAATCTAATGTACATCCGCAAAAACTTAGATAAGCTAGATTTCGTAAAGGACCGACATAATCTAAATACAAGAAATAATAACAAATTGGTCATTCCATGTTTTAGGCTCACTAGGACCGGTAACAGTTTTTTAGGTAATAGTGTTAGGTTTTATAATAAAATTCCAAAACACGTTACCGATCTGCCGGATACTAATTTCAAGCATCATGTCAAGCAGGTTTTAATATCTAAAGGCTATTACAGGGTGGATCAATATGTGAACGACGGTGACGTCTGGAAATGACGCCCTCTCTGTGCATCCACCAAAACCGAATGTAATTATTTATAACTATGTTTTAAAAATGTGAGTTATAATATGTCAATGAAAAGATAAACCAGATCGAGTTTCTTGCCGGTTCTTCTCGATGACTGGGTTGTTTTCCGAACCGGTGGTAACTTTGACGTTCATAAGCGGCTTCTCAGGGCCTAAACTGAATAAAGTATTTTTGATTTGATTTATAACCGTGTTCCGGTAGTTGCTTTTGACAGCCATGGTACGATTAGCGTGTAGTATAATATACTGTATTGTAAATTAACATCAGGCGAGTTTATTTGTAAGATGTCTGAAGTGTATAAAAAAGTATTCGAAGAGAGGAATAGGACAAAACAAAGTCGTTTATACAGACTTGTATATATAATAGTATCAGCGCCCTATTACTTTGCTTCAAACGTAGCAGTTCGTGAGCGATGATTAAGTTTAGTTACGTCTCCAAAGTAGAGTGACAGGTTAAACGTAAATGCGATGTACAAAATTACATTGTTTAAACTATATTTCGTTTTCTCATATATTCGTACCTGTTCACTCATATTTAACATGAAAAGTATATGTATAAACAAATCGGTTAAATGAATTCTCTCGGTCCGTTTGTAGATTAGTTAGTTAGCTTACTTACTTTACAACTTTGCATATCGTTAATCGTAGCGCTTTCGTTTTTTGAACTATTAAGTATATATATATATATATATAATAAAACAATACTGCAAGCACATACAAGATTTCTATATTAGCCAATACATGGATTATTTCTTCGTTAACTCGTTCCTTGGACTTTGTTTTATAGCCCGCTCAAGGTCGATGAACTTGAAAATATTTTTTTAAATCTCAGTACTCGAGTCGCGGTTGTATTTAATATGTAAAACTGTATATAAAACTGTTTAGTTTTACACATTTCAGCTTTTTTTGCAAAAAAAAAATGTTTATCGTCGATTGGAATTTGACCCCGTAAGTTAATCAACCATTATATCAACAAAATTACTTTAAATACAGTTATATTACATTATAACTCACCTTTTACTGAAGCAGACATGGTGATGGATAATTCTATATGTTTTTAGGATATTAAAATGTATTTTGGAACACTCATATAAAGTACAAAACAAAGTTTTGCAATGAAGTGAACGAGTGAATTGACAGTAGAATGAATTCAATAAAGCCCGATTCAACTGACTGATAAGAAAATTTAATGAATGATAATGAACACTGTAATTGAATCAGTGAATTGAATGAACTATAGTGTTGCCAATGCATTTAAAAGCAAAAAATGTAGGTGATTCTAAATAGGTAATAGGTACACATTTTTATCACATGACATTAATCATTTACAAATAGTAATAATCTTTCTTCATAATTATCATTAAATAGTCTTTAACTTAAACAAGCAGAACGTTGCATTGCCACTGACGGAACGGTTTTTGTTAATTAAGTACATATTCAGTTTTAACTTCGTGCCTATATTTATTGAAATGTGTCATATCTGCTTTAATTTATTCGGTTTTCTCTTGCAAGAAATAGTTACAGAATGATACTATTATAAATAATTGTCTGGTTAATCTGTGCACTTAATAGTCTTGTCCTGTGGTCTTTACTCTTATCAAATGTCAAAGCTGTCAATTGTCCTTTGTCATATCATGTGTTGTAATTTATCGTGAACAATGCTTATGCAATGAGCGATGGTAGATCTGTAAGTGGCCAATTAAAGAAGTTTGTGTTTCGCGGCAAGTCTTCGACTAACGGTGACACTCGAGGTGAATATTTGGAAATAGTAATACCAGAATTACTGTCAGCGGGTTATTCTTTCTACACGTGGCCGTCAGCGCCGCTTTTGGCTTGGTATCTGTGGACGCAAAGGAGACACTTGCGTGGATTAAGGGTCTTAGAGCTTGGTTGCGGTACCGGTTTACCAGGGATATTGGCAGCGAAGTGTGGTGCGCGCGTTGTTCTCACTGACAGTGTCGCCTTGCCAAGATCTCTACGACATTTGTCATCGTGTTGCGAAGCCAACGGCCTGGTACCCAACCGTGACGTACAAATTGTCGGCCTCGCATGGGGCCTCTTCTTATCTGAAGTTCATAATCTTCGACCTGTAGATCTACTTCTAGCATCCGATTGTTTTTACGAACCTACTCAGTTTGAAGAAGTACTTTCCACCGTAGCTTATCTTCTTGACGGTACTGACGCGCGATTTTTGTGTTCTTACCAGGAGCGAAGCACTGACTGGTCAATTGAAGCCTTACTGAAGAAGTGGGGACTTAAAGGTGCTCTGCTTGACTTGGATTCACTAAGCGAGTCGTCGGGTGTCGACTACAAGACCTTGATCGGGGAGAGATCATTGCATCTTCTAGAGATAGTTCCAGCTTAGGTTATGGCCAGCACTGCAAGAGCTGCTCGCTTGTATGTGGGCAATTTACCTTGGACTGTAGGTCATCGTCAGTTAAGAGAATACTTTGCCCAGTTTGGTCCTGTTCAGAGTGCTAGAGTCGTCTTTGACCGTTCCACTGGGCTTAGCAAAGGCTACGGGTTCATAGAGTTTGCAAGTCCATCAGGGGCTGCAGATGCTACTAACAAGCAAGTTCATACACTCGAAGGACTCAATTTAACTGTACAAGTCCAAAATACATAGATATAGATAGTTAGTACACAAGATGGCTGAGGCACATCCAGATCATTCAGATTCCGACTTCTCTGATGAAGACTTAACACCCCTTGATGTATCTTTCAATAAAGCATCTGAACATGTGAGAAAAATTACAAGTAAACTTAATAATAACCAACTGTTAGAATTGTATGGACTGTTCAAGCAAGGGACAGAAGGGGATTGTAACATTCAAAAACCTGGATGGCTAGACACCAGGGGACGTAGGAAATGGGAGGCTTGGAAGAACCTTGCTAGTATGAAACCTGATGAGGCCAAGCAAAAATACATTTTACTAGTTCAAAAATATGATCCTGATTGGAGTGAGCTGTCTGAAAGTAATGTGCCAGGGAGTAAAGAAGCTTGGGTTGCTGTATCATCATTGAGATACTCACCTGAACCCGACCTTATTCATAATGATATGACAATTTTTGATGCAGCCAGAGAGAACTGTCATGAGAGAGTTACCGAGCTTTTGACTAAACACCCCAGTTTACGAGATGAAAGGGATGAGAACAGTCTAACGGCATTACACTGGGCTGCAGATAGGGATGCCACCAGATCCTTGACTGCCGCTATACAGGGAGGCTGTGATATAAATGCAGTAGATGATAGTGGCCAAACGCCTTTACATTATGCAGCATCATGTGGTCATATAGAATCTACAAAAATACTGTTGGACTCTGGAGCTTCTCTACTGTGTGATGATGAAGATTGTACACCCCTCGATCTTGCAACAGATGATGAGATAAAAAAGATTCTGGAAAGTGCTAGATGCTAAGCATTTATTTAGTTTGAATTACTTGTAGATTTGGAACATAATAATACTTGTTATATTCTTTTATAGTTTTATTATGTGTCAAAATTTTTATATATTTATTGGTCCCAATCCACAATTCAGCTAATGGCATGTGATGAATATGATAATTTAAATGAGAAAAGTATTTACAAAAACTTTGAATGGTAACTGAAAAACTTAAGTTTAGATCCATACTGACAAATAACCACATCTAAAACCAAAAAAGTTAATGGTGAGGCAGTTAGTAGAACAAATATAAACAGGTTAAGTCAATAAAATTTTATTCAGAAAAATGACTTTACCTATACTAGTAAAAGGGGCGAAGGCAAGGGTAAGAAGGGTTTCATATAGGTGTGGTGATAATTTCAAGTGAAAGGTACATATCTTTCATATTAACTAAACACTCATTTAAATAATTAGTGGTGTAAATAATCAGTTAGGGAATAACCTTAATCAAAAGTATTTTACATAAAATGACAAATTTATTACAAAAAATCTTTTATTTAAAAAATTGGAATACTTAAATATAAAAATTATAAATAATTAGGCTGAACAAAAGTAATTAATACACCAATCTAATTATATTAATATACAACTGGTTTCCCTAACTTCAAACTTCTGAAAATTGTTTTTTTATTTTTGTTTTACCTGGATGAATTATCCTCAGTTTTAAATCTTTTTAATTATAATTTTGTCATTACTCCTTAACCGCTAAGTTTTTTACTGATTTATTCTATTACATTTTGTTATTGCTTCTATGACAAAACGTAAAAACATATTAGGCTATATTCTGGAAATTGCTGTCACAATCAGTTCAGCTGTTTCAGAGACTAGTTCGAACTAAAAACCACTTCAATTTTCTTTCATGTAAAGTTATGTTGGATGAAAATTTGATATTTTCTATTGTACAATAGTACATCTTGAAAGAAAAAGGAAATTCACATTTTGAAGAATTCAGCAGAACTATACAATCATTTGATATTCACTGAATATTAAGAAGGTAACACAATGAAACATTATTTTATATGTAAATACTATTTCAGCACAAGACTGTTCACATTCCAGTTATTGATATATATTTAGCGAAAGTGGTAGTGTGATTACCACTTGCTAATATCAGAAGGTTGAACGGAAGAAATGAAAGATCTGACTCCAATGTGCAGACTAGTAATCGCTTTGGCAGCTGGATTACGAATCTCCTTTATTGAAGCTGAGCAAGTATATTTAAAGGGAACAGAACACGTGTACAGGATTAAATGTCGGCAAAACACAAATATTATTCGAGTAATAGAAACTGGGAATATCGGAGCAATAAAGCAATTGTAACAATACGCAGTGTACAATAAAAACCAGTAATAAAATAAAAGTAAAACTACAAATATAAATAAGTGCAAAATAAAACAAAACAATAATAATGCGCCGCGTCGTAAATGGGTTTTGTCGGCGAGATTATAATTACACCCAGGTATCATGTGGCCGACACCTGGGCTATAATCCGTGCTCTTAATCTATTTGTTACTGCTGTTTTAGAGTATCGCTGGTTTTTCACTTAAGTTGTTGTAGTACACACATATCACGTTTGATGTAGGTATGTGTGTCGCTACAGTGCTCCCCCTTAAGCGAAGCGTACTGGTGGACGAATGATATGTCTCGATCGGCTGATCGGTGCGGGCGGCGTTTGGCGATATGTAAGTATTGCTGGTTGCTGTTCGGCGGTAATGTGTTAGCGGTAATGTCACACGTGTGGGTGAATTAGGTGTAGATTGCTCGGCGTTAACGTTGATATAGAGAGGCTTGAGTCGGTGATGCTAGGGGATCTTTTTAGCGGTCACGTAACTGGATGGCGTCGGATTTGTCGTATTTTCTGACAATATTGAAATGGCCTTCTGGTGGTCGAGGAAATTTTCTGGCGTGGTTTATACAGACAAAGTTGCGGTGTCCTTTACATATTGACGTGGGTCGGAGGGTTCCGTCTGATGAAGTATTTGTGAACCTCTTGATCGCGCTGCGTTGTGGTTGTGAGACGTAGTTAGGAGGCTTCGTTGATGAGTGGTGTTGTATTTTGCGCCGTTGATAACGGGTGCATGGCCTCGCCCTAGTGATAACGTCGATGTGTATAGATGGCCGGGAGACTTGGTGCGATATTGTTACGCCTGTTGCTTGGCTGCCATGGTGGCTTATGGTCCGTGAGGCGTCGAGATTGTTACGACGGATTTTTTCTGGCAGGTTTTGTCTTGAGGCCGTGAAAGTTATGAATGACGGATTAGCGGAAGAAATAGTATTCTTCTTTGTCTGAAGATTGTTTTCTTCAACCAACTGATGAGTGCTGTTTTGTTGCTCCTGTGTTTTGGTTGCGGCTTCGTAGTCCAGTGTAGTTGGGATCTTGCAGTTAGTAGACAGTGAATCGGCGTAAGGCAAGGTAATCTTCTCTAACGGAAGATTATCTTGTTGATCCAAGTGATGAGTGCTGTTTTCTTGCTGTTGTGTTTTAGTAACAGCTTCGTGACCTAACGTCGATGGACATGTCATTATTTCATTTTGATCGAGTACGTTTGCGGCTATATCTTGCTCGTGAATATTGCAAACCACAGCTGGCTTAGACGCGTTTGGTTTGTAGCCTGTCGCAAATGGTCCTGTGTTTACTTCGAAAGCGGTGATCAGACGTTCTTTTACAGCAATGTATTGGTATGTTTCTGCTGGGTTACATATTAGGTCGGCGATCTGGTCGATGTCTTCGTTATCCAGGTATTTAATCACCAATTGTGCTAGTTGCTCTTGATTTTTGTGAAGTATGCTAGTTACAGCTTCAAAGTAAATAAACCAAAGTCGTGGTTTATCGCGCCAGAGTGGCGGAATGCGCTTGGTGAGAGCTCTGGTGGCTTCTTCATAAAAGGATTTGTATGTATGTTCTGTGATGTGGGCTGTTTCGATAGTCATGTTGACGACATGTGGCTTCGGTGCGCAGCGTTTCTTTGCAAGTAGAGCTTCGTTGCTTGTGTAGCTAAGGAATTCTTCTTGACTTACTTGATGTCTGCAGGTAAAACTTCAATGTTTGCTTGAGTTTGTTTCTTCTGGGTGAATTTCAGCGTCTCTACGTGTTTGTGTAGAACTTAATTGCGTTGCCGTAATTGAGGTTTCTTAAGCGTGTTGCTTCTGGGGTCACCAATTGTAGGACGCGTGACCCAGAAAGCGATTTCGTCGGTTTTGGAGAGCGAAATGATGTCGGCCGGGCAGGTACTCACGTCGTTTTCGGACAGAGAAGTGATGTCGGCCGGATAGATTATTACGTCGGTTGACGGGTAGATGCTTCGATCAGACAGGAGATCACGTCGGTTGACGGCTTCGGCCGGGTAGGAGATCACGTCGGTCTTGTATGATGATCACGTCGGTTGACGTCTTCGGCCGGGTAGGAGATCACGTCGGGTGACGGCAGCGGCTAGGTAGAGGATCACGTCGGGGTCACCACTTTAGCGAAAGTGGTAGTGTGATTACCACTTGCTAATATCAGAAGGTTGAACGGAAGAAATGAAAGATCTGACTCCAATGTGCAGACTAGTAATCGCTTTGGCAGCTGGATTACGAATCTCCTTTATTGAAGCTGAGCAAGTATATTTAAAGGGAACAGAACACGTGTACAGGATTAAATGTCGGCAAAACACAAATATTATTCGAGTAATAGAAACTGGGAATATCGGAGCAATAAAGCAATTGTAACAATACGCAGTGTACAATAAAAACCAGTAATAAAATAAAAGTAAAACTACAAATATAAATAAGTGCAAAATAAAACAAAACAATAATAATGCGCCGCGTCGTAAATGGGTTTTGTCGGCGAGATTATAATTACACCCAGGTATCATGTGGCCGACACCTGGGCTATAATCCGTGCTCTTAATCTATTTGTTACTGCTGTTTTAGAGTATCGCTGGTTTTTCACTTAAGTTGTTGTAGTACACACATATCACGTTTGATGTAGGTATGTGTGTCGCTACATATAGATAACAATCCAACCAAAGTCAATCAAAAACAGTCGGTACTCCTTGTCTTGGTTCTCGTCATACATTAAGTATGAGATTAAGACTTATAATATAATGAGGATCAACAAAATATAGAAGTAGTGAAAATATAATAATGGATATTACAATTTTAATGTATGAAATGGGTGCGGTGTCAAAATCCGGACTGAATTCAATTTGAATTTCCTGTTTAATTATACCACTTCGAGAGGTCGCGACTGGCGTTCAAATAGCTCAATGCATGTAATAACCTCCAAAAACCCATGATGTTGAAGCCAAGTGCAGAGTACAATCGAAGAGCTGCGATTATTGAAAGTGTTCGCGTTGGGCGCTCGGTGACGGAAATTATTCGATTCTTTGGGTACCCAAGATCGAGCGTTTATGATGTTGTTGCGAGATTTAACGAGTCCATTAGATTCCATTAAGTTGTGCCCATTGTTTCGAGAACGAAATATCCGGCAAACGTTCATGTGCTGGGTGTCGTGCCCAATGACGGTGATGTCATGCCACCGCATTTCTTTAACAAAGGGGAAAATGTAACTAAAGATGTTTATTTGAACGTTCTGATGAATGTGGTGAAACCGTGGATGAAAAAGGTATCGTCTGGAAAGTCGTATGTCTTCCAGCAGGACGGTGTGCTGACGCACACAAGTCATTTGGTGCAAAATTGGTTGTCAGACAACGTGGACATGTTTTGGTCTAAAGAATTTTGGCCTCCCAACAGTCCGGGACTTGAATCCTTTGGATTTCTACGTGTGGAGCATGGTTGAAAGGATCACTAACAAGTCCAGACATCCAAATGTGGCATCATTGAGAGCCTCTATTGAAACAGCATTCGCTGATATGGGCCGAGCTTCTTTAAAACGGGCCTGCGATCGTTTCAGGCCGAGAATGGAGGCAGTCATTCGAGCAGAAGGGGGTTATGTAGAATAAATGTATTGTTTATGACCCAATAAACAATTTAATAACTGATCAAATCATGAACTTTTCAATTTTTGCAATGAAAATTATGTTTCAAATAAATGTTCAACTTGTCCAGATTTTGGCGCCGCACACTGTATATCTGATTCGGACACAGTTCTACTGGGTTATACGCAAACAATTATAAATGGCGTATAAATAATGACGATGAGTAACCGAGGTCCGATCCTCCGTTCCTTGCGCGACTACAGCGACACTGAATAAATTTTCAAACACTAGTTTCTAAACACAACAGCGATCACCCCACATACGTGCACATACACAGATGTAGGTACACATAGTGGTTGGGTTTGTTTTTTAATCACTTTTTCGAACGGAGTTAGATTAACTCAGTAGTCCGATTCAAGATACATGTATAAGTTCGTGAAACATACACGCTTGTACACGTGTATTCATATATGTATGAAATAATAGTTATCTTAGTTTAGCTTAACTTAGACTCGGGATATTCGGTGACATTCAAAGCCGAGGCGCGCCGTGCGCCCTTGTGCTGGTTGCCTATATACAATCGGGTGAGTGCCTTAAGCGCATCCCTTAGTTGTCCGGTGAAACTGTAGAGGCCTTGCCAGGACAACAGTGTAGACAGTACGAAAAAAAAGAAAATGATGATGTGGTATTTTAACATTTTTTTTTGATTCGATGTTTGTGGTCCAAATTCAGCCAATGGCATGTGATGAATATAACAATTCAAGTGTGAACAGTATCTAGAAAAATGTTGAATGGTAACTGAAAATATTCAATTTTATATCCAAGGTGACGAATAACCACACTAAAACAAAAAAAAGTGAATAACCATACACACCTAAATTTTTTTATCAAAAAACATTGTCCATTATTCTACTGTTCCATAGCTCGCTATTTAAAATCTTTATGAGTATTGGACTTTCGAGTGAGAGAAATATAAAAAAGGCACTCTCTCTATACACATACTTATTGATTGTTAATTATGGTTGTCATTGTCAATAACAACAGATTAATCATGTTTCCAATAATTTGTTATACTTTAATTTAATATCGAAATTATATTATTAATTGTTATAATGACACCATTTTTAGACATACAAATTGCCAGATGTATTCAATAACTCATGAAGCTCAATTTGTAAAAATACAGAAAGGAAGCACAACTTAATTGTTGACACACAGACACAAGCACTTGAAACCAAAAAGTACAGTCACAATCATAATGTAATAGTCCATGTTGTGCTGTCTGCTGACATTTCAATTCAACAGATATATCATTGCATCACAAGGCCTTATATGACCGATACGTCTGTCTCATTTCCAAATTTTATTGTTTTTTCCCTTTATTAATGCTAATTCTCCTTCGGATCCTTTTGCGCAGTTCCCTCAGCGGAATCAAGCTGTTTCAGGAGCCTGAAAAGGGCAGCTGCTTCGCGTATCCTGCTAAATTCCACACAGAAAGCCTCTACCTCGATGAAGAGTTCCTGTAAAACCATGTAAACCATTAAAAATCTCTACTGTAGCATAGCTTACTTTAGAACATATAGAGCAGAATGATTTCATTATGGTAACATTTAAGTATGACATTCATCACACAGAGATACAGGCTTGTGAATATTTCAGCTTAACACAATACAACAAGTAATTAAATGATATCCACCAATACTACTAAATCCATAATATATTGGCATATACAAGGACATGAATTATGGAATGCAGGATGGATGAAATAGCGAAAGGTGTCTGGGGTAGTTTAATTCTCTACTAGCTTTGGCTCAAGGTTTCGCCCGCGTTATTTCAGATTTGATCTATACCTCAGGAACAGTAAATTTCTTGTGGATGAAGTTCTATGTCCCTATATCCTTTTCAGTATTCCTAATAATGTGTATGCAAAATCTATTGATGATTAGTAGTTGAGGCATGAAAGCGTGACAAACAAACAAATTGAAATGTTCTTCAATAATAATTAGTTTTAACATTTGCCTCAAGATATTTTTCGTTTATGGTCTTCTCAAAATAAGATTTGATTTAAGATTTACAAAGTAGATATACTTGTGGAATTACTTTAAAATACACTGGAACAAAGAGTGTCACTATGACCGGATGTTCTCCTTGTGTCTGGTGGCTACGATTTACGACACGAGTGCCTCAGTATACCTATATGTTAATATTGTAATTTATAATCGATGAGTACCTTGACGTTGATGATCTTGTTCCTGATGAGCGACTGGAGGAAGACACAGACAAGCCTCACGAGCCTGTTCTGCATGTACCGGTCGCGTATCGTCTCACACGTCGATATACAGTTACTTATGTAAAGGTGGACAAACTCCACCGGCAGATCCACTGATGTGGTCAACCTGGAACCACATCACCATTACTTCCATTTACACCCAAAAACCCAAGGGTCAAAGCAGTGACAGATAAGATATATGGCCAGATCAAATTAATTAATGTTGATATATCCGACGTCAATTAGTCTCAAAACACCATTTGACACTTTATTATAATCCGCCACTAGGTAACGCTAGTTTATATTTTATAGCCAAGAGCGACTGTCGTGCATGGTATATGTCGTAAGTTGTAAAGAAAAGTATAGTTTTTATTATTGTTTATATTTGTGTTATTAAAATATTCCTAATACAAATAAAACCGAGTTATAATGATCAATATATCTTTTATCGATATTCATTCTCATTCTTTCGGCATTCATATCGCAGATGTATCCTTGACCTTAGTATGTATATCTCGCTTACTATATTATTGCGACATCTACTGACAAAAGTCATGTCACGTCTGAAAGCCATTCAAATTTTCATTCTATATCGCTGGACTAGCAAAATATAAGTATAAGCAGTCATTAAAAATCTAATAGATTATATGGATAATTGGGTGTAAAAATGTTGTGTATTTATGTTTACCTGTTAACTACTTCCATTGAGTGTAGAGACATTTCCATGTTGACTAGTAACACTGAAGTACTCGGTGATGTGCTGCGAGTGAATTAGTTTTAGAAGTACTGATATCGCTACCATAGGATTATTCTCCACCAGATCTGGCAACTGAAATTTTTATTTATTACATTATTCTTCTCATTCTCATTAACATTATTCAAAGTTTTATTTTTCATAGTCATCATAGTCATTCATACAGTCATACCAACATACTTTTAAATAAATTCTCTTCTATATTGCGCACTATCGTACATATATTAAAAATACACTATATAACTGTGTGCTCTTGTGATGTGGTCTATGCAATAAGTAACAAAAGGATCATAAAGAAGAACACAAAGAATAAAAGAGAAGAATAGAAACGAAGAATAATTAATCAGTATTGTTATTTACATGTGAAATTTGTTGTAACAAAAATATTATATCGTAATGTCATAAACTATTTTATAAATAGATTTATGTCAGGGAAAGTGACAAAAACACATATTTTGGAAACGGCAATATTTTTATCACTTACTAATTTTTATTCAACTATATCAACGTTCACACCAAATTGGTCTTTTATACCAAGTTTTTATTGGCACATTTTCTTTCTTTCTGTTTGCGCCTAAAGACTCGAAACTTTGAACATAGCCCATGATTGTCTGATTATGCAAAAAAATCGAGACAAACAACAAAATTTTTCTATTTCATATATGATAAGATGAGAAGGATGTGGTGTATTATTATTTTTTTGTAATATTGCATAAAGTTTTGAAGGATTGCCATTATTCATATACCTTTTTAATACCAAAGAAATATACATCATAATTTTCGAATAACTCTGAAGATTAATGTTCTTTGAATTGTTTAGTACCAGACCACAGAACGTCTTTCGAAATTTTTTACATTTGCGAACAATTGTGTATTATGAAAGTACCCCGGGATGCTCTTTTAAATCAATATAAGGACACTTTAATCAAACGAAAACGCACTTGTATCTAAATATCACGATATAGCAGTGTCCAGGGTATTCGTATGAATTCACAAATCGTCACTGACATCAGCTTCACCTGTGTTGGAGTGACTTCGATCTCGTAGACAATGTTGGGATGCTGATCCAACAGCGCCAGTAGCCGCTGCTGGTGCTGGACACCAAGAGCTGCTTTCAGCGCAAGCTGCGTCAGCTCCCGTGCTTCCGTTACCATTGACACATCTTTATCTTCCACTTTCTTCTCTTCTGGCTTCTCTTTCTTTTCCTCCTAAAACGTTACGACAAGCTTCGCGTCGCAATGCTTCTGCTATTATTTTTACCACTTGTTTGGTAACCATAGTATAAATTATGTTTAATTTACAATCACATGGTGGCATCTCATCATCATCATCATCGGACTGTAACAGACCCACTGCAGGTCCATAGGCCTCTTCCCGAAGGAAGGTATGAGCATCATCGCCACGCCAGTCTACGACGTATCGGTGATTTAAAACTCTGAGAAACCCACAGTTCTATATTTTCCCTCATACGGTAGGTGGTACGATAAGAACATTTCTCAGATTCAGGTTTCCTCACGACATTTTCCTTCACCATCAGCCGATCGTGTTAGCGATTTAAATCAGTATATGTACTTGAATTCCGAAAAATTCGTTGGTATATGCCAGGGTTCGAACCTGTGGACGTCGGTTTGTTATTCCACCAGTCAAACCTCTCAACTATGGTGGTATCTCAGTATAGATACAATAATTATTACAAGATACCTTATAATTATAGTCAGAAATTGTATAACAAGTACTTTAATTGACGATGAGTAAAGTCAAAAATAACTTCTGCCACACCAGGAGCGTTCATTAATTTAAGCGTAATGAATATTTAACTGACTACAACTAAACATGTTAATAGCAGATGGCTCTTGAGTTAAACTTAAACCTTCGTTAAATTAATAACAACTTTAAATCGTGTAGTGAGGGACAAAACTGCGTTATAGACAAGTATGTAGATTGTTTTTCTCTTTTTGCCACTATTCTTTACAATAACCGCGATTCCAGTTCGCAGAGTAAAAGTGAAATCTGTCATTAGCAAAAGATGTGAGGGTTATACTTTAATTAAGAGAAGTTTACGAATTCGCAATTACCTGATTTTTTAAATCTATGGCAAGGAATTTTCTTGAATGCCTATTAAATGGTTCTGAGTGTGGCATTAAATGTAGTTAAACTCATTAAACAATTGAGAAAAAGGTAACCCCTTAAAAAAATTGTGTGGTTTTATGAAACCACGATGCAAGTGAAATTTTATTTTCGGATCGTAGCATTTTTAAAACTGAGCATATTATTTATTTAAATCATTGAATCATTTTCAATTGAGTCATGGGCGCCGCCATATCGGCGTTGGCTGCTTTTCGTTGCCTTTCACTTTACTCCTACTCTACGTCAGGTTGTAATGCGACATGCGATAGATGGGCGAAAGAATTTGAGCCAATGTAAAAAACTTTTCACTTAAATAATTGGATAGATTCTGGGGCGAAGGAGTCGCAAAGTCAGAAGAAAGTACACCTTGTTAGAGAATGGTGCTCAAGTCCCATATCAGTTATAACCTGGTTATTGTCCTCCCTACTGGTAAGTATCTACTTAAGCATAAGAGATTTTCCTAGAACAGGCAATAACCTAAAGAAATATTTTTAAACTTATTACCTAAATACACCAATAAGTGCTTAGCAATAAATTTTCAACTTTGGTATGGTAGATAAACCTAATTGTAACTTATACTAACATGGCTTCATCACAATGATTTCCTTCATCGAAAACTTAAAACGATTTAGGATTCGAACCAGCGTCCTTTCATATCGCTTCCATTCCCTTGCCCCATAACTGATTCTCTTCCCATTAACTATTTAAATAACTCATTATAACCATAAGGGCATATACCTTGGGTTTGGGCTGTTGCTGGTTGTTCTGCACCCTTCGGTCCAGCTTCTCCGGCCTTGATGCCGATGAGACCCTCGTAATCGCTATCGTACATCGGTATGTACGTGCCACGGTTCACCAAGTTCTTCCATACTGCCTATGAATTATGAATACCTTTTACAAATCGCTTGTTTTGGCAACAAATTTTCTTGATTATTACTGCCATTGTCGAGTAGGTAATAATGTTGTAAGTATTTCGTGATAATTTCATTGTTCTAACAAGATGGTGGACCCCTTGTTGAAACTTTCTAGGAAGTTTTGTGGCATCTTAGAATTCACGCTCTGTAGTATTATTGTCCATCCACTTCACTTGTGCACAATAACTGAACTATATTACGTAAAATGCCACCAATTTAGAGTTAAATAACACAAGATTATGAATAAAAAAAAGCCACTACAGGACAGACTAAGATCCCACCAAGAAAACCCCCTCCAAACTTAATAAGGATTAAGTGTTATAATAGCGGCACGTTACGATGGCCGTTTAGCACACAATAGTGACGTGAAATGTCGATTTATTTCCCAAAAAAGTTAGTCAAATGCTACTTTGTTTTGCATTCAGCATTGATGCGAGTTTACCGGTGATGGTAGTTGTGGTGGCCAGCGATCCTGTATCCTGTATATATATATATATATCACATATAGAATATAAATAAATAACTACGAATTTCGAAGAATATTAACACCGAGTTATGTTGTAAATAAGTACACTAATAATTATAATCCACTAAGGATTTTTTTAAACAGCGCTGGTTTTTTGGTAGTAGAAACGTTAAAAAAATTTTGCGCGGGACCTTATTATATAGTTAGACATAGTAGTAGTTAGACCCTATATTGTTATACATACATATAATTTAGAAATTAGTGTAGATACTAAATTAATTTTGTGTCATAAAATTCGATAACTTCTAGGACTAACTGCGCGTCACTATGGACAATAAAGAACAGTAATTTGCTGCTTCAAACGTAGTTATTAATTTATACGAAACTTTATGAGCGGACAAACGCCAAAACGGCCATCATAGCGTGCCACTATTATAGCGCGTCCAAATCCCTGGCCACCAAAAAGCAGATAGAGATGAATACATTAAAATGATTCCTTAATTTGTGATGGTTTAGGATGAGGTAATATCATACCCAGATGCCGAGAGGTTTACTTTTAACAGTGATTGGTAATAGATTACTGATCTCCAAATGATCATTCTTTTTCTTGAATTCTGCTCTATTTGCCATTAGTCACTACAGCATGCTAAAAAAAGTTACCTCGTCTGAAAAAGGTATCTCGGTGGACTCTAACAGGAAGATTGGTGGTGGTATCGGTCCTACAGCCTTCAACGTACGATGTAACGACATGAATTCGTTCGACATTAGAGACTCGAGCAGTTCCTTCAACGCGAGCCGGTTCGGTGGACTCCTGCAACACGAAAATTCAATTAGGACCAAAAATTTACTGTACTTTTTCTCAATCTTTAATTATAATTTAAAGTGCCTCTCAAGTAATTTATATATTAGGAGTAATGTAAATATTGGTTATTTAGGGGAAAGAGTCTGTGCAACATGCTATTTGATGTCATCCTTCAACATATTGATATGTATATTGAAACTTTTCGTGTTCTTATGACTTAATGTTTAGTACTACTGACCAACTACTATTGACCTGTACTGAATTACGATTGGATGGTAGTGGATAACTAAAATACTTAATTGCTTTTGGCTGCCTACTATTGATTGGGCATCTTAAAAAAAATATCAAAGAAAAACGAACCGCCTTTATAAAACACGAACTCAAAAGTGTAAAATCATATTTTATTCAGTTCATTTTATGTGATTCTTTGTTTTACTTTCAAAAAATAATATAAGTTCCAATTACAAATTTCAAATATTACCTATTATTTATTTATTTTTTAATCCATCCAAATTAGATCAGTAGTTTTTGAGAAAATCGCAGACATATAAACATACATACGGGTCGAAAACAGAACCTCCGTTTTTTTAAGTCGGTTATAAAATTATAGCGAACTATCAACTACGATACGTTCTCAACAATAAAGTTGGACTTTTAACATATCCTCAGATATTCTGTAACCGTATTCAGAATTGTTTTTTTTAAATACTTTTTACGTGCTCACTTTTATAGTTTTTATTCCAGTGGTGTTAATCACATAAATGATGTGAATTATAAAAATGACACCATAATTTTATTCACTACTAGCTGTGCCCGCGACTTCGTCCGCGTGGAACGGAATACGAAACACAGTGATTAATAAAACAATCTGAATTTATATCTGTATATTTTGTATATTTGTAATGTAATGTGTCAGGCTAAAAACTAATAATGGTCGTACTCCTTTGTAACTTCAAAATTAGAGCTTCCAAGTTCCTTTGATGTGTGTAAAAACCGTGGGCCTAGCTATAGTGCTGCATCTATCGTCATACAGTCAGATAGTTCGTAGCACACGATGGTAATGTGTGGCCACATCTAAATTTATTGCGAACATATAGGTATAGGAGTAACATAACACTAATATTCTAATTTAACAACTGTAAAAACAATATTAACCCTTAGACTGTCCAAAACCATACAATATTAACTTCTATCTAAATGAATGTAGAACTCATGAGGCATAGGTCAATAGACTGTTGGCAGTATACGCTTAAAAAATACCTGATTTATTATAAAACTTTGAAAAATAACAAATTATGAACTGTAAAATAATTATTTTCATGTAAAATGTATTTTTAAATTATTTTTCATTTGTATGAACTTTTTTTACTAAACCATGAAATTTACAATGTACGATGTAGTGAAATAAAAAAATAATTGAAAACATAATGTGCCATTTTCAGATCTGATCTTAAAAAATCAGCCGAGGGCTTATAACATTCAATCATATATATTTCGCATAGCTCATTCTTATTATTATTTTATGTTATAATTTCTTTTTATTTGCACTGCCTACAGTCTTTTTCTTCCACGGTACCGCTGGAAGAAAATGCGAGCTTCCAAATTTATTAATTTTTTAATACTTTATAGGTAAACGTTTTGACCACAATATCATCTGATATTAAATGATTATGTGGTCTAAGATGTTAAGTCACGCTTAACCTAGAGAGAGACTGGGTATCAAGTGCAGCTGCCGGAACACACAAACAGGTGCTTGGCGACAGATTTTCAACTTGAGGGTTGTAGCTAGTCAGACGGACTTTCAAAAAAGCCCTACCATTTTATCACGATGATTTCCTTCACCGAAAGCACCGCTGTGTCCGAACACACTACCAACTGAGCCATCATCGCTTCATGAACCCTAATGCATAAACCAAAAGGTATACATTAATTCAAAGCATAATTAAGACATTAGAATCAAGGTAAATTTATGAAAATTAGAATTCGAAATAAACCTAACAAACACAGAAATAATCTCATTGTTATCTGTACTCTTCCTTGCAATAATATTCTTACTACAGCAAGCAATAAAATTATAAGTTTAGCGCCATCTGTTGTCGTCAAAAATGTAGTCTGTTATTGCTTCTAAAGACGATTTTTTCTTACATTTATATTCAATGATGAACAATTTTAGTCTCTTTATTTTATTCTTTAAAATTGTCCTAAAAAGTGATTAGGTTTACAAACTTCTAATATTTACAACACAAAATTAATTAGAAATTTACAAATTTAATCATAAAAAATAAAAAACATATTTTACTTATACAAAGTACAAAGTAAATTATTAAATTTATAGAAATATGTAATATTTGTTATTGGCCAATTTTTAGATTACATATTATAGTAGTAATAGATTTAGAAAATTGTGGTTCAACGCCATCTATTAGCAATAATGCATATTAATTAATTACTGAACATCTTAGGGTATTAATGTTGATTTATGTGAAAATAAAATATTAACCATTTTTCTTTTGTTCTAAGTCTTAGTAATGTAATACTGTGGCAATGTTTATTTTTGTGATAAAATACCCTGGTTTTTAGATGAGGCTAAAGTCCATTTACTTATCTATTTTTCTCTCGTACTTAACTCCCGTCGTCATTAAAATTACAATAACTTTTGATAGAGTTAACCGATTTTAATGCAACAAAAACATTATGTTGCTCCGGAATATGCTTGATTATTTTATCCAGTGATGCCTGTTCAAACAAACTGACAGACAGACATTTCTAAAAATGATCGAAATGGGTTCTATGACTTATTCCTAGACACCTGCAACAATTTTTTTCTCGAAAATCATAAAAGTACAGACACGTTGGATTTACATTCTTATTATATGTATAGATAATCCAGTTTATTATTATCTGAGTAAATAAGTGACATTGGCAATTATGCTTGAAAATATGGACTATATCTTTTGCTAAACAATGTAGAAATGCATATAATTCTTTTATTTGTGACTGATTGAGTCCAGTTTGCTCAGTTCTTCCCGAGAATCTACCAGTGAAAAGTGGTGAGAGAGAAGGTGAAGACCTAAAGAAGATTTCTTGCTACCTCTAGGATAATATATGCGAACTATTTTTCTCTTTGGACCTATGGAGTATATGTATTGTAACAACAATTATAAAGCCCATCATGAGTCATGAGTAGAACTTTGGTTGGTGTAGTAAGGAATCTATTCATACACATAAAATTCAAATGTCTACATTTGTACGAGTTAATGTCAGGCTTTGAAACAGATTTTTCAGAGTATTGGAATTAAACTATTCCATACATACCATAATTACATTAAAAAGTTTATAAATATGTGGTAAATAGTAAAGACAAGTTTATAATAAAAAAAATTAAGCCCTCAATAAATCATATATGCAGGTTTCATGAAACAACATTGTTTATTCTTGCAATACTATAAAGACTTAACCCTAAATGCTATTATAGTGTGGATAATTATGTGAACATGGTAATCTCTGAAAATGTCGCTCTTCTCTGTGCATCCACCAAAAACGATTAAAACTATCTATAGTCGTAAAAATATGTATCATGAAAACATAAATCAGATTGGGTTTCTTGCCAGTTGTTCTCGATGAGTGGGTTGTTTGTCCGAAGCAGTGGTAGTTTTGACATTTTAAAGCATCTTCTCAGGGCCTATATTGAATAAACATTTTGATTATGGTCACGACTCAAGATGAGAACTCTACATACCCGTCACTAAGTGGAACCAAGGCTGGAGCAGTAGCCCGGGCCATTGAACTCATATCTGCTAAGCGATCAGCTACCAAACTCTGCAGTGTTGAGTAATCAAACTCCAAATCTTTAGGGTTCACTTCAGTTAACATAACTTGTTTTGCTGATTTTTTAAATATCTAGAATAATTAAACCATATAATATATTTGTATGGTTATACTTATGGAATGTCAGTCCTAACATCAAAACTTGTATCTTTCTTCAACTTCTTAGGAATTTTAGTAAAAGTAATAATTTTATTGGGCTCCATAGAATTGGGAAACATTTTTAAATCACATGTTGAGATTTATTTGTTTGAAATTTTATTTATTGACAGTATCAAACTGGCTAAACATACTGATTTGTAAGTATTACATGTATGTATCCCACATGTATATATACATATACAACTTATGTATATATACATGTGGGATACATACATGTAATGCCTCCAAAATACTTCAATTTAGAATAGGTTAGATCAAAGAGCACCAAACCTACTTTATGAAAGATGTCTGTTTCCCATAGCCTTAGAAACGAATATTTAGGCATATTTAGAATGTTTGTAAATCTATGGAACACTAACCACACTGCTGAATCCTTAAAATTGCGAATGGGGTATTGTGATAAGCTATTTGTTTGATTTCTTAATGAAATATAAACCATCCGTGCTATTTATTTGATTGATAGAATGTCAATTGAATGCTCATAAGTTGATAAATGAAAGGAATTGATAAAATGAATTCATACATGTTTAAAAATGTAAAAGGCTAACATGGTTAAGACTATTTGAACCTGTGAAATGTTCTGGTAGTACCACCATACGTGGCATAATATAGAATTGTGGATTTCTTGGGGTTTTAAATCGCCAGTATGTCATTGGCTGGTATGATGACTATACCCATATCTTCCTTTATGAAGAGGCCTATGACCCTGCATTGGGTGTCTTACAGTTGGATGTGATGACTATTTGAGTGTAATTAATTCTTACTCTTCTGTAATTATCAATTGTCAATCCCCTATATTTCCACTACCATTACATGTATAAAAAAAATGAAATCATATCCAAAAACTTACATTCCATACAGGACAATATAGTAGCTATTTAATGGGTATATCATGAGGTACTAAATGGTGGGATGATATATCTTATACCCTAGGGCTGATACTCACATCCTTAATATTAACAGGTAAAAATCCATGCATCTGTGCTATGAATAGCCTTTCCTGAGGAGCTAGTGGTTGCAGCCCTGGCTTTCCTTCTAACAAGTGCAGGAATAGAGGGCTGAATGGGTTGTCCATTTTGTAAACATCAAATAGCAATGCTAGAGCCACCACCCTTTGTCCTGGTAGTGAAAGATCTCCACTTGTGATCAATGATGAAAGGAGAAGACATACTGTGATCAATTAAATTATTTGTTTACAAACATTATAAATACAAAGATATAATTGATATTTATGATCATCATGTAAATCTAGTTGCTTATTTATTTTTTCTTTATAGGACTATAGAATTTTCTTCTTCTTCCTAGCGTTTTCCCGGCTTAGTGCCAGGGTCCGCTTTCCGACTGAGCTTCTTCCACTTTGCCCGATCTTCGGCATCCTTCTGTGCGAGGTTGTTCTCTTGCATATCGGCTTTCACAACACATCTAGCCAGCGTTTTCTTGGCCTACCGCGAGATCTTGGTCCTTGTACTATTATGTTAAGACATCTATTTCCGATATAGTCTGGAGGTCTGCGATTTATATGGCCATACCAGCGGAGACAGCTTTCCTGCAGCTTATCCGCGATGTCACGGACTCCAAGGCTGCCACGGATGTGTTCGTTTCGAATACGATCTATTCTCGTAACGCCACACATCCATCGCAACATCTTCATCTCTGTGACATGTAGCTGCTGGATATGTCTGCCTAGGACTGGCCACGTTTCGCTGCCATAGAGCAAGACCGGTCGGATGATGCATTTGTACACTAGGCCTTTTAACTTCACCGGTATTCTTTGATCGCACAGAACACCGATTAGAATTTTACCACAACCTTATCCGATATTAAAAAGGTCATGTATAGTAAGATAACAAAAATGCAAAACCTATATGACTGCTTCTTAAGTGCTGCTGCGAGAAAACATCACAGCTGTTTAGTGAAAATTTTTCAACTTGAAAAGCTAACCAGGTGAACTTAGAAAAAGGCCCACTACAATGTCTCGGTTTCACCGCAATGGTTTCTCTCAGTAAAAACTCTGGCTCATTTCATTAAGCCAGTGATCCTCAGCTCAGTAATCGGCTACTTGCAGTATGATATAAATCAAAACTATATTAAAGAAAATAATTATAAGACAAAATGAATTTGTCTTCCTTTATTTACTTTGCTAAAATTTATATAAACATAAATAAATTAAAAATGAAATCTCTTTCAATTTTAAATCAGGCAACCTATTTGAACACAAGATGCACAATTAAAAAGAGTGTTGTAAAATGGCATATACCTGTAATTTGATCATACAATAGAATATATTATATCTATTAGTTGAACAAATTCGATAATAAAGAAGTTACTGAGTCTTTATACCTACATAGTATAAAAATTAAAACTATAAAGATTAAAAATGTAAGTTATGCATTCCATGAAGTACTTACATTTTCCTGCTGCTACAGTTTGCGATTTACCAACATTTATCAAACTTACTTTGTTGATTGACATACTAATATCAGTAAGAATAGCTCAACCTGTCCAGCTATTTAATGCAGGTTTATTTTAGGGAATTTCTAATTTTAATTGTTTTCAAGGCAGTTCTATAATTGTTTTAAGTTTATTTTCATTTACAACCTCTTCAGAAAAAGACTAAACAACTCCTTACTTGTAATGTAAATATGAATCTTACAAAAACAAACAATTGCCCATAAATAAATAAATAGTGTCACTCAATTACTACTACTTTGTTCATAATAAGACACTAGAGACTCATATTTATAGTCTTTAAATTGCTTAAATACACAGACCTCTAGATATTTTTTTTATTTATTACATGTAATTGTATATACTATAACACTATTGTAGGAATTAATAAAAAATCAATTGATGCCATACATTGCATTCAGTAAAGGTTTTGCCAAAATTTCGAATTTTACTCACAATTAAAATGATCAGTTTTCGGAAATTTCTTTTGAACTTGAATACATATTGACTCTAGACTTTGGGAATCAATGGTCTGTTCTGAAAATAAGCTGAAACAAAAGAAAAAAGAAACATATAAATAAAAACAAGATAGGTTATCTATATAAATCTGTATTGTAAAAGATCTTCTTACTCTAGTAAATATTTACTATTTTCGTTTATTAAATGTTGGGACATTTTAATTTTCTATTTGTATTCAGTAAATGTTATGTGTGCTCAATGCAACACAAACAAATAGCATCAATATTTCAAAAGGCAAAATCAAAACAACTTTTTGTCATTTGCTTTTGACGGTAATGACATTTCGGTTATATCGTGCTTCGTTTTATTTTCTTTATTTTTTGGTTCCGTCACGGTTTGTGCACTAGCCAGCGTCAAGTAACAAGATTATGCCAAGTGTCTTGTGATTATTATAATGTTCTAACAAGATGGTGGTTTCCTTGTTAGAACTTTCCATGGATTTTTGGTGACATCTCAGAATGCATGCTCCGTGGTATTATTTCCTATCCACTTCCCTTGTGCATAATAACCGAACTATATTACGTAAAACACCACCAATATTACAAAATAAAGAGTCTAATAACACAAGATTATGAATAAAATATAAAAACCACTACATGACAGACTAAGATCCCGCCAAAAAAACCTCGTGCCTCGTTTGATAGAAAAATATGAACTTTGCTCATCGAAAAATCAGGTAAGCCTTCTTCTGAGAAGCTTACACATCTGCCAGTGACATGCTTGTAGGAATAAATTCATTAAAACTTGGGAAAACAGGTACTTTCTATATTAGTGGTATATTATGTATACTTTTATTTCGTCACAACCTTGTAGTGTTATTATATAAGTTTCCTAATTTTAGTCTAAATTATTTTTTGTATGTAAATCGTAGTAAAATGCATTTAATATTGATTTACTATCTGTTATTTGTTGTTTTTGTATTACGTTAAACATTTATAATATACATATATATTATTATGGAGTGTAAAGATAGGGAGAATCACCTATGTGTATAAAAATGTGCTAAATTATGGTGGCGCTACAGTAACAATAGGGTTCATTATTGTTCAATTATTAAAAAAAAAATTATAACAGTGTACAATCCAAAATCAACGTTCTCAAAAATTAATTCATTGTCCATGTTATCTTACAGCAACTATTTTAAGTTATATTTACAAAATAATTCGGATTAACCATACCCTTTACCTATTCTAGCGCCATTTTGGAGAGTTTTGCTTAGAGATAGACACTTTTTCAACATGTTTCCCGTATAAGATGGGTCTCCTTACATCTACACTCCATAATATTATGAACTCTGTGAACACATCCACGCCATGCCAATGCCATTGTTTTATATTTTCACTTCTTATGCAATTACCATATACTGTTTTTTTACCAGCCATAATACATGGGGAAAAGAAGCTAATCTGAATTTTTTTTCTGTTATATTATTTCAATTTGACTTAATTTGTACACATAAAACAAAAAACACTGTATTTATGTAAAATAACTAATAGTTTCAAAAATCGCAAACGTCGAATTTCATCAGTAAAACGCTGTAATTAAAATTGAATATGATATGAGTTTAATGGTGTTTCCAACTTGTCTTTAAATGTTAGATGTTATACATATGTGATTCCACCAGTCGCTTAACCGTTATAAAACATTAAGCAATCGATTCCGTTATCAATACTTTGTGAGTTTACAGGTTTTATTATGTAAATAAAAAATATTGAGAATTCCTTTTTGCAGGTGATTGTGCTTGAATATATTTAGATAATGTACACGCGACGTATTGCGGTGAGCGGCGGTGATTGATCGATTACAAAGTTGATAAGTGCGTCACAAGCGTACTATATCATAATAATATGTTCTGAAATAATCTTTCAATTTGTAATTTTAATTAGGTTTTTACATGCGGTAATATTCATGTGGATTGAAAAATAGGAAACCATTAATTTTTTTCCTCGTTCATGACAGCATAAACTATGAAAAGAAGTAAAATTACTGTTCTATACGTAGTTCGGTGACACTGTAGCGGCCTTAACAAGCCAACAGTGTAGTCAGTTCGAAAAAAAATACTGTTCTATAGTGTACAAAATGGATTATAAAAAACTTCTTGAACAGCTATTCGATAGAGCAAAGTTTGTAATTTGATGAGTGAACTCTTGTGAAATAATTTCTGGCTGTGTTAAGTGTTTAATTCCATCTCTGTCGAGACATACGTAGTATCCTCTTAGTAGTTTGTGGTCGAGACAATTATCTTGTAATGAATCAATTACTATACCATACCTATCTATATATTTATAAAACTATAGGAATAATATAAAAAGAGTAATAAATCAGAATAGCCTAAATATTTTAAAGCTGTCTAGCTTACCTGCTGTTAACTTGAAATAACTTTTTTTCTAGTTGGATATTATGTATTATGCGTATGGATGCATCTGTATACCGAGTTAAGATTTTTTGTTATGACATATGTAAACAAGAATATTCGAAGCAGTGCCATATTTCAAGATATGGCACCCTAAACTTATAAACTGCAGTCGCATAAATGAAATAAAGAATATAGAATTATGAGATGTAACAAATGTTACTAGGAAGGCATAAGTTTTTAGTGAGTTAATAAAAGAAGGAAGGAAGAAAGAAAGGCTTTAGAGCTTGATCACAATCTCACTTGATATTAAATGACGACGTATCCTAAGATGGTAACAAACTAAATTTATAGAGAGACTAGCTCTTAAGTGTAGCTGTTGGGATATAGGAACCTATAGGTTATTGAGGATGGAATTTTAACTTGAAGGTGGTAACTAGCCTGGTGGGTATTACAAAAGGCTCTAGCACCATACTATGATGTCATACTTAAGTTTTCCTTCACAAAAAGTTAGGGCTAATGTGCAGAATTCGTACTTACACCGATTAACTCGGTGTTTAAGCACAGTGGGACTCGCTAATCTGAGAAGTCCACACATATTTAACTTCTGTGGTAGTTCTTATTTAGAAACGTTGATTATTTAAACACGTGCTTTGCTCTAATTCGCAGCTAACCACTCGAGACTCTGCTTGGGAGACGATTACTTTAAAGACTGTACCAAGCAAATATGTCTTCTTCTGGCATTTAGTGTGCTAAAACGAATTCAGTTAAGCTAAGAACGAACGGAGAAAACGAGTTCAAGAAAGCTGCGTGAGTCATTACACGTTGTGTATTGGCGTGTATTCGCAATAACAAACTAAACGATAAGTATAAGAATATAACGACTAACCCGACATATTTGTCTCCGTCCTTGTGAAAAAGGTTGTCGCTCTCGAATTGCTTTCTATATAGGTAAAAGCCATTGACGATTAGTATAAATGAATATAGAAATAAACACAAAATTGTTTCCTGTTTCGTATGCTTAAAAATATAGTGTAATTTTAAAATAAAATTAGGAGAAAAAATTATTTGTAAATGGCTGGCTTCCTCGTCACAGCGACGTGGCTGTTCAAGGGTAGCCATCCAGTACATAATAAGTGTATGTAGTAGTTTTCTAGTGAGATCTACCTCTATAGCATTCGTACGGCAATTGTGTGGAAATGTATTTTGTTAACATGTGTTAATTTTTTTACTTGACTTGAATATATCACTTTATTAATTTACAGTCTGCATAATGATTGTTATTTGAATGTTTTTATATAAATTGTGTGAAGATATAAATAACCCTATTAATATTCTAAACGAGAAAGACTTTCACGCGAAAACTACTAAACGGAATTTGATTTGGTTAACACATAAGCTATAATTACTTTAGATGTTGAAATGAGCTATAATTTCTTTTGTTACGTTTTCACGTTTTAATTACTCATTTATTATTAATAAAATTTTGCATGCATGCTATGAATACAGAAAAGGGTACCTTTAATTCAGAACAGGTAGGTACTGCCCCCGAGGGATACTATTGATTAACTTGGAAAATATCCTGCCATCTGAGAGCTATCAAATCAATCAAATCAAAAATACTTTATTCAATTTAGGCCCTAAGAAGGCGCTTATGAAAGTCAAACTACCACCGGTTCGGAATACATCCCAGTCATCGAGAAGAACCGGCAAGAAACTCGATCGGGTTTATCTTTTTAACATATACTTATATAATTAAAATTCATTATACATTACAATCGATTTTAGTGGATGCACAGAGAGGAGTCAATTCCAGACATCACCATCGTTCACAAATTGATCCACTCTATAATAGCCCTTTGACACCAAAACCCGCTTAACATGGCACTTAAATTTATAGTCTGGCAAATCAGTAATATGCTTTGGGACTTTGTTATAAAACCTAACACTATTACCTAAAAAACTGTTACTGGTTTTACTGAGTCTAAAACATGGAACGACCAGTTTGTCACAGTTTCTAGTTTTTAAATCATGCCTGTGTTTTACGAACTCCAGCTTATCAAAGTTTTTGCGAACATACATTAAATTATCCAGAATGTATTGGGAAAGCAGAGTTAAGATACCGAATTCTTGAAACTTAGTCTTTAATGATTCGCGAGGTCCCATATTGTATATTGCTCGAACTGCTCGTTTTTGCAATAAAAATATGGTGTCTACCTCAGCTGCTGTCCCCCACAGCAAAATACCATAGGACATTAAGCTATGGAAGTAAGCAAAGTAGACTAATTTTGCTGTGGCAATATCTGTAAGCTGGCGAATCTTACGTACCGCGAATGCAGCACAACTTAATCTTCCAGCCAATTTTTTTATATGAGGACCCCATTGTAATTTGGAATCTATGTGATACCCAAGAAAACAGTATTATTAACTAATCCTACCAAATCCCCTTCAATCTTGATACTACTATTAACCTGTGGAACATTAGGTAAAGTAAATCTCATACAATTCGTTTTCTCTGTATTTAGCAACAGGTTATTTAACGCAAACCAATGAAAATTTCATTTAACTTATTATTCAGATGCCCAACCTCTAAATCTATCCTTTTTACTTTAAATATAAGTGAAGTATCGTCTGCAAAAAGCACCATGTCAGCACAGTCATTAACCTAGGCATGAACTAGGCACTAACCTATCTAGGCATGAGTTGGATAAATGGTTACAAGACAATATATATTGTCTTCATTTATAAAGCCACAATCGCAGACGGCCGGCCGCTAGTATGTAATAAAAAAGAAATGCAATGAATTGATTCCGCTTTTATTAATTGCATTATGAATTTTATATTTTATTTTCTTTGTATATACAAAAATACATTTCAGTATATCTAAACTTTGAAAACGATAAACTCACGATTAAACACAGTTTGATCGATCATCCTGGATAGGATACCTAAATGTTTTTATAAAGGTGTAGCGACACACATAACTACATAAAATGTGGTATGTGTGTACTACAACAATTCAGACGAAGAACCGGCGGCACTACAAAGTCCGAAATTAGTCTGCTTAAGAACGCTACTAGTAAAGACTTGCCGCCCAGGTGACGACCACATGCTACCTGGGTGCAATTATAATCTTACCGACAAACTCTACTAACAATGAGACGAATTGATATAATCTTTATTATTTTATTGCACAGATGTTTTTACTTTTGCTTTATGACCGCAATACTGATTGTATTTTGAATGCTTGTATATTTTTATTTGTAATGTTTGCACGAGTTCTATTTTGTACCATATAAATATGCACTCAACTCAATAAACCAGGAGATTCGTAATCCAGTTGCCAAAGCGGTTACTAGTCTGCACAAACGGAGTCAGATCTTTCATTTACATCTACAACCTTCTGATAATAGCATAGTGGTACTCATGCTACCACTACTGCTAAAAAGGTTTTCATAACATCAGTCTTATTTGTAACTTGTCTCTTAATGTTGTTACAACTTATCAACTTTTATGCCGTTTATCATCATCAAAATTGATATGTATGGATATTTGAACACAGAATATTTCATTGCTATTTAATTTACTATAACTAAACCATGTATTGAGATAAATCGTGACAAAAACAATAATTAATATAATATACGTTTTAACAAATAATAAAATCGACTTAAAAAAATCTACTACAAAAAATACACCAGAACGGCTTTGACAATAATTAGATAGACAGCTACCTACCTGGCTCTGGATTGTTATAAACCTACCAATATATCAAACACAATATGTATGCACTATCCGATTTTGATGTTCCCTATTGTATGTTCGAAATCCAATGTGCAATGTTAATTACATTAAAATATGACCCTACTGAAATTATGCCCGTTCCAATGAAAAGAAATGTTTCCAAAACGGTTTATAAATAACGATGTTCTGAAGTGACAAACATTACAAAAATACAACCAAATATAGAGTGACCCCTTTTTGAAGTTAATTAAAAATAAATACGTGAAACGTGGATATAACTATTGTTATATAAGCTTTTAAATCTTTGTAGAATAGTTAAGGATTCTTTCAATTAAATATCTTATTATAATTTTAAAGTAGTTAATATTACACTAAAATCAAAGTATGCTTTTCGTTTATAAGCATATTCACAAACGTTTATAATAAATTACGTATCTTATCACGAACTGGTCAGCTAATCTCTTGGTCGATCGTATCAACAACAAAAAGAAATAAAAAAAGCCGTACTCTTGTAAATAACAATATGAACCTCTATATCTACCACACAGATACTTATGTAAACAATTTGTTTATGAATTAGTCAATTAGTCAGGTTATTGTCAACATAAGTATATGGAATAAGCCTATTGTGTACAACAAAAAAACTGGCTATTCCGTTACAGATAAAACAAAAATAATATTAATCTAACCCACTTCACATGACTAGTCGTGCGTTTATCATTATAATGCTAATTGTAAAGGCACACATCTTTTTATCGTGCCCATTCCTTTCTGATAAGATTATAATGTCATATGTCTTGGTAAACGGTTAGTCCGTTCGCTTATTGTCTACATTATTGTGGTGAAAACGTATTTACAAGTGATGAAGAGTGTTTCTCGAAATGTTATATCCTCATATTATAACTGTGACGCATAATAATATTATGGGGCCGATGGAATCTAACACGGAACGCCATAGAAGTCGATCGTCGTCGTGGACATCGCGCCGCTACCGTTGGTATAACGGACTTACGAGACAGGAACCGAGATATTCTCTACAGTACGAGGTGATCTTACATGTATTTAACATATGTATATCGTATCAATTCACGTATATACTATTAAGCAATCTTTTGGTAACATCCATATTTATTTATATCAGACAGATTCAAGATAATGGCATTACTTATGTCTTACAAAGAAATAAGTTAACAACTCGTTTTTTCTTGAATTAAATTTCATTCTAATATAAAAGAAGTAATTAAGGTTGTATTTTAGGAACGCAACTCAGAAATCGCTAGATACTCTTAAAAATTCAGGTGAAGAATAAATTAACATCAGATACATAACTAGATCTTCGACCACAAATATACAGACGTCACCCAAGGACGTGGACATTATCTATTCACAGAGAACATATTTTTCACCTACCTCGAAGAATATGTACATTCTGTGTTAGTCAAAATATCGCATCGAGTCGTTTTTACTGCAGTAGATATCTGTTTAAGTTTGAAGCAATACCATCTCTGGCACTTAATTTGTAATCCAAACAGATTATACGATTTAGTCAAATCATACCCTAAGCCACGCATTAAACCGAAATCAAAGGTTACCGAAACAAAAATATCTCGTCCATCTATTAAGAAGAAGTACAAATCTCTTCTAATCAATAAGTTATTAAAATGTAGAAACCAAAGAGCACAATATACGTATGTAATCCCGACAGTTCTTCCGTGCATCTAATTATTCTATTATAAGCACATAACATAGGAGTCTTATAGCGTTGAGAGTGATTCATCGGCGACTTTAACGTGTGTGAACTTATTCCCGTACCTATATACATAATTTGAAAAAAAAAGTAGAGAACCGTTGAAAGTGTTCGGATAATTGAAAGTTTTATTTATTTATTCAGTTGTGTATTTTAGTTTTCAAATAATTAATAGTGTCTAGTCTATTCTACTTTTACCCTACATAAATTAAAATTAAATATTTTGTAATATTTATCACTTTAAACGAATAATGTTCTAGCTATAAATTAATGATTTTATATATTACAAAGGTTTTTCATTACATTATTCAAAACTTTGTTTCGGAGAAAAAGACTCAATTTATGTAGTACAGTTTATGTGCGTTATGGAACGTAATGCGACAAAAATGAATCACGAAATAAGTTCATTCCATACTTTGTCTACGCATTCGAATCAAGTAACGTAAGTAATGAGTTAAGGCGGAGAAAACGAAAGAGAAAGAAATATAACATATGCTGTAAATATATACACAGATGGTCTATATCTATTGTCATTTTCGGGTTGTCATTATTCTGTCAGAGAGAACGTTCTGTAATATTTTAGTTTTTTATTTGTTTAGCATCATAAATTTAGGCTACTTAGACAATACTGTTAATATTAAAGTAGTACTAAATGCCTTAATAGTTGTTTCGGATTTAAAAAAGTGTAAATAAAGTTGTGAGTAATATCGAATATTAGTTATAAAACGTGTCATTATTTTTTTACCAACACTTGTTTGCGACCAATACGTCGTTGTAAGGAATGTGAATTGTCCCTCATTGAGTTTAATAATTAGTAAATATTCTCATGGGTGATGGCTTGGCAGTCGGACACGCGTGTAAGTAAAATTTAAAATGATCTCTCCTATATTCAACTTTTACTAGTGTGATAATGATAATTTAAATTAATATGATTTTTACCTGTTTTTATAATGTCCTTGTAAATAATTTTCATTATGTTTTATTTTGTGAACTGGTTATTTTTATTTATATATTCATGTTACCTCTTTTATTGGAGAATTGTAAGACATAATAGGTTAAAGAAATATGTATGTGTGAAGGTAATTTTTAATGAGATTCTGTATTCACCTTCAAATGTTTATTCCATTACATGTAGAGATGTGCGTATAATCTCTTTACAAGTGAAATATATCAATCAAACATATGAACTTAGTAGAAATTATACATTTTACTATAATTGTAACTAAGTTGGTACTAATGTTGTTAGAACATTAGATATAATAGAAACAACTCAATTTATCCATAGTACAATTTTGGTTTAAGTTAAATATTAAAATGTTTAAATATCATAATTTCTAACTTTCATTAAGCACAATTTATGAAATAATTTGATTGGATAGAAATAACACTATATTGAAGTGTTAGGCAATATTTTATTTTCTCATACTAGACTCACATTAAAGCAAATGTAAATTTAGTTATAGGATCATAAAACAAAATATATTATTATTACTATATCTATTTGCTATGAATAATAAATATCAATAAACAGATTGCTGTAAAAATGATAAGGCAGTCTGATAGCACACTTAAAAAGTAGTTTTATATACATAGAATTAGAAATTTATTGGGAATAAAAGTATTTCAGAAAGACAGACTTCATAGTGCAGTGGTAGTAAGTCCTGGTATTGAATTGACAGATTACAAGTTAGAATCTTTCATATAACTGACTCCTGTTAGAATAGCATAATTAATTGACAGTTCCATGGCTTAGTGTTAAAGGTGTACATATGCTTGGTTTAAATCAAATGGTCTTTTGTGATATTGTGTTCCCATAATTATTATATATATATATATAGTTTTAATGCCAGATGTTTCGTTTTTCTATATAATTTGAGAAATGTCAAATGTTAATGTTAACAGTGTGACTCATGTTACTTCTAAATAGTTATAATTAGATTGGTGATTAATTAAATATGGACACTATTAGTACTTCATCAATATTATATCCTTGTACTTGTAAACATTCTGTTTATCAATTGCTTTTGTCTTTAGTCTTAATTAATCTGTATTCAACCACTTTGGAATTTGAAATGTTTCTTGATTCTCAATAGTACAGGCAATCTTGACACATAGTTTAGAAACAATGTAAAATGTTCTTCTATACAGGAAAGAATGTGAAAAATAAAGATGTGTAGACTTATTTTTTTTAAACATTATCCTTATACATAATAAAAGTGAAATATGATATGAGATTGATTAGTATTGATGGTGTATTAACTGTATACCATTAATGTGTATTTACTATGTCTGTTACAATGTTGATTTCCTGATAACAATTAAATAAAAAAATGTGATGATACCATTTGTAAACAGAAAAAATTCTATTATCTTTTCATATTCTTCAAGTACTTGCTGTTATGTTTCTCATTTGATTCCAGTTCATTCTAAATAGTTCACAACTATTTTTAGTTTAATATTTCTCTCAGGCTATTCAGAACAGCCTGAGGCCTTTAGTGTAAGGCTTATTAGTTTAAGGTCTATTACCTAATTCTTATAGCCTAACGCTTATAATATAAGGTTTATAGCTTAAAGCTTTCAGCCTAACTCCTATAGTGTAAACAAGCCTATATCATAATACAGGAACTGATACACAGTGGTGACGGTAACATGATAAGCTCCAAAGTGAACACAACTAGTAATATGGTAACTGAAATCTTGATAGATCATAACTGTTAATAGAATGAGACAATGTGAACAAATGAACACATCATATAAAAGTCCAATATGTCTCTCGACTCAATGATAGTGCTTAACATCATTGCATCATAAGACCCTTCTAAATAAAGACTTACTTTAACTACACTTACAAGAATACATAGTGAATTGATTGGTTCATTGGATTTTTTTAGTAAATTATTTATTAACTTGTAATAAATCAGTATGACATTGTTATCCTTAAAATAAACATCATTTGTAATAACCTTTACACAATAAAATCTGCTTGATGTTGTGCTTGTACGTACAGTCTAACAAATTTGTAATGTGGTTTGAAATCATATTGTAGAACATAACCTTATAACTTTAAAAAATCTGCTGATTTTACTTGTATAAATATGGGATTTTAAAATAATAACATTCTTGTCTGTTTTCAGACTGATGAGAACAGCTTCCTGCTTCGTTTGAGAATAATAGGAGCTTACTCTTTGGCAAAAAAAGATATATTTGGTGCTAGGTAAGTACGTTGTTTAGATACTGGTCTGCATATATTCATTTTAAGATATTGTATACTGGTTAAAGTGTTATCATATTTGTTCATAACAGAAGACTTTCTGTTGTAAGATGTTACTAATTTATTTCGTAGTAATATGGCATAGTGATGGTGCTGATGGAATGCATAGTACAATCTATAAACACTGGTCATTAATTTCATTGTCATTGTCTTTACCGTCATGCTGGCTAGCTAGACATTTGTATGTTGCTTATGCATTAAATGACCCTGACTTTCGACAAAGCAAAAAAGAGTCACACAGGAAGGTTTATGACTATGTGCATGATGGGCGCAACCCACCTGGCTACAAATTACTACAACCCTGCTTGGTAATAGGATGCCCTGTGGTTCTTATTCCTGGTATGTACAGTCATTACTGCACAATTATCGTTTTCTAGCAAGTTCCACTTTAGTTACAACAAGAAGTGTGCCAGGAATAAATTATAAGGCACCATACGAACGTTATCTATGTAGGCTCCAACTAAAGATATTATCTGTGGCATGCCCTGTTTGATTGCCAACTATTTTGTTTACGCTTACCTTCTGGAAGCCTACATGTTTTCTATCCCAATATAAACACTTTTATTCTTACATTGATCCATATCCAAGAGTTCTGTTATTGTTAATTTAAAAAATTACAATGCTTTTGATTCTATCAAATAAATATATTGTGTTTAGCTGCATGTTCTATTCTAATAGAGATGAGAATATTTAGTTCGAGATGTATGACTAAAAGATAATTGAATGAATAAGATTGAATGTCATTACATTGTAACGTTTCACCTTGATTATCAATTGTGGACAAATTGGTAGGATGAAACCGTCTGTGTTTTGTATTTCGAGTTCAATCTATGCTGCTCTGTGTACATATTTATGTTTATGAATTCACTATTGATCGCTACTTGCAATTCAGAATTTGGAGGAGGAGGAGGAAAAGTATTTGTGCTCGATAAGATCGCGGCATGTGGTCTTTACGTATGCAATATATTTTGGAATAGTGGAGTTTTTGTTAAAGAAACCGAGTGGTCTCCTACGTTTATTTGCCAAATAAACCAGTATATATCCAATCTTCAGTAGATTACTTTGAAGATGAGCACCGTTGAGGGTAGATAGTTTGTGGAAATAATATGTAACGAATAATAACATAAGTAAATAACATCACACCATTAATGTAATTGACTGCGAAAAATGCTATTTTCAGCGATCCATATGTACGTGTGGAGCTTCAAAAGGCAGATGGTGACGTCACCATCGAGACGTTTCTCACAAAGACGAAAAAAAAGGTGAGGGAAACATTTTTGTGGTAACAACAACAATGACTCGTAACTGTAAAAAAGTCCTGGCATTATTGTATGAATGGAATATTAGTATATATAAATTTATTTAATGTATCTCGGAAACAGTTCTAACGATTTGGATCAAAGTTTGTATTTAAGTTAGGTAGTATTTTTTAAATTTATCTATATATAATTATCTTTCCTGGAATAAAATTTAGGAAACAAAAAGAAATATTTTTTAGAATTAATTATTTAGTGTCATATAGCGCCATCTCTTACATTTTTGTGGTATTTGCATTACTGCCTATGTATGAGAAATTGGATTAGTACCTCAAACTTTGTGAGATATGCTATATAATATGGTCCGAACACGAATACGTTTGGCATACATCCAATAGTAAACACGTAATTATTGTATAGACCAATTGAGTGAGGCTCGATCACCCAAATACATTATTTTAAGCGACCATTATGTCTAGAGCTAAATAAACTCAAATGGCAATGTTGTCCTGTTCGTTGTCAGTCATTCATACTTTGTGAAGAGAATTAAGATGAGCTATTTAAGCACTGCTGCTTTAGTGAACTAATGCATTAAAAACAATTCTACGAATCAGATTAGATCCGTATAAAAAGAGAAAGTTGTCCATTAAAATTTTATATACGATTAAAACATTTTCCCCAGACTTTGAATCCGGTATGGAATCAGGAGTTTATATTCAGGGTAAGTCTCTTATTGTATTAATATTTTGTTAAAATATATTTTATGGTACTTTATTTATTTTATAAATTCAAATATGATATTTAATAACAATGAAATACCGCCCTGCGACATCTAGTGGTGGGTTATAGGAAAATAGATTCCATAAAAAGGATCTCCATGAAAAACTTTCAAAGTGTACCAAATTTCACAAGGATCTGTCAAATGAAGTTGGAGTTGGAATTGATCGATCTTATATACCGACGTTCATTTTTGTATATATAGATTAGTTTTCCAAGTTTACATATTAAATTCAGATCATATTTAGACCATAGTCTGTGAACAAATATATTTTATGTTGTATTTATTATAGTTGCCTTATGTTGAAAAATCACTTAGACGAAGAATCGTTTATACAAGTCTAAGAAATTAGCGTATGATCTCTTTATAAGCATCATCAAATTACAATTGGATTTTCTAGTGTAATTTTTTTATAAAATTGCTAAATAGAGATGCATTGTATTGATCCAAAAATAGATATTCAATTTTAAATCGACTTAAAAGTTATTCATAATAATGTACCTGAGATAACGTTGATCTTCCCATTTTTAAAGCGTCTTAAGACAACTAACATACAATCTTAGTCCGCTTTGGTTAAAATGCCTTGCAATTCCAAAAGTTATCGACATTAATAGTTTATGTTTACATGTTAAATGACGACGTGGTTCAAGATGGTGAACACGCTAAACTTAGAGTGGGGACTGGCTCTCAAGTGCAGCTGCCAGAAGAGGCCCATATATGTTTGGTGACAGACTTTCAATTTAAGAGTGGTTGTTAGCCAGGCGAGTTTAGGAAAAGCCCTACTATCATGCAACTCGAAAGACAGTCGCAAGGACTTAAGACAGTCGCAAGGACTTAAGACAGTCGCAAGGACTTAAGACAGTCGCAAGGACTTAAGACAGTCGCAAGGACTTAAGACAGTCGCAAGGACTTAAGACAGTCGCAAGGACTTAAGACAGTCGCAAGGACTTAAGACAGTCGCAAGGACTTAAGACAGTCGCAAGGACTTAAGACAGTCGCAAGGACTTAAGACAGTCGCAAGGACTTAAGACAGTCGCAAGGACTTAGGCCTATATGCTTGTCGGTGTCGATCCACCCTATGCTACACGTTACCACCAAGCTCGAATATTGCTTGTATGGCGGTTAACGTCTGACCGTACCGCTATAGGAGATCTTGCCTTTGCGTACCACCTTTTTATCAGTTTTTTGTACTGTTAGGTCAAGCCCCAAGAGCACAAACTCCTGATTCAAGTGTTCGATGAGAACCGACTTACGAGGGACGACTTCCTCGGCATGGTAGAGGTACCGCTCGCGAACGTTCCCTCGGAGTCGGCGGCGAGCGCTCGCCCCAACGTGGTTAAGTACCCGCTGCGGCCGCGAAGGTCTGTGTAAGTGTACTCCTCAGCATGCTGTGGCCTCTTTTTTTTTGTTTTGAATTGGTTTGTGTGTAAAATCATTTGGAAATTCATTATTTTATTAACTTTTTATTAATATTATTAGGCTAAGTTCACATGGATGCTTTTTGAACGCGCGTTTATAATGCTATGCTATAAATACTAATAATGTATTTTTAAAAGCGAGATTTCCTATGGTTTGTGGTATTTGTATACTCTGTCGTTTCTTTCTGCTCTTTTTATATTCTAAACGTTCACAATAGCCATTGTATTTTACCGAAGAACATTCTAAATTAATTCTGCTTAAAAGTAATTCTCCATTTGATAATTTGTTTTTTTTGTCGGTTCTTCGATAGATGTAATCTAAAAACCACTTTATTCTCTAGCTTTAAGAATTATCTCCGTGAATTTGGTTGGGCACTCGTTAACTCAAAAAACTCTTCGTTTTTCGTATCTCTCAGCTATAATTTTATAATTACAATTTTATATTTTCCCTCCTTCTCAATCTTTTCCGTATTTTCTTTAACTTTCTCACTTTATTTAAATTAGTGTTCGCAACAACCCCCATGCCAATGTCCTTTCAACTTCGAAGATTGATTTTCCTAGTATCTATCCTTACCGTTGAGAGCGCATTTTGTATATATATTTTTTAGGATACTATACTTTGTTTACACAGTTAATATTAGAACGGTCGCAATGTACGTGATTGGTTAAACATAACCAGCTAAAGAAACCATTCCGTACTACCAAAATACCACCCCTTATCTGTCGCTCGCACCGTGCGGCCGCCTCTGTTGCTCTTTATGTGCACTATACCTGTTTACACTACGTGTTCTTTCGGATTACAATAGAACATAAGAAATTTCGAATAATAAAAGGTTAACTGGCGTAATAAATGCTTCTTTTTTTGGTCTATCCAACGCACGTTTGAAAAGCGCTGATGTGTGCGGGGTCTTATTCTAAACGAAACCAATGATTGTGAAATTCAATGATTTCATACATGTGCCTTTTTGTTTTTTTGCTGATGCTTTATAATGGGTAATAATCCAGTCCAGTTTTAGGCCGCATTTTGGAAAGAAAAACTTAACTTTCATTAGTCTTTATTGATCGCTTGTGCGTTAGTTAAACTATGATTGTTGCTTTTTACTGTGTATGCATGATAGAAAATATTATAAATGAGATTGTATCGATAAATTAGTGTCCGATATACGTTTTATTAAATAAACAAATCATCATGGTGGTGCAAAACATCAGACGAAATTTAATGCTAGAAGATAAAAAAGTAGAATCAGATCTCTGTGATAGACAAAAAAAATTTGAAAAGTTGAAGTAATATTAACCACAAAGGATATTTTTAGTAATGTGCTTATGGGTTTTCCTTTGGAAACATCTCAGGAATCATATATTTTTAACACCTTAGGTAAGGAATTAAAATATAATATCATACTGTTCAAACTGTTAGTATGTACATAAAGAACTGATGTTAAAAATTTCGTAATTCTAGAACCATCTGCGTAAGCTGCGCGTTGTCAGTTTTAGGAAAAAACGCGGGCTGCGTGGTCTTTAGGTCCATACAAACGTATTCCTTTGTTCTTATATAATTTATATTGTGTTGTGTCGTTTCCCACATAGTATATAATGATTAGGCTTTGTAAAGCTAAAGCACATATTTTTATCATGTACCACCCCACAATTATATGTATTCCCGCTATGATTCTCATTAGATTTTTTAAGTTACAATTCTTATAAGAATTAAGAGCTTTTTAAAAATACTAAAACTGCTTCAATTTTCCCGTAATTTTTGGAACATTCAGTGAAAAAGCTTGAGTAATCCTAACTATAGTTAACGTGAATGTGGGTTTGTATATTTGTTACGCGTTTCACGCCTTAATTGCTCAATCGATTGTCAGCAAATATTGTTATACACGCTATCGGAGGTATAGAATAGTTTATATTATTGGTCGAATGTCGAATATAAATTAACCCAAACGAAGCCAGCGTCAGAAGCTTGTATTATAAATAAAAGCAAAATGAACATAGCCGAAGTCTTTATATTACTCTGAAAAGTACTATCAGTTCGAGCTGCATTTGTTACTCTCGCACTCTATTCGGTAGTTCGGGCAGAGCGCCACAGCGATAGTTTACTTTTAAAAGGTAATCTTCAAATATCCTGCCTCCTAAGAATTTTATTAAGTAGATTCGAATAGATTTTTTTAGATAAACGCATGAAATGTGTGAAATGAACCAGTTTTCTCTATTACAGTAAAAAAGTAACGGCATTGTACCTGATGGTTAGTGTAGTGGAGAACAAAAACTGCCACACATGCCAAGAGTTCTACAACAAATTGCAGTCGTCGCTGTCATGCCGTTCTGCAGTTGGGCATCAATTGTCTAATACTGAAACGTGAATAGTAAAAAAAAGAGACTGTGACTTGTATCACTGGGTGCATAGTGGTGGGGATTCATTTGGGTTTCTACCATCTCGGTTGATTCTAGAGCGCGATAGACCTATTTGTGTCACTATTGGCCCGTTTAAGTATTACATAAATACCAAAGAGAGTGGAGACCTTGTATTGTGGAGGCTGGTTTGAATGGTGATTATGTCAGCAATATTTACTTATTGTATTGTTTCTTTTTTTTAACTCGTGAAAGAACCTTTGAGATATTGTACGAGAGGTAAGATAGATGAGGTTTGGTCACTAAAATTCTACTTACGTAATACTTAAATTACGTGTGGTGGGTTTTACAATTGCTGTATAGGGATTCCGATCCTATCGGACACTATTGTCGTATCCCACCATCCTGCAAGGGCAGGTTGAGGTGTTAACTTGAAATATTTGATATAATTCGACAGCGCACGGTCCCGGGTCCGCGGTCACATCGAGGTGTACCATGCGCTGGTGGGGAGGGTGGGGGACCCAGCGCCGGACCCCTCAGACCCGCAGCCCCAGCCGCAGCCGGTCCCCGACGACTGGGAGCTGGTGGAGCCTGTGCGTCAGGTCGGCGACGTGCAGCCGGTGAGTTCACCAAATTCTTCAAATTTTTTTCTCAAACAGTCGTGATATATGTTGAAGAAGACGGGAGAGCATTTTAAACGTGTGGTGGTGGCGACCCCAGTGAGAAACGAAGTTCTTTATGCCTTTTCTTCAACTCTGAATGTAGTGCAATATGGAGATCAAGATTATTTATATTTGTATATTTTCGTTACGTAACGAAAAATCGTTATGGTTCTCTCTCTATTTCTCTCTGTTTCCTCTCAGTAATTTATATATACATATTTTTGTATCATTTTTTCAATGCAAGTAAAGGAAAGAATCATATCAAAATTTTAAATATAAGTTTTTGTAGGAAAAATTGACCAATTATAATAATATATAATAGTGAATTATAAGTTATATAAAAATTCCTAAAAAAAATACATTTTAACAAAATTTTACCAGGCATTCGGTATAGATGTTATACAACCAAGAATGCAGGATGCTCGTCAAGTGTCGATGCTCACACGAATACACACAGACAATCGCATGCAATAGAAAAAGACAGCGAAAGAAAGAGGGAAAATTGCATGGACGGGACATAACGCTTTTTTCTTACGTGACGATTTCTACCAGTCAAATCCTACCGCAGGACGTGTTAAACAACTTCCTTCGAAAAATATTAAAACCGATTGAAAATGAATAATAGACAAATACTAAGACCGTACATACAATAAGACAACTCGGAATTTGTTAACGAATATCTGCAGATGTGTCACCAATCTGATGATTTTCATGTGAATATATCGTATCCTGTTAGTTCGGTGAACATTGTTGTGGTATCCAGTGAATATTAGGCAACCAATAGTAGTTTAGTATTATTATGGTATATCTTGAGGACGTTGCACTAGCAAGCGTGGCTCGTGGAATTTAATTGTTTGAATTCAAACCGGGTTACGGTACCTAGTTGGTCCTACAAGTAAACGAAACGCGAATGTTATGTCTAACTAAAAGAAGTTACAAAGAGATGGCGATGAAAAACAAATTTAGTGATCACATAAAAATATCAAACATTCAATACATGTTCAACTAAGAGTGTAATACGAGAAATGATTAGGTAGATGGCGTTTAAATTGTAACGGTTACGAGCTGGCTGGCATACCGATCGTTGTTCGACAATTTAACTTGAGTAGTCATCACTACTTGTTGGCTTGTTGGTTATCGTGTTCGGATATCACGTCGATTGACGCAGATTCGAATCCTTACGAATGAGCGGGCATTTTCGGTGAAGGAAAAAATATCGTGATGAAATCATACTATGGTGATAAAACTTTTTCTAAGTCTGCCGTCAGTTAGCTACCACGCTCAAGTTAAACGTCTACCACCAAGCATCTCTTGGTATCTTCCGGCAGCTGCACTTGAGAGACAGTACCCTTTTAGGATTCGTGTTGTTTTTGTCTTAGACCACATCGTCATTTCGTCACATCGTCAAGGTGGGTAGAGTTGTTTCTAAGCTCGCTGCCAGCTATAGCTACCAACTTAAAGTGGAAAATCTGTCTCCAAGCACATATGTGTGTGTTTCGGCAGCTGCACTTAAGAGCCAATTTCTCTAGTTTTTGCGTATTTCTTGGAGCACATCGTCGTTTAACATCGAATGAGATTGTGTTGAAACACGAAAACCTACAAAGTATTAAAGAAAGTACTAGCCAAGTGAAACATAAACTCATATATTTATTTATTTCTTTCTATATACCATATCGCAGCTGGAACATATTCTCTCAAATTATTAAATTCGTCGTGCTGAATCGATTTACTACAATAAATGTATTTACTGTGTGCAAAATGGTCTTGATAATATTTAGTAATTTCTAAAAATTACGTGATCATTTCTGTAATAGTATTGGAGACTGAGAATATTTATAGAAGTTAGAAGTGCTTTGTTAGAATAAATTTTGATATGCGCACCCATTCTGCAATATACACACAATGTTCACACTTCAATACGTGCTAAACACATTATACATACTGGTACAAACTCATAACTGCGGTGTGGTCGAACTCTAGGACTCCCAGATCTTACTTCTCTGAGAGATATGATATGCACATTGAATCTCAGGGAAAGAATTGTCTGAATTTGTCTACTTACCGAGCAATTCCAGCTTGTAGTCTCAACTGCTTGGGTAGGTCAGAAATTGTGTGATTGTGTATAAATATTGGCGTAAGAAAACGGCGGAGAAGTATGATTGCAATGCGTAACATCAGTCTAGTATCTCGTTCATTTTTATATGCCTGACCACGCGTACAGTACAAATGTACAGTCTCGCCAATCTTTTTGCCCACTCAGAATATAGATGCGCAGAATACAAATTTGGCTATAAATTCGTACATATTATATTATATGTATAAAATGAAGACAACTTAAGGATTAATAAATTCCAGGTTTAGATTTCTATAATAATACCTTTGTTTTTTATAACTCTCGGCTGTATTATGTGCAATCCCAAACTTAAAGCTGTAATCAGAGCGGTCAAAAATATTGTACCTATACCTGTCTAGACTATACATTTACTATTAGCCGCTCGCGATTTCTTTTATGTTTGTATCTATATGTGACGTCATAAAGCTCTGTATAACGAAGTAGCTCTTAGATAGCAGATTTTTCCAACTTATTTCGCATTTGTTTGATTGTTATATATTGGACCAATTTAAACAATTTGTTTACAAATTATTGTCTTACGGTTATAAGCTATACTATTGTAAACTTTCATCAAAATCCGTTGAGTAGTTTTTGCGTTAAAGAGTAACAAACATACATCTATCCTCACGAATTTTATCGTTTATAATATTAATAGGATTTAACCGGTTTCATTAGATTTTATTTATATTAATTTCATAGATTAATCTCGAACGCGAATAGGACAAAGTTTTCTCCATCTCACTCTTTAAGTATACTAATGCTCAAAACGTAAAATATGTTAAAGCTTGTGCATGATATTGCTTCTGTTAGTAATCGCCTACAGTTGCTTGAGTTTGAATTTTATCTCGCTAGGGGGGGAGAAGACGCACGGTGACGTCATTCGTCGGCGATGATTGGGAGGTTATCGACAGATCTGACTGTCGCCGGCATCGTACGTTGTTTTTTCTTTTATTTTCTCCCTTTTGCAAACGCCTTATAAATGTTCTTTATATGTTAGTTAAGCGAATTACCGGTTACGATTCGCTAACTTTTCCGATCAGACATATTGGTTTCCGCATTAAGTATTTGCAGGAGCAAAGCAATATTCAAAAGCCTATAAAATGCCATATACACATTAAGTGTCATTTGTAATCAAGCGTTAGGAAGTCAACCGACAGCGTTGTCTACATATGTATCTAGCTCTTGCTTGCGGCGTCGTTCGCGGTAGATTTTGGAAATAAAATATATAGATATAGATGCTTAGATAGAGATCGATTGGACACACTTTTGTAATAAAGTATTTTAAACATGTGTTCAAGAAGGTTTAAAATTCTGATTACGGTTTGGTAAAATTCGCGTTAAATGACTGTTCATTTTTGTTTTTGTAATAATATCTCACGCAAGTCGCGTATGAAACTCGTTTATCTGCCTTCAATCTGTAACATATATGGGGATCATTGGGCTTAGGTAATAACAGAGGGGTCACCGAGTACGTGTGCGAGTGGCCGCTTAAATCCAAGTATCTGCAGCCATGAATGAAGGAAAGTATAGTTTTAGTCCAAGACTGAGAAGAATGCGTAGACGATATACCTTGCATATAATAATAAAAACTTTTAATTCAATGCTCACTTCTTAACAAATTACAGCAGAATTGCTTCATAGATTTATATATATGCTGACTGATGATAAAACGCAACACGATTTTTATCGCTCAAGAGTATTATCACCATATGTATAGTAGTTTCGCCCCAGTCGGTAAAACTGTACTTAAAGTTCCTTTTTTATGCCATTGTTAACAAACAGGCTGATGGTCCATCTGATATTAAATGGGTACCATCGCCTATGAACAAGTGCAACACCAGAGGCATGTTGTTTGGCCGACCTTGATTGGCATGTTTTAATGCTATTTTGAAGAGCCCTGTCATATAACCCCAGGGCGACATCGTATTAAGTAGCCCATTCCGAAATACTAGCGTGTGCATAATGAACGTTCTAGAGAATTTAACGGTTATCTCTATTTTACTAGTTTTTAGTTTCCTACGGGTGTGCTATAAATTGTGACATTTGTTTCAGACTATAGGAGGGGATCCTTTACCTCCTGGGTGGGAGGAGAGACAGGACGCTAACGGAAGAACTTACTACGTGAACCATAACGTCAGAACCACGCAATGGGAGAGGCCCACATTCATGTGAGTATGGAATAGATCTAACTAGGTTTTTCTTATAAACATAAATATCTTTGAATTTTAAAGGCAATCAGCTGAATGTGGCAGATGGCATATATTTACGTTAGGAGAAATAACTCATCATTTTCTTACGCTTAACCCACCTAAGTAGGGTCGGCACAACATATTTTCCTTCTCCAATCTCCCCTGTCAGATGTCATGCCAGTATTAACACTTTTTATATACATATCATTTGTCACAAAATCCATCCATAATGTTTTCGGTCTTGCTGTACTCCTATATCCGTTCAGTTTCACACTTAAATTTTTTATGTTACGTGACTTTAATCTCTCCTTATGACATGCCCTTACCAAGCTGACTTATTACTATTCAACTTGTCTGTCATTGGTGCTACACGTTCAAACTTCCTCTGACATACGCAATTCTAATTTTATCCATTCTAGTTACACTACACATCCATCATAATATTCGCATCTCTGCCGCATGTAATCTTTTCTAATTCGTCTCTTTCGTCGCCCATCACGCGAATCCATATAACACGACTGATCTTATTAGAGTTTTATACACCTCCCCTCTTGAGTGTCAACGGTATTCGTGGGTCACAAACTAAGAGAAATGCCTAGTTATGTTATATCTAGAAAATTCTTTGAAATTGTCTTAATTTAGATGAATCCTTTTAATGTAACTTAGAACACATAAGAGGAATTTATCCCGTGTTCGAGACACGGGGTTCGAACTAGCAATGACATATTATCGCTTTAATATACGTACAATAATGTTAACAATTCGAAAATACCCGAACAAAATTATCGCCCTGCGTGTACCAACAGGCGCAATATGAGCGTCGAGTCGCAGGCAGAAAGGATCGAAAACGCAGCGACAGAGTTCCAGAGGCGGTTTCATATCTCGGCTGACGAGGAGCACGCGCCCACTCCCTCATCCACTCAACACCAGGTAACCGCTACTCCGGGACTACCCCGTCAACTGCATGCGGGATCTTAATTTTAATCGATCTGGGCAGAAAAATAATGTCTTTTTTTAGGCTTTTAGAACGATTATATTCTGCCAAAAGTTTGTCATATTGCCTTAGTCATTGCGAACATAATTATTCTGATTCACACTTGACTACTATAACATTTCGGTCGGGACTTCGTTAAATAATGTTAACAAAAGTCTTTTCTCACCAAATATATGGTCTAAATCAGTGTTAAGTTAGGTATGAGTGCCATCTAACAGATTCAGTTTAAATTGACAGTTCATATTTGGTCTGTCGGTAGACATTGAAGAGTTATATTATAAGAGATAATATTATATTGAAAATTGCATGTTAGTTTTAGTAATGCACTAATTTATTGTTTAAGTTTACCAGAATGAATGCATCTGGTGGCATAAATAGACTAAGACGTACCAAAAGGCTTAACATTCAGCGACTAATTGGCGCGGTTATTACTCTTCCTATATATCAAAATCCATCTTTTCACTTGGTATTCTTAGACTATGCTTTCTCAATAATGTTGACCATAGAACTATTAACATAATACAGTGCCTATGGCTTATCGGATAACCTATCAGATCTCTGCAAATAGTGTTCTTTGCTGAATAAAAGACCAAAAAATGCAATGGAAAAGTTTTGGTCCCATTTTTATTACTTGTCCCCAAAACGCTCTGCATCTTGGATTTGGTACTATGACTGAGTTTAAAGGTCAAAGTATCTGGGGATATTTGTAATCTTTCCAATACAGAATGGTGTCTGGGAATTTCTTTCATTAGTCACGATATACTGAGTCACAAGTAAAATATCACAATGAACTTTGGATTACTTGCAAGGCGTTGATTGAACTGACTAGTCTGTTTGTTTTATGTTCTTTGTGCATGCGTTTTCATAATTATTTAGGATATCTAACTACCTTCCTAATTGTTGCATTATAGGGGCATGTTTTTGGAAATTTGATTTCTTTACCGTAAAGATGTGTATGTTTATGACTTGGCAAAATAAATATGTATTTATGTAGTTTAGAATGGTTTATGGTCCATTTATTGTTATTTATACGAGGGATTTTATAGGTTATAGTGGATGATACATTTCAATGTATTATCAAGGATTGATATGTCTCGCAGCATGAGCTTTCGCATATAAATGTACTCTAACCAAATGCTCTAGATTTTTAATGCAATCGTTTATAGGATATTATGTAGTTTATCAACGCTGATAATTCATTCGTCCCATTACTTTATTAGGACATATCTACGATAAACACGAGCTTCATTTTTTATAATTTTGATACAAAATACTTTAAACATTTCTGGGATCAATGTAGATCAATTATCACGTTTTATATATAAAAAATTAAATGCCGATGTGTATTTCAAGGGACTAACTCTGCTTAACTATTCAAAATAATTTTACACATCATGTATTCATTTTACTGTCACAATAACGTTTAATCGCATGATTGCCTTTTAAGTTTTAATTGCATTTTATGTTTTATCACCGACATAATAACAATATTTGCTTCAGTTATTATAATAAAAGTTTTCATAATTATTTAATATTATTTTGCATATAAATGAATACGTGGTTACATAATATTTAATACGAAGACTTCAATTTATAAATAGGAAGATCTACTAATTTTATATCGTGCCTTAATTACACCATAGACATCCATTGTGTTGTCCTCACTATCATAGACAATACAGCGAATACGGAATCCATGAACGGATGGGACTTCTTTATATTTAAGACTGCAAACTTATACGTGCAGTTAATTATATTGAATGTACTGTGGACCTGATGAATTATCGTCGAAGTGACATACGATTGCACGCATAAGTTTGTGCGTCAGTAATTAATGTAATCTCTAACAGGAGGATGTAAGCAATACAAGCGCCGAGACTAATTCGATAGATCCAACGCCCTTCTCCACACCGGCTCGTTCACCGGAACTTGGAAGGAATACCGTTGAAAATGATAATGAACAAGATGAGACAGCAACAACTACTAGAATAAGTGAAACTGACTGTGATAATAATGGTAGTAATTTAGGAGATAATAATACACAAGAGGAAGATGACGTAGTCTGTGCTGATGAAGTTAATCGAGTCGATAAGGTTGGAAATAACGATGCAGTTGATAACGTTGACGGTGATACGAACGTTGCGGGAACTAGTCAAAATAATCCCACAAAGGATACAACTAATGTTGAACAGTGTGCATCAAGTAGTAACGAAGAGCAGAATTGTGAGATGGAGGTCAGAGAGACAGAGACCGATAGAGCAGTAGAGACAGAGGCCGATAGAGAAGCGGAGACAGATACCGATAGAGAAGCGGATACAGAGACTGATAGAGAAGCGACAGAGCAGAATGATGATGTGCTGACGTTCGACGAGAACCATTTTAGCACGCCGATTGGTGGAGCTACTCCGGAGATATCGCCGACCTCGAGGCGGAGGAGGACCACCGCCAGCTCGATGGAGGACTCGGAGGTAAGAATCCGGAGGGTTTTCCGCGGGTTGTGACGTGGATGCTGACATTCCTTAAGTCATCATTAGCATGTCGAAATAAAAGCTTGAATACTTACACATTTTTGTTTATATTTCAGTTTAATATCTTCATTAATATTTATGTTCTTTTACATATAATTTTACTTCAATACTTTCTTGTTTTTATTACATCTATTCATTTATATCGTTCATCTTTCTATTCTTCTAAGTATCTTCTAATTCTTTAACGTCTCCAATTAAAATAATTTTATTAACATCTGAATGAATCCTAATGATCTCACTTCGCTTTGCTTTATTGCAATTCAAGAGTTTTTCAATTGTCTATGGGCTTATCATAGGATTAAGTTAACGCGTTCGTTCAGTCACAACCCCGGGAGTGCCGCAGTCGAATGCATTGGGATTATTGTCTATGAGGAGTGTGAGACAAGCTCTTGTGATGTCTGTTTTCGTGCTTACATCACTAACACAGCTTCCAGCGCGGGTGGGAGGACCACGCTTGCCTGCGCCTTTCAGGTCATCCATCTAGGTCGTATTGTGAATAGTGTAATTTATCAGGATTTGCAAATCAGTGTATCAAAAAGTGCCGTTTTAAAAATTATTGTAAATCTTTGTTTTCATAATTTTTGCAGGTTACTAGTCGAAATTTACTAGGGTATTTATTAGCAATTTCTTTATCATTCGGTAAGGGTTTAATAAGTGTTATCTCTTCTTCGAAATCCTTTTTTTGTTACAACCATTTCTTTAAGTTTGCTTTTTACATCTTACGACCTTTTATACCTAATTAAATATCCTTGCTTCCTTCGTATTCTCTTTCTACGATTTTTTCATTTAGACTATAGCCTTATCATTCCATTATCAACTTTCTCTCCTTAGGAATTACGTCTACGACATCGTTCTCAGCAATATTATGTCTGTTTATTAAGGATTAATTAACTATATGGATTCAAATGTTCAAAAAAAAAATACAACGTCTTCTACTATACTTTAGTGAACATTAGAAAATGTTAATAACAGTCTGTTATACTTGTGCTTCTGCTGTTATGCTTTATTATTATTATACTGCTTATAATAGTAATTATGATGTAGTGTAGTAGTTTGTTTGTAGTATTTAGTTTTTTTTAAATTATAATGGATTCTTTATGCATTGCATGTTATCCCTGTAACGAAGCCATAATCCTGTTTAGCGCTATTGTGTATACATATCTATCTACGGTGCACTAATGTTTAATATCATTGGATCTGGTATCTATGTTCGAATTAAATATGTTTAATATTATTTTTTATCCACTGGTAATTAAGAGTCTATATAAATAATAATATATTTATGAATCTATAAGTAAATGCTGCATATTAATGCATTATTTGTTTGCGTATCTTATATGTTTTATAGTACGTACTACTTTTAGTCGAAACGGGAATTACAAAATGCAAAGCATATTAAATTATGTATCGTTTTAAAACGTCATTCGAATAGTTTTTGTAAAATTTATAGATGCTGTGTTTTTCCGATAAAATATTACCTGTGTGTAATTTTTATCATTGAATAGGTAGTGTGGATTTGTAGTATTTGTATACGATTTTGTGGCGTAGATAACGGGCTTTGTTCTTAGTTCCTGTAATAGTGGCATATAGATTATAGTATTATAGAACTTCCACGCTTTTGTGACGTGTATAGACAAAAGGTCGATTGATATGTGGTATACTCGTACATACGTACATGATTGTAAAATAAAGTATTATTATGAAGTAATTCTTCGAATTTAGTAAGGTGCCTATTTATATATAATTTTCTTTAGAAAAAAATTAATATATTATTAGTAGTGTTAAGTGTTACCGCGCACTACGGTGCTGTGAGTTGCGTTGCGTTTTATAATTCGCATAGGATATCGCAACCAATGCAGAAGAAGCAACCCCAATGACTACGTGGTTTAAAGTCCGAATTTATATATATAAGTTGAATAGTATCAGTATGTCCGTGAGTAGTACTGAAATCTTTCATTTTTTTTAGCGAATCCGCACCCCTTCGCAAATGTAAACAATAGATAGATATATACTATCAAGAATTATTTTTTCTAGGCGTTTTTAAGATGCATAATTCTGTACTACATTATTTTTCTGTATCTCATTAGGTTTAGTGAGCGTTATCAATGTACACACCTGAAAACTTATACATGTAAGCTTTCGAAAGAAATTTTCTGAATTGCTGTAAGAACCGTATCAAATTCTGTTGCATGCTTTAGAAGAACTAAGGAAATACACAGAAAAGCATGGAAAGTGACTTTGATCTATAATGTTTATAGGTTTAAATAAATAAAAAATATATAGGCAAGCAGTGTTGGGTAAATCTATAAACAATATTTGAAACCTGTCAGATTTTTTTTTGTGAAGATATATAAGAAGAATTTCGATTACTATAGAATTATCGTCAAATCTTTTCAATTTGATAATAAATATAGACCGTTTTTATACCACCTCTTAAAACACGCAGCGACAGCATTCCTTCGTAGTTCGAGCATTACAATGATAAAATTAGCGGATTTTTTTTCCGTATTGTGCGAGGTTTCATAGCATTATAACAAATATCTAGGAATTAATAGAATTGAAATCCGTTACCGACTTTTATCCGTAGTGTGCTGCGTGCTTCTATCTAATTCTATAGATGACAGAATTTACAAAAAATCCTGTGTAGAAAACAGCAGTGCGTGTTAGCATTTACAGTCCATTTTAAAACTTTTTGACCTGTCTTATATCTATTACATTGAAATAACTTAAGGATAAATATATGACAATTTTAGATTCTTATAATAATATTTTAAGTTGATTTTGTATTAAAAACTCTTGGTTATATTATGCGCGAGCCCGAACTTTCTGCTATATTCAGGATTGACGACCGACTACAGTGTACGCACATCGTTATTTCGAAACAGCTAACTAATTTAATATTAGTTATATTTAAACAATAATATCGAGATAAATCTTACAAAATATACAATTCAATTACTTTTGAAGCTTAAACATAAATGTTTAACGCATATGTTTACAATTGAATAGAATCTCATGATACGTTTGTGCGCACGATCAATCATAGTTACCGTCTAATTGCCACTATTATTAAGATTAGATTGGGTTAAAAATAAATTTAGTCCCGTGAAGCTGTGAAGGCCCGTCAGGCCAATAGCGTTAGTCAGTCCGAGAATAAAGAAAAGTCAGAAAAATTATAAACAGCTAGCATACTCGAATCCCGAAAAGGTAGTTCGGTGGAACTGTAGTGGCCTTGCCAGGGTAACAGTGTAGGTCATTTCGAAAAAAAAATCTAATCCCGAAATCCGGATACACGAAAGAGGTTGCCGAGATCAGGTTGAGAAACTCTAACCCGATGAATTAGATACTCAATAGCTGTAGTATATTGCTAAGTATGATGAGCTGATCAATCATAGTTACCGTCTAATTGCCACTATTATTAAGATTAGATTGGGTTAAAAATAAATTTAGCCCCGTGAAGCTGTGAAGGCCCGTCAGGCCAATAGCGTTAGTCAGTCCGAGAATAAACAAAAGCCAGAAAAATAGCTTATAAACAGCTAGCATACTCGAACCCCGAAAAGGTAGTCCGGTGGAACTGTAGCGGCCTTGCCAGGGTAACATAGTAGGTCAGTTCGAAAAAAAAAATCGAATCCCGAAATCTTGATACACGAAAGAGATTGCCGAGCTCAGGTTGAGAAACTCTAACCCGATGAATTAGATACTCAATAGCTGTAGTATATTGCTAAGTATGATGAGCTAAAATTTCGGTATCGCAAGGACCCAAATCACTCAAGTAACGAAGCTTACACCTTTTCATTTTTATAATTTACCCTGGCTCGAAGAACCACAAATACTGATACATGTCAGAAAAACTTTATATGTTTTAATAATCAATGACAATATACTTGAGTTTTTCAACTCAAGTCACCCAGCACACTTTTTCTGTAGGACGAGACTGACGGGTCTTCGGAAAGCACGCGGAGCAGCAGTGCCAGCAGTAGTCAAAGTCAAAACCTACCCAGTAGTGATGGTACGTATGCCTTTTATATACGAACTTTACGAACTGCGTTTTCCTCTAAGTTTTCCAGTCTGAATTGAAAATTCTTACCCCTGCTTCCTTTTGGTGTGAAGCCAAAGTTTCTACGAGCTATATATTAAAAAAAACTTGTGTTCTGATACAACTTTATCTTTTCGTTGTTATAAAACTGTATATTCATATAATAACTATTAATTTAACTCTTTACGTAAATATTTTTTTATGTTAAAGGGTTTGATCGTAAACCTGTTGCCATCCTTAGAAGGCAGACACTACACACATACGATCAATCGTTAACTCCTATTTATAGCTATGTTGACTAGCCTGTACAGTATACTGGATGCATCTGACAAATGTGAACCTAAAATGGCCTTATAAACCCCAACACAAACGCAGTTTGTAGGTGTAAGAAAAACTATATATATATATATATATATATAATATATATATATGCTTTAAAATATGAGTCCTCTAAACTGGGTACAATATAAAAGGGACAGATTAGGAGGGAAAGAATTAGTACCTTACATCAATTGATTGACTGTTTTGTATTTCAAGAGTAATGATTTACAGTCCGTGAGTCCGGACTTACAGCTATATTCAGAACTGCCAAAAAGATTGTCGTAGTTTGTTTTTAGCCCAAACAATTGAATGACGTGAGAACCTGTCTGCAGTTAATCTGTACGTTTGATGATGATTCCTTGTGTACTCTTTATGAGATATAATATTTTTTCTCAGTAATAGTATGCAGTATGGTTCAAGAGACAGACTATCAGACTATATATAAACCAGTTATCTATACTCCTTTATTATATTTTAATAATATTTTCACTATACGTCTTTTGATTTTTTCTCTAGTTGAAGCCGTACTTTATTATTTCTATGTTTTTTTACCTCGACCTCTACTTATGCTAATGCTCAATACCACTGTAACTGTCAAGCATGTAACGACTAAAGTTCTGGTAATAACTTTGTAGTTTTGTGATGAATCATTAGATTCCCCGGTTATAGTTTTGTGAGACGTATGGATAGTCCATTCAGATACAGGACAATCTTCATAAAGACGCGAAATTAGAATAATTTTATCCCAACTATGGGAAGGTATGATATTTCCAGTGATAGTGGAATGTTTATTCGTAGAAATAATAGCGGATATCTATATAAACATTTGGTTATAAATCCAATCATGTGCTTATATTGTTTTGCTACTTTACCAATAAAAGAGGTTAAATATTTGATTGGTGAATGTGTTACGCTACGGACATTGATGATAAGTACTTGCTTGGATGATATTTTGCTTTTCTGCTTGGATTTGATTGGCTGTTGCCATGTCTTGTTGCAACAAAAAACTGGTTCACGTTCGCTACCGATTTCACATGGAGCCTTTTTCCAGGCTTCTGGACACAGGTTATACCGGTTCACACCGGAGGTTTCCTAATCCCAGTTATGATGTTTATAATTTTTTCATCTATATAATAGGTCTACCTCCTGGTTGGAGTATGCAGAGAGCACCTAACGGAAGACTGTTCTTCATAGATCACAATAAGAAAACCACAACGTGGATAGATCCCAGGACAGGTGACTTTACCTATTCATTAAATTTTTTATCAATTTCCCTTATAGATGATTATATGGATTACCTTTTGTAATTGGAGATATAATATCACACGAAACATATTATTGATCAAGCTTTGATTGACATGTATTTATTCTGTAAAGTACAAAATAATCGAGTCATTTAAATTTAAATATGTGAACACTATTATTCGTACGGGGCCAATTAATTCAAAAGTAAGCATAGATAGTATTCTAGTATCTAAACATTTGATTTAAATATATACGTACTAGCGGCTCGCTCCGGCTTCGCACGGGTATAAAATATATAGCCTATGTCATTCACTGAAAAAATTATTAAAATTGATCCAGTAGTTTTGATTTATTCATTACTGCCCGTGGCCCGCACGCAGTTAAATTTGGAGTAACCTCAAAAATAACAGTATTTTTCCACTATTTAATTTATGTTATTATACATATAAACCTTCCTCTTCAATCACTCTATTAAAAACACCGCATCAAAATCCGTTGCGTAATTTTAAAGATTTAAGCATACATAGGGATATACGGACAGAGAAAGCGACTTTGTTTTATACTATGTAGTGATATAACCACTTGTAGCCGCCTGCGTCTTTGTTTCTGTTTGTATCTTATTAAATGATGAAACCATTTATTGTCTTCGCATAGCTCTGAACGGTTTATGCAGTGTATGTCAAGATAGTTCTCGGGTGGCAGCATTTTTTTTTCAATTTACTGGACACTTACCATTATATTTTCGGTCAATTTAAAGAATATAAGGTAAAGTTTCATTAACATCCGTTCTGTAGTTTTTGCATGAAAGAGTAATAAACATATACCTAGTCTTGCCATAAATACTGAAACAAAGAAAGAATAAAAAATTCTATTGCAAATAACATTTATTACTTTTACAGTATGTTAGTTTAATACATAAATATAACACAATTTAAAATATAAAAGACTTATTCGGAATGGTTTCCATTAGCTGCAATACAGTGCCTTTAATTGTTGAGGCCAGTTATCAATAGAAGCACGCACTCTTTCCATGGGAAAATTCTTGACTGCCAATCGTACGGATTGTTTTAGGGGTTCTAAATTATCATGTCGTTTAGTGCAAGTCTTACTATCCAAAACCGGCCATAAATCATAATCCAGCGGATTAAGATCGGAACTAGATGACGGCCAGTTTTCAGCTCTGATTAAGTCCGATACTTTCGTTTCCAACCAAGACTGCGTAGACCGAGCTTTATGACCCGGTACCGAATCTTGCTGGAAGGACCATTCTTGCTTATTGAACATGGTGTTGTTAAGGGGCTTCACTACCTTCTCAAGTATGGTATCTTGATACATTTGTGCCGATGTTTAGATACCTTTTTCACAAAAGTATAGCTCAGTCACTCCTTCATAGGTAATACCCTTTTTTTTTCGTGGGGAAATCCTTCATGGACACGCCACCCTCCCGGGGGAGAGGGTGGGTAGTGTGAGACTCCTACTCATTAAAACCCCACGGTGTACATCTGCCGCTATAAGATTGGGCTGGCACGAGATCTCTAAAGCATTCATCGTGCCGCCCCAGCGGTTGGCCTGGTGTCAAGTATGGTCATTTTGTTTATTAAAATGTTGCCCAATTGTAAAAATTTTCTCATCCGTAAACAAAATTTTCTGTGACCTCCCTTTGCGTACCACTTTAGTAGTTGTTTCGATTTTAACGCTCTATTCTTTTTTAAATTATCGGTTAAGAAATGACCAGTACGTCTCTTATAGGCTGCAAGTCCTAAGTCATCTTTTAAAATACGCGACATGGTTCTAGGTGCTATCTTCATCTCCAAAGATAAAATCTTTTGCTTTCGGACAGGATTTCTTCGAATTCTTTCCCTTACTCCTTTAACCACCTTTTTCGTACAAATACTACGTGGACGGCCAGATTTTTTTCTGTCACAAACAAAGGAGGTCTCATTGTACCTATTAATAGCCCGGTACACACACATTTTACTAATACCAAACGTATGGAGAGTTTTAAAAATTGCATTTCGCTCCATACCTACTTTGTGTAATGCAATTACAGCGATTCGCTTCTCTTTATCACCCCACTCCATTTTAATATCGCAAAATATTGTATAATGTATTGGCGCCAAAATGAGAAAATTTAATGAACAATCATATAAAAATGACAGAATTCCAAATTCAAATGTAATATTTTGTTTGTTTTTAATTGTAACAGTATTTATGGCCAGACTAAGTATATATATGTATTATGTATTATCACAAATTTTGTTGTGTATAATATTTGTAGTTATAGTTGAATTTAACACCTTTATAGGGAAGTCACAATAATTCTGAGGAACTGTTCATAAAATACGTTTGCATTTATGCTGGGGGAAGGGGTGTCACTTACTACTTGTTTTTTTAATCATTTTTCTTTATTACGATAGAATGTCATTAATTTCATATTTGTAAATATGAAGATATTTTATACGTTAAAACGTTTTTATACGTTATTTTCGTTATAATGGTTTAATAACTTGTTATACCGTTTTTATTGAATATTGTCGAAATTTGTGCAGTATTAATTGCCATATATTATGTACGGGACCCCAGAGGTGCGGAGAGATTTTTCCATTGTTATACAATATTAATAAAGATATTCTCAGAGAATGTGACATAGTATAACTAGTACAGCGGGTTTAGTATAGCGAGAGGGTGGTGTTTAAAAAGATCAAAATTTACGAGACGTATTTTATGAACGGTTCCTTATGACGCAAGAGTCTGTCTCGGGGTGTGTCTCGGGTTAGTGCTGTAGGGGTGTTAATGTGTGGAGGATTGTGGGTGGGCAGGGTGCGCGTCAAGCCTGCCGAGCCCGAGCGGGGTGAGCGCGGCGGCGGAGGCGGACGAGCTAGGCGCGCTGCCGGAGGGCTGGGAGGAGCGCGTGCACTCCGATGGGAGGATCTTCTTCATCGACCACAGTCAGTCTACATTCTAACACTTCCCCATACGCTATTACTCTCTTTCTCTACCATCATCATTATCACACACTTAATTACCTTTCTCAAACTCTCTTCTTCAACCCATCGATATTTAAATCTCTTTGTACATTTTAGCGTTTGGTCATAATTACACTTGATGTTAAATAACGATGTGGTTCACGATGGTATACACGCTTCTACACTTGCAATGCGAGATTGGCTCTCAAGTGCAGCTGCTGGAACACACTCATAGGTGCTTAGCGACAGATTTTTCAACTTAAGGTTGGTAGTTAACTGCGACTTATAAAGACCCTTATCACCAGGTAAATTATGTCCTCAAATAGAACATCACTTCAAAGCAATATAAAAAATACCTGAAATATCAATTCGAAATTGACAAATTCGGGTTGTGTATCAGCAATAATCTAGAGTATAATATGTAGGAAGATTTTAAGTATTACGTTTGCAGAGACAATGTTGTAGTTTTTTTGTTAAAGTTTTTTATTGCTAGTACACACCTTAATTTACCATTGTGATGGTGATATTTTGCCATATTTTTTATGAAAAGACGTTTAACCATACACTGCACTGGTTCTAACGCCTTTTCTTAAGGCTTGTAATACACAGGCGTACACACACACACACTCAGGTACTCCCACACGTGCAATATATACACCAACAATGCTCCGAACAGAGAAAATAAGTAGAAACCAGAGCAAGTAGAAACACTGTATAATGTATTCTATCTCATTCTCTCGCACGTTCAATCCTATAGGAGTATGTTGGTCTTTTTTAATGGCGCTTTTTTGTCCCGCCTTGTTTCAAATCACAACGGAGTTAAAGATGTTTTTTTACTTCTAAAAGTATATTATCTTGAATATCTGAAATACAAAGTCCCACAATTTCTTGTAGTACATTCTTATGAGGTTCCAAAAAAACGCAGTTGAATTAGAAAACTGTACAGCAAAAGAGGAGCAAAATGTGTGTACCGTGTATGTAAATTTGGGAACCTGCCCCCGTAAAGAACGTTGCCTTTTATTTTGTCTACATTAACAAGAGAGAGACGATATTGATTTTTACAAGTCGGTCACTTTTAAGGGCAGATATGATGATGTATTCGTAATATCCAGACACTCGCACGACTCAGTGGGAAGATCCGCGGCTCTCCAACCCCCAGATAGCAGGACCCGCAGTGCCTTACTCAAGAGACTACAAGCGCAAGTACGAATACCTCAAGAGCCAGCTCCGTAAACCTGTAAGTTTATTCGCTATCAAGTTCCTTGCAGGTCTTCCTGTGAAGAGTTGAGCGTGTTCTAGCATAAACTCGATTCCGTGCTACTTTGTTGATTCTGCATGGAATTGTTTGGCTATTGCCACGTTTCCATGCAAAAACAAAGCTAATTCCAGTCTGAAGTAGGAATGTAACAGCTAATCAACTACTTATGTTGGACTATAGCAAAGTAACACCATCATCAACAAATACGCTACTTTATTGAGTTCTTCTTGCATTAAATAACAGGGTGTTGGGTGTTATTGAGGGCTCTTATATGTTTTTGATCTTACGTCACTATCAGCTAATAGTGAGCTAGCACATAAGCTAATTATGGCGTTAAAATATTTAAATTTCGCAGAGTAACGTGCCAAATAAATTCGAGATAAAAGTGCGACGAAACTCCATCCTCGAGGATTCGTACCGCATCATCAGCTCAGTGAGCCGACTCGACTTGCTCAAGACCAAACTATGGGTCGAATTCGAATCAGAAGTAGGACTTGGTAAGATTTATTAAAGTGATTCATTTTTTTTACATCACCTGACATTTTCTTGTTCATGTATCGCATGTCGCATTACAGCTGGCCGCGGAGTAGGGGTAAAGTGAAAGGCTCGGCACAGCAGGCAAGGCCGATATGGTGGCGCCCATGGCTCAATTCAAAATCATTCAATGATATCAATAAATATTGTGCTCAATTTTTAAAATGCTACTATTCGAAAAAAAGTTTCACTTACGTCGTGGTTTAATAAAACCATGGAATGTTTTCCTATAAAAATTATAAAAAAAACCGCTTAATTAATATTACATTATTAATACAATAAATAAAAAGTCAATATAATAATTATATTAATCATATTCGACTTAAGACTTTACTCTACCCTCCTGATACATGCTTGATAATTTAATGTATGCTCGTAAAAATTTAGAACAGCTGGATTTCGTAAAAGACCGGCATGATTAAAATACTAGAAACTGTGATAATCTCGTCATCACATGTTTCAGGCCGGGTAAGATCAGTAATAGTTTATTAGGCAATAGGTTTTACAGCGAAGTGCCAAAGGACATTACTGATTTGGGAACGCACTCATACCACGTGAACCATATTTAACTATTTTTTAGTCCCCTCCCGCCCCTTAGTGACTATTCGTAGTAAATGAGAAGTCCCACTCTAGTTTTCACGTAGTAATTTATAAATGCGACTTTAAATTATTTTTTATATTGCTTTCATTGATAGGGAATCTTTACAACTTTTAATGAATGCATTGTACAGTCGATAGTACATCGACATTAATATATCGCCACTATGGCACTGCATTTTTTTTTCTTTCCGTATGGCCTCTGCCTATGTAGGCAATTTCGCCAGTGTCAAGTGTGACAAATACACGGTTTAAACTTAATTGCCAAATATTCAGTATAAAGTAGAATAATCCAAAATGGCACGACACAGAACAATCACAGAAGAGTAATTTTGAGATATGGGTACCGCAGAGATAATATATAATGGTATGTTGGAAGTATAGATACAAATACATAGTATAGTTATATAATAGTGCATATAAAAACATAGATGACATTACAGTTTTATATTATTACGATAAATGAAAGCAGTAAATGTTTCAATAAAAGCAGAATAAACATATGTAAGCAATGTATAAAAACTTAGTTTTCAAACAACTGACGTCCCGATATATGTGCTTCAGTGTTGCCACTTTTGAGTCTTATATGCGCCAAACGCTGCGCGCCTTATTTGAATTTAGCTCGAAAAAGCGTGATATTGACTACGTGACAAAAACCTTCCTTGCAAAAAGCCCACTTTAGGACAACGCCAGTTTCCATATTTTATAACAGATGGTCGCTAAATTATAAGAAATATGACTGGAACATTTCCGACAGCCAACATACTTCCCGTATCTTACTCCAACAGATTACTACAGAATACAACAAAATTTGCAAGGAAAAAAAACTCAATTCCGATGAAGCAGTCCAAATCGTCTTCAAAGATTTTATTGATCCTCGCTCCCACTATGTTTACAGCAATGAAACCTATGTACCTATAAAATAGCGAAAGTGATTAGATAATAATGCCACATACTTCGACTGTTTAAATATATTATTTTATTTTATTTTTCTTTGTTTTATTTTTTCATATAATACGCTAATTTCATATGTAAAGACCTAATATTTGTGTAAAAATATGTACAAGAAAACGATAAATTCTGCCTAAGTTTGTTGTCGGTTCTTCTCGATGACTGGATTATTTGTCCGTAGTAGTTTTGAGGTCGATATATGCACCTTCTCGCATAAAGTGTTTTTGCAATTTGATTTGTATTTAGACTACGGTGGTCTGGCGCGAGAGTGGTTCTTCCTGTTGTCGAAGGAGATGTTCAACCCGTACTACGGACTGTTCGAGTATTCCGCCATGGACAACTACACGCTGCAGATCAACCCCAACAGTGGCGTCTGCAACTGAGGAGCACCTCAACTACTTCAAGTTCATCGGGCGCGTCGCCGGCATGGCCGTCTACCACGGGAAACTTCTAGACGGTCTGTCAACAATACAATTATTATTTGCTTCTAGCCAAGCATAGACATGGAAAGTCGCTGGTCCTATTCGCATATTTTTTTATATGGGGTTCGCCACTTGATCATATGGATTTCGTCGTACGGTTATACGGGGTTCGCATTCAAATTTATAGTTTGGCATTTGTCTAGTTCACGCATGGACCATACTCGATGATGCATGCATGATTAAATCACCCACCTGTCCTTATAATTTCTTTATTTTTTTTAATGGATTTGATTGTGTGGGTTTCTCGGATTGATCTATATTGAAAATTCATATTTGAATATGTGACTAACTCGCGCATATAGGACGCTTGATATTGTACAAAAATAAATCACCTGCGATTTTATTTTTCTTTTTATAAGAAGATCGTATTTCCTTTAAGGACGACGAATTTTTTTAAAGTGGTTCATTGTATGGGCTGTTTATTAGGGTTTAGCGAGGTGTCTATGAGAAACTTACATGCAGGACGGACCTGGTTGTGGATTATAGTAATTGTTTATAATAATTCAGAATTACCACAGTAAGACTTATTTGAAACATATTTCTTTAACAAAGATAAATTATTACCGGCTTCATGAAGGTTGAATCGTAACTTTACTGACTTGCTGAAATAAATCTTAGTACGATTTGTGACTGAATGTGTCTTGAATCTTCGTATGTCAGTAGTAGTATTATAACAGTTAGTGTTTTACTATTATTTATAGTAATTCATCTATTGTTTTATAAATTTCGTTTAGTTACAAATAGTGATGAATGAGATATCAAATGATAAATATCTGTTATCGTAATGCGTTTCCAGCGTTTTTCATCCGTCCTTTCTACAAGATGATGTTGGGAAAAACCATCGAACTGCTGGACATGGAGTCCGTCGATCTCGAATACTACAATTCATTGATGTGGATAAAGGTAATTCATATGACCGCTGTCTTGATTGAGCTTTGAAATTATGACTTCATTGCAGTGAATTAACATTTTTCTTTACTGTTATTATTTTATAAGTGAAAAATAAAACCTGCTATATTTTCACTTCATGCCATATAAATATGAGAAAGTAATTGTTTATGATTGAATGTTACAACTATTCCTCTTTTATTTTGTAAATAAATCTTAGAATTTGTTTTTCGATTAATTGAATCAAGTATTTTACGAGTTTCCAAAAAAGCCATGATTTTACCAATATAAGTGACTTCAACAGGAATGCCAAATTTTATTAACTCCAATAATATAGTTTACAAACTTACAAGCCATGCCCATACGATATACGAGCATATCAGGTGTATGAATACTGTTAACTATAATTTACAGGTGCATGAATTAAATGTATGATATGAAAAATTATTGATAATTTCATACGGCAAATTGATCTGCATGTTGTGAAAAATAGCTGTGATATAAATTCATAATACCATGCGATCAGTTATTTTTCTTTTCACATAAAAGTAACGGTAAAGCGTGAAATGCTCTTTGCCGAGATTTTTGTATTATGAAACTTTTGACTTATGCTTATTTATGTTAGTAGTTATGTGATATAACAGATTTTTGATATTGTTTGTTCAGGAGAACGATCCTTCGGAGTTGTACCTGACATTTTCCGTGGACGAGGAGCAGTTCGGGAAAACTATTCAGAGGGAGCTGAAGCCGGGAGGAGCGAACATATCTGTCGATGATGAGAACAAGGATGAATATATCAAGTCAGTATGCGATAATACATGATTAGACTGAACTGTGGGTGTTTCTATACTTATTAGTTTTTGCCCGCGGCTTCGCTCACGTTAATGTATATTTGACTTATCCCTCAGGAACAGTACTATTTTTGTGGATAAAAAGTACATTATGGCCTTTTCTATACTTTTGAGAACGTGTATGTCAAAATTCATGATGATCGGTTGAGTAGTTACGACTTGAAAGTGTAGTAAACAAACTTAATTTCGCAGTTATAATATTAATCTAGATCTTAGATCTTGGAAGGCACTATTGTAGGTAGTTTTAGTGAATATATTTTCTTGTACCAATTTTTGGTATCTCGATTCATTGATCCAAAACGACGGGGGCATAGAAAATAACGTGAGAAATAGGATAAATACAGGTTGAAAGGCATATGACTAGAAAACTTTTGAGTATAACGGTGGATGAATGTAGGCGTAGAGGAAGACCGACAAAGGTGTGGATGGATTTTGTGAGAAATGATATGTGTATAAAATGTGTGAATACTGAGATGACATATGACAGGCGAGAGTGGAAGAGGAAAACATGTTGTGCCGATCCTACTTAGGTGGGACAAGGATAAGAAGATGAAGATGAGATTTATTTGTCATTTTATTAAGAATATAGTTGAGAGTTACCTTCTGGAAGTTTCGTCCAGTCCTTGAATTGTTATGGTGTCGGTGCAGGCTGGTGATCCAGTGGCGGTTTGTGAGCCGCGTGCAGGAGCAGATGTACGCGTTCCTGGAGGGTTTGGGTGCGCTAGTGCCGCTGCCGTTGCTGAAGATCTTCGACGAGAACGAGCTGGAGCTACTGCTGTGCGGCATCCAGCACATCGACGTGAGGGACTGGAAGGCGAACACACTTTACAAGGGAGACTATCACGCCAATCACATCGTCGTACAGTGGTTCTGGAGGGTGAGTTCTACTCTCTTCCCGATTCCTCCTCTCCTCGCCTCGCTTCTACAAGTTTTTGTTGGTCATTTTCTATTGTTCTTGTGATTTTAGTGCAAAATTTAAGCATTTTTACCGTTTTCGAAAATATGAGTTCTAAAATTGGCAACACTAAATACAATTGTCGTCCAAGTTTTCGTTTTTTTTTTGCATAGAACAATATAAAAATGTGGGACATAAAGTTGATTTCGACGGAAACTGATTGTAAAGGTATATTGATATTATATTATCTAGAATGCTTTCACATTCGGCTGATTTTTAAGACCCAGATTTCAGAATGACGGATTGTGTGTGTTTTTTTTATTGCACGACATCGTACATTTTAAACTTCATGGTTTAGTAAAGAGAAGTCGTAGTTGTAGTTGTACAAATAAAAAAAATAATTGAAAAATAAATTTTACATAAAAATTATAATTTTGCAATACGTAATTTAATACTTTTCAAAGTTTTGTAATAAATCAAGTATATTTTGAGCTTATCCTGACCTGTGCCTCATGAGATCGACATTCGTTTTATGGAACTTAAACATTTATGGTTTTGGACAGTCCAGGGGTTAAGTGATAGTAGTGATAAGTTATTGTTTTTATGAATAAAAATGGGCTATTGTAACATATAAATAAAAATCAATTCCCATATGTATGTAAGCGCATCGCATCGGAATGGCTGCATTTTCTTGTTATTATTATACGCGTTATTATTATGTTATTGTTATACGCTAATTGTTCTTTTGTTCTCTTTGTAATTGGCCCAATAGGGTTTGTATGAAAGAAGCTGTTTGAAAAATCCTACGTAAAACAGTGAACAATATCGAAATGTCAAGAGTGAACTATTAAATTGTCCCGAAAATTGTCTAAAAGTTATCGTTGTTTGATACAAGAAATGATGTAGTTCTGTAAGATTACAGTTTTTTTTTTAATCTAATAACGCTGGAAAGGTTTTTGTTTTTATTCTGTAATTTTTCTAAAATCTTAAACTACTTTATCGACGTTTACCAATAGTTTCATTATGGGGCGTAATTGGTATTCTATTCATTTACGTTCGGTTTATAGAATAAATATTTAGTGTAATATTGTCTGGCCATTCAGGTGGTGTTGTCATTCTCGAACGAGATGCGTTCTCGACTGCTGCAGTTCGTGACAGGCACCTTCGCGGGTCCCCATGAACGGGTTCAAGGAGCTCTACGGCTCCAACGGACCTCAACTCTTCACCATCGAGAAGTGGGGCTCTCCGGAGAACTACCCGAGAGCGCACACCTGGTCAGTAACATTATTGTACATTTTATAGTGTTCTTGAGAGTAACTGTCAGACTTGTTTTAAACGCCATCTATCTGCTCATTTTTCAGACTAAATTGTTAGTTGTACATGCTTCATATTTGTGTGTTATCAGCACGTTTGATTTTTTGACACTACGGATATGAAAAAGTAACTTAATGGTAAGCACAAAGTAGTCCATAAACAACAGTGACTGCTGAAAAATCTTAGTTAATCCATCGGCAGTCGCCAGTCTTTCGACAGCGATATACCCATTGGCTAAAAGTGAGTCACTATGACGGTAGTCGTAATCTAGTGAGGTATATACTCCTATTCGATATTGTGAATGAAACTTAACGAATAAAAAAATACAATCGTTTTCAGTTTTAACCGCATCGACTTACCGCCGTACGAGAGCTACCCGCAGTTACGCGAGAAATTGATAAAAGCCATCGAGGGTTCGCAAGGATTCGCCGGCGTCGACTGAACCCTAACACCGTCCCCCCTCCTTTCCAAACCACCCCCTATCTCGCCCCATACTTAACTCGCTTTCGGACAACGAATAGAATATATCGATTTTTCATGATCATTCGAGATATCGATTTCTCGAATATATCGAGTCGACTAGAATATTGCTTGTTTTGTGGTTTTTACACTATCTTGGTGTAGATACAAGATTAGTAATGAAGGTTACGGGTCAGTTTTATTTCGGTAACTAGGGGATGGTTTCGATTAATCACATTAGACCCTTCGCTAGACCGATCGCATATCCAAATATCTCATAAATTGATGCGTTTTTCACGGTTCATGTTGTTCTATGACTATATTAAACACCATAGAAGGCGATGTTACTGAAGTCCGCTTTTTTAATCTGTAGGGTAAAATGACGCTTCACTTGTTGCTAATTTCTTTAAGTGATGATGATTACCAATAGGTAATTATCGTAAATCTCAAAAGTTATTACTCGCATTGTTGAAGTACTCTAAAATACGTCGAATATTACGAAAATGATGATCATAACAGACTCGCGATTAACTTACTTAATTTATTATCTAGTATCTTGAATAATATATATACTCATTCATTATTAAAGAAGGCATCATTTAATAATCAGAATTTTCCGATTCCAATAATCGGAACACAAAATAAACTATAGTGTATAAACTCTTGGATAATTATTGTGACAAAATTGTTTTCAATTATGACATTAGTGATTGTCGATTTACTCTATGGAGCTAAAAAAAAAACTCCAGTGTAGTGGTTGAATTGGAAAACGAAATTGATATATAATGGTGATTCAAAGGGTGGGTTTGGGTGTATGTACTTTGACGACAGACTTGAGTGTAGTCGTACGGGTTCGTGGTCACGTATAGACCTTAGGTATTTCCCTTTAATAGGGTGTTGTGGTTACTTTGGGGTGAATCAATTCAAACTTGTTATAATTATCGGAAACGTAATTCTCATGTTAATTAATAATCGAGCGTGTGATTTATTTTTGTCAATTAAAAATTAACGCGGCTAATTACAATCGTATTAGCCTGAATATTACCATCTTTTGGATGTTAATGACATTAAAATCCCTTCGACGTTTCGTTCCATGTTATTTGGTGCCAATAATTTCAACGAGTGCCTTTAAAGATTATATAACGCCAGTGACATCGTTACGAAATTTAAAAATTTTTACGATGTCAATCGAGCCTAGAGAACATCTGCGAAGTTTACTCGCACGATAATATTACGCGAATCGTGACATATGTCGTAGAAATTATAAATTCATTAGATTTTATTCGTCCAGCCTCATTATGATTTAGTTTTACGATTCAGGCCATAATATTTTAGGAGAAACAAAAAAAAACGCAAAGACATTCGCCGGTTGTCACGTTTGACAGGTGTCGTAACTGACGGCTCTCGTTTCTGACAGCTGTCAAACTCTTTACGACCAATATCGGTAGGCTTAGAATTAAGTGTTTCGACAATGTACGAATGCATTGTTGTTTATATTATTTATTCCACGTATTATTTACTATTCATATTTTTTTTAATGTACAAGCGGTTGGGGTTCCGGTTTGGTTAATTTAGAATCACATTATGTCACTGTTAAGTATGCGCTCTAATTATATTCTGAGTCGGCGTAACTGTGATTCTATTTCGATTGCTTAAATAATATTAGTTAGCCGATTTTCTTTTATTATTTATTCCAAACCGGAGCCATCACAGTTTATATTTGTGTCCTATATTAGAGATATATTCGCTTATTTCGCTTAGAGAATTAATTATAATACAAAATATATTTTCATATTCAGCACAGACACACACATACACACTGTACATAAATTTTAATTATAAGGTGTAAAAACTTGCTAAAATGTATGAAATAAAATAAATTACAGAAATCCATCAGATGGAGTGATTATTGATTAAAAACACACAAAAGAGAAAGATGATTATTTTGAATGATAATATTATTTTTATTGTGCAAAGCAATCGTTTACACCATGTATTTATGTTATTTAAACTTAAGATACTTAATTTGTTTTATTACGATTTGAAATACTGCATCTCTATAATGATATATGCCATCTTTTAAATAATTATCGTCCTGAGGGAAAAATTACTGGAATTTATTAATCTGCCATACGGTGGTTTGGTGGCATTTTTCCTTATAATATTTTGATTATTATGCATAAATGGAGTGAATTATAAATAAACTGTAAACTTGCATCTTAAAATCACATAAAGACTATATGGATATTTCGAATATGAAAACCACCATTTTGTTAGTGTAATGTTTTATGACCATAAAAATAGTACTAGGTTAGAATCAAATGACATGTATCGAGTGTTAACAATTCATACACAGACAATAAAAAAATTGGTGACAACTGATATTAATTACTCGTAAACTAATCCGCTTTTAATGCTATCGAAAGACAAGTCTTCTTTTTCGAGAAAAAAAAAGAAAAGAATAGGTTCATGTCATTGTAATTCAAACCCAAAGAGAACCAGGTAGCCTTAAGATCAGTGTATTGTTGTGAATTATATTTCCTTGTAAAACATTAATATAACAATTTCAAAATTAAAGCAATAATATTTTAATAAGAATTGTGTTTTGTAAATTTCTGGTATCGAGCTGAATACCAAACAGATTCGCTGCTTCATATTCTGTTTATAAGATGGTTGTGAATGCCTAAAACATGAGTTTAAAGTTTAAAATTCATTGACTCACGGTTAAGTAAGAATTGATTTACTATCTGTAGCATATTTCGATAAAGAATTATGTGAAATGAAGAAATTATTTGATAGATTAAAAAAAGATTTATCAGATTGAGGTTACATACGTAACAAATGTCTTACCTCGATGTGACATTGCATTTATCGATTTTAAACGATTTTTATATCGACTTACCTCGATATTATTCATTAGATTGTTATCAATACGTTTGAATGTATGGTACATTAAAAAAAAACATGTATAATATCACACGCGTTAGAAATGAAACTAAAAAAAATACAATGTTTCGGCCAGAGTAAGTTTTGGGTAGTGCAATACAGTTAGGAAACTGCGAATATTAGAAAATACTTTATAATGTATTCTATGTCATTCTCTCTCATGTTAAATTCTATAGATGTATCATTGTCTCTTTTAATATCTCGTTTTCGTTCCATAGAGCCTCAAATCACAACGGGGATAAAGAAGTTTTCACTTTAAAAAAAACATCGAATATACTCGAAAGAATCGACCGTGATCGTACCTTGTTTAGATTATAGAGATGCGGCTATTAAAATGTCGATAATGTTTTGGTCATTTAATATGTTAAATAACACTGCATTTATTTTAATATCATTATTATAATATGTCACAGATAGCAGTTTTTGAAGGAGAATGTATTACGGTACGCATTATTACAGTTTAAAGGTGACGATTGTGAATAAAATTTCTGATTTTATGGATGTTTCATTTTTTTTTATAGTATTAGAATGAAGTGACGACATTGTATTGTCTCTAAGGCATTTCGGCTACTTGAGTGGCTGATCTAGAAGACCCCCCTAACCAATAGAGTCAATGTGTGTCGTTTATCACCATATGTTCATAAATCCAGTCTGGTATTGACACCCTGTAAACCCGCTTAGTTTCTGCATATACACCGACTGATGCTTAAATGGGAGTTACTGGTGAATGTTAAATTTGATGTGTGGTGGCCATGATCTAGTTGGACAAAATTATTAGGTTCTACTACACAGCCAAGTTACTTTATCTCTACTAAGGTAACGATTCAAACGGCATTTGTTTAACCTACGAGCGTAATAATGTGCTAAAATACAAATATTAATTTTGTCAGAATAAAAAAAAGTAACGAAAGTTGTGTTTTTATTTTATTTTATTATTTACAGATTCGTGTATCCTTTATAGAATGTTACTATTTGTCGTACTTATCTCCCGGTCCGATAGTCATTTCGCACGGGCCGCAGGATTATTAGAAACAGAACTGTTTATCAAAATTTCGCATTCTCTTTGTTATTACCTAGTGTTTTTATCATTATGAAAGATCCCTTCTATCTTTTGATGTTTGGTTTCCATTTATGATAACAGATTGGTGTTACTTTGCAGGCAAGTGTTGTGAATTTCAAGTTTAGCAGTGAAATAAATATTTGGACATATTTGTATAGTTTTCATCAATGGTATTTTCCGCTTCGAATAAGTTCGGGCTTGCGCGTAATATAGTCAAGAGTTGAATACAAAATAAAGTTAAAATATTATTTTAGAAATTTTTATTTGTCCTTGTTTTGTTTCAATGTTATACATATAATATAAAACGTATTTATGCTTCAATTTGTGTTTTTCACACCTATATTTAGAGCGGTCAAAAAGTTTGGCGAGGACTATGTGATTTATAAAGGATTTATCGAAGAAAAAATAATAATGAGTTGACAAATTTTACCCTTAAACTTCTGAATATCTACTAGTATAAAATATGGTTTTTGTTGGTCATTTAACATTGATAAGTTAGCTTATATATTTGTGTAATGATTAGCTATTGGCTTATATATTTGTGTAATGATTAGCTATTGATAAAGTGAGGGCGATTAAAATCTATATACATTTACATCGACTGATATATCAACGCACAGCCCAAACTACTGGAGCTGGGGCTCAACCCCTTTTTTTTTTACATGGAGAAAATCCGTAACGGATACCCACCCCGTCGGGCAGCGGGGGGCGGGCTATGTCCGACTACTTCCACGGACTAAAAACCCCATGGTGCCTCACACACCTATTTGGCCGGGGAGCAGGAACTGCCAAAGGCATTACTTCTGCTCCCCGGCAGGTGTCGGCCCCCTCATAAGGGGCCCCGTTTGCGGTCTGAGGGGTCAAGATGGTAGACCCCTCAGGAGGGGGCGGGTGTTAAACCCCCCCCGACGAACTGTGGGAGTCGCTCGGCACAAGCGCCTCCACCACGCGGGCCTGTGCAGAAAGCACTGCTCAGGGCGACGGACGTGCCCGCCCGTCCAGTCGCCCACAGGCCCTTTTTACGGCGGCATGAGGTCGTCGCCGACCCGTCGCCGCCGTGTTCGTCGACCGCGGGAGGGGAGCCTGGTGGTCTGCTCCTTCTCCCTCTCCGCCGCCTCCTTCGCGAGCATGACTGCCTCGCAGTATGAGGCGACGGAGATCCACCCGGTCTCGCTTTCGACCATCTTGACGATGACGGTCGAGAGCGAGAGATCCGGGCCTATGGCCGCGACGAGCTCGCGGCGTGGCTCGTCCCAGGCGGGACACTCCTCCAACGTGTGCTGCGCATTATCAGCTGCGCAGCCACAGTGGTGGCACCCTGGCGTTGGCTCCCGGCCAATGCGACACAGGTAACTCCCGAAGCAACCATGCCCCGAGAGCACCTGTGTCAGCCGGAAGCTCAGGGTGCCATGCCGCCTGGTGAGCCATTCGGCCATGACCGGCCGAACGGCTCCTATGGTAGCCACGCCCCAGCTCGGTCGCTCAAGTCGTCGTTCCCATTCTTCAATGACTAGGACCTGGTGGAGCCGGGACCGGAGCACCTCGATTTCCCGAGGCGCGAGTCTCCGGCCCTGCTCCAGCGCCTCCACGCGTCGTTGGTACAGGGACGCGTGGGCTCTCGCTTCCAGGTCCCAGGGTGGGGATCCGGCTAGAAGGGACGCCGCCTCGAAGGAGATCGTGCGGTATCCGCGGATGGCTCTGACGGCCATCACTCTCTGCGTTTTACGCAGCTGAGCGTTGCTGATGGCCGTCAGGCCATACGTCCATGCGGGGGCCCCATACAGGGCCATCGACCGCACGACCCCCAGGTACAGCTTCCGGCAGACGGAGTTGGGCCCCCCCAGGTTGGGAAGCAGACGGGCTAACGCGCCCGCTGCGCCCATTAAACGGGGGGCCAGCTGCCGGAAGTGTTCCTTGAACGTCCACCGGCTGTCGAGGAGGAGGCCGAGATACCTCATACTCGACCCGACACCGATGGACTTGCCTCCCACGACTATCTGGGACCCTCCGGGTGGCGCGCGCCGAGGCCCGTGAAAATACAGGGCCTCGGTTTTAGAGAGCGCCACCTTTAGTCCCAGAAGCCGGATCCTACCGACGACTTGAGCGACTCCTGCAGTAGCCAGGATCGCGGCCGCGCGGTGCGTCTTCCCCTGGGATAACACCAAAGTGTCGTCAGCATAACAGACAATGCTGACGCCCCGGAGGAGCGCACCGCGCAACACCCAATTGTATCCGATGTTCCACAAGAGGGGGCCCAGGCAACCCCAACGGTGGAAAAGAAACAAAAGTTTGCATGAAAATTCATCATTTTCCGCCAGTCAATCCGTTTCTTATTATTGTATGTATATAGATATAAAATAAAATGTCGAATAATTGTCGGAGGAATTGGAAAAAGTCAAGGCGCCTGGGAGCTTTCATCGAAAATGCTGCCTAATTCTTTTGAGATATAACAAAATAATCTCTTCTCTACAGACTCGTGGAAACAATTTGTTAATATACATACATAAATGGTGCTGTCTTTATTTTAGTGGATTGTTTATAAATTATACATGATTTGAATTACTGTATAGGTAATCAACGGACGATTTGGTTGACATAGGGTTACATTTATTGAGCCCTATTACAAAAAATCGTCAGGTATATGGTAGTTTGTCGTATTCTATTAGTTTTAACGTTTGAGCACAATTTCATCCGATGTTAAATAACGATGTGGTCTAAGATGGTAAACACGCTGAATTTAGAGGGGTCTGGCACTCAAGTGTAGATGCCGGAACACACCAACAGGTGCTTGGCGACAGGTTTTCAACTTGAGGGTGGACTTAGGAAAACCTCTACCACCGTGGTGTGGTTTCATCACAATGCTTTTTTTCTCCGAAAGCTGCAACTCAGTTGCAATGATTCGGACATTCCGAATGTTCAATAAAGATTCGAATGATAGTAAAACGAGATAATCTTGAATGTTCTCTGAGGAGATTGCTCTCGTTATGCAAATGATTTTTCAACAACAGCACTCCGGAGCGACTATACTTGTAATGTGGTAAGCGGTTTAAAAAATTCTATATCGTAATTTCGAGATGTGCCAATAAGCGTGGAGAAGGGCGCGCGACCTCTACTACAGTTTGCGACACGACTAACGCAAGTCTGTCGCAGTCGCCGCGCCAATGCGTTATTTCAACGAGATAAAGTGCCAAGTTAACCGGCATCTCTTATTCAAGTGTTTAGATTATCGTTTTTAATAAATATTCATTTATTATTTTAATCTTATATTGGTGTAAACTTATTTCTAATTATCTAGATTTGAAAAACTTCGAATAAGAACACTTTAAATATACATATATTTATTTTTAACTTACCTTAATTATGAATCTCTTTATTATTTTCGTATATATATACTTAAATGTATATACAAAAGTTTGTGCCAGTGTTTTGGAATTAGATGGTAAGTTATTTGACTAATTATATTCAAATTCATTTTTGTTCATAATTTAAAAAAAAGAAATTGTTGTCAACACTTGAATATCTTTAAATACTTATTTACGGGTACTTATGGTCTTATTTAGTTAACTATTTAAGTAATGTTATGTAAAATTGTTAATAGATTTAATTAAATAGATGTGTTAAAAATGGTCATAACCATTTGAATGAATGTACATCCGGCGTCTACTGATTTCTAGTTTCGGCGTGTATTCGCGCATATTTATCAATTTAAATTTAAGTACAGACATATGGCGAAGAAAAACATGATGAGAGCATATAGATATCTCAGAAATAATTTCGAAGTGCTACAGTAGAATCACAATAAAAAGAACTATGGATGTCTTTATATTCCAAATCGCCATTTAGCTGTACATATAAATAAAATTGTGTGGTTTTACCTGTAAGTTGAGGACTTTTGAGGCTAAATTCCATTACACTTTTCCATAGGCACTTAGGTCGTGATAAAATGTAACAGAGATAGCTTAAAATTGGTACAAAAATTATAGGTGTTAACATTGATATACAAAAATCTACCTACCTACCATTTTATATATCAATGGATGTTAAGTAGTAAATAATATAATTTAATTAATTCTGTAGCATGGTGTTAAAGGAGCCGATGTCAAAAATCCCATTTTCTGTTAATGAAATTAGAACAATCAAAGATATAAATTTCCATGAGAAATTTCTTGTATCCCAAAATTATTCCTCTTTAATCAACGCTTATATTATATTTAATACAAGCAAAGGGGGTAAAATATGTTCCTTTTTGCTTTAAGTAAGGTATAACCCTTTTGATATTTTATTTTGTATTGTGGAAGAACAGACCACACTTACCTTTTAATATTATTTTTTAATTTAATACCTTTTAATATCAAGAACGATACACTTGTGATCTTTTAGCACAAATTACTGTCAAACTTGCCAACAAAATCTCTTTTGTTGCAAAAACGTTTAGCGCCTTGTTACGAATGATATATTTTTTTTCTAATCAATACCAGAGATTTGGTTTCTGTCAAAACAGTTTTAATGTTTATTTTTTTTATTTATTATACAATTGTTAGGAAAACATACAGCTAAATTAAAATCACAAAACAAAAAGTAGGTTAGATTGAGGAGCATTTACAAGTTTTCACAAATATAAGTAAATTATACAATAAATAAATTAATATCGGTTGATAGTAGTGGCTTGAAAGAATGGAAATTTAACGAAAGAATAGAGATTAATTTATATTTGAATGAGCAAAGATTAGTATAAATAAAATAAAACAAAAGTTTTGTCGAGTGCGTTAAATTGCTTACACGCTCTTATTGTATAATTATTATGACGATAAGTAGTTTCAACCGGTGGTCCGTAGAGGAGCTGTGGAATTCTAAGGGAAGCAATAGGAGTACGTATGTAAATGCTACTCGCTAGTTCAGCGCGACTGCGACAACAGCTCCACTGAATATATTGAAAAAGAACGATAGATTTGCTGTATGCCTACATTTGTGTAAAGGGAGAAAATGAAAATATTTACACCGTCTCTTATCATTAGGCAGTATCGTAGAAGTCTTTTCGGAATTCGTTCTGTTCGAATTGGGTTCCAAACTTGGCAAGCGTACTCCAGGTGACTGATCTGTATATTTTATAGAAACTACATACAATACCCGGTATTTGATTATACACGTCGCGTCAGAAAGAATTGTGAGACGTTCTGCTAAGATCGGCTTGTTTCTGTTTTGTAAAATGTCTTTATCGCCCAACGCAACGACTGCGATAGACAAAAATAACGCTATACGACACCAAACTTAGCCAACTATCTCGGTTTTTACGCTTATGTGCTAAATCAAAAGCCGGGTACTGTATATCTTATTTCTGTTCACCGTAGCCTATTATTATTTTAATAAGTTTTACTGCAGTTATGGTAAAATGTAAAAGGATATATAGCTTAGATAATTCCCGAAAAATATTTTATCTGCTGCTAAAAGCCTCATCAAAATTAGCAACAGCAATGATAGAGAATGACGACCAGTACAAATAAGAGACACATTTACATGTGTACAGAAATAATATGTAAGTAAATTTCGTAATTTCAGACACGGATTTTTTTTCAATCCCACCCCTGTACGGTTTGGACGAGTGGAAGGAATGCCGTCGCCATGGTGATATGTACTGCATCGTAGACGCTGTATTAGTTGGAGGAGATTCCTCAATTTTAAATAGGTTACAGGTAAAACTTATGAAATAGCCATTTGCATATTATAAAGATGAGAAAAGTCGATATATTGTAATCAATGATTAAGAAAAAAAACCTTTCTTTCGAGCCGTTATAATGGTAAAGCCGATTACATATTGTGAGGTACATAAATATAATGTGGTACAGAATTGTGTATATCTAAAAGGCCTCCTGAAAAGTTCTCTGTGGAACTACTACTATCTTACACTGAGCCAGATACCTAGAAGATATTTTGATCAATATTGTATTACTTCTTATAAAATTAACAACGTTGAACATTGAATGTAGATCAAAACTGTCCCTCACAGTGTACCATTGCAATGAATATTTTAGAAGATATTGCAGATTTTAAATTACATCTATTGAACAAAAGTCGTTTGTGAGATGAGAATAACAAACATTTTTTTACTTTCATGAATTGTCAGTGTGTATTTAACAAAAATGTAGGAAAAAGTAGGTACCTAGTGCGTCAATCTTTTTGGTCGCTACCCATAAGTTGGGAAAAAATATATATTTGTTTTCTATAAATGTAATGGGCCCTTCTTACAGTCTACTATATGTGCAATTACATATAACTATATGTTTCGTGTAATAATGTGTTATAAAACCGTTTTGGGCAATTTTGTGTTTAATCAACAACACGTGGAGAAAAACATACCTATCAATAATATTTATTGTAAGTTCGCGTCCGATATAAGCGCTATTTAGTACATTTGTGAAATTATATGCACAATACAGATTTATTAACGTAGATTAGCTAGGTTCTATAATGAAAATATTGTGATTAGTCTTCCCTACATACCAATAGATGGACATCGCGTCACGAAGGACATGTCTTTGTAAGATTCGAACACAGATTTACTATCATTTAAAATTCTAAAGCCATAAAATATTTCTAGGTTATGTACACAGTCTGCGAGGAATGCAAAGTTGTTTAGATCTTGACTTTTACAATGACATACATACATTATGTGATTAGTTTATGTTTTACCTCTTATTGTACCTATTAGTTTGAGACTTGGTCTACGAAACAATAATATTAAAACAATTTATTTATTTATGGGAGAATACAGATTATTTAACGTATTCTGACAAACAAATACACTCACCAATTAAAGTTAACATGAATTATTTTAGGTAGACAAAAATAAAAATTAAACAAAAATACTGTTAATTATTTAATAACTACTGTTAATGAGAAAAAGGACAGGAATACAAATGTTTAACAGCTTACTTAGAATATTATTTTGTAAAAACTGACCGCGAATTTGTCTGTATTAAATTTCTATATAGTATATAATGATAATAACACATAACCTAGATTCACTTAGTCGGCAGTTACAACATAAAGTTTTTGTAATGCTTACTGCAAATTAAAGTTATATTCTGAATCAACTGCCAAGCACATATTGTTAATTATATAATTCGTTTTAATATAAGTGACATATGTGTTTCAACTTTATCGCGTTACCAACTCTACTTGAGAGCCAGGTATATCTAAGTTCATAATGTTACCAACTTACATAACATTCGCCATGTATATTAAGTAAAACTGTCGTCTAACTTTATCTATCAATATTTGTATATGGATCGTATAAATCAAAGATTTTATTGTAAGGTTATGGTATAAATAAAAAAAATAGTTTTAATAAAGTTTCCACGCGTTCAGTTTTGAGGTTATATAATCGGCAGTACGATGCTCACTGTTCGAAATTCAAGTAAGCTTGTAACTTACAACACTTTTGTCTTATATGTTACGTGCAATTGTGGTTTAGATTTAGCTTTAAATCTTTATGTCTGGATCGTATAAATTAAAGTTATCATTGTAGAACTGTGGTAAAATTGAAAGAATTTATGAAACTTCCAAGGCTTCAGTATTGAAGATATGCAATCGGCAGCGCGCGATGCTTGCTGCCCGAATTTTGACGCTTGCGTACACACACCTGTATACAATAGAAAGAGAGACAGGGAGAGAGGAAAAGAGAGTGACATAGATGAGGGTCATTACGCTTTTTTCTTACGTGACTATTTCTAGAAGACACATTCTATCCCAAGTCGCCCTGAGGAATTTTAGTTCCAATATAGTAAAAACATATAGCAACACAGATTTTATTGTCAAGCTAAGGCCAAAACAGACCATTCAGTATGATTTTGCGGTGGTGTGCAAGACATTCTCGATTAACTAACCCAATTAAAAGGGTGCCTAGATATTTTTTAAATTTAATTTGAAACAAACAGATTCGTCATGTTTATGTTACATTTTAGCCCCATGGAAATTGTTGTATATTTAATTGCTGTGTGAAAGAAACAAATTAATATTAGTATTTATAATATTACTTTGCAAGTTATGACCGAACTCGTTTTTTATGCAAGTCTATAAAGCTTTAGGCAGCTGAAGAATGGTTTTCGCAACTTCATACATGCAGTACGAGTTTTCCAAGTACGTGTAGTGTGTTGAGAAATGTATACGACACGGTTCGATCGTGAATTCGTTTAATGGCGGCCTTTTTATTGGTGGCGTTTTAATATATTTAAGCGCTGCGAAATGTATGCATAATACCTTACAGTACCAGTTGGTTTGTTCCGACTGCTGAATTTGTGAGCCAGTCCCCCTCTAGGTTTAGCGTGTTTACCATCTTAGACCACATCGTCATTTTATAGCAGATGAGGCTGTGGTCAAACGCTAAATCCTAGAAAGCAAAGGTTCATACATTACTAATAAATATGATTAAAAGCTTGTAAGGACCTACGCAGTACCGCTCTATATATTTGGCGTGTTCTAATACAAATCGGACGGTTTGAAATATATTTTTTTATTTTCTCAATTTTGTAATATGTTTTAGTACCTCTTAAAATAGCCTTCGCGGTAAATTATCACATTTTTTATTACTCGTTTAAAGGTCCAATTTGGAACATTTTTTTGAAAGTTATGAACAAAAAATTAAAAAAGGGATTATTTTGAATAATCGATATCTTTTGAAGGAGTAATAAAAAAATCTCAAGATTACCAGGAAAGCTAGTTTCAGGGGTACTAAAATTAAAAAAGTCTCAAGATTACCAGGAAAGGTAGTTTCAGGGGTACTAAAATATATTACAAAACAGAATATAAAAAAAAGGTTTTTAAAGCGCGTTTGATTTAGCGTTGAACGCCGCATATATATCAGTGTATACGTTTATAGATCACATATTAATTCTATAATGTATCGCTAGAGGCGCTTATTTAAAACACGCAGTGATATCGGCACGTCTTGGTCGCAAAATCGTCTCCGTAATCAACAGTACTGTAATTTGTATGCCTAAAAGCTGGCATCCTTTTTCAAGCTTAGCACGATACCTGACTTCGAGTATCAACAGAACTATATAAACCCTGCGAGAGAAAAATCTGAAAATCGTTCTTCATTTGACTTCAGGATCGGCAGTTTAAATAACAGTTTGTGAGCCAGTCGAAGGTGGCTCACATTAGATATCGAATTAATATCTATACAGCTTGATCATGTTAAGAGTTTAATGGGGTATAACTTTTGTTTTCAAGGAATTCTCCAATGAAACACTGAAACATTACAATAGAACGCGGATCCATAGGGGTGTGTGTGTCACCCACTGTGACGCTACAGACGAGGGAGAAAATTATTGGAATTCTGCACAGCTTTGTGTCAATCAAAGTCTAAATAAATATGCTCTTGAGGTAACGTATTTTCTATATTTTTTTTTACCTTTTTGTAAATAGATACATTGTATGTATCCTTAGCCAAATTTCACTTTCTATAAGGTAATTAGGGGTAATACAGTTCTTGGTTTGATTTGGTGCATCGAATACAGTATCGTAATTTACGTCCATAGGCCAATGGGCAACTCGTTGTGTATTAAAGATATGTCAAGAAGAAATCTTGTGTAATTTGTTAATAAATTAGAAATCGAATTTACTTTAAAATACTTGTATGTAAATTTAACCTGTTTTCTTAAGGATTTCAATATTTTTCTATAGTAGTACGGCTTACTGATGACACTGTTTGAACTATTAAAATGGCGACTACCGAGAGATCCGCTATCTATATAGCTGTTGTCGTGCTATTTGTGGGTAAATTCATTTATAATAAACAAGACGTCGGGAGAGAAACGTGTCCGCGATTTGATATGTGTCACTGCCTCCCTTCCCGTTTGCGCAACGTACGAATATATTATAAGAATATCACATAAATATTGGTCGTATGTTGATTTATAAATTAGAAACAATTTTTTTTTTATATTATAGGGGGCAAACGAACAGGTGGGTCACCTGATGGTAAGTGATCACCGTCGGCTATAGAAACTAGCAACACCAGGGGAGTTGCAAGTGCGTTGCCGGCCTTTTAATATATGTGGGCCTCCGGCGCTCTCACTGACCGAACGAAACGAAACAGGGCAACCACTGTTACTTCACGACGGTTTCCTGTGAGAGGGTGGTACTACCCCGGGCGAGCCGCCCCATTCATGCTGAAACCAATAATAGATTCAGCGTAGCTCTACCACCTACCAAAACAATTGAAAACGTCATAATAATTTCAAAGCATTGCAAGATTATCAGAGGATTTTATATCTGCAATCACCTTGCCTTGTAAGGCTGCCTTGGGCTGATGAATACAGATTGGTTGAACTCGTAATCCGTTGCGTTCAAAATCAATCACTGTGACAGATATATTACCATGGCTAAGGTGATAGTAATTTATTCGGGTACATATTCCTACTATCCCATTTGGTCACTGTTTATACACTGAGTTATTTTGAAACGTGATATCAGGTGTATGTTGGTAGTAAATATTTAATTGCAGGCTACAATATGATATTCCAATGGAACATTCTAGATTCGATGATATTTTAAATGCCCTATAAATTAATCTAATTAGTTTTTACCTATTCTGTCACTGTAACGAAAAGGTGCGCATTTAAGATACAATTCAAGGTAAAGTTGTAAAAGTCTGTAGCGTAAGACTTTACTACGTCTAACTCGATTTTTGATTAAGAATAATTTGGGAATAGAAGTTCTTTAAGTGAATTAAAATTACTATTTATTAGATGCACCACTTTCTCTTGATTCTGAGACTTTATATATAAATAGGCGAAGATAAAAGGGTACATTACCATTTCCTCCTCTGTTTGTTAACCGATCTTCTTTTTTTTTTGTTTAGTAGTTAATAATGCTCTTTACTGTTATCAGTGAAAACATTGGAAATAGTATTTTTATATTCTAAAGAATCTATTCGTTATACTTCGCGCTGCTTACATCTAAAATTATAATTATACACTACTCGATACAGTTTTTACCATTTACGAAAAATAATCAAAAATAAATTAGATAAATGATATGACGCCTGAAGATTATCTTTGTACTCATTTTTATGATTCTATTTTAACTACTGGTACATATATACATACATGAAACTTAATACTGTAAAAAAAATCAGAGTCCTTGTTTCTTTGGACGGCAGTATAGTTGGTAAATGTTATCCAGGCTAAGGTGGAGTCAGTAGGTTGGTGTTCAAGAGCAGGGGAACAGGTGGCGGCTAGTCCTCAGGCACGAGCCCTCGCAGTGCTGTGCACAGCGCTCGTCGCGTTCGCGTGTCTCGCCACAGCGCTGCACGTGTTGGGCGAAAGTTGTGTCAATACCGATGGTAACCGTTTTAAAAATGAACCTTTACTGTTGAGCGGGGTCGTATTATACTTTAATTATGTTATATTTTTTAATTTGTATTATCAGTGTCAAACTAAACTGTTTAAAAAAATGAGATGAAACAGATTTTCTAAGCGTAAAACTGATACTGTTGGTTTTTGTGATATAGAATAGTATTTTATAAATTTGGTTAAGAAAATAAGAATAAAACTTTATAAGGACATAGCAACTGCACGCGATTTCGTCCGCAATAAATTACAATAGATAACATAACGGTATAAATGTACATCCAAGCTTCACGTAGTTATGAGTTATATAGTATAAAATCTTTTTCAGTGAAAAAACACTTATCAGGGCTAATTTTCGTGGTCATCGGTAAAATGATGTTGGAAATTATCAATTTCATATATTTCATCATCCTGTAAAAGATCGACTACAGATCTATAATAGGCTTGTTCCCGAAGAAAGATATATACATAATCACCACACCCCTCTCTGAGAAATCCACAGTTCTATGTTTTCAGACATACGATGCTACTACAAGAACAATTCTCAGGTGTCAGGTGTCCTCAAGATTTTTTCTTTCATCGTCAGCCGATAGTGTTACCAATTTAAATGAATGTATGTACGCGATTTCCGAAAAATTCGTTAGAGTTTGCCAGGATTCGAACCACCGGTCAAACCACTCGACCACTACTATTATTTTTATATATATCCTAAATAAATTTAATCGAATTCAAATTTAGGCAACAAATATTTGCTGGCTTTCTCTCTGAAACGAAACTGGGATATATTGACACGTGACAGATTGAATCCGCGTTCACATGAACGGATGAGAGATGTCGCCTGCATCGAGGGCATCAGGTATTTAAATCCTTCCTTCTGTTATTTTCCTATGGTACCCTTCAGCAACGCTTTACGAAGTGTCCGCCATTCTCCTAATTCGTTTTCATTATATGATTCATTTGTTTTCATTTTTTTTTTCTGTTATTTATTTATTCTAATATCTTTTAGAATAATTTATATCTTATAATAAAATTGCTATAAACTTGGTAACTGTATATTGGGTTTTAAACATACCTTGTAAAATGATAGACCTTTTTTTTTGTATTGTAATTATTTATGTTTCTCATGTATTTAATGAATGTATAAAGGAATGGACGAATGAATGAGCGAATGAGTGAGTCATGGAGTGAATGAATGGTATGTTAATCACTTGTATATTCGAATAAACATTTCCAGATTTCTGGGTATGCAGTGCATCATAGTGTCACATGTCTTCTTTATATTCGCGTATACGTACATTGACAACCCGGAGTTCATTGAAAATGTAAGTTACATTTATGTTTATAAAGTAACTTGTTCACCCGGTAGGGAGATGTTGTCCTGCCATATAAGTCATGAATATTAAGAGAAGAAAACGAAAAAAATATTTTAGAGTTGCTGAGACTTTGAAAATTTAGGAATAAATAAACGTATCATAAACACATTTCTTAAAAAATATATATGTATTTGTACACATTTTGTACATTACATTTGATTAATTCACTGAAAGGTGACTCAAATGGCTTATATACCGTAGCTTTATTAAAAAACTAAAAGGAAAGTGACTTTTCTTATTTTATAAGACAAAATCGGTGAAGACTTAACAGATATGTAAATTGTTGCAAAACGAATTAAGAATATTTCTACAGATTCCATTCCATTATTACTTTCCACATACATTTTTTATGAGAGAAATCCTTATGAATATAAAAAAAATAGCGGAAAAAAAAGTAGAAGGAATTAGGTCTCCACAACAACGCTGCCGTCGGGTCCATCTATAGCTAGAGTTTAAAAATTCCTAAATTCGTCCCTGCCCTTGTCATTTTGAACCAGTAATACGAATATAATGTGTTTTTTTTTTGTTTACTATATAAAACTAAATTTCGTTTCAGATGTTCGATCATTTCGTATGGAAGGTTGTACTGAACACGCCGTTATGGATTCAAGCGTTTTTTTCTATCTCCGGTTTCCTAACAGCATACACATTACTTTTAAATGTAGACAGACATCCCATCACTATTTACAGATGTTTCATGTCTATTATAAACAGATGGATCAGGTGAGAACTAAAATACCTTGAATGCACAATTTTTATGTCGACAGCTTTAGTGCTAAATAGAGAGATGGCTATTTGAATTCCGGAACAGACCTTAACTTTGTGTGATAAATAAAATTATTAGTTAAGTGACTGGGTCTTTTGTTATCTATGTATGTATATACTAGAAGCTATCCGCGACGCCATCCGTATTTGTTTATGTATAGCGCACGCTGATATAGTTGTCACATGGCAGGATCTTTTCAGATTTGCTTGATACTTAGCGTTTTATTTTACCAATTTAAACAATGCCTTTATAAATTATTTTTTTATTAAATTTATTAAGTTTGATTACTGTAGCGTTTCATTAAAATTCTTTAAGTAATTTTTGCGTAAAATAGTGACAAAAATCCATCTGATAAAATTCATCAAAATGTCATTCATAATATTGTTAGGATTTGGTGCTAATTAGTATAGTAATAGGAAATGTGAGCTCGCAGTAAAACACCACTAGTGGTATCTGGCTAGGTATTATCCTCAAGTTGAAGGCATGTCGCCAAGCACCTGTAGATGTATTCTGATTGCTGCAATGGAGAGCCAGTCCTCTAGGTCCCAATATTGTGATCCATCATCATCATTTTCTCACCCTTTCACAACCTAAGTAGGGTCGACACAACATTTTGTTCTCTTCCACTCTCCTCTGTCAGATGTCATTTCAGTATTCATACCTTTTATACATATATCATTCTTCACACCTTTTAAGTCTTCCTCTACTCCTATATTCGTCCATCATCATACCTAAAACTTTTTGGTTACATGACTTTCATCTTTCCTCATGACATACCGTGCAAATCTAAAGCTCTTCAACTTCTGTCCCTAGTGATATTTTCAAACTTCCTATGGTATACTTATTCTTAATCTTATCCATTCGAGTTACACCAGACATCCATCTTAACATTCGCATCTTTGCCATATATAATCTTCCCTTATCTGTTTCTTTCGTAGCCCAGTACACAAATCCATATTGCACGACAAGCCTTATAATAGTTTTATACATCTTCTCCTTGAGTTTTAAGGGCGTTTGTGGGTTGCAAGCAACCCCACACACCTTTCACCATTTCATCCACTTCTCAGTTTATTATATTCCTCATGTTTTCGTCAATGTCACCTTCGGTTTGGATCTTTGAACCGTGGTACAGAAAATTTGGGCAAGTTGGTGAGGAAACACCATTTAAGGCTATATGAAAAAAGCTAGATGGACTATCTCGAAGTCGTAGAATAAATGTTGAATTATTGTACTAATAATTTTAACCCTAACATTTTACATTTTATTATGCCGCTTTCTTAGCCTACTCGGGGCCCCAGTAGTATTTTCTCCGAAAAAAACAATATAGTCAGAAAACAGCATACACCAAGGGACCTCTCCTCTATGTGTGATGCTAGTACATCCATAATAAGAAAGAATAAATGAGGTCTTAAAGCTGATCCCAAGCTTACAGCCATTTTGTGATCCTAATTTTAGGTGAAATTGTAGTCAAACATCAAACTTGTGAAAAGAATTGCTGGTTTTATCAGATTAACACCGATGGCACTGTTCGCGCTGTGGTTCACGATTGCATGGTTCCCACTGCTGGGGTCAGGTCCACAGTGGGAGTGGGTGGTGTCGCGCGAAGCGGCCGACTGTTCGGAGCGGTGGTGGTACCACGTACTCTATGTTCAGAATTACCTCCCCACTGGCAAGTTCTGTATGGGGCACACGTGGTAAGTTATATTTTATATCAACATCATAAGCATTCTTAATCAGGTCTATTAATTTCGACAATTAACCTAATTTTGGCTTAAGCTGTCCAGTATCGTAATTTAATCATACATAATTGTTCTGTCTTTGATATCCCACTTTTGAAAGTTGAAGTTGATGTTTTGTTGTTTCTGAGAATTAAGAAAGATGTTACTCTTATTCGCAAACACTGATTATTAAATAAATGTGAATTTGTTGGAACAAATTATTTCAGCGAATATTAATATTTAGAAAAATCTACAAATACGGGAATTGGAGATTTATTTCCAGCAGTCACCGTTACTCTTAAAACGGTACCCACATTCTGATACGATCAGTACCTAATTGATTTGTAAATAGGTCAGCAGCTAGGTTTTCGCTTTTCAGGTGGTTTTTTTTAGATTAAATAAAGCTACTTGTAACATTATCTATTGTAAATTCTACCATTACCACTCTTTTGTGGATATTAATTTATCTCTGTTAAATTGTTTATTTAACATTTAATTCCTATAAAAATATGATTATTTGTAGCGTAGATAATACTTTGAAAAGTCCTATATTTCCCAATAAATATCTCGTTAAAATCGGTTCAGCCGTTACGGAGAGTAGCTTGGACAAACAACAAACATTTCAATTTTATTTACCTATATAGATTTATACTTTTGTAAGAGTTATCAATTAATCCTTCAGGTATCTGGCTGTCGATATGCAATTACATGTACTAGGAGTGTGCCTCATGGTCTTCCTCATGAGATGCCCAAAGTTGAAGGTTTCTGTTCTTACGGGGCTGGTACTCGGTTCCGGAATAGCAGCAGGCCTCGTTACTTATTGGAACCAGCTCACACCGATGATCACCGCCCAATCTCCAGAGTAATTTTCTTACTTAAACTATTTACTCAAATGCACACGAGGTAGTGTGCTAGTGTGTGAGATGGTAAAAAAAATTACAGATCCCTGCGCACATTGTTCGCTGGTTCGTTGGTTCTGAGACTACTCTACCTGCCTTTCTGGACGAACTTACCAGGATATGTGGGTGGAATGGCTGCAGCTTTCGTTCTCCACCACAACCATCAATGCGGTGTAAAGGTCAACCAGAAAAAGGTACTTTCTACCCAGTAACAGTTACTTTATTTATACCATTTCTGATCTGAAAATTACTTACGCTTTGTCAACATTTTCTAACTTATTAGGAGTATCAATGTTTACTAGTTTCACCAATGAAAAGATTACTTATTTAAAGATATTAAGATTCTATTCTGTAAAAAAAAAACTGAAATTGATCCTCGAGAACTAACTTCGAACTACCTAATACAATCCTCGTCTCGCTTTTTATCCGCTCTGATTAAGTTCGGGCTTCCATGAAATTTTGTCGAAGAGTTAATACAATACAAAGTTAAAATATTATTATAGGAATCTAAAATTGGTATTTGTTTATCGGTCATTTGTGTCCATGTTATACATTTAATATAATGCGTATTTATACCAAAATTTTGTTCTGCGTAACTATATTCAGAAACGACAAAGTATATAGGTTTTCAAGTTTATAAGTTTTCTATAACTATGATGTATAAAAAAAAAGTATATGGAGAAGCACAGGTGCCTTTTCACAAGTCAAAATCTATTATGACTTTGTGTACCTATATAAAGTCTTAAGCTCACAATTCGATGGTACCAAAAATGCCTAGTTTTCTCCTTATGACCTAAAAGACCATGGTACCGATAAATACGTCCATCCTTAGAAAATGTCGGTGGCATTGATTGGCAGCGTAAAGTGATAGAAACAGAATGTAATGCCGAAACAACGGAAACTTCTGGGCTACAAAATGGCAAATTTACATTATGTAGCAGCTATAACTCAGTTTTAATAACGCAACGAATCTGTTATGTCTGTACATATCAAATCAAAATTGTTCTACATGTAAATTTGTAGCGAAGAAAGCACATCTAAATTCCCATTGTAATTGGTGGATATCCTCTCAATCTGTCATTTTGCTCTTACGATATACCACGTTACATAAATATTGTCTGTCGTGTGAACATACAGTAATTAGCTGTTTTTCTGTTCAGTGGTTTAACATTATGTTCCACTCATCTCTGCCTCTTGGAGGCTGCGTGATGTTGGCCGGAGCGGTCTTCCTCTCTGAAACCCCAGAGCCTGTATGGGTGTCAGCAGTATACGCTGGCTTGGATCGCGTTGCCATCGCAGTTTGTTTCAACCTATTCCTCCTCGGATGCTTCAGCAGGTGTAGTTGTAAGTAGACTGACAATATATCTGGTTTCTTTGAATTCTATATTGTTATTGTGAGGTTTTTAGGTATTAAGCAATACGATCTAGGAAAATGTATAATTTATTATTAAATTTGTAATTTCTCGTCGAGTCACGACAACCAATATTACAGGTTTTTTAAGCTTTTTAAAATATTTTCAGTGATTAGGTTATTAAAATATTTGAGAAACTAAGAGGGAATTAAATTACCCCAACAATAATATTCTTCCCTACATAACATTTTGGGGGTTGAATATTCTTAAGCATCATATGAATACTATTTTGGGTATATATTTCGCCAAATTTTCGTAGCCATTTTGTCTGAAAATGATTCAAGTTTATCATGTTTGTGTATTCTGCAAATATGTAAGACGCAAGATGTTGCAAAATTCTACAAGTAAAAACTGGTCGACAGGCATCAAGTAGCTATTTGCGTTATCAAGAAAATGGTGGAGCATAATTTCAAAACACTTTTGTTGTTGAGTATCTATTATCGGCCAGTATTATCGCAACGTGCGAACAAGTGAGCTTTATGTAATAACAAATAAGCGTGCAAGAGACGTTTCGCGATCAAGTCACGATACGAGTGACGAATATTCATTTCATTATCATGTCACTCTTACAAATTTACGATACGATACAAAATAGCAAGTAAGCTGACAACGGAATAACTGACAACAGCGTGATACCAATTGTTATTGTAACTCAATACCGTAATTTATTGTTAATATTAATTATAGTAGTTATTAATATCTCTGGTGATAAATCATCATGTATAAATGTTGTATAATTTTGACAGCCATTTTAAGGGATGTATTAGAAAAGCGATGTTTCCACACACTCGGAAGGCTTTCTTACTGCGTGTTTCTGACGAATTTCATTGTTCTTCGTCTTATGTTCGCCGGAAACACACAACTTGGACATGTGTCAATATTATCTATGGTAAGACTATGTTTAATTTAAAAAGGTATTGAAATACGAGTACCACGAAAGGTTCCTAAACTATGCCATGCTATTTCCTAAAATATGCCAACTGCCCACAACTCAGTAGGTTATTCTTATGCAATAATTATTTTCGATGAGTTATGTCATGTTATACGAGTATTTGCTCATCGATTCGCTAGCTTAATGAAGATTTTATGTAACCCTCCAGATAAGTGCTTTTTTTCTGATTAAAAGAGTACCCTTTCTCCTTTTCTGTACCCCTGACAACGTACGTACAAAATTTCATGGTGATTGGTTGAGTGGTTAATGCGGGAAAGGGTGACAAACAAACGAACAAACTTTCATTTGCATTAATAATATTAATAAGGATAGTATTAGGTTCTACAATAAGGTCCCAAAGCACACTATCGATTTGTCGGACAATAACTTCAAGGACTATGTCAAGCAGGTTTTATTGTTAAAAGGTCATAATAATTATTTGTTACGTGAACGATGGTAAGTCGTCTCAGTAAATATGCTAAAAATAATAAACGACTATGATATGATCTTGTATTGTTGTAATAAATAATATATATTTAGTTCGCTCTTCTCGATAACTGTGATGTTTTTCGAACCGGTAATTTCTTAGGTCAGTACCTAATCGGGGTTTAAACTGAATTACGCATATTTTTTTTATTTTCTCTTTTCAGATTTCATTGTTTATTACGACATCATTTGTAACATATATAGTATCTGTGCCTGTGTGCTTGCTCGTGGAGTTACCGGCGTTACAGTTGTGGAAGGCGCTCACAGCGGGAAGCCGCGAGTCGGGACGCGTCCCCGCGCAGCCCGTCGTGAAGCCCTTCGATCTAGTCGCTCATTTGCGTAAACGCCATGAACTTTGTTAACAGTAAATTATAGTTATATAATATAAATTTCGTGTTTTGTTTTTATTAATTTATTACTTGTACTCGCCTTTTTGGTAAATAAAGTAAAGTCCGGAAACTTTCTCATTAAAAAAAATCTCCAATTTAAAAGTATGGGAAATATTAATAACCTGCTGTGCCCGCGACTACGTCCGCATGGAACTCAATGCAAAAAAACTGTGATTGCTACAACCTATCTGAATGTATATATGTTTATCTTGTACATTTGTAATCCGACTCGCCAGATCGTGTGGTACTCAAAACAACAGTTCGCCGAGCTTCAGACACCTGCTTATATTTATATGATCGACATGTAGGCTCTCGGAAACTATCAAATGAATCTTATAAATGAGCCGTTTGCTGTAAAACATAGAAATAATCTCTATTGTTATCTATACTCTTCATTGCAATAATATTCTTAACGACAGTAAACCAATAAAACGATAAATTTAGCGACATCTGTTGTGAAAAAATGTAGTCTGTTATTGCTTCTAAAGACGATTTTTACAACATTTATGTTCAATGAATAATTTTAGTCTCCTTATTTTTTTATTATAAACTAAAGAATATAGGTATAATTGTCCTAAAATGTGATAAGATTCAATAACTTGTAATATTTACAACACAACATTAATTAGAAATGTACAAATTTAATCATAAACATTATGTCATCAAAAATAAAAATTATATTTAACTTACACAAAGTACAAAGTAAGTTACTCAATTTATAGAAATATGTAATATATGTAATTTGCCACTTCACTTTAGTGCTAAATTGGATCTCGATATTTGTCAGTAATAGTTTAGAAAATGGCGGTTGAACGCCATCTATTAGAAATAATGCATATCATTTAATTACTGAACATCTTAGGGTATTAATATTTATTTATGTGAAAATAAAATATTAACCATTTTTCTTTCGTTCTATGTCTTAGTAATGTAATACTGTGGCAATGTTTATTTATGTCATAAAATACCCTGGTTTTTAGATAAGGCTAAAGTCCATTTACTTATCTATTTTTCTCTCGTACTTAACTCCCGTCGTCATTAAAATTACAATAACTTTTGATAGAGATAACCGATTTTAATGAAATAAAAAATTTATGCTGATCCGGAATATGCTTGATTATTTTCTTGCTGGTGTTTTATCAGAAATCTAGTACTTTACCAGTGATACCTGTTCAAACAAACAGACAGACAGACATTTCTAAAAATGATCGCAATGGGTTCTATTACTTATTCCTAGACGCCTGCAACAATTTTATTCTCAAAATTAAAAAAGTACAGACACGTTGGATTTACATTCTTATTATATGTATAGAAGATTTCATTATTTGTCCAATACATTTTATCCAGCATATCTATATCAATTTTATTGATATCAGCACAACTGTTCTGCAATTTTCATTCGGCGTCTTTGGATATTTGGTATAAATTTGGGATAGCCCCATAAGATAAAAAAGTAAAGGGCTAAATCTCTTCAAAGGGATGAGACGTTCGTTCCCTCTTATTCAGTGGATAATTGTTAATAAGTTGACCTTACAAATACATTAGACCTCGCGCTTTAATAATGCACTCAAACCTTCTACCTTCACTGAGTAGTAGATGCAGACGTTTCAAATACGTAAATCCTCGCGTCAAACCCGGTATATAATCGTCACGGTTTTCACCGTAATTGTCCACTGCTGAGCATAGGTTTTCTTTCTTTTACGCCATTCGTTTCTGTTCTTAGCTAATCTCATCTAGATATGACACACGATTTTCGCAACATCTTTAACCCAATAAGCTGTTAGTCGACTAAAGTCTTTTTGACGTTTCTCCGCCTATCACCTTAACCTGCCCAACGCAATTACAATTTCGAGGTTGTATTACTAACGTCGTGAATTTTAGTGCTAAATTGGATGTCGATATTTGTCAGTCTATAATATAATTTTTTAAATTACCTACAAGGCTGTACTAGGTTGTGCAGGAGATCTTAACCTCCTCCTTCTCGGTGTAAACTGTGTTTTGTATTGTGTTGTGTGTCAAAGACGACGTCATTAGTTTGAAGCCCCCTTCAAGTCCCTTGGCTCCTACCCCGTATAGCTTTATGCAAAATACGTAACAGATCAATTTTGAAATTATTTCCTGTTTCCTGTTTAACTTATTAAAATAAATGCAATTGCACAAAAAATATCGACACAAAAATCAACTTTAGTCTTACTTCAGCTGATTATATTCGTTTCTTCATGCCAAAGCTATTTTAAGTTAAATATCATAGAAATAACATGAAAATAAAACAAATCAGACTATAAAAATATTTCTTTTAAAGTTCAATACAATAGTCTGATATTTATCGAGAGATCGTCAGATAAACAGTGATCAAATATGTCATATCTATATATTAAAATGCAAAGAAAAATATTGCGGCCAGAGTAGTGTGAAATTTGACATAGTTGAAATTTGTATGGAGAGGAAGAGAAGAAGGAATAAAATGTATGTGTGTTTTAAATACATGACATTAAATTACCTTGTTTACCTTCATAATGAATGTCAAACACACAATATATCATTAGACCGTAATTAATAAAATATCATAAAATAAGAACAACAGTTGAACAGAACATAAATTAATGCGTAGTGACGTATTTGTACAGGCTTGCAGCTAACGTAATAGAAGAGAAGAATATATATATTCCTATTTTCATATTATGAGAAGAGATAAAAGTCATGTAAGAAGAAAAGTTTTCAGTTTGAAAGTGGACGAATATAAGGGTAGAGGAAGATCAAAAAAGAAATGCATGGATTGTGTGAAAAATGATATGAGTATAAAAGGTGGTGAATACTGAGAGGACATCTGACAGAGGAGAGTGGAAAAGGAAAACATGTTGTGCTGACCCTACTTAGGTGGGATAAGAGTAAGATGATGATGAGATGAAATTGTTGATGAGGGCTTAGTGGTTAGCGTATTCCTTGCGAATGAGTCGGAGCATCCGGTGAAGGAAAACATCGTGATAAAACCATAGCATGGTGATAGGACTTTTTCTAAGCCCATCTAGCTAGCTACCAATGTAAGGTTGAATGTCTCTTGCAAGCATAGGTGTGATCAGGCAGCTGCACTTGACAGTCAGTCTCTCTAGGTTGAGCATATTTTCCATATTGGAGAACACCGTCATTTAACATTAGGTGAGAATGTAGTCAAAGTGAAGTATTAAAAATATAGATAGAGGCAACACTTTTTCACAAAAAAACTCTACATACGTTCGAACTAAAAAAAATGAATTACGGGCATATTTCGAGCACTAGAATATCACTAGTTAACATTTAAATCCCACCAGACTCTGGTATAATGAACGTTTACAGTTAAGAGTTACATTTCCAAAAACAAGTTAACAAGTACCGCGTAACCTCCGGTTCAGATAAGCCGTCAAACTAGTTCCAAACAAAATACCATCTTGATTTAACTTGCATGACTCCGATATAAGATGCTACATGTATTTATATCATCAGTTCTCAGTATCTGAATGGATTGACCGTGTTTAATATCTAGTATGAAGGTGAATGGTTAGCTTCTTTTAATAAAAAAAATTATTATATTTTATATCCTCAACTGCCTCTTTAGATTCCTTCGTTTTCATTTACACTTTAACTTTTGTGTGTCTCTGTTTATCCTGTTGATATTATAAGCGAGACAGTTGATGAGGATGGATGGTTGTTTGTTAGTTGCTTGCCATCCGCGAGTTATTTCGGCGTGCGCTGCAACAATCGTTACAGTTGCAAGAAGATAACATATGATCTCATCATTTGATCATCATCCGAACGCAGGCGGAGTCGCGGGTTATTGCCAGTATATAATAAAAGTATATGTCAAGGTATAATATAAAAAAAAAGAAATGTAAAATTAACATATCGTCTCGATCTAGCCGGAAATTGTGTAGGCAGAAAAGTGACTCCGGTTGCATATTTATTGTCTTTTTAATGGTTCAAGTTTACAATCGAGTTAAAAATAATAAAATTTATGTTATCTCGTTTTACGATCGTGAACTTTTCGTGTAACATTTCTAAATTAATTGTGTAGGTACTTGTAACTTTGATTTATTACTATTTTGTAATTGGTGTTTGTGGAAAAAAATTTACTGTTTCATGGCAATTAAGTGTGTTATTTGGTACTGTCTAATCTGAATAATCTGAATCTACTCCCACAATACGTTTACTGATTTTAATGTACCTTTCTTAAATTTTATTATTACTACTTATGTCGTATAGGAAAGAGTAATGATATGAAATTGTCTGAAAAGTTGTTTATTTGGTTATAAAAGTTACGTTAATTTCGGTTCAACCGTTACGGATATTGTTCCGAGCAAGCATCAAAGACTTAAATGTTATGTAAATGTATAAATTATAAATACACTAGGTTTTTATATAGATTTGAGTTCTCATTCAGGAGCAATACCTTTTTTCTGGAAAAAAGGTACCCCATTTCCTTTTCTGTACCCCTGAAACATGTACCGGTAGTAAAGTTCTATGATGACCGGTCGGGTAGTGAAAGGTGTGATTTCGTAACTGACAAGCAAATTCACATTCGGGGTTACTACATTAGTTAGTATTTGTATTAAATGTTTTCAAAATGTCGTATAAAATTTCATATTTGCATATAATAAGTCTGAAAATATCTCAAGGATAAATTTAAATGATATCAAATTTTTAAGATGAGTTTTATTTAAAAAATATATAACAAGTCTATTATTGACGCTTATTAATAATGATAACCAGTTTTTTCATCGAACCGCTGTGGTTTTGTTCCATCGAATTTCTCTCCCTTGATCGGTCTTTCCTCTGGCTTCAGCGGACCTTGTAAGGTGAAAGTTTGAGGAGTTTGACCGTGGATTGAGCTTTGGACGGTTGGCTTTGCGCTAGATCCGAATGATGGTGCACCGTGGTTGGGTTGAGCCGACTGTGTTGCTTTACAACAGGCCGCTCCTAAACTGCTCTGTGGTTTCGCAGGCAATGCTTGTGGGATAACACCAAATTGAGTTGTTCCCAGTGGTTTAATCGTCTGGCTGCTGAATTGGGGAGATGAACTCTGACCAAATGTAGATGATCCCTGTACACTCTCAAAGCTAGACAATTTTTGAGTGTAGGACGGTGTTGTAGGATGTCCAAATTGAGGCTGCACGCTCGGAAATACTGGAGTAGATATGCCTCCAAAATATTTGCCTGGCTGGCCGCTAAATTGAATGAATGGTTGAGGAGTTGGTTTATTATATTCATAAGGTTCAGGACCGCTTGTGGCTGAAGCAAATGCACTATTCTGTGATGCTAGGAAATTCTGCGCGAATTGGGAATTGAAAGTATTTTCAAATAGCTGCGAACCAGCCCGGTAATCAGGGAAGGGTTGCGACGAGGCTGACGCTGTTGCGTGGGTACCGCCGAAGTTCGGGAAGTTATTCTGCCCGAATTGGTTCTTGGTTTGTTGTGCGCCGAAGTTGTATGGAGTTGAAGATTCAAATGCATTATACGATTGAGAGCCAAAAGCGTTGTTTACATTAGGTTGCTGTTGGTTAATTGAATGAGTTTGTTGGCTTTGTGGAAATTGAGGTTTACTCTGAGCTCCAAATTCATGCTGCTGAGTTTGTGTTACCTTTACGGGTTTTGTCGATTCGCCACCGAATTGGGTTTTTGAGCTTTGTAAATTAGTTGTTTGGACAGTTCCTTGAATTGTTGATACGGACGGAACGGCATTGAAGGCACCTACGTTGATATTCCCTCCTTTTTCAGGTATATCGTGAGGTTTAGTGGCTTGTATTTCGGATTGTGATTGAGTTAAGAAACTTCCACTTGAAGAAGATGGCACTGTACTCAACGGTTTGTAAATTGGAGCTACAAACTGATTTTGTGGTACAGATTGTTCCGGGTTCTTTGAAGCTGTTAGATAGGTTTGGCTAAACTGAGGCTTAGATTGAATACCTGATTGTTGTTGAATAGCTTGTTGTTCTTCAGTATGTGGTGTTAAAGGTTTGACTGAGTGTACAATACTTTGTTGAATTTTACTGCTTTGCACTTGAGAGCTTGTTGTTTGGGCAGCACCGAATGTTGATTGACTGACCTGAGGTTGTGTACCAAATTGACTCGTACTGACTGTTCCAGCATTATAATTTTGGCCCTGTGGACTAAATTGTGGTTTTGTTGTTTGTGCTCCGAATAATGTTTGTGAAGTTGTTGTCAATGGTATATTATTAATGGGTTTTATTGGCTGAAATTCGGAATGTGTAGAGGTTACCGTACCAGGCTGGGAATGTTCATGGGCTAATTGTTGTGGTTGGCTAACTTGTGGTTTGTGCGATTGTGCTTCAAGATGAAGTGTACTTTCAAATGGCTTAGCTTGTTGAGTACCAATTTGGAATGAACTTCCAGATGGTCTAGCTTGTTGTGCACTGAACTGGAATGTACTGCCAGATGGCTTTGCTTGTTCCGTACTGAATTGTGACGTAGTTCCATATGGCTTAGCCTGTTGAGTGCCAAACTGAAGAGTACTTCCAGATGGTGTAGCTTTTTCATAACCGAATTGTGATGTACTTTCCGATGGCTTAGCTTGTTGTATACCGAACTGGAACGTATTTCCAGATGGCTTGGCATGTTGTGCAACGAACTGTGAAGTACTTTCAGATGGCTTAGCTTGTTGGGTACCGAATTGTGAAGTACTTTCAGATGGCTTAGCTTGTTGTGTACCTAATTGGAACGTATTTCCAGATGGCTTAGCTTGTTGAGTACCGAATTGTGACGTACTTATAGATGGCTTAGCTTCTTGGGAACCGAGCTGGAACGTACTTCCAGATGGCTTAGCTTGTTGTGTACCTAATTGGAACGTACTTCCAGTTGGCTTAGCTTGTTGAATACCGAATTGTGACGTACTTATAGATGGCTTAGCTTCTTGGGCACCGAGCTGGAACGTACTCTCAGATGGCTTAGCTTGTTGAGTACCGAACTGTGAAGCACTTTCAGATGGCTTAGCTTGTTGTGTACCAAATTGGAACGTATTTCCAGATGGCTTGGCTTGTTGTGTGCCGAACTGCGAAGTACTTTCAGATGGCTTAGCTTGTTGTGTACCGTGCTGGAAGGTACTTCCAAATGGCTTAGCTTTTTCATTACCAAACTGTGACGTACTTTCCGATGGCTTAGCTTGTTGTATACCGAACTGGAAAGTATTTCCAGATGGCTTAGCTTGTTGAGTACCGAAGTGTGAAATACTTTCAGATGGCTTAGCTTGTTGTGTACCTAATTGGAACGTATTTCCAGATGGCTTAGCTTGTTGAGTACCGAATTGTGACGTACTTATAGATGGCTTAGCTTCTTGGGAACCAAGCTGGAACGTACTTCCAGATGGCTTAACTTGTTGTGTACCGAAGTGTGAAATACTTTCAGATGGCTTAGCTTGTTGTGTACCTAATTGGAACGTATTTCCAGATGGCTTAGCTTGTTGAGTACCGAATTGTGACGTACTTATAGATGGCTTAGCTTCTTGGGAACCGAGCTGGAACGTACTTCCAGATGGCTTAGCTTGTTGTGTACCTAATTGGAACGTACTTCCAGTTGGCTTAGCTTGTTGAATACCAAATTGCGACGTACTTATAGATGGCTTAGCTTCTTGGGCACCGAGCTGGAACGTACTCTCAGATGGCTTAGCTTGTTGTGTACCGAACTGGAAAGTATTTCCAGATGGCTTAACCTGTTGAGTACCGAACTGTGATGTGCTTCCAAAAGGCCTGGTTGGCTGTCTACCAAATTGGAAAGAGCTGGCAGCTGTTTTCACGGGTTGAGTTCCAAACTGTGTTGTTGTTCCGAAAGGTTTATATGATTGAGTTCCGAACGATGTGGTACTTCCAGATGGTTTGAATGATTGAGTACCAAACTGAGTTGCAGTTGTGAAAGGTTTAAGTGGTTGAGACCCAAATTGAGATGTACTTCCAAATGGTTTGTATGATTGATTATTAAATTGTATGGATCCAGGCTTTGATTGTCCTTGTGACGTCACAGGAGTATTAGAAGACTGAGTATTTCCCTGTTGTTGAAGTGGATTTTGACCAATTTGCGGCTTAGTTGATTCTAGGTGCGACGTAGTTTCTTTGTCAGATTGATCAGACTCTCCTGTTGAAGTACCTACTGACAGTATCTGACCATCCTTTGGTTTGTGCTCACTGATGGCACTATCTTTGTTTGCTGTAGCAGATAAACCTTGGATTGGCTTTTTATAGTCATAAAGTTCACCGGTATGCTTGTTGTGTTGGACTTGGTTGTGGTACATAATATTGGAAAATTCCTAATGGTTTATTGTTAATTGGTGATGTAAAAAGACTAGTTTGACCTAATTGAGATACTTCACTGGTTGTGGGTTTCTGACTGCTTGACTGTGAAAAAATTTGCTGAGCAGGCTTTTGCAGAAATGATGTTGATAACGTCGGAGACTGGGATGGCAATAGTGCGGGGGCTTCTTGAGTTACACTTGTATATAAAGGCTGAGATGGTTTAGACTGTTTATTACTTTCTGAATGTTGGCTAAAGCTTGAAAGTGGGAATGCAGAGACTTGCGAACTGGTAGCTGGAGTGCTGAAGGGTTTAGCTGGTTGATTGTAGTAATATAAATTATCAACCCCTTGGGACTGTTGACCTGATACTGGCAATTGTGTACTAAAAACACTCTGAGTAGTACTTGGCTTACTTTGGGATGATTCCGACTGGAGTTTATGTCCATTGGAGGTAATGCTTTGTGTAAGCTTATCTTTCTCAGTAACTTGTTGGGATGTTAATACCAGTGGAGAAAGAGGTTCATTGCTCGGGGAATAGGAATATGTAAAAAAGGGTGATGTAGGTGGAGAAGTTTGTATCGTCACTGGAGTATTGCTAAATTGATTATCGAACATTGAGGACTGGCTAGTGGTGGGTGTAGGTCCGGGAGGCGATTGATTAAATGCTGTCTGAGTAAATAAACTGCTGCTACTGCTTGGAGATTGGAGTGCAGCCAAAGGTTTCTGCTGTTGGGGATTTTGCGATGAACTTTGCTGAGGATACTTTTGAATACTCTGATCCACAGATGCTTGTCCTTGTGGCGAAGAAAACTTGTTATCGGTAGTTGGAGTAAATTTAGTCGGGTGAATATTAGAAGGTTGTTGGTATACATTGGGAACTTGAGGTGCTTGGAATCCCAACGCTGGTGTAGGCCCAATGACTGTAGCTGACGATGTTGTAAAAGAATTGTGTTGATTTAATTGACTATCTTGTTTGTTTATGCTTAAGGGGATGTTGGCAGGATTTTTTGAGGAAGTAATCGGTGTTGTTGAAATGCTAGTTTCCTGAGGAAGAACACTATGTAAAGGCTTCTCATTGACATTATTGGGTGATGGTGGTAAATAAGCGTTACTTAATGATCCAGTTTGATCTACTTGTCCAAAGTTACTAGTAGTTGATCCAAATGAACTGCCAAAAGGTTTCGAATTTTTGTTTGGTACTGGTATAGTTGGTTTGGAGTAGTTCGGGGCATCACTAGACACGAAATGAGTGTTGGACTGTGCATCCTGGTGTCCTTGAGAATATTGATAGCTTGTTGGAATATTTGAAAATACTTGTTTATCTTTATTATGCTGAGATGTTTCACTACTGGCAAAATGATGTTCTGGTTTATGGAATGTTTGTGTATTAAATTTGGATTCATATTGTCCTGGTTGTATCGTAGGGAATGCGCCAAAATGAGATAATGTTGGTGACCCAAATTCAGGTTTTAATCCTTGTTGAGTAAATTGAGTTCCGATCCCTGGCTTGAAAGAGGATCCTTGTAAAAATTGACTAAAACTAGGAGAGTTTCCTAGCGGCCCTTGGTCGAAGGCTATTGATGGTTTTGATTGACTACTAAAAACACTTGATGATCCAGTTGTGACAGCACTGACTGCTTGATTAACAGATGAGCCGGATGTCGAATCCAGATGTTAATCCCGATGTGGGAACGTTATATTCAACAAGAGAAGCTCCATTGACAGGCGCATCGTATTCGGGTCGCTTCTCAAATTGAGACTGTTGCGTTTGATATTTATTAGTATCACTTTCCTTATAATCACCTTCCGCATTGTATTTCTGAGAGTCGTACGAGCCTGTAAATAAAAATGAAAGTTTTGTGTCATTTGTCAATGAGTCTTTGTGTACGATTTATCAATGAGCAATACATCCATCAACCTATACAACAAGTAACGATGATATGCAACGATGTTCGCATTTGAATGAGATTTTAAGTCGTATAGTAAGTTTGTATTAAGTGTTGTTCGGTCTTTTATTTAAGTCGCAGTTTTGGACATGGCCCTACATCTCTGTATCTAATACGATCACGGGATTATCGATATGAAAGGTAATTAATTCATTTTTTTTTTGTGTTTCACTTCTAATCGGAAATTTGTGCATATAATTTAATTTCGGTCCTTTTCTAGGTTTATGGCGTTTCCGTCTTCTACTACTTATATCAACAAATATATATTCCTTGACTATATTATCATTCAAAGAAATAAATTAATAGGAAGTTTACATACTAATACCACTTTCGCATTATAATTATTTGTGAGTTGAATTATTATCGGAATACAAAATATAACCCTGTTTAATATTCATATAAAACAGGTTTAATCATTCGACTACATTACATCATTTTTATTGATGCGATATGAATATGGTTTACGTCATTTTTAACAAAATTAACAGACGAGACTATTACAGAGATTGACGATTATTGTCATTCATCCGATAACCAATTGAAACCGATATAAAGAGGTAGATGATCTGTAATAAATATGAATTTAATAATACCAACGAATTATGTCAAACATTTGGCTATATCGAATTTTATAATCGATCAATTTGGATAGATTTGCACGTCTAAATTGGATGTCTGGGTGTGCAAGACAGAACGTTTCAATACGTTTGTTTTTTTTTATTGAATATTATTCAGATTCAGTTTATGGTTTGTTTTGAAATATGGGACAACAATTGGAAGATCAAGTTAAATTAGTAATTTGATTATTTAAATGTTATTTAATAATGTGGCAACTTTGCGGCAGGTATTTTGTTCGACTCGATAATGAAATGGTAATTAATGTCACAGTGGTTAGGTTTTTGTTTGTGCCGTCTGTAGGTACAAAACAAATCGAGACTCTTATCACATATTTTACAAGAGAACAGTGATTATAGAAATTATTAAACGTCGTCTTCAAAAAGGCAAGTTGAAAATTATGATTAAAACATACTGAAGGATAATATGTTCATTTCTTCGTATAGACTTAAAAGTAAAAAGGTTTTTGCATTATTTATATAGAGGCAGTGCCAATATAGATTCTTTAAAGCTTAATTATAGATATTCTGTTAACACTTTACACTTGCAAAATACAAAATTAGGTGTCGGATCAATCATAACCTGATATAATTTGAAACTTGTTTTAAGAAATCACGACAAACAATTGCTTTCGTTTGTGACACTACATTCGGAATTTCGACAAAAAAATGTGTTTTCGTTTTCTCTAACTTCTGAATGTAATTATTGCAATGTTTCAAAAGTAATGACAACATTAAGCAACATAAACTGCTAATGCCAATGTTAAAAATTAAGAATGTCACTTGTCTTAAAATTTCAAATAAACTCACCTTTATCCACAGTACCGGCTGATTCTTCTTTCTTGCTCTTATCGATTGCTTTGTGAATGTCTTCAGGAACTGGGTGCGGTGTTGGTAAATGTTCTCCTTGCGGCTGGTAACCAGCTTTATCAGCTGTGTAGTTTACTTTATAAACTTTCCTGTCATCACCTTTGTAGGAGTAACCACCTTGAGCGTCTATTCCGTCATGAGCTACGCCTTTCTCTCCGACAGCGATTCCATTGTTACTTTCGAAACCATAGTTATACTTATGGACATCTACATTATTTTCATATGTTACTATATTTGAATTATGATCTTTATCTTGTGGCAGTAATAGTTTCGTTTGGATCGCTTCCTGTTTTGGTATCGAAGTTTGGTATTCCGGGTCTTGATCTTCTAACGGTATGCTTTTGAGAAGAGTCGGGTATTTGTTGAACCCGGTTAACGAGTCTTTGAATGCGGCTTCTCCGACTTTGGAAGCCGTAGAGCCGTATGACGTTCTAGGTGCACCGAGGCCTGATTCTTCAGATCCGATTGAGGTCCTGGTCCCAGGCGATGCTGCATCGACTACGATTCCTTGTGCGTCATTGGAGTAACTACCCGCCGGACCTTGGTGGTAGTCGGAGAATGGTGTTTGTAATGAGCCTGGACTACCACCGGCAGTTTTGGCAGTGGCTGGTGGTAAATAAGTTCGGTCTAGTTTCTCAGCGCTGCAAACCGCTGTTAAAGCGGCTAACCAAACCTGATAACAAAAATAATTACTTTGTAATAGTACAACATAATAACTTAGGGTACGAAAGTCCATTGAACGATGGAAGGATAGACATAGAAGAAAGAAAAAATATTGTATTGAAGTTTTGTGTTGGTAACTTTTCCTCTTAACTGAGTTGATAGGTGGTGATGTGATGAAAATATACCTTAACACTTATTTCTTATATATCAGATAAGAAGTTGAACGAACCGATCTTAACAGAGATGGGCCTTTTCAAAATTATAGCAAATTCCTCTCAGCTATAATTACAATGTAAAATCATGTAAATAGTACACCTGTTTGCTTCTTCTTATATTGAAAAAGTATCATTAAGGAAATTACCTACCAAATTAGGCCATATATATTTTTATTCTCCGAATAGCAACCGCATTACACCGAGGTCATAGAAAAAAAAATGTTTCTCTCTAATGATAATATTACTAACGACTACTAACTACTACTACTACTACTACTAACGAAACGATGTACAGTTGAGTAAATATTATATTAGGCTACTTGAATGGTTATATATAATTAATCTAGAAATCATTCTGATTACGCTACGCAAACAGTCACGAAAAACGGTCAAGGCGATTCCTTTGTTATCTGATGCAAATTGTAGCAAATCTTCTAAAAATATTTTTTGTGTATTTTAGGTATTTACTACTTTTGCCGCTTGCCATGACATTGGATCCGTATGCATTTGTTTTTCTTTAAAGCTATAATTAATTGTATCAAAATGGATGTTGTGCGAATATTCTGCGTATCTAAATATCTATACAGACGAATTATCACGCAAAAGTTGATGTGCTGTAGCGAGTTACAGTTAACTACATAGGTAAAAAATATTCTCCATGTAAATATAGGAGTGATAAATTTCATCGTAATCAGTCAAACAGTGCTATAGTATAAGAAAACTATTTTATACTTCTCCAGACCCATCAGAAGACCAGTATATTTTATAGAAGTAATAGTTACATTGCGTGAACTAGCTATAATTGTAATAAAGTCAGTAAAGAATTTAGTTTAGATCTTTTTAATACTCCAGTGAATGCAGCATGACAAACCATCATGAAATCATTTTTTGACACCATTGCTTAATATGTAGCCCTTCACTGTGCTTTATTTATTTATTATTCATGCAGCATTTAATATCTTCTTATAAATACTTTATTGTCCATTAGTATCTTTAATTAGCTCTAAGGTGTATATTGTATTTTGAATTGTGTATTCACATCTGTTGATATTCCTTGAAATAAATAAAAAGTTATTAAATTACTGCAACGTTAATTTACAAAACATTTTTTTTTTGCCAATAAATCTATCTAATCTATATTTGAGTCTAGCATAAAGAAAATTAAAGTAAACGACCCCAAAATCATTTTTAAAATCACGTATAGAATTTTTTACAAGATATTTAATGAATCATTTTAAGCTAAAGTTTAGAATTTTTTGCCGGTGATTTAACACGTCTTCGTATAATCAATCATATCTGTTTAAGGTGCTTATAAACGACACGAGTCAATTCTTGTTCTATAGAAACTGGTGAATTATTTTTAATTCATGTAACCTGCACTGTATTTAAACCCATTTATTATTACTACACGGTGCCCGCGAATTCATTTTAGTGAAATAAATTTTAGTATTACACACGAATTACATATTTTAAGTACATTAATTGTGTGCTGTATTTTATTATTGTAATTTTATCATCACTACTTAACCCCTATGGAGAATCAGAATGATTAGTAGCTTAGATAATGTTAATAATAATATTAGATAAATCCTATATCAGTCTTATCAAAACTGTTTTAAAAATTAGCCCGGACAAACGAGACATACTTCAACTTATATATATATATATATATATATATTAATTAATTAATAGATTGATCGTAATCGTTAAAAAACGTGAAACACAATTTATTAAAATTGCCCGTTGAAGAATTTCATATCAACGCATTAACATCAAAGTCGCTATCATTCGGTTCAATAAACAACACCGACGTCGAGACAAACCGGCAACGAATATTAACATTATTTATATTATTTTCATTTTGCTATAATAAGTGCTTAAATATCCTACAAAATAAACTAAAGTAATTGTTTTGTGGGGACCCGCGAAGATACTTTATTTGCTAATTCGAAAAATATACCATACTATTTAATGAGGTAAAGGTACCTCTTATAACACAAGCTTATATAAAAGCTCTAAAATGCGCTATTCTCAACAATTACACAAGTATTACTTATGGTCACAAATATATATTATAATTATTTCTGTAAGATATCGATAATAATGTCTATAAGATACTTCGTTAAAGATTTAACAGATGGCAGTGGTGCACGGTTCGAAGTATTAAAAAAAACCATCATGTAATATTTGTTTTATAAAACATACCTACATAAAAATTTACATCGTGAAATATTAACATAAATTTCCAATTTACAATTTGAGTAATGTTCTTTTTAGAAGTTTTAGAAGATGTAAATAATTGTCACTTGATTTTTATTGATGTAAAAAGTCGATAAAATGCTTTGAAATCTTATTGTAAAATTTGATATCTTCTGTTCGACTAAATCCAATTAATGACGCCACAATAAACTATAAGGATTATTCAGTAATCCAAATGAATGTAAATTATTCCATTGAAAAATTACAAATACAAGTTTGATAAAAACAATTGTTTCTAGAAAAACGTAGTTTTGGCTAGATAAATTGAAGTTTTCTTTGACATGCATTTCCATTCAGACGCATTAATTTTTATATTTGCCAAATGTTCACATGTATTTGTAAATATAGTATATTTCGTGGTAATAATAATTCTTTGAAAAAAATTGATGTATATTTGGGTTTCTGAATATCTTGAAATTGACTTGCAGTAGTTCTATAAACTCACATATAGACAAAGATAAATTAAAATTAAAAATTCAATTGTCGATCTTTACTATGAAAGTGTTATGTATCTTGAATAAAGTCGAAAATTATACTCATTAACACTAGGGAATTACTTACTATAAATTGGGAATAATAATTAAAATAGAATTTATAGAGAAAATATAATTAATATATAACTAATATTGTTTCTACATTTTTTCACTGCGCAAACGTAATACAAATTTATATAATAATTATTAAAAAAAAAACAATATTTACCAAATACATAATGTCTTCCTGACTCCGCACAGGACGCGTCTTCAGAGATGAATCCGCACACACTGATCGTTCTCTACGACCACCTTTTGCTTTTTATAGTCTTTCAAAAGTCATCTAAAACGTGCTCATATGTCGCTACGGACACATACGTACAATGTAAATAGTGCTTTCATTATATTTATATCATCTTTAATACCATAGTTTCAAAGTTGAAATTCCCATATGAAGTTATTAACATTGGAGCGCATCAAAGTTTTTTTAGATGCGCGAGAATAAGTTCACAATTGCAAAGAAATGCGTTTAGCCAATCTAATTAGTGAACTTAATGTCGAATTGACAATATAAAGATTTGAACGAGTCTCTATTGTGTTTTATTTGATTGAGTATGGGAGAGTTTGTGTTATGAAATTGTATTTATACTTATACTTTGACTTATTGAGGTATATATTAAAGGTTCCAGAAACACCTATAACAGGTAATTTGAGCAATACAGCCGCCATAAGAAATAGAAGGGCATCAAACAGAAACACAAATCGGAGAAAAATCGAGAAGCCTGCGCTTTTTTTAACAATGTATTGTATTTAATTGTCTTCGTCAAACCTTTTGACTGGACTGAATAGAGTTGCGCAGACACAAATTTAGGTATAAATATGTATTATATTATCTTTTTTATATCAAGACAAATTAACGATTGATAAAAGCCAAGCTTTAAATTCGTATAATAATATTTTAAATTTGTTTTGTATTAATCCCTTATTAAGCCCGAACTTGCGGCAATATTCAGAGCGGCTAAACAGATTGACAAGGACTGTATGTCTAACTTCTCTTTAGATTAAGTTCAATTTGAGAACAGAAGGTCATAGGTGAACGACAAAATTTTCAACTTATTACAATTATTATTAGATTACAACTGATACAACTGTTTTTGCAAAAAATGGCGGATACCCCTTTTTTTGGACAGAATAATAAGGGACTGAGTGATAGATTAAAGAACAAGTTTCAGGAACTCAATATTATAACTCTACCCGAAATACATCCTTGATAAGTTAATATATACTTCTAGATACATACATAAGCTTGATTATGTAATCGGCGGGTATAACTGTAATAAAATTAAAATCAAAAATTATAGGGGGTTACGTACATCTTATTATTTATCTTTTTTTTTGACAGGCTTTACATGAAACAATACTCTGTTATAATGATTAATGAATAAACGGTATATATTTTGATGTTAATAGCCGACATTATGCAAATAATTTATGCTCGAATCGAAATAATCGACTAGAAGTAATATTAATCTTGTGATTTCGTGATATATCTCAAAATGTTTACAACAAAAATCAATATAATCGTGAATTAATGAATATCGCTGTGAGTTTTATTACAATAGAATACTGGATTGTATAAATCCCAACGCTGGGACTCGCATAACAAAGACGTGGGCGTAAACAGTGCGCCAGCACGCAGAGTATTGGTGAATTTAAAGACAATTGTGATCTCTCTATGAGGGCTATATAAAGCTTGTTATCCACTTAACATCACGAAGAAACGCAAACCCGTTTATTAGATCATATTATATCCATACATTATATAGGATTGATGTGTGTGTTTGTAATGCCTAAATCACAGCTTTTTAATAAATAGATATTAAAGTCTATTTGTCTGTCTGTCTTCCCGTTTTTCCGATAAAACTAGGAAAAGCTTGGACCGACTTTGACGGAAATCTCACTAGCAGTAAGTTGATTTTACATGAAGTAACATAAGGTACTTTAAGTTTAGAAAAATAAATGATGTTTCGTGCAAATGTAATCCTCATGAATATTACAAATGCGAATGTGAGTTTGTTGGTGTATTTGTCACGCTTTCTCGTCTTAACTACTCAACCGATTAACCTGAAATTTCGCATACACGTTGTCAGGAGTACAGAAAAGGAGATAGGGTACCTATCATTCACAAAGAAGTGTACAATTCCCTAGGGATAGTTCAAATTTGCATTAAAATGAGCGTAGCCGCGACTGAAAGCTAGTCTTTTATTAAAATACAAAAGCAGACGAAGTCGCAAACTCTTGACAGTACAGAACAATAATAAACAACTTTAACTAATCATCACTAACATCAGCCTGTAAGAGGCCCACTGCAGAACTATAGGCCTCTTCCCGAAGGAAGGTGTTTTGGAACGAAACGCTTTACGACTAGCAACCTGAAGTTGCACCCGCACAAACGTCACTCAAAAATTAGATTTGAATCGCGCACACGCGTTAAATTGTAGAACGGATTTAATTTATAACAAATCACAAAGTTTATTTTAATAAGACCAAATTAATAAGTAGCGCCGCTACAGAAGGTATGGGCATAATCACCACGCCAGCCAACGACGCATTGGAGATTTCAAGCTCAGAGCAAACCATGACTGTTCTATATGTTTCCCACATACGGTGGTACTGCACCTGCTCAGGTTTGTTCACGATGTTTTCGTTCACCGTCAGCCGATAGTGTTACCAATTTAAATTACTAAATGTACACGAATTCAGAAAAATTTGTTGGCACATGCCGGGGTTCGATCCTGCCTGGATTGATATTCCACCAGTCAAATCACTAGACCACCACGACTTTTGGTCTAATACTTCTGAATAATTTCAATGCCGTTTGAATTGGCGACCACCAAACACAAGGTGATAAATTCGTCATAGCGACTTTCTTTTAGTTTGTCGCGTTACAGGATCAGTCAGCGTATACCTACCTAGCAGTCGAGCATCTTGCAGCATGACTGCTAATGGATCGGAGAACTGTCGATGGTCAACCTTGTTTTTACACTATAGTTACACTTACGATATTTTCAAATTAATTTGTTTTCTGTACAGAAATTAATCCTGATATATATAATTAAATATCTATATCTATTTATTTTTATAAACTCCTGTATTTTTATAAATTAAATTATTTTTATTTATAATACAATTCATAACACAAACAAACAATTTATCATGGTTATATATTCAATAAACTGGTAAACGAATAATTTGCATTATGCAAATTATGTATATATATAAATAGATATTATATTTGCAAGATATTATTATGTATATATAAAAAAAAAATGATGTTCTTTTTTGTAGAGAATATTTTATGGTGTCCAATTGAAAATATATTGTTACTAGATGGAGCTGCACTATATTTTAATGTTATTAAGTTTTATATTGTGACTTAACGCGGACGAGGTCGCGGGTACAGCTAGTATTTACTATATAGATAATTAAAATAATTGAAACGTGCTTTTGATATCTGCTCTTTATGTGTTTGTCTGTACCAAAATGTACATTATTATGTGTGTAAACCATTATCTAGTGTACAACGTCGTAACATTTGGGTCAAAATTCCTTTAACTACTCTATATCTAAAGTAGACATTTTAGAACCAACACTACAAAGTACCTTAAATAAATTAATGCAAAATTACAGAACAATGTATTTAAAAGTTATTCACCTAAAACATAGGTAGCAATAGTGAGATATATATATATTCGAAGAACGACATCTTTATGTTAATATGTAATCTATCAGAAAATAATTTTGGTCTTAAAGTCTCATATATGTTTTGAATGTATTTATTTTTATTTAATAAACAAATACGCTACACAGATTTAACTACTCCATTATCCTGTGTTTCACTGTTACTTAATTTTATTAACACATTTTTTTTTTCAAATACCTTTGGTAGGAGCCAGACAAGAATGCCTTGTGCGATACTACAATAATAATAAGAACGTCATTATATAAGCTAAAAAGTTTCATAAAATAGTCTATTTATTAATTTATATTTTTGTACAAATAAAATATTTTATACAATTCACACTAAAATCATGTTGTCTACTGTACCTACTTATATCTCCCGACATATTAATGTTATCTCTTTTTTCTGTGATATTAATAGTATATGGATGGTTGGATCAAGGTTTGGGCCACAATTTCTTTCTGTAAACGTGTTTGTAGTAAATACTTATAATTAATATGGCATTTAAATCAGAGTGTCATTGCCTTGGTCGTCAGGTGTTACTAAGCACGAAAAACGTAAATACAATAAAAAAAGAACTTAAATATTCCAATATAGATAATTTATATACGATTAATTCATGGAAACATCCTCAATTATAGAGTAATCTACTGTTTCGCGCTATTTCGAATGGACTAAGCACGGCGCGGTATTGCCTCCCGCGCGTCACCAAGACTCTCATAACTTTTATCGAGTATTTTACAGAATTAAGAGATTTGGCGGGATTTTAGTCTATCATGTTGTCGTCAGGTTGACAGAACTTGTACATTGTAATATTCATATTGTATTGTAATATTATAATAATTGTAATATTATGTACTGTAATAGGCATATAAAATAATATAGCTTGTTTTTTGTACACAAGAATAATAAAAATTTCTTATAAACTTTTAACAATGAGGCCACCATCTTGTTTGGATATCAAGTTATCAAAAGAGATTTAATAATAATGAATCACTCGATAATGGCAGTAATAAACTTTAATGACAAGTATTGGTTACAAAGATAGATAGATGAAGGGTGTACTGGTTAGCTAATTCGGAATATCACTATTCCAAATTCGTCGTCTTTAAAATATATTTGTATAAAAACAAGTCCGGCTTAACGAGACATCGACAAATATTTTACAACAATGTAATACTTCAGAATTAATAGTAATTTAAAATGGTATATTGTCTGTCAGTTACAACAGAGGCACCTTTTAATTTTTTTTAGAAAGAAGTGTGACAGTGACATAATTTAATTTAATTGAGTATTAGTAAACAATACCCAAGGTATCTGACTCGTTCTGTCACGTGGCCCAACGATATGTGCACTAAAGGAAACTGCACGTGACGTCGTTAGGGTCCCGTTTTCATAAAAGAAGCCATACTAAGCTTACAACGTCAACCACACATTTAAAGAGTTGAACTCTATGTAGATGGTTGAAATGTTCACTGAATATTTTCACAGAATTCGTTTGCATTTTTACATATACCATTGGTCAAAGTTCGGTCGTACAAAGAGGTACATTTTTTTAACGTGTAAATATATAGATATCATTTTATGTCTTGTGCAAACATTGTAGATCGAAGATGTAAGGAGCGTGATGTTTGACAAATAACCATTTATAAATAGAAGGCAGTAACGATAGTATGAAAAAGGAACTGTTTTCAATATTTTACTGACAACACTAAAGGTCGTCAATATATATATTAAAAAAAAAACAATGAAAATCGTTTAAGAAACGGAAGATGTTTAGTAGTTAGAAAGCAGTAGCTTTATTTATATGTTGTGTTCTTATTTATATATGGATTATTGGAAGGAAGTTCCTTATGGTAGAAGCTGACTACTAGAAAACGTAACGTATGGAAAAGACTTTTGCTTCTCTGCCTCTTTTCTTCATTTCACTTTTTCTTTTCTCTGTCTCTTTCTATTGTATAGTACTATGGTTCTTCGTGCGCAGCCGGTCAATAATATACTGGGTAAGAAGGTGATATTCGAAGTAACCTTTATACTTATAATGTCATTGGGTGACGAATACATAACGTCAATACTGCATGCGTGGAAATTTCCAGAAAATCTTTTTTTGTTTGTTTAAATCATACGAGAGTTATATTGCAATGGAGATTCGAGAAATGCAAACTGCAGTAAGAATGCTGTTCTTTCAAGATACTTGGACAACATTTAATCTCATACATATATATCTTATAGTTAACATAAGTCAATAGCAAACGTTAAAGCATATAACATATTATATGTCGAGATAATAGGATGATCCGTGTGGGAGTTTTTGTCAGAGGACATATTCAGTACGAGCAACAAACAGAGTCGTATATGTAGTGCGCTATGGCGCTGGGCAGTCCCGTCCTCGGCTCGTGCGAACTTCAGTCCAGACTCTGCCGAAGCATTGTCGTCGCAACGCTTGCGCCTCGTTGTCAAAGATAATAACCTCTTCGACATATATATATATATATATATATATATATGAAACAATTGGTATACGTGTCCGATTCGTTCTTGACGGTTCTTTAATTCTTATTTTTTACTCTAATACCTACATTTATTTCAACATCTAAATAAAACGTACCTAATCTTATAGAAAATTATTTTATTAGCTTGAAACATTTTAAAAAACTTTCTGTATTTTGAGACCTACTATTATTTATAATTAGAAAGTATTTTAACCTTCCGTTTACTACGTGATTATATCTCACATTCCATACCATGTAGGGCCTTACATACCCCGAGAGTAAATGAAATAAAATCAACAAAGTGATATTTTATTACAATTATTAATAGGAAATATAAGGAAATATAATAAATCACATATGTATTTGTACATTAAAAAACATCATTTAACTTTCCTTTCAATTGTTTTTTGTTGTGTACTAAATTCAAATGGTACGTATTAGAATCTCACAGTCTTTTCAATTTATAAGACTACAGTATATTTACTTTTAACCTATTAACAATTTATGGTATAAGCAAAAAATCTTAGTTGAGATTATAAACATTAAAGTTACTGCATCTTGACAAAAAATCTGCTTTAATTAGCCAGACATATATATAGACATTATTGATGTGCTACATTTTTTGCCTTATTTTTTTTTCTAGGGTAAATTGAACATTTCTGCATTGTGTTACATCTTTTTGTCAGATGGTTTTTAATAAAAAAAAAAAATTATGGCACATTTCTTTAGAAAAATTTTGGTTGACTTTGTGTGTCCGAGTGGATCCTTACAAAAGATAAACCTAACTTCCGAGTGATTTTTTCTCTTAAAATAGTTTTGTTTCTTTCGATGTCGTTTCGAAGTAGTAAGTGTGAATACTCTTCCAGCATGTAAAGCAAAGGAGACTGTAAAACTAATGTTTTAAATTACGCGAACCATCTTAATTTTTGCTACATTGCGCGTCACTTTTAGTTTGATTTTAAAATGTAATAATAGCCGGTTTTGTTGATATCCTATATCAGGATCATTTTTTTTGTCGTGATGCAATGACAACATCGTGTGAACTATTTTTCGTGGTTTTAATTATCACAATCCCGTTCTACATTCATATACTCTGAAAGTCACCGTCTTCGTCTAAAAGTGTTCAATTTCAGTGTTTTACACATCGTCTAATGATATTATTACCTAGAAATGTTATATTTTCTAAGCTAAGAACACAAATAAATATATGAACCAAAAAAAAAAGACAAAAATAGTCAAGCATGCCTTTTCACCCATGTGCTATACAAGGCGGGCTTTGCACCCAAGCGCACTTTACGCACATGTCACTCATTGAGAGGTAGCCGCAGAACCAAATAAACTGCAGTGATCAGAATGGTAATATCTCTTTTGCAGCTGTTGAGCAAATGAAGTCGCGCGTCTGTATTGTTTAAGAAATCTGTGAAAAACCGCTGTGATATGTTATAGCCCATCTTGTTCACAGAAGGTTAACAGGATGTGTGATGTAATAATAATGTATGTAACATAGCTATAAAATATACAAAAAAAGACTACAACCTTTTAGTGCTAATAAAGATGCGACTTAAGTAACTCTCTAGAAAACTTATCATAGGACGTCGTAAGGACATTCAATGATAATATCTTTCGCTTTTAATTTTAACGTTTATAATGAATACAAATATTGTTTAATAATACTGCTTCAATTCTATGGACATTGTTATCTTTATGTGTATCAATATGTGAAGCGATGATGGCTCAGTTGGTAGTGTGTTCGGACATAGCGTCGAAGGACGTAGGTTCGAATCTTAGCAACTGAGTCGGAGCTTTCGGTGAAGGAAAGCATCGTGATGAAACCATAGCATGATGGTAGGGCTTCTTCTAAGCCCGTCTGGCTAGCTACCACCCTCAAGTTGAAAATCTGTCGCCAAGCGCCTGTTAACTGTCTGAATATGTTAACCACTGAGCAATCATCACTTCTACAATTATGTGAATTTATCAAACTTCGCTACAATATCATAAAGTACATTTGAGAATGTTCTCTTGACGTCTTGATATTAAAAGATCTCATATATATATTTAGTTAACGACTGTGTTTGAACCGGGTACCGGGCTAATAATACCTATTGGGTATCTTTGTTAATGATCTGTGAAAATAATGAAAACGCTTCCGTTGTCGATCGTCTTTGGATTTACCCAAATGAAAAGGGAGTAAGTTTACGCGTTCCTAATGTCTATCAAGAACAAAAAACTGTTATAATAGCGTAGTACTTGTGGCGACAGGCGAGAAGCGACGGTTCAGTATTTTAGGGTGCGAACGGAATATAGAGCGCAGCGCTCGCCAGTCGCCTACGGAGCTTCGTTCGTTACTTGTGACTTTATGTATACTTACTGTAAGGGAACACTGTATTGCTGAAAAATATTATAGTGCTTATGGATACTTTATTTCACATAAATACCCTCACGCATACTTTCCATATACTTATAAAAAACCGGGCATCAATAAAAACAGTTAGAAATTTATTAGTGTGCAATTTTGTAACTTCAAAATTGTTGTATTTAATAATGTGATAATTAATACTATCTATAGTCGAGAGTGTCAAAATATTATCATAAGTATGTAAAATTTACATTTATTAATCATTAAGTTGCCTCAATTTTATGCATATAATATAATACTTATATATATGTATACATATACCTAAATGTACGTTGTGTGCCACTATATTCAGAGCGGTCAAAAAGTTTGGCAAGGAATATACGTCTAGGTCACCACTTTGTTTTTATATTGGCGGTACATGATGCACGACAATCGTAATAAATGGTTATTATAAAAAAAAGCCAGGCAGTCATAAGGACTACCGACAGAAGTGAAAACTCAAAACAATGGAATAATTGTTTTATTTTTTGGCAGCAAAACAATGTTATGTTACTGTTGTATTGTAATGTCATGTTACTGTTTCATTGCTACAAATAAATTCTCTGCCTGATCGTATTTAATAACTACATTTACTTGGCTATTTTTTTATATCATGTTTGTATATACCAACATACAGTTTGTACGAAAAAAATTTGTTTGAATATCCATACAGAATAGTGATAAATCTGAGTTAAAGATCTCCATATAAAAAGTGAGTGAATGAGACGGAAGATAGTAGAGAGACCTAAAAAATATTAAACTGTTCGGTTGCCATTTTATTACATTACTTGGTCTTACTATAAATGGAAGATTTACTCCCATTCCTTTGTTACTATACCCGTGCGAAGCCGGGGCGTGCAGCTACTATTTATAAAATCACATCGCGATTAAAATAAAGCTAGTGAATTCCATATTAAGTTATATTAAAGTGGACGTTAGTAATATAATATGCAATAAAAAAAACCGGTATGAGCTATGTATCAGGTATTGAAGATAAACAAGATATTTTTAAATATATATTTTTGAATAAATATGCGTTACTAATTAAACTATATTTTTAAAGTTGTTGATCCTAATAAATCTTCTCCATCTTACAAACAGAACTACAGTACCCGGCTTCTGATTTGGCACGGCGGAAAGAAGATCGAAATAGTCGGTTAAGTCCGGTTTCGGAAAGCGTTATCTTTGTTTATCGTAGTCAATGCGCTATGCGATAGTGAGAACGCTTTACAAAGAAAAGCAAGCCGATCTTATCCGTACGTCTCATTCTTCTCCCCGATGTGACGTATCAAACTGTCTATTGGGTACTCTATACGAGTTATGCTACGGGGCCATAGTTTTACAATATCTTCCATCTCGGTGTGAACAGAAGACTTCGATATGTTATATCTTTGTCGTACTGTAAAGATATGGAACCGTCTCGCGAGTACTGTGTTTTTTCAGGCATGATGTGAATAAATTTATGAGGTGGCCAGTATTACGGCTGTGTCTGGCCATCGATTATAGTTCTTCTGATAGTCGCCTTTGCTTTTGCTTAGATGTAATGATGTCAGTTTGTAGAGCTCCAATAAAGAAATATACTAACGGAAAGAGAAGATATGAAGAACGTGTGGTAATGCTTCTGTAGTCGATTCTGCACCGTTTCTGCTTCATCGCCATAGGATAATGGTAGGGGATTTATGCATTCTTTTATTAACGGTTCAAACACAAACTTATTTTGTAGGTTTAGCGTGTTCTCACCCCTCATAACACAAAATAATATAACATAGCATGAAATTTGATTTCGATCAAATTGTACACACCAACAAAAAAACTGATAGTGCGAACACTGTCCGTTTATTCCTAATAGGTAATATTAATAATATCTAACAACGATCTAAAAATTATCTGCTTTTAATTTACATGCGGAAATTAAAAAAACGTAACTGATTTATTATCAAAATTGCCAATTTCTTAGTAAACATTTCAAATGTCATAATGGCTATTAAAGATGCACATTTATTTTAAATAATAGGTCCAGTTGCAGTATTGTCCGCGGTGACAATAATAAATTTATTGAGTTCACTAGGATGATCTTTAAGAAGAGTGCAGGGTCGATACGACATTGACTTGTCTAGCGATAAATTAGGAAACTGAAGTCTTAAGTAATACTTATTATTATTAAAACGTTGGTGGCAAAAAATAATACTTTCTGCATGATTATAAACGATTAGTGCTTATGAAAGCTTTACAATAGAAAACAAATTATTGGAGAAATTAGTCTTTGTTGATAATGGTCAGATGATGTTATAAAAACGTGCGAATATATAAGTATTATAGAATAACCTGTGAAAGGGAGAGCACTTCATGTTATAAACATTTAAGTTCGCTGTAAAATAGCAAATTACCCGATAGCCGAATAACTGACAACAGCTTATAACGACAACTGTTATGAAACAACATAAGGATCTCATACGTTATTGATAATCAGAAGCATTACATGCGTGATGCTGAACTTTTAAAAGTTTGCCACTTCTGTTTTTAATTACTCTGCTGTAATCTCTTACTGAATCTTCAGCAGCGAGCCTATGCTGCATCTAGAGCATTCGTGGAAGAAAACTCGTTTGAAATTGTTTGTGACCATTAAAGTTCCAGAGTGCAAAAATAAACTCCACAATGATTACGCTCAGAGTACGATGGCGGAAAGTAGTACGCAAAAGAAGGCCGACGCCTCTCTTTACACTAAATAGTTCGGTAAGCATTCACGATTATATATATCCACATATATATTAATATGTTCGCATACTCGATCCAAATTTTGTTTTACTAAGACTAAAAAAAACACTTGTGGATCATTCAAACAATTGTTCTGTGCCAAATTCGAACCAATAATACTCCACGTGGTGTTCGCGTTATCGTGTATATGAACTATACTTTTTATGGTTATTATTAGTTGGATGTGAAGGATGTTCAGGATGACTTTTTTTCAAAAATATCAGGTTCGTCGCATGACGAGAAGCCATAAACGAGCGTCGCATAAACATATCAAACATGTTTATCTAATAATTTACAATGCAAATCGACTTTCAATATTTCAAGGTCAAATATTAGAACAACAGACTTCGAGTGTGTGAACTGCATTTATTTTTATTTGAAACTGCATTTTATAATAATTGGACTGCATAAATTAAGTTAATCAGTAATAATAAGCAATAAAACAGCTAATAGTATCATTTTATTCTACCTTTTATTTGGAAAGGTCTGGACTTAATCATAGTAGCGTTCGACGTACGGAGTGTTTCAATTGATTATAAATTTAAGGCTTTATACCATTCCAGACTTAAACCGTACTATGGAAAAAACCAATCTTAAAGTGTCCTCACAGCTTATTGAAAACTAGAACTCTGGCTTCGAGTTTCAATATTTGCGTACATTTATTAAGGTAAATTGGTAATACCTTCGGTTTTTTTACCACTTTCAAGATACCTCTCTCAAACTTTATTATTACTGCTTCACCTTCATTGGAAAGGATAATGATATATAAAAAAATCCTCTATCAGTATTATAGTCTCATCGATATCCGTTCGTCCGATTAAAGAGTTACCCCCGACAAACAACAAACACACCAATTTTACATATATGTATATTATATAAATGAATAGATTAGCGTCTGATCAAAGTGTCATTTGATTTTAAATAATGTTGAGACCTGAAACGATAATACAATCAGCGAAGAAATTTCTTTTCTTTAGAGAAGATTTTTTTTTCGAACTGTTTACACGGTTGACCTGACAAGGCCTCTACAGATTCACCGGACTACATTATGGAAGATTATTTATTGACTGGTGAAGGCTTTGCTTTGCGGAAAATCACCATTAAATAATTAAGCAATGAAATCCGGCCGCGGAAGTGCAAATTAGTGGCTATTAAAATTATTTTCTTTTAATTTACAGACGTCAATTAATTCAAAATATAAGATTAAATAAGAAAAAAATTACCGCAAGAACAACAATATCGCAGACTTCATGGATAAAGTGTCTATTTTTAATATTTCAACGTGTATTTCACAAAAACTATGTTCCTGGAAGTGACACTGGAAACAAATTACCCTTCTTCTAAGCGAAAGTTCTATGCCGAACATCAAACATAATTCTAATTATATTCGCCGCAAACGAATGTAATTGTCTGTGTTTGTAATAATATGTATGTTGAAAAGATAAACCAGATCGAGTTTCTTGCCGGTTTTTCTCGATTCCTGTTTTTTTTTTTCCGAACCGGTGGTAGTTTTGACGTTCATAAGCGCTTTCTCAGAGACTAAACTGAATAAAGTATTTTGTAATTTGATTTACAATAATCGAGTGGTAGAGTGGTTTGAGCGATGGAATATTAATTCAATGTCCGCAGGCTCAAATCGCACGGCATATTTACCTAAGATTTTTTTAGAAATCATGTAAATTTACCAATTTAAACTGGTAAGATTATCGGCTGAGGGTGACGGAAAGAATCGTGAGCAAACCTGAGAAATGTTCTTGTAGTACCACTGTATGTGGGAAAATATAGAACTGTGGATTTGTTACAGTTTATAACTGCCAATACATCGTGGGTTGGCGTGGTGATTCCAATTACAAATTTAAATTAGTAAATATATGCGAATTTCGAAAAATTCATTAGTACATGTCAGAGTTCGAATCTGCAGATATGGAATTAATATTACATCGGTCAAACCACTTGACGTGCACGACTATAAACCATAAGTAAAACAAGCTATGTTTTATTTCTATTAAGTTACATATTGTCATTTAACGTGGACGAAGTCGCCGGCGGTTTTTGGTAACAAATAAATGTTAGCTTTGCATAAAATATTCTACTGGGTGACTCAACAGCACATTTAAAAAGATTAATTTAAATAAAATATTATAGAAAAAGAAAAAAGAATGCTAAATAGCCTTTTGATTCTTAAACTATCAATTCAATTTTTCATCCAAAACCTACTTCGTTATTATTAAATGTTTGTCAAAAATAATTTGTTAAAAGATATTTAACACAATCAAGTCGGGAAGATTTTATTACGGGCGTGTCTTTTGAATAGTTTTTTTAATACTAAAAATTGTCTAGGGTAACGCGAACAATTACGGATATGGCATATTGACAATTTTTTTTAAACTGAATGTGACAAAGTACTGAGCTGAAATAGCGTGGTGACTCCAGATTTCTCTGACTAAAATAATAATACGCTATACGATGTACAATTTAAAATACCTCCAGTGAAAGAGAAGTTGAAGAGTCATTAGCATTGTATGGGCATGTTATGAAGAGAGATGAAAGCCATGTAATTAGAAAGGTTTTGAGTATGAAAGTGAATGGATATAGGAGTAGAGGAACACTGTAAAAGGTATGGATGCAATATGTGAAAAATGATATGCATGTAAAAGTTTTGAATACTGAGATGACCTCTAACAGGGGAGAGTGGAAAAGGAAAACATTTTGTGCCGGTAATTGGCAATCGTCATCATCATGCCGGCCTGTCAGTCTCTTGCTAGCTGGACAATGGTTGGTTTTGAAACATGATGAATTAAAGTACAGTGAGTATGACGGACTTAGTAGCACCATTTGCATAATGTTAGCAATCCAGTCTAGTACGAATGGCTAACCATGCATATATCCATGGACTAATCTGGGAAAACGGCACGTTTAACCATCCCAATATGCCGGGTATTACACATAAGTTCTGGTAGTTGCAACTCCGTCGAGCATAATTACCGGGTCTCATCATCTAGCTCGATGTTTTTTCCTCGATGCTCGGGTTTTTGTTATTCTTGAAGAATTTAAGTACAAGAATACTTGGAGACAATACTCCACTACACACATAGTGGTGTTTACGTGAATGTACGGAGTTTTATAAAAGTCTGTTGGAAGCTTGCACCGACATTGTATTGCACTATCTGCTTGGATATACTAATTGTACGTGGTTGTATAAAAATTACACAGTCAATATTAGACCGAGTGACCCTATAATACTATATATTTTATGGTAATATATACTATAGGGACTTATTTAAAAAAATATTGGAATTAGTGTCGATGTTTTAGCGAATGTATGAAAATATCGATAAACGATATCTCAACCTTAATAACTCGATAATTTTGGTATATTTCAATAAGTTAGTTAGGGAAGATTAATTATGAAATTAACAATTTGCATAATCTCTTTTATGCAACCTATTGAGATATCATGTGACAGTCGATCCAGCCATTTGGTTTATATGGTGATAATAAATGGATATCTCGTGAATATTTAGTATAAGTTAGTGTAACTATCTTGCATAATTGTAGGTATTGAAAAACTTTAAAGTTTACTTTTAATAACAGTTATCTTAAAATTTAATGATTACTTACAATAATTAGCCACTTTATTGGAGTGTCACAACTTTAATTTAATTAAACTAACCTTTTTTATTAACCTTTTCATTTTCTTTTTTAGTTATTCGGACAATTTCAAATAAATTATTTTATTATTTCTTATGTATTTTATATGTTATTTATTTATATGTATTTTTATTATCAATTACACATATGTTTCCATTTTATATTTCGCCTTTGTGATTCAAAACCAGTAACGTAATATCTCCCTGTCAACCAATGCTCAAGTACCCTAATTTTTTTATCTTTAAATGAAACCTCAAACTAATTTTATAGCATAAAATAAGAATATTAAAATGTTTCAATATCAATGGAGTTGAGATCCAATGTAATATAATGTTTTCTATCGATATTATCGTTGCATGTCTATTATTAACATATATCACAATTTCTACTTGTTATTCTGTAATATGACAATGAATTTTTTACGGACAAGACCTCGTTCGGTCGACGACCGAAGTTCAAGTTCATGTTTGTAAACCAGTTTAACATCCACATCATTTTTGTATTTATTAATAATATTAAGTTATTTTATCTGTTGACACGTGAATTATGATTGAAAACACATAATTGTATTTAAAAATATTGTTATAACAGACTAGATGATACCCGACGGCTTTGCTCTGCGCCTTTTGTCTTTATAGGCGGTAAATAAAGTATGCAAAAGTAAATCGAAAAAAAAGTATACCAAAAGGGTCAATGGAAGCCAAAAATAAATATTTTTTCAAACTGACTAACGCTGTTGAACTGCCGGGTTTTTACAGCTTCACCGGACTTATTTATCGAGCGCTTAAGCTACTGAGTCACACGGCAACAAGCTCCAGGGCCTATCTCATCTATACCTTCTTCGGTCTATCTCTACTGAGGAATATATATAAAAATAATAATAATCACTACATATTATAAAACAAAGCCATCCACCGCGTCTGTCTGGATGTTTGCAATAAATTCAAAAACTACTGAACGAATTGTAATGCACTTCTTCACTGATAGATAGAGTAATTGACGGAGAAGGTTTAGGTAAAAAAAATTGTCAAGGTTTTTTTGTAAATTGGTTGAAATATAATGATTATTGTTCAAAGAATCGGAAAAAGTCAAGCCGCCTGGGAGCTTTCGTCGAAAACGCTGACTAATAATCCCTTTGAGATATAACAAAACAATTCATTCTGAGATATTCCTCTTTTATAGATCTACAAAAATGTCTACAATGGCATATACCTATTTTTAGAACAGTTGACTATATCCGTCTATCTTCTAAAAATAGCCACATATAATGAGGTGATTGAAAGGCTATGTAGACAGATACAGTATTAATCATTATCAAATTAAATACATTACTTACCTTAAGCATTTCATATACATATGTATATATTTTTTATTATCAGGGCAGGACAACGTCCGCCAAGCCTGCTAGTATATAATAATATACAAGAAAACGAATTATAAAAATTGCGAATAGACCTGACTTACAACCACCTCATATATATTCGCAATACTAACTATAAAAAAACGATATTTCAATGCATCAATAAATCTTAAATAAATATACATAATTAATTTACGTTATTTACAGACACTTTAATACAATATCAAAAAAACTGTCGCTATATTTCGTGAAATTTGAAACAAAAAGTTTTTGAGACTGAACACTAGGATAAGGTTGGAACACTCACACAAACATTTTATAAATACTGATCTGATAGATGATTAATCGAAAATAACATCTATCTCGTTGTGTCAACGTTCATAAATACACTGAATGTTGTTTTCGAATCAATAAACACTTCAAATTCAGTTGAAGTCATTATTTATTTCAAGAGTAATTAGGAATGACAGCATATGAAACCTCTGCATCAAAATTGACGTTACATGACTGATTTATTTAGAACTTTAATCTGTATTAAATTATGTACAAATATTGTATCTTATTTAATTGGTGGACGTAGTTTAAAGTCTAAGCTTTTGTTATTTCACTAACGAAGATGATGCGTGGAATTTTATGGCCTTATGTAAACACTAGCCTTAGCGTGTGACGTCGACTGTATCAATTGTATTGAAATTATAAAATGTTATATTTAAATCGTATGTTGATTTTTTACCACCACAATGCTGTTGTCTATGTTGACTATAATACATAAATTTATTAATAAATAGTTGTGCCCGCAACTCCGAACGGCTTTTCAATTCTTTGCTACTAATATTAATTGTTGCTTACAGCAGTATATATATTATATATATATATAAGTAACTAATAAAAAACATTATTGCGGATTATCTCTTAGAAGTTTGACATATATAACCTTGGTATTTTCTGTAGGCATTTTCAAGAAGTTATAATTCTAAGCACCCGTAAATTCTTTCTTATTACTTCATTATACATTGCGTTGGAATAATCCCAATCTATCATCATCTCTGCAAATGGTATGATGTCTCCATTACATTGAAACATTAACTCAGTGCTAAATACCAACGAAACATTGTTACGCAAAGTCACGTTTATGTTTCCAGAATTGAAAATCCCGTGCTGTCTCCATTTATACTCAGTTGACTTGCGAGATGCTTTAAAGCGTAATGATTATGGTTTTGCAATGAATTCCATGATTTGATCGAATCTTTTCATACAATATTCTAATATCCGAAACACATTTGCACTCCTCAATACCGAACAGTATTATCGACGTACCTGGCTATTTACTATATCGCTTAGACAGGGATAATAAAAAGTGTGGAGATGTAGCTATATATGTTGCTAATATGATAGATAGATCATATATTATATCTAAAGTTAATACCACATATCAACATAATATGGTCGAAGCACTATGGCTTGATTTTCAGTTCAGACAACTGACCTTTCTTATGGCTTGTGTATACAGGCCGCCCTCAAGCTCTCTTTTTAAATTGGATGAAATTCTTTTTAATATCATTAAAAAAGCTGCGTCTACAAATACTGTGGTAATTGTAGGAGACTTTAACTTACCAAAAATAAAATGGCCTCTTCAAAAAACTTATGGTTATGATAGTCTATGCGAAAATTTTGTTAATTTGTACACGAACAGCAACCTGAACCAACTTATAACACAAATTACCAGAAAACGAAACCAGAAAGAATCTCTTTTGGATCTTATATTCTGCAATGATGACTCACATTAGTGACACATATCAATGTGACATTGAATATCACCCTCCAATAGGTAAAAGTGACCATTTGGTTATTACTGCTACAATGCAATTAATCACTACTAACACTAAAACTAATGAAAATCGAAGTACCACTCAATACGACTTCTACAAAGCAGACTACGAAAAACTATTATATCTAGTATCTATCTAGTATCTAGCTAGTAATTTGAATATCGTGTAAGAATCTATAGACGATATGTGGTATACTTTCAAAAACCAATTCCTTTACGTAATAGAGAATTTTATACCAAAAAAGAAAACGTATAACAAACGTTGCGTCAATAAACTCTGGAATAACAAAGAAATAGTCACGATAACTAAACTAAAAAAAGTATTGTGGAATAATTATAGAATTAATCCAAACGAATACTCGTACAAATAATATAGAAAGTTCAATAATAAAATTATTAGGCTATCTAGAAGCAGAAGAACTGCTTTTGAATCAACTATTATAGATTCAGGTCCCAAGTCTTTTTTCAGTTATGTAAGAAAACAATTGAACTCTAAAATCTGTATCCCAAACGCAATAAGAAATGTCTCAAATAATTTGTTACGAATCCTGAGCAAATTGCTGAAACCTTTGCTGATCAGTTTAAATTGAGCTTCATCAACGAGCCTGATGGACTGATGCCAAGCATGAACACTTCTAAAGTCATAAACGCTATTAACGCAAGACTAAAATATTACTGGAGACATAGTAAGAAAGACGTTATCTAGCTTCAACGATGCTACAGCATCAGGGCCCGTGGACATACATTCAGTGGTATTAAAAAATGATCAGGAGGTCTAAGCAACGAAATAGCGAATATTATTAATAAATCTTTGAAGGATGGAGTATTACCAGCTGACTGGAAAATGGCAAATGTAGTGGCGATTTATAAAAAAGGAAATAAATTACTGCCTGTTAACTATAGATCCATAAGTTTGACCAGTATTTTGTGCAAAACCATGGAGAAGATGATAGCTAACCACATAAGACAATTTTTACAACAACAAAAAAGTACCCTGGACGAGCAACATGGTTTTATCCCAAAACGATGTGTCGCAACCAACCTACTAAATTGCTTCAACGAGTGGACATGGAATCATAGTAATGGACAGCCAACAGATATAATTTACTTGGATTATGAGAAAGCATTCGACCGTGTTCCTCTGAAACGCTCAAACACAAATTGGAACACCTTAGCATGCGGGGAAGCATTTTAGCCTGGATATGCGACTTTCTTTCTGGTAGAAAGTTTGCGCGCATTGGCAAAGTCATGTCCGTTCCCCGAAGTGTACTGAGTGGCGTTCCTCAAGGTTAGGTGCTTGGTCCATTGCTGTTTATCTTATACCTCACAGACTTCTAAAATACTCTGCAGCTACCATTTTCCCTTTTTGCTGATGATACCAAATTTTTTGCTAACCCCCAAATTAACTGGCAATCCATACAAAATGACCTAAATGCGATATTGAAGTGGATTTATGAATGGCTTCTAACTTTAAACGTAAATAAGAGCACCGTGCTACACATTGGTAATAATAATCCTCGTCAAGTATATTATCTGGGTGGTAAGCAATTAACCACAGTTGAAACACAAAGGGATTTGGGAGTTACAGTATCAAATGATCTTAAATGGGAAACTCATGTGCATGGGCTTGTGAAGAAAACTAACTGGATCCTTTATATTATCCGCAAGGCGTTTAAATGTCTCACAGCTAAGACTTTTATAAAATTATACAAGACCTATATAAGACCTCTCCTTGAACATACTTATATTATCTAGGATTCTTACTTCAAAAAAGTCATTAAGCTTATTGATAATGTACAGAGAAGGGCTACCAACATGGTGTATGCAACGCGTAACTTACCCTAAGAACAGTGCCTCAAAAACCTTGGCCTTACCACATTAGAACAGCGTAGACAGAAGGGCATGTTAATCGAAACGATGTGCCAAGCCTTAAAGATATGTATAAAATAAATGAAAATAAACATCTACGAGGTCAACCCTTGAAACTTTGTGAAGCCTCAGCAAAAAGAAACCCAATGAAGCATTTCCTGTCTAACAGAGTGGTTGCAGCATGGAACAAACTCCCAGAAAAAGTTGCGATGGCTCCAACCATAAACACCTTTAAGCGCCGATTGGACAAGGAAGATATCTCCAAGCTATTTGATACACACGTATCAGCTACTAGCTGCTAGTGTGTCTTACCAAATAATAATAATAATATATTTAAGTTAAATGTTTTTAGTAAAAAAAATAAGATTTTTAATAAAAACAGAGATGTCAGGTCTTTACAATAGATATAGACTGTCTATATCTCTAGTCGTTAAGTCATGTTTATATGTTAATCTGTGGTCACTCTATTGTAAAGGTTTTTTTTTCGAACTGACTACATTGTTGATTTGGCAAGGGCTTTATAGTTTCACGGGACTACAACCATTGTAATGGTTACAGTTCTACACAATACATTATATTTATTTAAGTCTCGTCTAATATTAAATGTATCCCCTACCAAAACCTTCACAATATATATCATAATTAGCAGGCCCGGCGGACGTTGTCCTGCCTTGATGATAAAAAAATATATGCTAATGTGCATGCAACGCTTAGACTTTTCCGATTTTTTCAACAATTATCATTATATTTCGACCAATTTACAAAAAACATAGACAAATTGTATACCTAAACCTTTCCCGTGAATTGCTCTATCTATTGGTGAATACTGCATTACAATCCGTTCAGTAGTTTTTGAGTTTATCACGGACATCCAGACAGACAGACAGACGCGGCGGACGACTTTGTTTTATAATATGCATTGATTAGTTATTATATTAGTTAATTAGCCATTTTCTATCGTTTTCTATTCATTAATTTTTACTTACAAAAGACAATTATTTTATCTAGAAATAGTCATCAGGATACATCCGCGATGAACGTGGCGATCTCTTGAACTATCAATCTATTTTTTTATTAACTTGTGTATTCTATAGTTTATTTAATGAGGAAGATTGTAGATTAGTTAATATCATGCTATGGGGCTTAGCAGTGCAGAAATTATTACACAAATTGTGGACCATAAAGTCCGCGAAGTGAGGAGTTTAATAGTTCGAGACTGATGAATGAAAACAGATGAATTACTTACCCAACGATAACGAGCATTACCGTGTAGAGACGAACTGTGAATGTCTGTGTCAGTGAGATTCTAAGTAGTGCAGTTCAGTCACGATGTCGGCTCCATAAGCAACAGTCATGTTTTCTATTGCATTTTGTTCAATTCACCTGACTGTGTTGATCGTAATTCAGAAAACTTTGGGCATCTTTAATAAAACTGAACGCACATCTTAGTATATTTGTCTCCTTTCTTTGTTAATAGAATCGTGTTAGTGTCAACAGTATCGCCAAATGTTATAAGTGTCATATCATTCATTTCATCATCAACAAAACCTTCTAGATCTTCGAATTGAAATATATGTCCAAAGTTATTCTGGTGATTAAGCGCGAGCTTCTTTTTAGGAAAATGCTTTTACCGAGAAGTGGGATATTTATTATTAATAAAACAAATCTTTCATAATAACTTTGCTTTCAACACAAGGATGTAATTAATTTAATTACAATGAAGACACTAATATCTTTCGAAAGTATAAACGTGTTGAAAATTATTTGAAACTTCTCATACAATCAATACTTACTTAAAGGGTGTTATTATAAGTATGAAGGAAAGTTTACTATTCACATCAGTAAGTGACTGTCGAGAATTAAGCGTCATTGAGGATTATAGATTTCAAATTTAATCAAAAATAATCCAACGTTAATAATGAGGAATATTTTTTAATAAACATTTCTAATGGCAAAACCGGATATAAATATGTGTCAGAGAGAGACAGCAAGAAAGAACATCGGAATAAACCGAAAGGGACAGATTAACTAGATACAACGTGATAAATGTAGACACGCCTAATACCTAGCAACAAAGACGTGCGAAGTATTTGATAAAGATGAATATGTTATTGATTAGTTAATAAATTTGATTATTTAATCAATTTAACTTCTACTTTATTATTTGAATTGCTCGTGCGTTTTTCGTATTTAGTGTGTGATTGCTGTGAATATTTGTAATCCATAAGCATTCATCATCATTTCACCTATCTATAGTCCTTGTTCTTTTATCATATAACATATTAGTATTTGACCACGGTTTACTTCATGTAATTTGGTAGTGTGGTCATATATATGCATGTGTGGTTAGCTAATAGACTGAAACTGAAAAGCTACCACCTAGTACCTATAAGTGTCTTCTCGCAGTCACGATTAAGGACCCGTTTTGTAAACTTTAAGTAACTAATCATTAAGTGAATTTCTTAGCAAACTTCATGGTACAAACTGTTTTTTTTTTGTTTTTGGAACATCACAATGTGATTGAACTGACCTGATTGTGGAAAGTGCAATCCAAAAATAATTGTGACCATCGATTTGGAAACTTTTGTCTCTCTTGGTTTTATAGAAATCATCGTGTGACTAATTTTTGTGACACTGTCATAATATTCTCATTCGATGTGTCAACAGAAAGTGAAGTGAGACTTATCAAATTGCACCCACTTTTCTTTCCCGCCACTGTCTTGATTTAAAATGTATTTGTATGCGATAAAAAATTGAATTAAAGATTTGTCCAATCAATAGAGTCATTATGACGGGGGTTTACATATACGTGAGGTAATGAGGTAGAATTAGTTTGCAAGTTGTACCCGATGTGTGGTGGTCGCATCGTCGCGTCCTGCCACGCTATAGTATAAAACATCCTGTAGTTATAATAACCAGCAAAATAACTGATATATAATGCTGAATTGCATTGAGGTGCGGCGTATTGTTCCTCACATCATGTATACGAACAGTGCAAAATTTCTGCATTTGCAACAGAAGACTTTGATTATATTTGGACTATGGCCTCTACCGGATAGTAGGATTCTATACAAAATGTATAAGATATTCACGCTCATTTTTCAGTACACCCTTCTGATTTTCAATGGTATATATATGGTGTCGGTGTGGGGTGATATCGATGCGATGTCGCAAGCTTCTTATTTCCTTCTCACACAAACGACTATGTGTTGCAAAGCCACTGCTTTTGTATACAATGAAGTCAATATTCAAAAGATACTCGATATGATGAATAGTGATATGTTTGCGCCGGGTAATCAAGTACAGGATAAGTAAGTCAATTGCATTTACTAGTTGTGACTTCCGATTTTGTACAGTTAGGTAAGCTTGAAGAAATTCTATGTGAAGCAAGAGCGTTGCGTTAAGTTGACCGAAGCAGGGCTCACAGGCATTCGAAATTCGGTTCTTGGAGATAATACTCGATTGACTTCGATACTTTGTCACGTCATAAACCCACTTCGTATTACTCGCATTTAATTTATTATGATTGCTTTCGATTTCATTCAAAAGCTGAGATGTTTTTAGTATCTTAACCCTTTTCAATAAAAAAAAAGGCCAATTATCACTAAAAGCTACCACTGTGATATCACCGTATCAAATTGGATTTAATTTGATAACATATTAAGCCATCAAATAAATGTTTCTAAAGTCGTCTTATTTACAAAAAGATATGTAAATGACGCGGATTTTTTTTGTGGTACAATTATTGTTAGTATTTATTTTTCTTAAGATTCGAACAGTTTCAGTGCTCATAAGTGTATCAATATAGACAGTTTCATTCGACATTTATAATGCGAGCACGTGATCACGCTCAGATAAATAAGCATATCAGTAAAGAGAGCCGAGCGCTATGCTCATTATCCTGATAATATTTAAAACGCAATTCTATCCACAATAAATACTGCACAAAAATAATTATTTAAATATTTTTACAGAATTATAAAGAAACATTCTAAATTAATAAGGACAATGTATAAAATTATGTTTTTTTTTACTATGTCAATAATAGGCGGGTGGACTGTGTTGCCTTTTATTGATGAGAATGGAAGAACCTTTGTATACAACGAGAGTTGGTGAGTATTATTAGTAATAATAAATAACAGCATTAGATTATAGGTAGGTTGTTCAATATTATACGAATGAAAAATTCGTGTATCGGATTTAAATTGAAGGTATTTTTTGTTTTCGAAAATAAACCATACACCGTCTTTGGTCAATTTGAAAATTTTTATGCCTAATTGAGACTTTCATTGGTAGATATAATTTTTTTCAAAGTATTCTCCAAGCTAAATATAATTACGCCTTTGATTGGGAATTGTGCAATATTGATAAAATTAAACAAAGTTAATTTTCATAGCATTTTCGTAAAACCTTCTGTTTCCTAAAATGTTATGTAGAATGAGTGAAAGATGGTTTTATAAAAACTAAGGTGAGAGCATCCAAATAATAATTAAATTAAAAAAAAAACAAGGTAGCTTGAAATTTGTTAGCTAAAGTAGTAGTAACAAAATTGAAATATAAACACAGTCCGTACTTAATCACTTTAAAATATGTAGTTTTGTTGAAAAAAAATATTCATAAAAACAAAGTCGAGGGCCAGCTAGTAGATAATATAAATCAAAATTCCCACATTTCCTGTTGTATGCGTACAGAATGTATGAAATCAGCACAAAAAAAATATCTCATAAAAACATAACAAATTATGATTAACATCATAGGTCAGTCCCGACGCTTATCGCACATACGCATGTTCGAATGACAACGCTAATGAGTAGACCCTGAACTTTAATATACTTATGAGATATAGATGTGCACTTTCGATTGGAGTCTTGCGTCCTCCAAAATTTTTTTTTACAATTCGTTGTATTTTATTTCTTTCAAATAATTTTGTGTCTACTTCTCCTTCCTAGCTTATGATTGGTAGTTGAATGTCACACGCTATTTTTATCTCCCTGCACAAGAGTAGTTTAGTCAACACACACACCCACACATATATATAAAATTGAAGTGTTTGTGGTTGCATGGGATAATTTTTGTAACAGCTGAATCGATTCTGATGAGACTTTTCTATGTAGAAAACTTTTCAGAATATTTGGCAATTTATTATTACGCTTTTCTGTAGTTGCTAAATAGTAAGTATGTATATAAATAAAATACATAGTTCCCGTGGTATAGCCCAAATATTTGCACGACGACTATGACGCGGGCATTGGTTAGTGAAGAATAAATAAAATCGGATTACATAAACCAACAGCATCATTAAAGGTGAACCTATTAATTATATTAGATTTATAGTATTAAACACCGATCTTTATAATGCTAGCAAGTGATCACGCTCAGGAAAATAAGCCAATAAGTAAACAAAGCTGAGCATCACGCTCATTATCTTGAGCATTTTAGTATACGATTTTATATCGACTTCTTTAAGCTCTTATTTAATGTTATCTTCAAGTGCGTCTCCCTGAACGTAACGATGGTTACTTGGCTTTATATTTTCAACTTGAAGGTTAGCAAACTAGGAAAAGCCTAGTGATAAAAGTATTTCTAACACGCTAAGTTTTCTCAGGATTTTTTTCTATTCTGATAACTCGAACTAACTCTGTAGGTGTAACAATATCTTGGCCACTAAGTTACCATCGTACTATTAATTCGTAAATTTATGTAAACTTAATAACTACAGGATGCCTGTCGACGTGAACAGATCTCCGGATTATGAGATAGCTTTTGTGCTACAACTCCTGGCTATTGTCATTAGCGGATCGATCTTCATGTCAGTTGACACTGTGACAGCGGCGACCATTATGTGTGCGTGTGCGCAGCTTGATATCATAATGGAGAAAACGAAGGAGGTTCGTTGTTTTTTAAAGGCTTCAGATCTTAGAAAAAAATACATATTCTCTTCGATCAGGTTTCATTATTAAGCAACAATATATCATATTTAAGTTATCTAGTGGTTACCCCACCGTTAGATATGTATAGATTTTATCTCGACAGACGCCACTGTTCTTATATAATTTTTTAAAGACAGTCAGATGCAATAATATTACTAAGTACTACTATGTAAATTGTATTACCCTGAAGTTTATTGACTAAGCTTTTTTTTTTCAAAGAAAGCTAAATGGGCGAACTGCATTGCTTGTATTATGTATATAATACATTTTATAAAACAAAGTCGTCCGCCGCGCCTGTTTTTCTGTAATTAGTATTTTCTGTAATTCACGGGGAAGGTTTAGGTATATAATTTATCAATGTTTTTTTTTTTGTAAATTGTTTGAAAAAGTATCGGAAAAAATCAAACCGCCTTAAGCGTTTCATGCACATAGGTATATATTTTTTTATTATCACGGCAGGACAACGTCCGCCGCGCCTGCTAGTTATGTATATGATAAGGCTACACTTATTTTACATGTTGTACACGACGTTGAAGCCTGATTAAACACCGTCATCAATTTTTGTGTGCTATTTGTATTAGCTGTACATGAAGTAATAATGACTTTTATGTTATCAGCGAAATTATTTTTCACCAACTTTCTTAATTAACCTTATCCTTCGCAATATTAAAATGGCTTTTTGTTAATGTAACAATGAGGCATGAGGCTTCCCACGACGGCTCGTTTTTTACGTTAAGCAATACGGTAGAATATCATTTAACAGTATTTCTCTTGTTCACCAATAGTTGAGGGTACATTGGTACTTTATATATTAGTAATAGTAATTTTAAACAGTGCGCCCTGTTATCAAGCGAGATGAAAAGTGAAGAAAAGTTGGAACAAATGGAGAAGAACTATGCGTTGTTAATTGATTGCATAAAACACCATCAGGCTGTGAATGCGTGAGTTAACTAATATCTTTAGAAGTAATCTTTTTTTTACTTTCAGAAATTTTAATATGCTTCTACTAAAGGAATCATATTATTTGGTTATGGATGCTACTACACCATGACCTTCATAACTTAAACGAATAAGACTTGATTCCTTTCCTATTTTGAATCAGACACATATTTTAACACCTGTAGATAGATATTGAATCTAAATTAATATTAATAATCCATTGCTAAATTACACTATGGTCACACTGACACTTTTGGTAGGTGTTGTTATAGTTCGCTTAAGAATGTATTCCTTTTGTTTTTCTTCGTATTCTCTCCAAAGTCTAGAATGGAACTATCTAGAATGCTACGTAGCGTATTTATATAGCTTTCAAAACGGCGGGTGGAAAACTCTGGATTGCTGACATCATTATTCGAGAGATTGCAATCCCGTTTGAGGTTGTGTAGTAGCTATTTAACTTTATATAAGATGTGTCTCTGTTTACTGTTTCTTATATTAATGGTAATTATATCAAAATGTTTAAAATATGAGTAACAAATTTCTTTAGGTTCGTAGAACTAATTGAGAACACGTTCCACGTTCACGTGTTTATCCAACTGTGTGACACCGTGCTCATAATATCTATTCTGAGTTACTGCACTGCGGATGTAAGTCTCATTTAAATACATATTATTTATAGCTTATGACAGGGTTTTGTGTTAATATGACGAAGAATAGTTTCATATAATTTAGGTGAATAAAGCATAGCCTACCGTTCAATAAGTATTCGTTTTTAAATTATGTCAATTTTTCAGGAGCCAGCGAATACGGTGCATTTTTATATATCGATCAATTATCTATTTATAATGCTGACACAGTTATATCTTTACTGTTGGTGCGGCAGTGAGCTTACATCAAGGGTATTTATATTTTTTATTGACTCATAATATGTATTAATTGGTTGCGAATGAGCAGATGCATTTTGCGACCGTGACATCTAAACAGTATCATGTTTGGTAATAATTTTTAATGTAAAGATACTTTCCGCGTTTTAGAGCAACGATATCCAGGATTGGTTATATCAGATGCCGTGGCACGAGCAGACTCCCAAATTCAAGAAGACAGTAATGATAGCGATGGAATGCATTAAAAAACCGATAGTTTTCAAAGCAGGTCACTACATGCCGTTGTCACGGACTACATTTGTTTCGGTGGGTAAATATTGTTTTATGTTATTCGAGAACTATGATAATTGACTGTATGAGGCATGTTGATAGTTGTTCATATACAATTATATATTCAGTTAGTTTTTTGTACTACCATTTTTACATTACATAAATATATTTACATTCTAAGTGGACATTTTTAGTCTAGGATTGTTGGCATGTCTACATTTTAAGTGTTCTGTACACTAGCATATCTATCATCCGATTCATTGGAAATTTTGTACCATTTTTGTTAGCACTTGCATGAAAGTATCTAATATAGCGTCACTAACATATAATGGATGACTTGTGTGTGGTTTTAATAAACAATTTTTTTGTTTCAGATTCTTCGTTGTTCCTATTCATATTTTGCTGTGTTAAGACAATCAAAAGATTAATTAGAATGTTTATCTGTAATTAGATTAATTACACTAACCTCTCAATTTGTAATGCAATTTTGTTCCTCATAACCTATACCGATATTACTTATTATTCGAAATAACTTATAATTATATATATTCAAGTAAATAGTAAATACACCTTTTAGGGCATTACTTGCAGTCGTAGCCGTAGAACTTGTTGGCTTTCTTTCTTGTAAGTACAAGTAATGCTAACACTAAGTGAACAATATTATGTTGTGCATAATAACATTTATGGAAACTTATTATTAAACAATCCATAAAGGAGTGAATTAAAAAATGTACAAGCTGTTAAATGATTCTATACTTTATTGTTATTTCTATAAGATACAAAATATGTGGAAGTTAAGTTCTTCATAAGTCTATTTAGTGGAGCTTCCACCATTAGGAAGAAAGGCACCGATAGGAGATAAGACAGCGTTGTTATTCCGAAAAGGTAAATATGCTGAAAATAATAAAATGTTTATTAGTGTACAGAATATTTCTATGAAACCATTGACGTTAAAGTTGCTGTAGTCATCGACATAATAGCAAGAAGATGGTTTGCAAAATATCAGATTCTCATTTTACTGATAATCATTTTCACATATTTCTCGCTATGGGGAAGAGTGCCTGTAGCTCATTAACAACATTTATGAATGTGTGCTTTAAAAGATTCTTTCAGGCGCTAGAAAATATTTCTATGAAACCATTGACGTTAAAGTTGCTGTCGTCATCGACATAATTGCAAGGAGATGGTTTACAAAATATCAGATTCTCATTTTACTGATAATCATTTTCACATAATTTTCACTATGGGGAAGAGTGCCTGTAGCTCATTAACAACATTTATGAATGTGTGCTTTAAAAGATTCTTTCAGGCGCTAGAATATGTAAGTTCGGCCATAGACATTTATTATATACTGAGCTTGGTTATGGCGCGAATTACTCATATAATTCTATTATGGATTATGTAATTCTTCTTTATTCTGCATTCTGGTGACCTTTAAATCATAATTCACTTTTATTATCACCATGACGACCACGCATACAGTCGTTGTCAATCCGTTTGGTCGCTCCAAATACAATTATATATAAGTTCAGGCTTGTGCCTGTTGTAGTGAATAGTTTAAAACAATATAAAGTAAAAATATCATTACAGGAATCACAAATTAGCACTGATTTATCTTTATGATGTTTCAATGTTATACGTATAATCTGGCCTTTTTTGTCACTTCTTTTTTGGGGGCACGCTAATTCTCGAAAGTTGTAAGCTCATATTTTTTTGTACAACCTCCCATGCCACTGTGTTTTGAAGAAAATATCGAAGTACATTATTTTTTTACTGTTTAAAAACATAATATTTTTGGAAATAAAACATCAACTTATATTTAAATGAGTAACAATATGAAAAAGTAACTTTTGTTGTCAATATACTTAGGCTCAGGTAGGTACATACATTTTAAAGCAGTCTAATCAAGTTTTCATCATACATTATCGTCATTCTTAATTTTTTATTTTTTTTTTAATTCTTTCATTTTTTCAGTTTTATGGACGTTTTCGCTATTTTCGAAATTTTCTTTGGGGGTACTGCGTGCGCCCACAGAAAAAGCCCATTTGTGTTCTGCTCAAATATATTCGCAGCGTTCCTAGCGACGACTGTCACATGACGTACTTCATCAGAATTCATAAAAGTTAATATTGTAAAGAAATTGGAAATTTGCTTAACTACGTAGTTACTGAACTGACGTGAATTCTCTTGTCAAAACTTTAATTGAAACTTTTTTTACATAGTTATGACAATCGTTCCAGAGAGATCATCATCATCTCATCATTTTTTTACCCTCATTCCACCTAAGTAGGGTGGGCACAACATGTTTATCATGTGGTGATCTATGATTCGGCTTATGATAGGCTGCACGCATCTGACATCAATCACCCTTCTTGGCTTTATGTTGTAGTAACACTATTATTTCAAATTGGTAACTTCGTACCAAATACCAAACGTGGATATTTGACTCTTCGATAGCGGGTGGTAAGGATTCAAATGACGCGCTTGTGTATGATATATCTGTGAATTGCATCTCCGCAGGCTCTGGTTTCAGGTCTGCCGTAGCCATGAGGATTTCTTTCTGCAAACCTGATTCAAGAGGTTCACTAGCATTTTTTTCATTTTCTTGTCCTTTTACGTCATTATTGTTAGAAAATATATATTATTATAAAGCTAAATACGAGTTTTTTTTCAATTTTACATTAATTTGTAAGTTGTAGAAAATAAAAATATATTACAACGGTTTTATTGCCTAAAAGCTAAAATACAATGTACCTACCATAAACCAGAAAGACACGGGGATCATATCATATCTGACGCCCAACAGAATGTAAATGAAGTTGAAATGTATGAGATAAACACTGTATGTTAGTCTACTGGGGACAACCCATCCTCGCCACACGATTATATCACGAAGAATTGCTGCAAAATATGACGGGACAGTTAGCAGTGTCAATAGTTTGTTATAAATAGAACTGTAGCAAGCATAATTTATTAAAAATTCCCTTTATTGTATTTTTAATCAGGTGAAAATGTCGAACATTGCCCAGCAATATATGACAATGCAAGAAAATAAAGAGAAAGTAGAATAATTTAAAAATTATTACATGACAGTAACTGAAATAAACTTGAAATATGTTGCATTACTTCACACACACAATATTAAGAGACAGAAAACAATTATTAATATATGATATACATTTTACACGAACTGACTGTAAAACAATTTCTCTGAGCCTCATAAAAATTGAAAAACCGAAAGATTCCTAACCAGGTTACAGGTCTTACAGGTTATTTTGAAAATTTCTGATGTTTAATTATGAGTACCAATGAAAATACTTGTAAGATTTAAAACAAACATCTTTGAGTACACTTCTCTTTACTGTTGTTTAAATTGGTAAATCCAATATAAGGTGAAATCGATCCAGATCAGTTTTGTTTGTAATAGTCGTTCATCATAGAATTGTTCGTATGCTATAATTGTTACTTACTTCGACATTTCATAACCACACCGACGATCCCGAACGCGACTATTAAAGACAGTATAAATTTATGAGTCGCAGCATACATCATCCGTACAACAAGAGACGCCCTCTCCCCTTCTATGTAGAAGAAACTAGCCGAATAAATCACCCCAACCATCCCTGGTATAACTAGCCATAAGAAGACTGTATATATCTAGAACGGAAACAAAGAATTTTTATATAATTAGGAATAAATTGATTTGTAACGTTTAGAAATTCTAAACAACATTTTTGGAAGACATAAATTTTCAAGGAATATATTTAAAGTTGAATATCAACCATCCAACATCTAATAGTCTTGTTCATCACACAATAGTCCGGAGATTGTTTTTATATAATAACAAAATAGTTGGCATTAAAACAATATTCAGAAAGAGTAGCTAAGTTGGTTTTAAAAAAAGTCTTAGGTTTCATAAATAATATTTAAAAATATCAGAACATGTAACGCATTTAGCAATCCCTATTTAGAAAATAACTAGTTTATTCTCATTAGAATTACGATGCGTCTAATAAGTTATCCAATATATGAGTTTATATTCTATACCATGCTTTTCGAATACTAGTTAGAAAACCTCCTAGAAATCTCTGTGAAACGAATAAGTTTTAATTTTTTTTTGTCAAAGTAAATCATTTTTCTTAAATATATGAAATCCTACTTTTTTCATTTATTCTATTTCCACTTATAGCAAACTTTAGTCTCTTGGAGGAATTAATTCACAGCAGGGTTTAAACGTGCGAAACCCACCTTGTTTTCAGAGAGGTTGACTCCTTTGTTCTGCCAGTTATATATGAAAAGCGCCATGATCATACCGACGGTGTAGCTAGACATATTGTTGTGACCATAGATGTGAAGGTAGAAGAATGTATTGCTAATGAAGTCTCTGAAGAATCTAGTACAGATTATAATATAGACATTAATGAAGAATTTATAAACAATGTAACAGTTAGGAAGCTAGTTAAATGGGAACGCGCATTTTGATCAAATAAATACTTTATGGAATGAACCTTAAACAAATTTACACTATTTATACTAAATTACAAGTGGATTAGTGCCAGGGTGGGATGTATAGTCGTATGACATCCTGTGATGTCTTATAGCTAAACCATCAGACCGTCTCTTCTTATAATTAACAATCGAAAATGATACAGTACCAATTACTGGGAACTCAAAGGTGGCATGGCGTGATCTTACGTAACTAGTTTCCTTTCAATTGTTAATTCTTATTGGTAAATACGAGCAGTCAATAAATTTTACTGCGTGTAACGATTGATGTCATGCGGTTTACATTAGTCAAGTTAATGATCCTCAGCCGATTGACTACACAAGCATAACCTATTTTAATATAAGAACATCAGTAAAGTAGAAATTAAACAATTGGTATATTATTATAACGCTCATAATGTTAACTAGAATTGGGACTGACACTCTATCACAGATGTAAGAAAATATTAATGAGTTTTCGGCAACGGGTCTTATATTTAAGTATTAGTGTGATAGATACACAGTAGAATGTTACGAATCATAAAAAAATATAAGTGGAAATAGTACGCAATTATACTCACTCGGGCGTCAAAAACGCTATAGCGTCGAGATCGTGCAACCAAACGTGAAATGCGGGTAGGATTAAAGAGAGAATAAGAAGGAGTGTGAGCACCACACCGCGGCCTCTGGATGTAGTTGCGACAAGTACTATCAAACCTATGAGAAATAATTGAGAATCTGATGCAATGTGCCTAGAAAAGAAGAGTAGTCCTTGTTCAACAATTTTTATATCAATAAGGAATTGTGTAGAAGGTAGAAATTAAATCATAATATTAGCAAGTACAATTTCATTGAAATAAATCGCAAGAGGCCTCGCAGCAACAGTCACGCCAAGAGTGCTGAAATACTGCGAAATCTATAATATTGCTTTCTTTTAAAATTCTTCCTTTTGTTTCTCTTCGTATTCGCATCAATGTCTAGAATTGTACTGTCCCCTAAGGACCTGTGGCGTACACCCATTCACATTAAATTTAAGTACATAAACAACAGGATTATTCATAGTAACTGTCATAAATATATTTGATTGTAAATATATAAGCGGCTTTTTCATTAATGAAATTATTTACCATGTTTGGATAGCGCAGTATTTATTATCAGGTATGTAGTTGTTGAAATAAAAGATGTGGGACCACCAGTACTTGTAGCAGTCGCGCATAACCAAACTGGTAAGATAGAAGTTCCAAAGCGGTCCGGACCCGAGATGCCGAAGCCAAGTCATAGAAAATGCTATCATCACTGCTAGTGCTGGTGTCAGTCTGCAATAGGTTGAATTATTAATTATAATAATATATATATAATACGCAGCGCAAATATAGTAAGTTGCCCACCTCATTTGTTCCGATAAAAAAATTACTGAATGAGCATTTTAACTACAGGTTTTGCTATCATCATTCCACTCAAAACCTATGAAATCCTCCGTCTTTATATAACACCCTATTTGAAAATTTTAAATCGTCATGTGATCCAATAGTATGTAGCATAATTAATAACGCATTTTTCCTAATTAAGTCATCTTTAGACATGGGTAGTGCAAACAACGGATTTCAGTATTTTATTTTATACAATTAACATCAACTCAAACCTATTTTACTGTATCTATCCATCTGACTCCATTAGGCAAGTCACATGTTATGTAGTTTCTTGTATGCTGCACTATCTGTAGAAGTGAGAAGCAATTCCTTGACTTACAGATGTTTGGGTAGCACGTTTGTGGTACTAAAGTTTGTGTATTTATTTATTTAATCTTTATTGTACACCATTACAAATAAACACTATAAAACATTACAATTATGTGATTAGTACAAAGGGCGGCCTTATTGCTAATAGCAATCTCTTCCAGGCAACCTTTGGATGGATATGTTCCATGAAGTGGAATAGGGGGTCTTTAGGGTGTACAAATAAACAAAACTAGTAAATACCACATAATTAGCAGCACATATGCTGTAACATGCATATATAAATATGTAATACAATAATATACAATATATAGACTACATAATATTAATAATACATAGATATTAAACATTACAAAGTATAGTAAAACATATATATACAAAAGCGAAATGTCAAATTGACATATAGTACTTTTTGACCGAGTTTTTAAATATGCCCATCGTCTGCGCCAATCTCATAGAAACAGGTAGGGTATTCCATAGTTGGGCATCCTGAACTGTGAAGGACTTTACACGGTACGGCACGGCTTTAGGTAACAAATATTTTATTAATACGTTACAGTAATTTTGTGCTACCAACTGATATCTAAAGTATCTTATAAATAGAGTTCAATACGATTGTGCTGATTGGCAAATTATAAGTAGGGCGACACGAATAACACTTGTGAATTGTACGTAACCGTACAGTATCTGTCGCTTGACCTTAATTATATGTATGAATTTACTTCAATCCTCATGTTTTCTTCATTTTTTGTACTTTTTGCTAATAACTATGTATTTCCTTAACCACCAAAAATAATAAATAGTGGCATGTTACACTTACCGCCACCAACGTAGAAATATACCCACAGGGATTGTGGTCCATGTGATTTTCAATTTGTAGGCTTCGGCACGTACCAAAAAATTATATGTCAGTAAAAATCCCGACATCAGGAAGAATATTTGTACAACCATCATTCCATTAAATAAGAGAAGGTATAGTGATGAGTCGTAATTCTAAAATTAGATACATATAATTATATGTCTGTGGTGATGCAGGTGATACTTATCACACTGCATCATAATCACACATTCTTAGGGACCTGCTTCAGAATCTAGCGTTTAAGGATGAATTATCGTTTTACGACTTAGAGGCTAGCGTGACTGAGATAGTAATTGAGTAGTTGTCCAAGTACTTGCCATTACTCTTGGTTTATTGTATTAATATTTGCCAGATCTGTAACTGAATGCTTAGATAAATATTTTCACCTTTTCAAATGAGTGCGGATTGTCTGTATACCCGGCGCCAATGAGACTTAATGTGTGGCCATAAATGGTTAGTAAATTTGTTAAAGTCCTGAAATATGCAAAATTAATATATTACATACATACTTTAAGTAGATAATTTGATGACTAAGCTTAAAACAGAAATAATGCTTGGCTCAATTCTTAACATCTCCTAGATGCTTTGAATAGTCTTCGATGGAAGAAATCTATTATAGTGGTGAGACTTAGACTGTAGAGTTACAACATAAATGTTATAGTTTGTGGACTGAAACTATGTTTGAAAAATCTAAAATTAATGGAACATATAAATTAGTGATATAATAAAATTTTACTTTTTTCTTGTTTTCAACTGAAAGTGTAATATAGTTAATTCTCATGATGACGTAAACGATAAACATTTTTCTCAGACAATATGAAATTACCTCACTCCGTAAAAAGGTTTTAGGCTTTTCAACTTTGGGTCTTCAAATTCTGAATTCACCAACCAGTCCCAGTTTCGCATAACAGAGAAACTCATTAGGTATTTGTTGCCTAAAACATTTAATACATGGATTGATTATTATTATCTTATTAAACAATACAATTAGCAAATAGAAATATCTAGTTTCTAGAAAGGCCTTCTGGAATATACCAATGTAAGATAGTGGTAAGTTAATCAAATTCATGTATACAATTTAAATATTTATTAAAAACTGCCAATCTCCAATTCGTTATTTTCTTTAAAATAACGTTATTATTAATTTTTTAAATTCCACCGGAATATTTATTGCTTGGTTATAAAATAAATACCACGTATATTAAATCATTCCTGTAGTGGCTGTTATTTTTTATATAATTACTAATTTATAATTGTCTATACTAACATTCTCAAAGCACAAATGTGGTTTAAATCATAGAAAAAATATGTACTTTTTCTTAAGTAAATTATTCTACTGACGTAGGCTTTACTTTGCGGAAATCCATCACAAGTGCTTGATAAGATGTTACTTTTCTTCTGCGACACACTATAATTAATTTTTAATTTACGAGTATTTCTTATATCAAATATTATCTAGGAGTTCAACCTCGTTTGGTTGTTATTTCAGTCATCAATATTTTGCGTTTTTCGGTCCCCTTATTACTAATTTATGATTTAATTTTTTCAGGTAAGCATATCGGAAATAAAATAAAATTATGGTTGCAGTGCGATGTGGCAGCAACGAGGCAATTCCAGGCAAAGTAAAATCCTATCAAGTATCAATAAAATTTTAATAGGGAGCAATGATTCATAAATGTATTAAATCAGTGAAAAAATAAGTTTGATTAAAGGCGATGATGTGTAAAATACTTATTAAATAATTATACAGCCGACTGATGACGAAGGAAAACAAAGGAATGTGGGAAGATGCAAGTGTCCCGGCTATACCAAAAGAGTTTTAGTTCAGTAAACTAGTTAATCGATTAGTATTATTATTAGATGAATATATTTAATAATTGCAAAAGATTTATACTTTAATTTGCAATTAAAACATTCTTATTAGTTTATCTGCTAAAGTAGGTCTTGTAGTATTTACCTTGAACTTTTTCATCTCCTTTGTTGTTAAGAGCATAGTCGTATAAGCTTACTATGACGTTGATTAACACAATCGTGAAAAATACACCGGCTACAAACCAATCAAGGATATTTATTTCACTTTTAACATCCTTCCTGTCGCAATAATAAAGTTTTGATATCTTTGCCTGCAGTTTGTAGGATCTAAATATAGTTGTGTTAAAGCACTCGTCAAGAATGTGTGTCAGGTTCGCACTGTCATTGATTGTATTATCTTTTATAAATTCATTGCATGTTTTCTTCACACACACACCTCTTTCTATGTAACTGTAGTTGTAATGCTTCATTGTTGCCTTCGAGTATTCCTGAAATTATAAATTATTGTATCAATAATTATTATCAAAACTATGTACGTTCCTAATAATATTAGATACGATTCTTAATTCCAGTTTTAATGAAATGGTGGTTTTACCCAACCAAGTCCTGCTCTGACCAGTATAGGATATTGTTTCATATGGCTGACTTTCCTAGTCACAAGATGAGATGAGTCTTCTTGGTGCATAAGACGTTTTCGAATTTTATGGTTTAGGTAAATTGTTCAACATTCGCGTATATCTTTATAAGATCTACTGAATATCAAGTTATTATGTAAATATTTGCTTTTTCTATCACTATTTACATTAATTAATTTCTTTAAAAAACACTGGAATATATAAAAAAAAAATTGGTATAATATATAATTTTCGCAATGTCGTTTATGTTCATGTAAGTAGCAACTATAGCAATAAAATGGTCCCTGAACCTATTGTCTAATAAATTGGTTATGTGCTTTGATGGTGTCTTATAGATTATACTTTATTAATTACAATATAACTTTAATAAATTTTGATAGTGAAAATTTTAGCCTGTGTTTATTTAATTCCAATATTAATTTTTTGACAATCATTTATACAATTTGAGTACCTAATATATATATATATATATATATATATATATATATATATAGACCATTAACTGACGGGCGTCCTGTATGGCCAAAATTGCATTGAGTATTGCGTCCATCTGCATCGGACGTCCCATATATGGACGCAGGAGGGGAGACACATTTTATCGTGTTCGCCGCGCTCTGCTGATTCCAAATATGTTAAAATTAAAAAATAAAATTGGTCGTCGTTTTCACTCGCATGTGCCTGTAGAGTATATTTTCGTAGTTCCGTGCACTTTCGTGGGCAAAAACGCAGCGCGCACGTCGTAATTCGTAACTTTTGTAGTTGGCCGTTTCAAACGTCCTGAGAAATCGCGACGTTGCCAGATAGTGCAAAGTACACTATCGGCACACTTTAAATTTTTGTCAAGTCATTTAAGTCGATTACGTCTTATAATTGTAATGTAGGTCTATTCTTCTTTTTCATTATTCGAAATGAGAAACACTGTTCATTTCAAGGTACTTTATAAGTTCAACGGATTCAAAGCAAAAAATACGACATACCAAAAATTATAAGAATGAATAAATTAAGTGGATCATAATAATTTTGTACCCATAAAGTATCGTTATCATTCCAAAATTATTAGGCTATTAATATTATTGGATGTTATAAATATAGAATTCTTAATTATTTCTCGAAGAAATAGATTTCTTCATGGTATTTTGTACATGACAATTATTTCATTACACATTCATAGTTTATAAAATTATTAGTAATACTCCTACAGATTATTAAGTACAAACATATCTTACAACACATAATAAAATTAGAAGTCTCTTAATATCAAGCATAATTCGCGATCACATATAACTCAAGGTCACGTTACTGTGCGCCCGCGCAATGTGCTCCCGTGCAGAGCCTCCCTCACCTCCCTCCCGTAGCCGCCTTCCGCAGCGCCGCTCGATATTTTTGGTTCGGGTCGGCATAATATTAAACGCGTTTATCGCGACGAGGGTTCGATGGCCTTATCACATTCCGTTGTACCTATGACATAATAATGTGACCGAACTATGAACTACGTTCTGGAACTATCACTTTATCATTTAATTAATAAATATAAGTTGTAATTTATTTGAATTGTTACAAAATTATACAGTTTCTTTACAATAATTTGAAATGTTTATATATAGGTGACAGAAAATTACTTATTCTATAAATAATGGATTCCGCTGTCAATGGTATGCAGGTGACAAAAAAAATATAGGATCCGCTACAATACATAAATATTAAATACAAAGCAAATTAATTTTTGGTACGTTTTGTTGTAACTTTATTTGTAGATTTAAAGTTTAATTGTAAAATAATACAGTTTTCATTATCGACTATATCATTTCTCCTTCTGTTATTACGATACAGTTAATTACTGAGATTTTAGTATATTTGTTTGACTTTTTACGAGTTAAATAAACAATGTTATAATTACATGTTAAGTAAATGATTTGTACGAAATAGCTCATTTTAATTGGTATGAAACCAGTAAATAGATTTATATACATACTAGCTAGTACCCGCGACTTGTATTTCGTGTAAATGTTTTTTCTCTTTGTTACCTTCGTCGTGTCTTCATCGATTGTGATCGATTTTATAATTGTATTTTTATCTTTACCATTTTGAACTCTTAACACTTTTATTAATTTTAAGCTAGCCGTGTACAATTTAATTATAGTTGCTTATCCCCTACGGAAAGACACGATGATAAAATATATAGATAATGCATGGAAAAGTCTTTTTATTTTAAGTCTCGAAATAAGTACAGTCGATTTGAATAGTAGAGTGAACGAACAATAGATACTTTAATTTTATTTATACTAGCAACCCGTTACAATATTGCTTTTCTTTAATTTATAAATGTGTGGATAATAAGAGTAAGTGATTGAGATCCATTTTACACATTGATAATTATATTTCGGCAAAATAAAAAAAGCTTAGATATCTTTACAGATTTCTTTTAGTATCGTGTAATATTAAAACTGTCACCTCTTATAAAACAGTCCCAGAAAGTTGTACGCTGCATTTGACAATTATTTTCATTTTTTTAATACCCAAAATAACTATAATATTGAATTATTATCGAATATTAATTATATTGGAAACTAGCTGCTACTTGCGGCACCGGGCGGTTTTTTTATGATATCAAAGAAATTCAAAATTATGAGAAGATGTACAGCTACATAAATGATCTTTCAAACAATACACAAATATAAAATTAACATAAGCAACCATATTTATAAGGTATCAGTTACGATTAACTACAACAATTCGTTATGATCGGTTTAGCAACATTTGCATAGTGGTCGGGCCCCCAGTCATATATTTATATCTATTGCTCTTCTTGATTACTACAAACACTGCAGCTGATATCAAAATGCGATACTTCTAGCGTATCAATCCTCTTTCTATAAAAAAGTTGTATCACCTAATTATTTAAATTATAATAAAAAAACTAATTAAAATGATTTTTTACAAATTTTATAGTTTAAGTTTTACAAATATACTATTAGTATTGTAATTTATAGAAAAACCACGTGTAAGTTTTATGGCGAAACCATATTGTTTTTTTTTTCATTGTAGTTAAAAGACAATATTACACTTAAAATATTTTTTTACATCTAGTGTCAAGGTCACGTCGAAAGTATCTTCACAAACTCAAAAACGCATGCCGGAACGATATTTATTTATACTCACCATCACATGCAGGTTTTAATCAACACATGTGTAGAAACCGTTGATGTTAGTCTCATGAAATTATTTTAAGGTAATTACGTAATACTAACAATACGACCAATAATGCCGCGAACGTAGGGACGAGATTATTTGGTACTTTAAACCAATTAAACTTGAAGTTCGTTATAAATGACTAATTTTGAAAATGTTTGCATCGTTTCTCAAAACAATTTGAATAAAGCCAATGTATGGGTAGTCTATTTATACTAACCACTGTGATATTTTTGATATTTCCTAAAGAAAAAGTTTGCAATGTATACCTGCATACGGTATATAAGTACCTCACAGAACCTGCTACTCAAACAAACATGCTAATCAAAAATATTTACCTGCGTAAATATGACAAGGTGACGTAACGTTGCTCGATGACGCAATCGCGGAGTTATGGATAAAATACAGTTATATTAAGTTTTTACTCTTTTAAATATTGTATAGACGAAACACTAAAACGAAACTAGATATTAATATTTATAAATGCTTTGTGTTACATTTACATCACATTACATTGTTACAAAATTGAAATAAAATAATGTTGTCTTTATCGTTGTATACCAATATCAATGTCATATATATTAAAATTGACGTCGTTCTGATTGAGATAAACTCTAATCAAAATATGTAAATGCATCAATATGTCTAAGCTTAGTCGTGTGTTCGGACTTGATTACCAATACAATAGTCACTTCATAAAAAAAAGATGTCTGGTAATGTTAATCAACGAAATATTTCATAATAGTTTGTAACCGTCGTTCGCGCCTAAACAGAACAAGCGCATTTTTTGTCCTGCCCACCTCCGCCGCTTTCATACCCCCTTGTGCCTAGTAATTCAAGGGTGAAAGAGTTGCGTTTATGACGTCATAATATAACCGAACAAATTCTTAACATTTGAGTTTTAAATTACCTAGACGTACATTACGTTAAATAATAGAATACTATTTTTTTAGAACATTAACATAACCAGTAATGGTTTTAAAAACTTTTCAAAGAATTGAATTTAAATAACATGAGGTATAAATCAGCAAGCAATTCCCGCCAAAACATTATCGCCGTGAAGCGGCCCGGCCCCGCCCTTTTCCCTTGCCAATGAGCGCTAAGAACAAGCCAACGGTTTTGTAACGGTCAAAGTTTATTCACCTCACATTCAGCTGTGCCTATTATTACGTAATGATATAACCGATCTATGCAATAAATTCTTAGACTTAGACAATCATATGTTGGAATGATGTAACAACGTTTTTTTGTTTCATGAGAACTACTCGTCTTATATGGATAATTCATGCTGTGTCCACACAGATATCATGAAAACTTATTCAAAGTTTTTATTTCACGTCTTATCGAAATCTTTTCAGCAGATTCGAATAAATTAGGGTGGACACATAACAGACACTTTTATTTATACGAGTATCTACACCGACATCTTATAGGTGAAATATATTAATATGTGTATCACAAGTGTGAGACCGATTTAGATTTGTTTTTTACGCTTTGATAATTATAGCTCAACGAGTTTAAAGAAGCTTCTTAACTATTTTTACACACATAACTTTTTTTGTGTTTTCGTAATTTTAAATCTCTGTAATGGTCGAAATTCAGAGTTTACAATTCATTTATTTCGAAACTTATTTCGTAGATACCTGTTATAAAGGCCACTGATAAAATATAACGTAAAAAATATAATTAACTATCTGTTAGTATTCCCGGAATTAAAAATACGGCTAAATCAATTCCAATGAAATCACATGAGAATCTAATATCATTTTTTAATAATAACGAAGAAGAATTGTAAATGAATACAGAAATCGGTAAAGCAATATTCTAAATCTATTTAATAAACTTTTGTACAATGATATCACATCTGCATATAAGCAAACCGATGTAAGGTCACAAGCCTCTATCCAAAGGATGGTATACACGTGAGCACCCACCCTACCAACCCACGACGTAGAGTTGTGTTAAGCATAGAGAAATTCACATTTCTTATTCATTCCATTATTCCTTTTCCTCAACATTCCTTACGTACCGATTTCCACACAATGTTTTTTTTAACGGCAGCCAATAATGTTACGCCTGTTAAATTAAAAAATAGTATAATCTGTACAAACATGAATAATAGTAATTCTATTTTTTTAACTATTTTTATAATGATGATCATAAATAAAAATGCAATTTCATTCACTGTACAGATTTTAAATTAATTTTGTACACTGGAATTATATGTCATTTCAAAAATGATAATCTATAAACTGAGTACTAATATCTCGGAAATAATTGAATTAACCCATATTTTAATGAGATAAAACAACGAGTCAAAAATATTTTTTGCATAAAAAAGCGCGCAAAGCCATGGGCTAATTCTAGTATATTCATATATCAAATCTAAAGAAACATTACTGAAAATATTATGAACACGCACTAAACTTTTCGCTCAATTATTGTACTAGGAATGTTTCTTACGGCAAGACGTAATGAAAACAGTTGTGCTATTTTGTACGAATCAATTACTTAAAATTTAATTTTAACATTGCCTATTTAGTACGTAAAACTATACAAATATACTGAAATCTCAGTGCTTAGCTGTATCATACAAGATGCAGAAGTAATATTGTAATCGTCAGTTAAAAGTGTATTAAAATTTGGTACGTACTATACAAATAAAGGTACAACAAAGATACGAACCGTGACTTTGTTTTATTTTAAATATTGTATTTATAGAGTGAAGAAGGCCTTAAATTATTATTATATAATTGGCTACTGTGGAATCTAGAATTTACTAAATTAAGTAATTTAATATCATGTATATGTACATATTTCGAATTATTCTAAAGTAACTGATAAACTGACATCAGAAACGTAGTGCACAGTTCGGCTATATTATTATGTCATTTGTTAAATGGAATGTATTCGGGTCATTGAACACTCGACTCGGTAAACGCTTATGATGTAATGCCGATACGTACTGAAAATAACCATCGTTCATGTTGCGGGCGGCGACAAAGGCCGAGGGGAGCGGGGGGCGGGAGGCATTGCGCGGGAGCAGAGCAACGAACATGATATAACGTGTTGGCGGGAAATACGTTCTTGTGCAAGGTGTTCCTTGTCGTTATGCGCTAGACATCAATACTACTCAGTTTACTTCATGTTAATAAGATATATGTGTACTTAATTATCTCTAGGAAAGTTACTGATAATTGTAACGAAATGGTAATGAATATAATGATAATTAAATGTATGGTATAATTGTTATAAAACTAATAAATAGATTTATATATATATTGGCAAGTAGGTGGTAAGTAGATAATGGTTCTTTGTCTTTGTTACTTTTTTCGTTGCTGGATAGATTGTGAATGGTTTTTATAATTTTATTAATTGTATTTTTGTCTTGTACAGTTCAGAGAAGTTAAAAAAGGTTAAGTATTTTTACGTTTATTGTTTTTGAAGTTCATTACAAATAACTAATTTAAAAAATATTTGCGTTGTTTATCAATACAATTTGAACAAAACCTACGCCTGTAGTATATACTAACAGCTGAGATATTCTCGACATTTTCCAGAGAGAAAGTTTGCAATATGTATGCCGGTATATAAGTAACTCAAAGAACCTCAAACCATGCCGATCAAAAAATTTTACCCGCGTAAACATGAGAGGGTGATGTAATGATGCTCGTTGAAGCAATCGCGGAGCTATCGATAAACACGATACCAGGCAGATGTAAATTTCTAAATCATTCAGTATCTCACAACGACATATCAGCACATTTCATATATGTAATTAGAGCCGGATATAGAGAAACATTTGATACTAATTAATTATTACATCGTAATTTAACGCTAATGCTAGTAAGGGTTATATATTAATTACACCGTAGTATCATTATTTAATAACAATTATTGTAAACACTTCCCAATTATCCCGTTATTGGATCACGTAGTTAATTTTATATTGTACGTTAAATTGTAACGATAGACGAATAGACAATGAGATTGATAAGATGTAATTTGTTAACATTCCCTTTAATTTTGTACAGGCTTAGGTCTGTTACAATTAATGATTAATTAGTAATTGTGAAAAAAATAAAAATAAGCAATTATAATGTATTTCAAACTTCATTGGTCTATGAATAGTTTGATTATTATGGATAGTTATATTAAGTTTTTACTGTTTTAAATATTGTATAGACAAAAAACTAAAACGAAACTAGATATTAATATTTAAAAATGCCTTGTGTTACAAAGCGTAATCGAAATTAGTGAAAACACACTGAAGAAAATATTTCCAAAAATATTTTTTTTTTAAATAATATTATTATTGTATACCAATATCAATGTCATCAATATTAAAATTGACGTCGTTCTGATTGAGATAAACTCTTATCAAAATATGTTACATGCATCAATATGTCTAAGCTTAGTCGTGTGTTCGGACTTGATTACCAATACAATAGTCACTTCATAAAAGATGTCTGGTAATGTTAATCAACGAAATATTTCATAATAGTTTGTAACCGTCGTTCGCGCCTAAACAGAACAAGCGCATCTTTTGTCCTTCCCGCCTCTGCCGCTTTCATGCCCCTTGTGCCGAGTAATTCGACGGTTAATCAGTATGACGTCATAATGTAACTGAACAAATTCTTAACATTTTGAGTTTTAAACTACCTAGACGTACGTTGCGTTAAATAATAGAATACAATTTTTTAGAACATGAACATCATCAGTAATGGTTTTAAAAACTATTCAACATATTGAATTTTAATAAAATGAGGTATAATTCAGCAAGCAACTCCCGCCAAAATATTACCGCTGTGAAGCGGCCCGGCTCCGCCCCCCCTTGCCCTTGCCAGTGAGCGCTAAGGACAAGCCAACGGTTTTGTAACGGTCAAAGTTTATTCACCTCACATTCAGCTGTGCCTATTATTACGTAATGATATGACCGATCTATGCAATAGAATCTTGGACTTAGACAATCATATGTTGAAATGATGTAACAACGTTTTTTTGTTTCATGAGAACTACTCGTCTTATATGGATAATTGTTGCTGTGCCCACACAGATATCATGAATACTTTTTCAGTTTTCATTTCAGGTCTTATCGAAATCAGTTCAGCCGATTCGAATATTAGAATGGACACATAATAGACACTTTTATTTATACGAGTATCTACAACGACATCTTACCGGTGAAATATATTAATATCTCCATCACTAGTGTATGACCGATTTAGATTTATTTTTTACGCTTTGATAATTATGGCTCAACGAGTTGAAAGAAGCTTCTTAACTATTTTTACACACATAACTTTTTTTGTGTTTTCGTAATTTTAAATCTCTGGAATGGAAACATCACAAGAAATTATGAAAAATTCCTAATCTTTACTTCCTTATCCTTACTAACATTAAAAATGCGAAGGTGAGTTTGTTTGTATGTTATGTTTTCAAGCTTTAACGGCTCAATCGATTACCAGGAAATTTTGCACACACATTTTTAGGGTACAGAAAAGGGCATATGGTAAATTTCGTCCCGAAAAAAGTATTGTTGAAGCTGGAAGCAAAACCTAGTCGTATATCAGTTTGAAAGCAAAACGGTGTTGTTTTATTTCCAATATAATTAAAATAATTATTAAGCTTCAAATAACCTTTTGAATCTGATATTTGTAGACATCTATTTTTTCTGAAAATACTATAGCGCATATCCGTCACAGTGTTTATTTGTACTGATCATCACGTACAGCAGCTCTATTCAACACATCGTGTAGACATCGTTCACACTACCAAAGTTAAATTCTTTTAACGTTATTACGTCACCAACAAGATACATCGGTGATAAGCCATGCCTTCACGTCCGTTACCTAACTAGACCCTTTGCGCGAAATTTTATTTCAAAAATGTTCTTCTTTGTAACATATTCAAGACTTACTAAATGCCCCAGTTTTGCACAGGCTTAATGTACTAACGTCGCATTATAAGTAAACAACATTTATAAATTTCCAAAGTCCTACAAGTTACGTAGTTACCTTCACGCAATAACTTATTTAGTAAGTTCTAATCTACTAAAAAAACACAGATAAACACGAAATACGACTTTATTCTATAATAGTTATTTATATACTATATGCTTCATTAAAAGCAAAATTTTAGACTTAAATTTATTGAAGTAATTTCTAAATGAACTTCATTATAACGTTTACAACTTTGCTTATATGTTTGTGGACAAATTTGTAAGTAGCGTCAAATATCTAAAAAATATTGTAGACGTTATTTCAAACTGTGAACCCTAAAAATTGAAAAAGAAACGATGTACGTAATTAATTATTTGCATAAAACTAAACTTAGAAAAAGTCATCTCAGAAAGTCACTCATACATTTCAGATTCTTATCCAATTACTATCCACTTACTTTGTTTATATAAGCCGAAAAAAATACATTCTCTTAACTTTTAAAGGATTTACCTTGTAACCACAATATTGCCTCATAATAAATATTAATGTGTTCAAAAGCATAAATACTTTAAACATATAGTGCTTCTGCCACACTACACTTATACAGACTTAGTAAAATATTTTCAAACTGTCTTTGTAAAGCCGTGAAGGCCTATAAGGCTTATAGGTTAGTTAGCTGGAAAAATAAAATATATTCAAACTGAAACAAGAAACTAACCAGGCGAACTTATAAAATGAACTCCCATATTGCTATAGTTTCATAAGGACATTTTTCTTCGAGTTGCTCACAGACGTGGTATTTGAATACGCGAGTGATGAGTCAGCTCCGCGTGTTTGATTATAATGACCGTTATAATTTTTTATTTCGTAAGTACCTACGGTGACGTTGTAAGCTTACTCAAATATAATGATTAAATGTATTTGCACAAAGTCTACTCTCTAACCTATTTATTGTTAGATAAAGACTTTTACTTAATATTCCCTTAACTAAAATCTTACTGTGTGTATTAATATTGATAGTGTTGTGAAACAAAACAAGTTGTGAATCAAATAAAACTTATAAATTATGTATTAATATTTTTTTTTTTATTAAATTTTATGTTTTTGTCGAATAAATTTGAAAGTCAATGACAACATCTAACCTTCATATGGAAGACATTATTGCTAAAAAAGTGAATCCATCATACATTTATATTTTGTACTGAATTTAAAATACACATTTTATGTTTTATCTAAATTTTTATCAAAATAATTTCGTATATCACTTTTTGTCTTCAAAGAAAATAATTTTGACTTTTGTATGGTTACATGCATTTCGAAATCAACCCGTGTATTTGTAATTAACGAAAAGCTTACCAGCTGCAATTGTTGAGTGATTCTGAATATATTATTAAATTCGAAATTCAGATTGTACAATTTATTTATTTCGAAACTTATTTTGTAGATACCTGTAATAAAGGCCACTGGTCAACTACGGCGTAAAAAAATAAATTTAACTATCTGTTAGTATTCCCGGAGTTAAAATACGAATAAATCAATTCCAATGCAGTCACATGAGAAACTAATATCATTTCTTAATAATAACGAAGAAGAATTGTAAATGAATACAGAAATAGGTAAAGCATCTACTCAATCTATTTAATAAAATTTTGTACAATGATATCACATCTGCATATAAGCGACCCGTTGCAAGGTCAAAGGCCTCTTTCCAAAAGAAGGTATGTGCGTAAGCACCCTACCAACCCACGACGTAGAGTTGTGTTAAGTATAAAGAATTTCACATTTCTTATTCGTTCCATTATTTCTTTTCCTCAACATTCTCTACGTACCGATTTTCTCACGACGTTTTTCTTCAACAGCAGTCAATAATGTTACGCTTGTTAAATTAAAAAGTACTATAATCTGTATAAATATGAATAATAACAATTCTATTTTTTTAACTATTTTTATAATGATGATCATAAATAAAAATGCAATTTCATTCACTGTACAGATTTTAAATTAATTTTGTACACTGGAATTACATGTCATTTCAAAAATGATAATCTATAAACTGAGTACTAATATCTCGGAAATAATTGAATGAACCCATATTTTAATGAGATAAAACAACGAGTCAAAAATATTTTTTGCATAAAAAAGCGCGCAAAGCCATGGGCTAATTCTAGTATATTCATATATCAAATCTAAAGAAACATTACTGAAAATATTATGAACACGCACTAAGCTCTTCGGTCAATTATTGTACTAGGAATGTTTCTTACGGCAAGACGTAATGAAAACAGTTGTGCTATTTTGTACGAATCAATTACTTAAAATTTAATTATAACATTGCCTATTTAGTACGTAAAACTATACAAATATACTGAAAACTCAGTGCTTAGCTGTATCATACAAGATGCAGGAGTAATATTGTAATCTTCAGTTAAAAGTGTATTAAAATTCGGTACGTACTTTACAAATAAAGGTACAACAAAGATACGAACTATGACTTTGTTTTATTTTAAATATTGTATTTATAGAGTGAAGAAGACCTTAAATTATTATTATATAATTGGCTACTGTGGAATCTAGAATTTACTAAATTAAGTAATTTAATATCATGTATATGTACATATTTCGAATTATTCTAAAGTAACTGATAAACTGACATCAGAAACGTAGTGCACGGTTCGGCTATATTATTATGTCGTTTGTTAAATGGAATGTATTCGGGTCATTGAACACTCGACTCGGTAAACGTTTATGATGTAATGCCGATACCTACTGAAAATAACCATCGTTCATGTTGCGGGTGGCGACAAAGGCCGAGGGGAGCGGGGGGCGGGAGGCATTGCGCGGGAGCAGGGCAACGGACATGGTATAACGTGTTGGCGGGAAATACGTTCTTGTGCAGGATGTTCCTTGTCGTTATGCGCTAGACATTAATACTACTCAGTTTACTTCATGTTGTTAAGATATATGTGTACTTAATTATCTCTAGGAAAGTTACTGATAATTGGTACGAAATGGTAATGAATATAACGATAATGAAATGTATGGTATAACTGTTATAAAACCAATAAATAGATTTATATACATATTGGCTACTACCCGTGAGTTGCTATGCGTGAAAAACTTTCTTTCTCTTTGTTACCTTCTTCGTTGCTGGATAGATTGTGAACGGTTTTTCTAATTTGTTTAATTGCATTTTTGTCTTGTACAGTTATATCTTTACGAAACATTTTTTTTGTATCCTGTAATACTAAACCTGTCATATCTTATAAGATAATCATAAAAAATTATGCGATGCAATTGACAATAATTGGATTATTCAATAAGAATTATACTATATTGGTCAAAATATTGTTGCACTAATAACCTTAATATTTTTTTATAAGTATTAAGGTTATCTTTGGGTGATAGACATATACCTTCGCAAACTTTCTGTAAGCGTTTCAAGATAAACATTTTTGTTCTATGTTATTTAGATATAACTCAAGGAGCTTAATAATTAAAAGATAGCGTTAGAGATATGCCTATATTTTAATGCAAGAAAAATATAACACAGATATAAAATTTACATAAGTAAACATATTTATAAGGTAGCAGTTACGATTAACTACAACAATTCGCTATGATCGGTTTATCAACATTTGCATATTGGTCGCGACCCCAGTCAAATATTTATATCTATAGCTCTGCTTGATTACAACAAACACTGCAGCTGATACCAAAATGCGATAATCATGACGTAACAATATAATGAGTTTTTATATGTGAGAATTATTAAAATTATAATAAAAAACTGATTAAAATTCAGTTTTGTATATTTAACAGTATGGGCTTTACAAATATACTATTAGTATTGAAATTTATGAAAAAAAACATATATAAGTTTTATGGTAAAACCATATTTTTTTTTCTTTCATTGTAATTAAAAGATAATATTAAGCTTAAAATAATTTTTTAAATCCAGTGTCAAGGTCACGTCAAAAGTTTCTGAACAAACTCAAAAACGTATGCCGGAACGATATTTATTTGTACTCACCATGACATGCAAGTTTTAATCAACACGTGTGTAGAAACCGTTGATATTAGTCTCGTGAAATTATTTCACGCGCACAATACGATCAATAATGGCGCTAACCTAGGGATGAGATTATTTTGTACATAAAACTGATTAAGCTTGAAGTTCATTATAAATAACTAATTTTAATAATATTTGCAATGTTTATCAATACAATTGAAATAAAACCTGCCTCTGTAGTATATTTATACTAACCGCTGAGATATTCTAGACATTTTCCAGAGAGAAACTTCGCAATATATATGCGGGTATATAAGTACCCCAGAGAACCTCACAACATGCTAATCAAAAAATTTTACCCGCGTAAATATGACAGGGTGATGTAACGTTGCTCGATGACGCAATCGCGGAGTTATGGATAAAACACTATAACTGGTAGATTATTACATCGTAATTTAACCCTAATGCTAATAAGAGCTATGTGTTAATTACACCGTAGTATCATTATTTTATAACAATTAATGTAAACACTTCTCAATTATTCCGTCATGGGATCACGTAGTTAATTTTATATTGTACGTTAAATTGTAACGATAGATAAATAGACATTGAGATTGATAAGATGTAATGTGTTGCTTAACATTACGTAATTCATTTGATAACATTCTCTTTAATTTTGTACAGGCTTAGGTTTGTTAGAATTAATGTTTAATTAGTAATTATAAAAGAAATAAAAATGAGCAATTATAACGTATTTCAAACTTCATTGGTCTATGAATAGTGTGATTATTAACGATAGTTATATTAAGTTTTTACTGTTTTAAACATTGTATAGACAAAAAAACTAAAACGAAACTAGATACTGATATTTAAAAAAGCTTTGTTTGAACGCATGACGCATTGAATAAACTGTTTTCATAAATAAAATTGTACTACAATAATGTTATATTTCTTCATTGCACCCAAGTAGCAATGTAATAAATATTAAAACTGACATCATTCTGATTGAGATACTCTTATAAAAATATGTTACATTCATCAATATGACTAAGATTAGACGTCTATTCGGACACGCTTACCAATAACAATAAACACTTTATAAAAGTAAAGATATTTGGTAGTGAGTAATCAACCGAATATTTCATAATATCTCTAAACAGTCTTTCGCGCCTAAACAGAACAAGCGCATCTTTTGTCCTTCCCGCCTCTGCCGCTTTCATGCCCCTTGTGCCTAGTAATTCGACGGTTAATCAGTATGACGTCATAATGTAACTGAACAAATTCTTAACATTTTGAGTTTTAAATTACCTAGACGTACGTTACGTTAAATAATAGAATATTATTTTTTAGAACATGAACATAACCAGTAATGGTTTTAAAAACTTTTCAAAGTATTGAATTTTAATAACATGAGGTATAATTCAGCAAGCAATTCCCGCCAAAACATTATCGCTGTGGTGCGGCCAGGGGCGGGCCTTACCCTTGCCAGTGAGCGCCAAAGACAAGCCAACGGTTTTGTAATGGTCGAAGTTTATTCACCTCACTTTCAGCTGTGCCTATTATTACGTAACGATATGACCGATATATGCAAAACATTCTTAGACTTAGACTTTATTGTTTGAAGCAACAAAGATAATTTCTAATTATAGCGGATAGTAATTAAATATTTCTTTAGTAATATTTACTTATAGGTGATAGGAAATTACTTTTTTAGTAAATTTTGAATTCTACTATTTTTTCGTAATAAACAAGTCAATAAATGCGCTTCAAATGTAACAACACGTAATGGGCTACAGAAAAATATCAAATTGATATAGAGTCAGTGTGTCTAATTGATAAAATATTATTTTTGAACGCATTGCGATCTAAAATAAATATTACAGAATAAAGACGTTTCTCGAGTCGTCTCTGTGTCTGTGAGTGCTAATAAACTATGTATTGGATTTTAATGCATTATTCCCGTAGTCCGGTGAAACTGTAGCGGCCTTAACAAACGAACAGTGCAGCCAGTTCAAAACACAAAAAAAAATTATATCTATAAATAATATTGAAATATTATAAAACAATGTCACTTTTCGATACGGTTTTCAGTATCTTTTTAATAATTTATTTCAAATAGTTTAATGTATTATATATGTATATTGTATTTATATAAAATATATATTTATATTCATAGAAATAGATAGTAATTTATAATTACTATGTTGAAATGTTGCAACAATGTCTTTTGTTTGATGAGTCTTATATGGATTCATGAGCGGACTTCTTTTTCTGATTGAAATTTTACCTTACTATTTAAGTCTTCTGATTCTGATACAGATTATAAACTTTCTTTCCTTAATTTTATTGTTGTTGCTTTACCCACACATATATCACTACTTTAAAGTTTTCATTTTAGGTCTCATGGCAATCAATTCAGCCGATTCGAAAATTAGTATGGACACATAATAGAAGACTTTCATTTATACGGGGTATCTACACCAACATCTTTTCGATAAAATATACTAACATGTGCATCACAGGTGTATAACAGATTTTTTATGCTTTGATAATTACAGCTCATCGAGTTTAAAGAAGCTTCTTAATTATTTTTGCACACATAATTTTATTTGTGTTTTCGTAATTTTAAATCTCTGGAATCGTAGTATCACAATAAATTATGAAAAATTCCTAATCTTTACTTCCTTATTTTTACTAGCATTATAAATGTGACGGTGAGTTTGTTCGTTCGTTATGTTTTCACGCCTAAACGGCTCAATCGATTACCAGGATATTTTGCATACTCATTACAGAGTACAGAAAAGGACATATGGTAAATTTCGTCCCGAAAAAAGTATTGTTGCTGAAGGATAAATCAAATCTACTTTAAGATTGACGAAGCCGGAATCAAAACCTAGTTGTATAGTATTTTGATAACAAAACGGTGTTGTTTTATTTTCATTATAATTAAAAAATATATTAACATCAAATAACCTTTTTGAATCTAATATTTCTAGACGTCAATGATTTCTGAAAAAACTATAGTGCGTATCCGTCACAATGTTTATTTTAACTGATACATCACGTATAGCTGCTTTAGTCAACACAACGTGTAGACTTCATTCATACTATCAAAGTAAAATTCTTTTAAACGTAATTACGTCACCAACAAGATATAAGCCGCGATAAGCCATGCCATTCGCGACCGTTAGCTAACTAGACAGTTGGCGCGAATTTAATTTAACAAGCCGCGGGAAATTCTACCTTAATAATTCGATTATTTTCTTGTTTGTAACATATTAAGACTTAATAATACCCCCGTTTTGCACAGGCACTAATGTACTAACGATGTCATTATAAGTACGCAATATTTATAGATTACCAAAGACATACAAGTTTTGTAGTAACCTTCACCCAATACTAATTTAGTTATGCATATTTTAAAATTATCATATCTTCTAAGTCATTCATGCAAACAATATGCCCAGATGGACAATTAAACAGTCTCTACCAGTATATACCAGTTATATTTAGTTACCTAGATATACATAATTGGATAAGGATTCATTTATTTAATTATCAAATACAACATACACAAAAAAAGTATAAATGAGTCGTGGTGGTCGAGTGGTTTGACCAGTAGAATACCAATCCGATGTCGGCAAATCCGGCATATACAATGAATTTTTTCTGAATTCACGAACACATTACTCATTCAAATTGGTGACACTATCGGTCACTGTGAAGGAAAAGCATCGTGAGGATATCTGAATCTGAGAAATGTTCTTTTAGTGCCTCTGTATGTGGACAACATAGAACTATGGATTTCTCAAAAGTTTAATTAAAATCACCAATACATCGTGGCTGGCGTAGTGATTGTGGGCCATGCCCTCAATCAGATGAAGCCATTCGCCTTGTAGTGGGTCTCTTACAGGCTGAGATAACAAATTACTTTATAATACATTTGTAAAAGATAAAAATGTTCACTTTTTGGTTACCTTTATGAAATAGAATCATTGATTTATATTAATCTAATATACATATAATTTTCAATATTAGTTAAAACCGTATCACAATCTTTTGCTTTGATAATTCAGAGGAGCTAAAAAAAACACAGATAAACGCTTTGTTTCTGTAATAGTGTTTATATGCTATAGGTTTCATTAAAAAACAAAAATTTAGACCTTAAATTTATTGAAGTAATTTTTAAATAAACTTCATTTTTACTTTTACAACTTTTCTTATATGTTTGAGGACAAATTTGTAAGTAGCGTCAAATATCTAAAAAATATTGTAGACGTTATTCAAACTGTGAACCCTAAACATTGAAAAATATACGATGTACGTAATTAATTATTTGCATAAAACTAAACTTAGAAAAAATCATTTCAGAAAGTCACTCAGACATTTCAGATTCTTATCTAATTACTATCCACTTACTTTGATTATATATGCCGAAAAAAAAATTAATACATTCTCTTGACTTTTAAAGGATTTTACCTTGTAACCACAATATTGACTGATAATAAATATTAATGTGTTCAAAAGCATAAATACTTTAAATATATAGTGCGTCTGCCACACCACACTCATAGAGACTGGTAAAAGATTTTGAAACTGTTTTAGTAAAGCCGTGAAGGCCTATGAGGCTAATAAATTAGTTAGCTTCGAAAAAAATATTTTCAATGAAACGAGAAGCTAACCTGGCGAACTTATAAAATGAGCTGCCACATTGCTATAGTTTTCAGCAGGACATTTTCCTT